>JAVLUX010000017.1:35811141-36411141 GCA_032164185.1 Moxostoma hubbsi | reverse complement strand
GACCCGAAAGCGGATCATCATGGCCCCGTTCAAGCTGATAACCTGCCGGCAAAAGTAGTGTCGGAAACTTTCCGTCTCAGTATAAGGATCAATAATTTGTCAATTTAATAATTGATGTGTATATGCTGTGTGCACAGCTATTAAAGAAAAAAAAATAATGCGATGTTATATCAGGGTTTACATATGATACATTTCTGATATTCTATATCTTGAACAATCATCTAATCAAAAGCATCGCCATCACAACTGCATTATGTCCCGCATATTTCTCCGCATATTTGTCTATGTTCCGCAACTTTTAACGACCAACTGAACTTGATTATCATCTCAAATTCATTTTAGCTTCAAAATGCTAATTTATATTTTCTGAAGAAGCAGTAAATGCGATCTGATGTAAAGAGGGTTAGATTTTAAATATTTAAACGTTTTAAAATGTTCAAAAGCTAGTTTTCTGAAAGTGAACTCAGCATTGGACAAATAGTTCTGATAGTTTATAGTCTTGAAAAAAGGGCAGAACATTCTGAGAATGACATTCAGCCAACTGTTTTCGTCTGCAGAACAGGGGTAAAGCTAATTTAAGTTTGTGTCAAGAAAAGGCATATACAGGGATTTTTTTGTTTAGTAATTAATTTTTTTGTTTGACATTTCTTCAAAAGTAGATCAATTGCAATAGTTTAATAGAATTGGGGTGTAAGTGTTCCAAAAAAACAAACAAAAAAAAAGCATGCTGAAGCTTTTCTCCTAGTAATGCTTATTTATTCTTAATTTAAAACATCTTTATGCACAGAAATTATATGTTTTTAGTACTGTGGGCTAATCCTGTGACTGCCGTCTATTATTTTGAATGGTGTGGAAAAGAAACTTTAATAAATAAATGGATACTGCAATTAAATTAATGGCAAACAGTGGCCATTCATTTGTTCAACTTGCACAAGATATTTGTGTTGGCACTCATGGAAATGTCATGTTTGCAGATTGGCTCTAAATGCCATTAAGATCAATCCATAATCATGTACAATAAATTGGCTTTCAATACTGTTGTCATGATTAACACAGGCTAATGACTGAAGCAAACTCACGTGACACTACATTTTTGCATAATGCCAATTTAACGACAAAAAATGTTTCCAAACCATTTTTTCGTGACATTTGATGTATCGACATAGAGTTTATGCGCTTGAGTTAAACGGAAAAAATATTATGTCGACATTTGTGACATTTTAGCAATAATGTGTGTTTTCATCAGCTTTATTTTGATGTGCTAAAACCTTTTTCTCAAAAAATCCTTGGATGGAAATGTAGTTATTGTCAGCTACGTTACAATTTCTGGCATATTTATTACCACAAAAATACATTTTGAATCAGCCCTCCTATTCTTTAAAAAAAAAAAATTATATATATATAGATAGATAGATAGATAGATAGATAGATAGATAGATAGATAGATAGATATAATTAAATGATAAGAATCGAGGTTACAGGGAGGCACTTACAATGAAAGTGATTTTTGGTAGGCTTAAAGGAAGAAATGCGAAGCTAATAATTTTTATAAAAGCACTTGCATTAATTCTTCTGTTAAAACGTGTGTTATTTGAGCATTACGTTGGCATATGCTAATGCCAATGTAATGCTCAAACATTAACATTAACAGGCTGGCCCCATTCACTTTCATTGTATGTGCTTCACTATATTAAAGATTTTTGCTTTTGCAGAGGTGCACTGAACGAATGCCCATACCTGCTGTATCGCATCTCGCTATTACTTCAGTGAGTCTCACGCAGGACCGGCACATTTTTAGACACTGTGGTAAGTTAAAAGTAGCCTACGTCAGGTCTCAAAAACGTATGTTGAGACACCTGCTTTCTGTTTCATTCGTTATGCTGAATCTTGATTGTTTTTAGCACAGGTGTCACAAAGATTTAAAGTTTTGAAGCTCAGGTTGCAAAGAGGTGACTATTACAAGGTTTAACATTATTCCAGATTGTTCTGCACTAAGCAAAGTTTCAGCGCTTGATAAACAGCAATGTTTTTGCCCCCTTCTGCTTTAGTGTGCTGCCGTGCCTTGTATGTTTACTGTTACAATACTGCTCTGAATATTGCCTACAATGCTTGCATAAAATACAGCCTTTTGCAACATATTGAACAAAACACTGCAGCCTTCAGGTCAAAGTAAAGTAAATAATACAGAAATATATTACTATTGTACACAACAAATTCTAAAATTTCTGAAAATTATACAGTATCATATTATAATGACAAATTAGACAACAATAAATAACATTTGGGTTATGCTAATAATACATTTCAACTGAATTCCAAAACGTTAGTGATTGAAGTAGTAGGTTTTGCACACCCTATACATTTAAAAAATAAAAGGTGTTTTGTACAAATACATTGCTTTTTTTATCACTATATTGTGGAAAAACTGGAAATCATGTATTAATGATCTTTTACTAGAATTTTAAACATTTTGAATGTACTTGACTGCAATGCCTGATAGGATGAGTTTAAAATGATTATTTACTGTTGCTTGGGGCCTCAGAAATCGTAAAACCCCTCACTCATAAGGGTTGCATTAGTAACTGAAAACTATTATATTTGAATGATGCCGCTTCCATTTCCCTATGTGTCAGTGTTACTGAGTGAACGTTTATAGAAAAGGAGGGCACAAGTTTCATAATATTCCTTTAATATGGGTAGTATGGCTCAGATGATTTGAAATTTGATGAGACATTTTTTAGTTCGTTTTGAAATATCTGACTTTTGATGGCAGACTTTGGTATCTTGGCAAATCTGAGCACAGTTTGAAACATTTCTGTGATCTTTTCTGAAACGCTAAATGAGATTAGTCTGTATCTCGGGTGAAGAATCTGAGAACCAGGAAGCCAATGTCTCACTTTTGTCTTGACTAAACCTTATTGCTGTCTAGGAGAAACAACTGAGATATTAAGGATATTGCCATTTTTCTTCCTATGAGTTGCTAGAGTATGTGTAAATGGCACTGGAATGACTCTTAGAGATAATTTGATCCCCTACTAATTAGCCCAGGGTCTGTTACATCTGCTTAAGGGCAAATGTGATTTCATAATGAAGGTCATACATGTCTGTACCACCTTCATCTATTGTTAAAAACAGCAGGGTGTTTTAGTAACACATAAGATGCACATAAAATATTGTTTCCTTGGAATCTTAATCTTGGGTGACTGCTACCTGGGCAGCATTAAAAAAAGCATTGCTTTAAACAAGGGCAAAATTGGGTTTCCTTGAACTTGCTGTCCTTAGCCACGACAAGCTAATCCATAACTCAATAAAACAATCCAAGGACATTTCGCAGCATTCTCATTTTACTCAGTGCATGATTTTGAAGAAGTTTGTTTGGCTCAATATAAAGGGCTATCTTGTTTTAAAAATTCTTGTGCCAGTTATTCCATTGCGTATTCTGTGATAAATAAACCACGGGGGTGTAAGTAGTAAGGTGAATAAGTAGTGAGCAAATTGTTTTTTGTGTACAGCTAATGTTAGTGATTGATGACATTCATGAAGACTTCCAATTGAATTCAAAGGGTAAACTTGATTTTGTTTTCATTTTTCATCAAATCGCTAACCTAAGCAACAGTAATAGTGATGCATGCCTTCTTAAATCTTAAATTCACTAATTCAAAATATCTGACGTTTTTTGAGAAATAGGTATTTTCTGTTTCTCCAGCTCAGCTGATGAGACATGGCACTAGCAAAACCAAGGTCATGGGTTTGATTCCTAGGGAACACAAAGAGTACATAATGATAAATGCACACATTTGAATAGCCCTTTAGAGAACAGGGAGGGAATTCTTTTCTGAAATAGGTTTGTGTGCCCTTTTTGTTCCCTCGCAATAGTTTGCGTCCCCTCGCAATAAGTTTTGTTCCCTTAGCAATAGTTTTCCATTCCCTTGCAATAAAGAAGCCATGCTTTTGCTATAGTAATATTGTATTAACCATAGTAACTTTTCAGAAACTGCCAAATTTGTGAACAATTAGCCATGGTTTTATTACAGTAGTGAAGTATTCATATAGTAACAATGGTTTTACAATAGTAATTTTGTTGTAACCAGGACTGCAGTAAGCTTGGCTAATGTTGTAGTTATGGTTTTACCACAAATACCATGATTTAAATATGGTTTATTTAGTAAAACCATGGTTCATTTTCATAAGGGTTAACCGTAATTGAACTAGTATTTATAGTAAACCAATAATGACTACAAAATTACGATTTGTATTACCATAGTTTGGTTTTCCTGTATTATTGCTATGGTGGTTTCACTACGAATATCATGGTTAGAATATGGTTACTGTAGTGAAACCATGGGAAGAATTGTGGTTATTGTTTTACTACAAATATCATAGTTGAACTATAATTACTATAATACATTCATGGTATTTTTTTTATTTTATTCTATTTATTTATTTATTTTGCATTATTTATTTTTGCAAAGTATTGCAAAAGAACACAACATTTATATCAATAAATAAATCCCTGTCCTTTAAGGGGCTCAATGTAAACATTCAATGCACATGTACCAATAGGTCACTTTACATAAATGCACCTGCCAAATAATTAAATGTAAATAAAAGTATCAGCTCAATGATATGTATATATATCCAAAGGTAATATGATAACTCTTCATTTTCCAGCAATATATTGTTTGGGCGTACATGCAAAACCATGCAATCTATTTGCAAGGGCGGTACTGCTTGTCTCCTTTCATTTGTGTTAAAACAAGATGCAACAGAAGTGATGACATTGGATTTTCAACTAAGGGTCACATATTTCAAAATTCTGTGACCCCAAAGGGACACAAACAATCACTGGATCGATAAAAAGGAAGGATTCTTGCTGGAGGGAATGCAAGTGTCAATAACAAACAAACTGAATCACCCTCATAAATTTGGTCACCATGGAGCTGATCATATTTTAAATTATGTGTCCATTCACTGAGAGATGGTACATCATACAAACACATATTGTTCTTCTTGTGCTTAGCTATTCCTGTAAAGATTACATGCCAGAGGTGAAAAAACAAAGGACAGTGTAAAAAAAATAGATGGAGGGAGACCACCTCTTTAATATCTCACTTGTTGTTTCTAGACAGCAATAAGTATCCAGCTTATCAGGTTTTCTCCTGAGAAAAAAACCCAGTTATCTCACTTACTGTGCTTAGATTTGCCATCTGCTTTCAAAAGTCCAAAACAAACATAATTTCTAATCAAATTCTTACATCATCTGCAATCCACAGTAATTGCATACACCTATATACTCTTGTATGTAAACATTTGTCATTTTGATTTTAATGTTATTTTTTTTTTGTATCCTAATGAACTAAATACAAAACATCTAAAACAAATTGACACCTAAATGAAACATAAATGAATAAGTCTCCTGAACGATCAAAGCTTTGGGGTTTACACACCTGGAATTTGGGGGCATGAGATTACAGTGTTTTATAGTGGTGGGGATTTTGATGCATTCCAGTGTCTCATCTCATTTTTGAATCTGTTCACCAAAGAGACTCGCAGCCCAGTCACCATTTCTACAGATGACATAATTTTTCATAGTCAAATTTTTCATATTTCATGACCGAAACAAATGAAGTGAAAGAAAACTATTCATTATTTTAAAAGATTTGTTGAGTCACTTGCTTCATGCTTAATAAAGATCTACGTCAACCAAAACTAACAATGACCAGCCAGAACAGAGCGTGAACCTACATATCCCATACTGCATCAAAAGCAAGTACAATTAATTTGCTGATAGTGGACAAAGGTTGATGCAGGCCTGTGGGGGGGCCTCACTTTTGTTTTTTGTAACCAATAATATCATTTACAGAAATTACATGTGCAGCAACTGACGTTATGCACTCATAGCAAAATCTGTGAGCGCAGTAATGTTAGTTTGACGTTCGACATTCGTTGGACATTCGGTTTCTACTACAGGTGATATTATACACAAGTAATCAATACAGTAATCAATTATTTTAGAAAAATATTCACAAAAATTCACCAAAATGATGTTTTCTCATTTTAAAGGCTGTTGTAACTTCCCAGTAGATTTTCTTATTACCAGATAGATTATTACAGTATCATCAATTAAATAAGTACAGTAATCAATTATTTTATAGAAAATAAATCACTATAAAATGAGAAAATATAATTTTGCGGTATTAAAGGCTGTTTTTTTTTTCTTTAGAATTTTAGTGATTAAGTTGTATGTCCTTTTATCCTCTAAAATTGATTACTGTACTTATATAATTGATCATATTGTAATAATCTCATCTGTAGTATGTCTGTCTGTCATCTGGGAAGTTATAAGAGCATTCTGTATGTGTAACTTGCACTTGAATTGCATGAATGAATGAGTTCACGTCGCCTATGTTTTAGCGTAGTGAGTGGAGTTTTCAGACGGTCCCTTACATCTGCGAACCCGAATGTCGAACGTCAAACTTTACCGCGCTAAATCAGTGAGGCCAACGACATCCGGCTGGATAGTGAGTATGGGGCGAAAAGAGCAGGAGAGACGGAAGAGAAAGCGGGCAGCAGCAGGGACGTCACTAGGATTGGAAGACAGGGGGGCTTAGCCCCCAGGGTATTTGTAACTTACGTTTACAAAATCTTTGTACTCACATCTAGAGCTACACTTATGTCAACAACCAGTCAAGAAACCAAGATGTTAACAAGTAAAACGTGACAGACATATCCTCTTCTTCCATTTCTACTCTGTTAAAGAAAAGTTACTGTAGTGTTGCTTTTAGACACATCAAATCTGCATGGGGGAATTTACTTAGGCCAGACTTTGCTCCTTATGAGTTATTCTATAAGCAATGACTTAAATGCTATCTGCCTGCTCATGTAAATGTATGATAAAGTAATAGCATACTAGCCTATATCTAATTCCTCTCCATATAAGATAAGTTGTCCACAGAATGCTATTTAATTACTCTAATTACTGTAACTGCGCTGTGGATTTGTTCAGTCAGAGTGTTATTTCGCTGTGTAATTTGGCTTGCATACAGTTTAACCCAAGAACCAGAATTTTAAGGTCATAGAGAAATTTGACAACACAGGTTTGAGAGTTTCTCAATTAAAGATGATATTCTGCCAAATGATGTATACAGGAAGGATATAACGGTAATAGCATGAACAGGGACCCTATGACATTTAGTTTTCAGTGACAACAACATTCTATGGGGATTGATATTGTTTTATATGCCTATTATAGAGATAGTTTATATTATTGGCAAAGAATAAAGAGTTGTGATTAGCTTGCTAAGTTAACCATTTCTTGTATTTTGCTTGTTCACTCTAGCTAGACTACAGTTTTCCATAGCAAACCAAAATATCCCCTTTCCTTTACCTCAAGAAAACGCAGCTAAAGGTAAGCAGGTAATTACAAACAACTTACAATTTCACTCTGTATCACGACACTTACCAATCTTCCTTTCACCATTAGCGTGTGTATCGGTGTGTGTGGGCGGGAGGGTGCATAGCGAGTTCAACTTCAGACCAAACTAGAGTAACGACGAGACGAGATGAATCCTCCAGTTAATTGCAGCGCTCCGGTCTGCAGCGCTCTGAAAGCTGCCACAGTTCACACCAATGCAACGAGACGGTGCGGTGCATCATCTTGATAGCACAACGACTCTTTGTACTTCTGTCCAACTTCCGACTTTTCGGCTATTTTTTGTAGCTGGATTATATATATCATTTGTTGTGTCTAATTCTAAATATGAATGAGGATACAGTTATTGATAAATCGAATTGTTATTGTTGTTCTTATTATCATTTAGGGGGGCTTAGGGACATTTTGGGGTAGCTTCAGCCCCCCTAAAATAGGCCTAACGACGTCCCTGGGCAGCAGCGTCATTGTCGTATAATATTGAACATATGTCCAAAAAGACTGGCAAACTGGGTACCGGTTGTTGTACTTGGTAAGCAATTTGACAACATTGTAGTAAATATTTTATGTGCATCAAAAAGCGTGCTCGTTAATATACCAGCGGACAAGCTAATCCAGCACAAATTAGTGTATAAAAAGTCACCAAAATGAAAAAACTGCAGACTTTTTGAAAAAAATTCCTTCCACTATGCTGACTACAGGCCTGGTTGATGTATGACTATAATGGATTTGCATGATGTAAAGATCATCCTCGTCCAAGACAATTTTTCTTTACTTTATTAAGAAAGATATAAAAAGTTAATATCTTTGATATAAACAAGTTGAAGTTGCTGGGATATTTAGATTTGCACAGGAAGCATTTCAGTCCGTACAAACCCATAAAGTTTTCACTTACCGAACAAAATGAAAATGCTTTCAATTCAGGGTTTGATCGCAAAGAGTGCAGTTTGACAGAACTAAAGTCAAATTGAATGATTATGTAAATCAGGCCACAAAATGGGAAGCATTATCATGGTAATCCATAAGAGTGATGAGCCATCAGCCTTACATATTTGTTTGTTTGTGCATAGGCCATGTATATTTCTACTACTTTCACATAGCTGGGTTATTTCTGAGCTCCACAATGTTGAAGTCAATCCTCACTAACAGCAGGTGCTATACATTTACACCTTTGAAGCTTCTGATAGTGGGTAAGCTACCACTGAACATATTTATAAGTAATGACATCTTTTCAGAAAACATAATGATATGTAAAAATAAAACATTGAGGCCCACCAAAGATCAAGGAACGGAATATCTGTTAAGCAGAACAAGTGCACAACAAAAAGCACCCTTAACCCCGCTCTGGCTGAAAAATTGCTGATTTCTGGTGTGTAGGAACATGTAGGTTGAGGAAGGTTACAAGGAAAGAGCTGCACAAATATAATGATTTTTATTCAGTGTTCAAGTTATTGAAAAGAATTGAACCGAACAATGAGGATGATGATAATTATAACGATAAATAGAATTGTAAATTTCCTAGTCATGATGCTAGGGTGATGTGGTTGGTTAATATGTTTTTTTGGGTGTTTGCTGGTTGCAAATCTTTATAATATTCTGGTTCCTATATATGTCTCAAATACAGGGCTGGACTAGGAAGAGAAATCGGCCTGGTGCGGTAGTTCGCTGTATTTTCTGCATATCGCTGCACTGTTTTGTGGTCCGTTCTGCATAACAAGACGGCTCATTTTAGCTTATCGCGGCCCATTCGGCCCATTTCTCAGCCGACCCACCTGCCCGCTCGGTTCTCACGATGGCTAGTCTGCTCCTGATTGGCTCCAAAATGCGTCGGCCCACTGGAAAAATACCCAGTATGCCAGATTACCAGTCCAGCCCTGCTCAAATCCCACCTGCAATGTAAGTTGAAGTGGGGTATTTTACACTCGTTTTATCATCTGTAAGGTGAAAATTGTATAACTGATCAATTTGTGAAGTAATAACATACCTTTCCTCAGTATGATGCACAATTTTGTGGTATCATTCATGTCTGTGGGACAAACTGTTCATGTTTTTGTGTTTCGTCTGCACAATTTGTGGCATTTTTGGTTTACATACATTCATGCTAGGTGGGCGTTTTTGACCTTTACAGCACATATTGCTGTTTTGTAGCATCTCACGCCATAAATGTCACATTTTTGTCATTGTGTCAAGTACTTTTGATGCACAGCACGTCAATATCAAGTTTTACTTATAAGATGAATCTTGGGGTGGGATAATCATTAACATTTGGACAATATTGAGTGTTTATATTAGCGATGGTGTATTGGAGTTACAATGACTACAAATGCACCATATGTTCGTTTCCATTGTGCGCTGCTGTTTTTAATAAATCATCCTCTGTGAACGTCCGATTATGTACTGAAATTGATACTAAGGGAATTGAGCAGTAGTAATAGCCTTATCATGCACCACAAATTATCGTGACAACAATGACAATGCTAATAGTCGCAATACAAGTCGATGATCATAATGCACATGCCTTTTTTATCCTCTTTCCTTTGACCATCACATATTCTTTTGGCTATGCTATTAAAGACTGTTAATTAACTTAACCTGTCTGACAGATCAATACACACTTCTGCTCTTTAATTGGTCCATATCTTCTTCCACACGTCCACCATACAGCATGTTAATGGTTTTGGGCATTATTTCAGAGTGTGAGATAACACCAGCTGTTCATGCTAATAAAGACTGAAAGAAGAAAGAGAGAGAGGAAAAAGAAATAACTGCCATTTTACAGAAGCTATTTTAAGATTTCTCAACAAGGGATGCATTTTAAAACTGGATGGCATTTCAGCAAATCTTTCTGATGAATATTTTCACAACCTTTCTTTAGTGATAGTCTTACAGGCACTGATAGGATGTTTTTAGGGAGCTGAATTACTCTTGACGGAAGGTACAGTTTTTACATGCCTTTCTTATCGCATTCAGCGGTCTGACAAGCGCGCTACCGAGTATTCAAATAAACCCTTTGGTGTCTGACAGTTATACGCTGTAATCATAATACTCAATTCAGTTTTGAATGATGAATGATTTTCAAATTTCAGAGTATGCCCACCTTTGTGTTTCCATTCAACACTTGAATAACCTACAATGTTGTTCTAGACACCTAGATGTATAAGCAAAGCAGACTCCATCAGATATTAGCTCTGTTCCAAAATCTAGAATGCTGCCTATCTAGACAGCATTTAAAGGCATCATGGGCACCATGTTACAAATGGTAAGCATGACTAAATTCACTGATGTGAATGTTTTGCTAAAGTGTTTGTTTGGTAATACTTCTACTATTGGTTCTTGACTTAAGAGAACTATGCTGGTCAAAGATAATTGTGGGTGTGGTTTGGACGTTACATTCTTTATTTACAATTGCATGTGCCAGTTGAGTAGATTGTGGCTTGGTTATAATCTTAATGTTAATGGATTAGGGCACCCTCTACAAACAATTTTTATTTTGTTTATGGTGCTTTAGTTCATTCAGGAGAAGAAAGTTCACCTTTTTCCATTGTATAAATCAGGCTTAAAGGTATAGTTCACCCAAAAAGGAAAATTCTCTCATCATTTACTCATCCTCATGCGATCCAAGATGTGTATGACTTTTTATTCTTATCTTATCTTCATATCTTCAGAAACTATATGATATGTGTGAGACAGTTTTATAGTCCTTTTTAACTATGAATATGTGTTCAGGTGGCTTAAAGAATTACTTGAAAATTAATGTTACAACAATAAACCCACCCAAAAGCTGTCAATGTTGGTCTACCTATCATTATGAGAACTTTCCATAGACATAATGATTTTTATACTGTACAAACTATAGATTTTATCCCCTAAATCTAACACAACCCCTAAACCTAACCCTCACATTTTCAATAAACCATAATTTAATATGTTTTGGAAGCTATTTAAATTATGGTGACACTAGAAATTTCCTTATAAACCACATTTATAGAATAATACCCTTGTAATTACCAGTTTGTAACCTAAAACATTTCCTTGTAACTATATATATATATATATATATATATATATATATATATATATATATATATATATATATATATATATATATATATATATATATATATATAAACATGCCCACACACACAGAGAGAGAGAGCGTGAGAGCCCAGTGTAGTAACTTTACCATGTAAATGTGTGTGATTGTGTACTTATTTATTAAGCGATTGCCTTCGAAAGCATCCATACACAGA
Organism: Moxostoma hubbsi; assembly: GCA_032164185.1. Lineage (NCBI taxonomy): Eukaryota > Metazoa > Chordata > Actinopteri > Cypriniformes > Catostomidae > Moxostoma > Moxostoma hubbsi. The sequence continues at coordinate 36,399,462 of JAVLUX010000017.1, read as the reverse complement.
TTTTAGTGAGAAAGGGATTTACATTAAGTAAACAGGGAGTGTTCCATCGTCTTTGACCATCATTAGTGATTATTTCAATGCTTGGTAATGTTAATAAGTTGCAAACCGGTAGTCTGTAGCATCTGCGTTGGAAGTACGCGCTAAGCATAATGGGTAATTTCGCCCTTGAAAATCGTGGATAATGCGTCTTGTGGCAACATTGAGAATTTAATTATGTAATTATGTATTTAATATGTACTTTGTGTTATGAATCTGACACATTTTGGAATGCAACTATGCACAAAATCAAGCTTGTGTAGCTAGGAGCGTCTGCATTCACATACTTGTGTAGAATATTTTTTAGCATGTAAACACTCTGCTTCTATGGTGAGTTTTCTCTTTCAAGCCAACTACTTTCATGGTGGAGCAACAGGTTAAGGAGAATATTGCTGATCAAGTTAAAGTACTAAAATATTAACACACAGAGTGGTACAGAGTTTTGTAGGTAACTAATGCGTTCAGTGTGTTTCGTACTTTTGTACTAGGGGTGGCTGTGGCTCAGGTGGTAGAGCTGGTTGGCCACTGATCGTAGGGTTGGCGATTTGATTCCCAGCCCACATGACTCCACATGCCGAAGTATCCTTGGGCAAGACACTGAACCCCAAGTTGCTTCCAATGGCAGGCTAGTGCCTTGCATGGCAGCTCTGCCTTCATTGGTGTGTGTGTGTGTGCGTGAATGGGTGAATGAGTCACAATATAAAGTGCTTTGAATACTGTTAAGGTTAAAAAAGCGCTATATAAGTGCAGACCATTTAACATCTTACTTAAGGCAGCACTGCATGTATCCTTCGTGGAATCCTAAAAGGTACTGTGACGAGCACAGTGAACAAATTAATTTAAAATGATGAGTTGAGAGAAATGTCAATTATAAATATTCCTTCATTTAAATTTTCATTCAATCCTCAAAAGTATTGCTAAAAATAGTAACTAATTTTACCCAATATTTATCTGTACTATGAATTTTATGGGAATAAATTGCATTATACTTTGCAAATTGCTAATGTCAAATTCTGTTATTAATTGTGTGAGGAGAGCTAACCTAATTGTTGCTGCTTATGCAGAGCTCTCAAATCAGTTATTTATTAGGTTCTGTATCAGTTAGGATGCTGCCTTAGAAGGCAGCTAGACAGCAAGGCAGCTCACTAGGTTTTGAAAGTGAACTGTTATTTGAGTCTTTTTAAACAGGCAGCAGGACTCTTTGATACATGGAGGAGAGTTGGTTGTCAGGTTTGGTGGTCACTCTGATGGCCAGCACAGTGTGATTAGTTCCAATGTGTTAATCATGCCTCTCACAGCATCTGTCTGATGACCATCAAAGCAGAAGAAAAAGAAAGCCATTCACTGAGTCGGAACAACAACAGAAAAAAACAGGACCTGGACAGGCATAATTTGAATAGTTATTTATCAGTCACTATCATAGCAAAGCTTGCATGGCACTAAAGGTTATGGACCAATCTTGTGCACAATTGTATCACAGATCAATCAGGCCAGAATTATCTTTTATATAGTAGGCCTATACTATTTTTATTTTTTAACTGTCATTATATAATTTGACTGCTATGAACCATTGGTAGTGTAAACACTATATTTAATTTGTAAGTAATTTAAGTAAATGAAAATAAGGCTTTAAGGAATAGAAGAACAGTCCATTAAATATGTTGTAATTATGTTTTTTTAACTTGGTGTTGATTGTTCAGTTTTAAATATAATTATTTCCCAAAAATTCCAAGTGCTCAAAAATATCCAGAAAAGATTGGTTAGATGTGACCTAGGACTGTAAAGTAAAAACAAAATAAAAATATAACCAATTTATTTTTAAATACATTACCCTATTCTTATTGGGTACAATTCATCAGTTCATAATTTTCAAAGAAAACAGGTTTGTCTTTGTAATCTTTCATCATAAAATAATTACTCCGCTTCTGAAATGACTTTTCAGGTTCTATTATCTTATGGAACACCCACTTTTCACATATCCCGCACAGCCTCATTTTCATCCACGTTAAACTATGTGTCTGCTCTGGTGGTCTGTTGACCTCGGAGTTCCAGATCTGATGCCTGCAATGCTGTGCTAGGAACATAAAAAATCCCACAATTATGAGGACATTCTAACCCAATATCTTCATATAGTTTCACAACCTCATATATAAAGGTTACTCCTTTTTAAGGAGATACTTTTCCTCTGAACAAATTATGCCAGATTAAACTTGATTACCGAGTTTGAGTTGCTTGAGTGCATGAGTTGATAGGCCTACGCAATGTCACATGATGTTACACGAGAAAGACGTGTTTAAATGGAATACATATGTCTTGTCATGAAGTTCAAAGTGATGATCATTATGTCTATTGATCATTATGCCACAAATGCACATATTCATCATTACTAAGCAAGTGGATGGGTAAACATATCACACTTTACACTTACTACAAATCTAGGCACTGACGTTGTATTCATTGGCTACAGAATGATATTATTTGCTCGTAAATTAAAAAGGCTTTTAATATTTAAGAGGGGCACTGGCAGAGGTTACCATTGAAATGAATAGCACAAAATAAGATCCCAAGGGTTGACATATGTTAATATGTTCTTTGGCTACACTCTAATTCGCTGCTCTGCACATAAGCCTCAAGCGAACAAAACTCAGGCGGGAATTATACATGAATTCAAAATATTCAATCCAAAACATAAAACAGCAAAGTCTTTGGCATTCAAGTCACAAATTTAAGTGGATAAAAAAAATAAATCACCATTTCGAGAGAGAGAGAGAAAAAAAAAAAAGAGTTAACATGAGTAGATTTCATTAAACAAATTAGATAGCCATCATGAAGTAGTGAAAAAATTTTTGGTCATTTTTGATGATCTACAGAATTGTATGATTCAGAACTTTTCATTAATGTGTATATTGGCCATGTGTACATGCCTTTACTTGAATAATTTAATATTTAGATTTCCATGGGAGAATTCTAAGCATTTGGCACACATATCTTGTCCAAATGGTGGAATTGTATACAGTATTCTTTGCGTTTTTATACTTTGGGCTGATTGAGCGACCATCCAGCCAATCGCAATTGAGTTTTATGAGCGAAACAACCCTCATGTAATAGGCCATCAGTCAGACAGTCTAATCAACATGGCTTTGTTTATTTCTACAAAGTTGCTTTCAACAATTCTCATTTAGTCATGTTTTTTATCTGCACTGATGTTGATCTAAATTAATAATCTAAAGATGAGGAAAACACAAACGAGAGTTATTGTCAGCTTTATGTGAAATGCACTGCAGAACAAAAGACAAGGATAATCTTTCTTTAAAGCACACATTGTAAGTGGAGTTTATTAGTGATCGACCGATAGGGGTTTTTTAAAGGCCGATGCCAATGTCCATAGACCAGGTTGGCAGATAGTCCGATACTAGGGATGTGCCCGAAGTCAAACACCATATTTTGAAAGGCATGAATAACGTCTTCAAAACAAATAACAGATTAATACAAATAATATAAAAAAATATTTAAGTGATTTCAGATCAGATGGGCGTGGTATCGACTCAAATTGTGGTCTCTGTTAATTGTGCACATCTGGAACTTATCAAGTGTAACATTAAGATATGACATCATATACACTTTCCACTTCTTGAAATGTCTATGTTAATGTATCACACGATTCACATGTGATTCCTATGTATTAATTTATAGCCTAAACCTGAGCGGAATATTAAATTCTTGACCTGAAGTGATGAGTTCACGTCAGAGCACGTCGATCTGTTTCTTAAAGTTGACCACATTTCTATTCACAAGGAAATTATCTTGTTAAGACTATATTCTGAAAAAAGTTAAAATGCTCCATAAAGGTTTAAATGCTCCATAGAGTGTTCATCTATTAGGAATTATCCTCCTTATGCAAAATGAAGAAACTGAAATAGTCTGTATTTACACCAGAGTTGTTAATGGTAATGCAGCACCACAATGTTCCATCTGTTTTTTTCTTCTTCTTCAAACTGTGCTACCTCTGGTAAGGCAGAAATCTCATGACAGTTTAAACAGTTTGTGAGGTAATTGTTTGATTGGTTGTTTTTGCCAATTTAAGCAGATTACTTGATCTGTTTCATATCAGCTCCTGTTTTTTACCTCTATGTTGGTGTGCAGTTGACAAACTGTAGGGAAAAAGATAGATCTGCTGTGTTCTTAGAACACTTAATATACTGTAATATATTAATACTACACTGTAATATTTATCCACAGTTTTCCTGACTTACAACTGGTCACCGTGATGATTCTAATTGCTGCTGGACTGTTTTCTGGTTTTGGTCTCTATAAGAAACTACCAAAACGAAAGTTCCAATCAGAGAACAGCAACCATTTTAAGTGTTAGTTGGAGTACAAATTAGTCCAGGCTCAAATTTTGCAGTTGCTGGCTGTCATAACAACTCATAGTTAATTATATCAATGTAACTAACATCAGTTCATAGCTTCACACCACCCACTCTGCAACTATGCAAAGGAAACTTGGACTATCAAAGGGACTATCTGCATAAAGTCTTTTAGAAAATATGGGACAGGCTAGCATGAAGAAAACTCAGTGATATTTGGCTTTATAAGACATCAAATATAATGCACACACATACAGACTTATTTCTGTTGAACACAAACAAAATCTTTTAGAAAAATATCTCAGCTGTGTAGGTCCTCACAATGTAAGTGAATGGTGGCCAGATCTTTGAAGGTCCAAAAAGCATATTAAGGAACCATAAACAATCAATATAACTCCATTGATTAAATCTATGTCTTCAGAAGTGATATGTTAGGATGCAAAACAGATCAATATAATTTTCTTTTCTTTTTTTACTATAAATCTTAACTTTCACTTTCTTCTTCTTTTGATTTTCATTTTTTGTGTATATCACCACCTAATGGGCAGGGAGGAGAATTTATATGAAAAAGAACTTAAATGGGGAGAGCCTGGAGTTGCTTTCCAGGGTGTGTTGAGTGACTCCAGCCAGGTCTCCCAAGCAACCAAATTGGCCCGGTTGCTAGTAGGGTAGAATCACATGGGGTAACCTCCTTGTGGTCATGATTAGTTATTCTCACTCTCAATGGGGCACGTGGTAAGTTGTGCATGCGTTGCGGAGGGTAGCATGAGCCTCCACATGCGGAGCCATGTTCATGCACAACGAGAAACGTGATAAAACTGATGGTCTCAGAAGCGGAGGCAACTGAGACTTGTCCTCCACCACCCAAATTGAGGTGAGTAACCACGCCACCACGAGGACCCACCAAAGTAGTGGGAATTGGGCGTTCCACAATTGGGAGAACAGGTGATAAAAATAAAAATAAAAATAAATAAGTAAATATATATATATATATATATATATATATATATATATATATATATATATATATATATATATATAAAATTAGCCCTGCGATGGACTGGCGACCTGTCCAGGGTGTACCCCGCCTTTCGCCCAATGTTAGCTAGGATAGGCTCCAGGCCCCCCGCGACCCTGTACAGGATAAGCGGTTGATGATTGATGGATGGATGGATGGATATATAAAATTACTGTTTCTCACCAACACCTATCATATTGCATCATAAGACATGGATTAAACCACTGGAGTTGTACAGATCACATTTATATTTTATTTATGGATCCTCAAAATCTGGCCACCATTCACTTGCACTGAATGGACCTACAGAGCTGAGATACTGTTCTAAAAATAATTGTTGGTGTTCATCAGAAGAAAGTAAATAATGAGACAATTTTCATTTTGGGGTAAATTATCCTTTTGAAGTGAGTCACTAATTAAATAATTGTATTTATGGGGTGAAATTTCCCTTTAAGTATAGGGTAAGTATGTTGCATATGCCATGTTTCTGTGCAGTGAAAGACTTCTGGTGACAGGACTGGCAGTGTGGATGTGACTTGATGTCCTGTGATGTCTGTTTGTTTGGAATGTAGCGAAGGCAGCAAAACTCCTGAGCAAGAGAATGCAATTCTACAATAAACCTTGTACTACCACGACAACACTGCCATTTAAATCTCTTTGTCCACATCATTTCATGTGCATTTTGCTCCAATTTGAGCTGGCATTTCAGTGTATTTCAGGCTGGAATTTTGCTGCAGATTAATGATAAAAGCAGACAGATGGGGAAATATTTCAAAGCAAGCAGTGCAACAACCTATTACCAAACAGCATAACTGACAGTCTGTATCCTGAAAAAGGTAACAGCATCCATTCAAACCCCATTACATCATCTCTCAGATTGAATGTGGTAATTGTTATCTTTAAGTGACATCATATCCCAGCATAAGGCATGAGAGAGCCCATGGATCAGAAGTGTCTGTCATTATCCTTGGCTTCAGGGAGCCAAATGCACTGTGACTAAGAAAAGATCAGTACCCTAAGCTCACTGTAGCGTTGCGGCCTGTTCATAACATACTAATTAATGCACTTTGAGCAGCCATGTATATGAATGTTGATTACAATGATGTGTGTGCCTTCCCCCATTGCAGGATTGCTATTTTTCCCAGGAAACAGGCGAGACATCATTAAAGTGAATGTGCATGGTTACAAATGCCAAGGTCATAATGAATCTTTCATGCAGCAATGTTTACTGCATAAGAAAAGCTGCACATGCTGTTTACTGCACAGACATGCAGGGATCCATTACATTATAAGGTTCCATCATAACTGCATGAGGAACCATGCCCCTCTTCACAGGTCGTTCCAAACCTTTCCACAGATCTTTTCCATACAACAGCAAATTCATGGACACGTCTGTCAAACTCCTCAAAGGAAAAAGAAGATGGATCATAAAAGCTCCATAAAAATAGTCCATATGACTCATGTACTATATTTAACATGTAATAGCTTTTTATTTCAATAAATGTATTTGAGATTTTTTTTATGTGAGTAATAGACTAAATGTAAGTCTTTATTTACTGATTATTTTCACTTCCACTCCAACACTCAAATCAAATATGGCATCTATGGTGCAGGTTGGAAAAAGTTCGATATGAAAATTACTTAAAAATATATATATAAAAAAAGTACAAATATTTATGCTGTCAGCTTTCTGAAGATCAGCTTTCTCAGTGGAAAAATAGCATCCAAGCGGGGATATTTCTCCCTATTTCACGGTAGCTGGTGCACAAGAATTAATCACTATATAAACTGCAATGTCCTCTGCCATTTTAAACAGCACACATTGTATAATTAATCAATCTGTTGTGTCTCTCAGCTGTGATGAGCCGTAATGCTGAAGTTGAAAGTTAAAAGCCTTTATTTCCTAGCTTTAGTAGTGTAGTGTAGTGTAGTAAGTGTAGTAAGCGATCAAGAAGAGCTGTTGTATGTAAACGACTGACAGGGATTCACTTCACGTCACCTAACAGGCTCATATTACACACAAAAATTTTCTTTTTCCACCACCTGCTGCCTAATATATGTAATGTAAAAAAAACATAGCTCAACAGATCTGCACTGTTCTTACACTTTAGTTTAGAATGGCACGAACACAAGCGGAGTGATTATACACAGTGAAGCGTCGGAGTGCTGATGGTGTCAGACCATCAGTGCTCATGAAATGTCTCTTGTCAAATCAGATTCGTGGACCACAACTAACTGTTGTATTTGTGTGTGTGTATATATATATATATATATATATATATATATATATATATATATATATATATATATATATATATATATATATATATATATAAAGATATATGTGAGTGGTGGTGGCTAGAGCACAGGGCTGCTAATCAGAAGGTCGCTGGTTCAAACCCCACGGCCACCACCATTGTGCCCTTGAGCAAGGCAATTAACTCCAGGTTGCTCCGGGGGGATTGTCCCTGTAATAAGTGCTCTGTAAGTCGCTTTGGATAAAAGCGTCTGCCAAATAAATAAATGTAAATGTAAATGTAAATATGGGCATGGAGCAACATGGTAGTGATTATAATGGCCATCTTTGACCATTATGCCACATCTGGCTGTTTTTCCAGTGTCTTGCACCACGTTATTTAGAAGCCGTGTCAAGTTAAGAGAACTTAAACTGTTAAAAATTTGTCTCAAAACAGCTGTGTGATGCTCTATTCTTGCCACTACATCTGGCGTTTTTAGCACAAGGACACTTTTGGTGAGAATAGCCCCTTAGTCTGTATTTACACAAGAGTTGTTAATGGTAATGCAGCACAACAATAACGTTGTTGTTCTGAACTGTACTCATACAGTATTGACAAACGATTAGTGGTCCAATGTATTGTAATGTGCATGGAAAACGAATGTTCCTGTGCCTCGTAAACTCTGACAATGCCTCTTAATTTCAGAGCATCTTATTTTTAAATGGCTTTCTTTGTCTCATAACACGATCACAGCTTGGATTTAATTTTACACTTGAATGTCAGGATTTGGCTGCAGTTCAACACCTCTGCTGTCATCTATGTTTGGAAAATTAATGTGGTTGGGTGTACCTGTGCAGGCCTGCACTGGTGGATTCATCCCCAGTGACAGGTGTTTGATTGCGGGCCATGATTAAAGGCAGCTCTGCCTTGGGGAAAGCTCTGCCTTCCCTGTTGACAATTTGAATTAGGAAGCCAATCACCTCTGAACACAGACACACACACTCAGACTAGAGCTAAAGTGTGCACACACCTGCATACATAATCATGCATATGCATGCAAATTCATATGCATGCACACACTGAGACACTTCACTGTCACTTTCACAGCACCCTACATCTCCATCACAATCAGTAGCAACACTTGTGAAACAAAAGAGGTTGAAACTACACACACACACAAAGGCAAATATTTAACACATTGCGGATGTACTTGCCAACAGTTTATTGGGTACAATTCCAAATTCTACAGTTATTGGCAAGACCTAAAGACCCAATTAATTTGTTTGAAATTGTGACGTCTGTTGCATGTTCATGAGGGCTATGAGAGAAACTCGTTCACAGTGGCTCACATGTTCATGTGAGAACTTGCGTTGTTTAGTGCAAACATGCATGCCACCGTGAACAAGCTTCTCTTAGCTCTGCAGTAGATGACAAGATTTTCACTAACGATGAATAACATTTTGAGTTCTCACTGAAACCTATTGTATGCCTACAGAGGATTTATGATATGTCACAGGAGTTGCATGGACTACTTTTATGGTACTTTTGGGTACTTTTGAAGCTTTAAGTGAGTAAGTATAAACTGCAATTATATATTGAAAAGGCAAACCAGGATAATCATTACAATTTATTTTTTTGTGTGTTCCGTATAAAAATATATAGAAAAAAAGATATTTATACTGGTTTGGAATGCATCAGGGTTGGTAAATTGTTTATTTTTATTATTAACAGATTGTTTTATTTTTGGGTGAACTACTTTTATCCTAATGCAGATTTTAATTTTTACATTTTGGATATACAACAACTGATAGTACCAGAGGTGGAACTGGTTTGTTGGTCATTAGTGCCCAGCACCTGCCTTCTGCAGTTATATTTCCAGCTTTCAAGGCTGCCTCATTTTACCAGGGAAGACGCTGATGAATTCTGACATGTTATGTTTGTGATTGGGTGTCAGCTAGGCTGCTTTTTTTTTTTTTTTTAAATTTACCTTCACCTGACAGTGTTGCATCACTTGTGTTCTGAAAACATTTCAGAGAAAATTCATTTGGGAGATACTGTTCCATCAAAAAACAAATATATATATAATATATATATATATATATATATATATATATATATATATATATATATATATATATATATATATATATATATATATATTGCAACATTTCATATGCTTGAAATGTCAAGTTCTTCCCAGCAAGTACTGTACGCTGCTGATGCACTGCTAAAATGAATTGCAAAGAAAAATAACTAATATTTTATTTACTGTGACATCCCCAATACACTTTAAACAACATTTGAAGGGAACCTGACAGTCACATTGAGAAGACAAATCTTCATTTCATGCATTGATTAAAAGAAGACTTTTGCAACTTTTATAAAAAGGTGCTCTGGTGATACCATGGTATAAAAATGTTATAAGATGGGGTCACACTTTCTATTAGGTGTCTTTTACTACTGTGTATTTATATTAAATACGTACATACAATACTGTGTATTTACTGTGTAAATACATTTTGTTCTGCAAAATTCTCACAAGATTCACATCTGCTGCTACTGAGGTTAAGGTACGGATAGGTTAAGGAGTATAGGGTTAGGGGTTTGAGTTAGGTTTTGGGATAAGATTTGGGTTAAGGTTAACAGTGTAATTACAAATGTAATTAAATGAGGGTACTTTAAATGTAATTACAACTCATTTGTACATAATACGTATATTCTATCTATCACATGCTAACATAGTAGCTAAGGACACCTAATATAAAGGGGGACCTAAGATGGTAATACCATAATATTTTGATAAATTGGTTCTTATTGATTACCACATTGATGTATCATGGTTCAATACTTAAAATAGATGGTTCACCCAAAAATGAAAATGATGTAATTATTTACTAACCCTCAGAATGACTGGCTAAGTAGAAAGAATGTGTGTGAGTTTTGAACAACATCAAGAAGTTAATGATGACATAATATAAATGTTTTATGTGAACTAAAAGGTACTTCAAAGAATACCATGATACTACCACAGTAGTATGCCTTAAGAAATACTGTTGTTGTTGTTTTTTTTGTTTTTTTTTTTCTATGAAAATAATATTCTTTCTCCCACACTGCCTACTTGGTTCTTTAATTGCCCTTTGATCATGTTATCTTGCAATTTGTAAATACCACAAAGATCCATCACGCAATGAGCCATATGAGCAATACTTAATATTGCCATTGATGTGAGATTTGGAGTATTAATTATAAGCTCAATGTCACTGGAGAGACCATCATGCTATTAAAAACAAACTACGATAGTATTTTTGATGAAGTGGTTCAAAGTAGACGTTATTCAATTTTACACCCACAATGTTTGTGTGTGTTTTGCAATGTTTACTGCACTGTCTTCCTTTAATATTAAAATAATATTTAATATTTAATATTTAATATTAATGTTTTTTTTTTTTTGTAATGTAAATATCAGGATAAAAGCAACCAAACAAGTAGACACAATGTTTAAATGCTTATACAGTCCTTGGCTCATCATCGTTTGCATACTATACAGTACATCCTAAATAGCATGCAAGATTATAATTGGTACATCCTAACACCTATAAAAAGGTAATGTAGTTCTACCACATATTATATGGTAATAGTGTGGTGCTGTGATATATACCATGACACTGAATGATTATTTATGGTATTTGCATGGTACTTCAAGGCATACCTTTTAATAAAAGTACTGGAGTGGTACCATGATAGAGTGATGGTATCAAATGGTGCCTTTACCAAAAAAGTAACCTCACAGTACAAAAATACCATGGTAGTACCATGGTTTCTGGCCATATACCATGGTAGGTGAATTTTTTTGGGGGGGATGTATCATCGTAATTTGATGGTATTTTTGTTACTCTCTTACATTACTAAAAATACTGTGGAACTATCTTGGTTACAGTATATGTCCAACAATCATGGTAGTACAGTGATACTTTTTGATCCTTTTTTCGATCATCGTTCATATGAAATAGTACGTCAAAGGTGCTAATAGGGACCCAGTGTCTAGGGTTAGATGCCATGTCAAATACTTGAAAGTTCCTAAGTATACTATATAAATTAGTAAATACTACTGTATGTGACATTTACCAGCCAGATTAGGAGGTAAGAGACCACACAGTTTCAATAAAAACAGCTAAATTGGAATGAGGACATGAACCTGTGTTATATCATAAGCCCTGCAATTGATAACCTGCCATAGTGATGCATTCAGATTCAGAGATGTTGTTGCTTGTTTTCACATAATCCGTTTTTTGGATGACATGCTCTGTGAAAGACTCATACAGATGCATACAGCCTCCTTTTTTTTACAGCACACTATCTTTCTCTCACTCAGTCTTTCTGGGATGCAGCAGACAGCTCGGATGAATGACCTCGATCAAGGCATTCATCCATACATGGCACTGCCAAGCTTACAGTGTGCACACTAACTCACCATGGCAGTATGTGAGTCTGCCTGAAATTGTCGCCAAACTAAGGCTCTTAGGCTCTTACGCTGACTACCACCCCTCGAGTTTGAATCCAAGGTGTGTTGAGTGACTCCAGCCAGGTCTCCTGGGCAACCAAATTGGCCCGGTTGCTAGGGAGGGTAGAGTCACATTGGGTAACCTCCTTGTGTTCGCGATTAGTGGTTCTCACTCTCAATGGGGCGCGTGGTAAGTTGTGTGTGGATCACGGAGGGCAGCATAAGCCTCCCATGCTGTGAGATACATGGATTGACTGTCTCAGAAACGGAGGCAACTGAGACTTGTCCTCCACCACCCTGATTGAGGTTAGTAACCATGCCACCACGAGGACCTACCAAGAAGTCTCCCAAATTGGGAGAAATGGGATGAAAAAAAAAAAACAGTGCAAAAGCTCAAAACAGGATGGGGAAGGACATGCTCAAGCAGACAGCAGAGCAATTGCTATCTATTACGTGTAATCAAATAAACCTTCCCAACAAAAGCAAATATTACTAAAACATGTTACCAAGATAGCCAGTGGAGACATAGTTCCAGATATTGTACTAAAAAAAACACATAAGCTCTGTTTAGAAACTTTGAGAGCAGCCTAACCATGCGGGCTGTCTCAAGTTGTAGGTTGCAAAATTACAGGGGCATTCGGTGGCACTAGTGCTGCAGAAATTACACACTTTACAGGGTTTTTTTTTTTTTCTCTCAGATGTGTCAGATGGAGCTAAAATATGTTTATTGTAAATGCAGACATATTTGCATTCACTGCAGTGATATAAAGAATTAGAACTAATTAAAAACAGTTTTGTATGCCACATACATTATTTTGGGGCTTATTTAAGAATGCCATTGTTAGCTTAGATATGTGGTGAAATCAGAATTGACTGTTACTGTTAACTGACTCTTGTGTGTGGTTAAAGTAATGTTGTTGCAAAGTAGACACTACTTACATACTGCCTACTTAGTATGAGGAACAGAATGTCATGCTAAAACAGTATAATGCTATTGTAACCGGTCCTGCACGACCCGCTCAGAACAGGATTCGAACTGGCATCAGCCAGCATGGGAGGCTGGTGCACTATGAGGAGGCTAAAGGCTACAGACTCTAGCTTCAGATGCTAGTGCACCTCTTGAGGCCAGGGGTGAGAGCTAAAAAAATATAGCAGAGCTATCACGTGCCAGCAAGCTCCCATTACACTCACCCCCCTAAAACACACTCCCATCTGGGTCACGGCACCACTGTAACCAATCCTGTTCGATCTGATCCAAGCGGGTGTGAATCATCAGCCGACATGGGAGGAGGGCATGCTAATGAGGAGGCTAAAGGATACATCCTTTAGTGTCAGTCGCTAGTGTGCCTCTTGAGGCCTGGGGAGTGAGGTTTGCACATTCCTTACAGCTATCACGTACCTGCTGGCTCCTGCTACACTATGCAGTATGTTACGACTGGAGTGGTGGCGTAGTGGGCTAAAGCACTAAACTGTTAAGCAGAAGGTTGTCGGTTCAATCCCCACAGCCTCCACCATTGTGTCCTTGAGCAAGACACTTAACTTCAGGTTGCTCCAGAGGGATTGTCCCTGTAATAAGGGCTCTGTAAGTCACTTTGGATAAAAAGTGTCTGCCAAATGCATAAATGTAAATGTTATGTTGCATGTTTTTATCCCTGACACATATCTCAAAAAGTAAACTGTTATTTTAAAAAAATGTATTTAATTTTGTGTAAAATCATTTTAACTTTGTGCAGTTCAGATGAGTACTGAGGCAAGATTACAAGACAAGCATTACATTCTGTTCATGGATCCCATTTCAAATACTATGTACTGTATAGCATACTATATAAAGCACTGTTGGGTAGTAATGGATTACAAGTAATCTGGAAAGCAAATCATTTGATTTCATGCTTACTAATCTGAAAAGAAGTTTAATCTTAAATATTATATTACTGATTACAATAAGAGTTGTGTAGTTTGTTATCGGTATCAGATTTCAGGAGTAATCTACACAACACTGCATATACAGTACTATACTGCATACATATTAAAATCTATAGCCATTAAAAATCATTTCATGCTTCCAAATAGTCAAGTATCTCAAATAATGTTTGAGAAAGAGAGAGAGAAAGAGTGTGTGTGAGCTCTGAATGTCTAAGTAGCTAAGTACAGAGCATGACATATACAGTACCTCACAGGCTGATATGCCTTAATCTCATTAGTTAGAAAATGAGGTCTCGATTATTGGCATCTTTTCAAGCATAACCACCCCAACACTGATAGCAGGCTGCTTGTTCATCTGTCCCTTTGACAGATGTATTGTACACATCCAGAAGGCAGCTCTTGCATCTAAATGTCAACATGATATATTCAATATATCTCATTCAATTCACAATATGAAAAGAATTACAATAGAAAAATGTATTTATGTATTTATAATGCATCAACATCAAGCCATTGGTTCTAGGCACAGTTAATTAACCAACTAATGTCACAGCCACACACAAAGAAAACATCAGTTTGTTGTGATGGGCAATATCACAACCATTGTGAACCCATTTATTTATACAACTTCCTTTTTGAAGGTATATTTACAATCTGAACACCCATTTCATTGTATTGTGTTTTATAAATTCAATTGTAAAGTATTTTCTGTAGAATATGTGAGTGGTGCTTGCCTGTGCAAAACTCATGGCCATAATGCTACTTTAAATGCCCCGGCACACTCACAGCAAAGTGCTTCTTTGTTCTTCACTCAAAACCAAAAAGAAGTTTGAAACAACTGAGCAATGATATACTGTTTGCTAATATATTCAGACACCAGCCACACCACTGTGCGAAGCATTTTGTGGTAGGGTATATTTAAATATGAAGATGCACAAGACTGCATGCAAAACATCAATTAATATGACACTAAAATGTGTTGTCAACAACTTCATGCTTTATTCAATGAGTAAAAATCACACAAGATAATCACACAGCCATAATATGTGCCCATTACATTTATTGTTATTTATGATGACACTGATACTACTGCAAAGATATGAGTACAAATAAAAGGTAATATGATCGGCAGATGGTTTTTCGGCTGTAGATGGCACATGAGTGCAGCAGCATACCAAACAACAGAGTGATTAAGCACTTAAGAGTATTTGAGTAGATTTGATTCCTTTTGTAGACTAATTAAACAAATACAAATCTCATGACGTACCTTACAAAAAATCTAGTGTTCTGGCAAACTTGCCACAAATTTGTCACTCATTATTTTCACATTCAAATGAGACGATTCACTGCAGCAGTGTAGTCTAGGGCATATGATCACTTATCTTCCTTAGTATTTGTATGGACGCCAGAACAACGAGTAAGCTTTTGACCCAGAACTTTTTCAGTCTACTAAAACGACGCCGCAGCACTGTTGAGTGCATTGTGTATTTAAATATTTATTTATATATATATATATATATATATATATATATATATATATATATATATATATATATATATATATATATATAAAAATTATATATATACTTATATATATATATATATATTATAAGTCAATTTGCGGAAATTATAAGGAAATGTTCTTTGAAAATATCTCTATGTGAATGATCATACAGATGATGGTAAATTTGCACCAGCTCGCTTATTACTGCACACTGGGTCACACCTACCAATTACATGGACCAATAGCAGCAAGGTGTTTAGCAGCCAGTACAAAGTTTCAAAAAAATGTTGCCTTGGTGAGCATTTACGAACCACCAAACGAATTCAAAAACATTGTTTTGTCCAGAATTTGTTCTAAATTATGTCACACCCATTCATTCTTTGATTTGGTATGAAGTGTGCAGATGCCTTAATGTGTTGTTAGGGTGTTCTGGGTGATTGCTAGAGTGTTGCAAGGTGGTTGGAATGAAGTTGGGGGGGGTTTGCAAGGGGGTCGCTTGTTGTCTCATGCCTAAAAATCTCAATGATATTCTGGTTCCTATATGACTTGGGCTCCTACATGTAAGTCACAACATGATCACACAGCATATCTGCATGTTCCATTACCCTGAAATCCCCCCCCCAAAAAAATCAATTTTGCCAAATTGATGATAACCTCCATCCCCATCACACATTTTTGCATCAATTCAAATGTGTTTACCTTTTCCTGTGGCACTACTGATAGCAAATTTTGTGAGTAATCTCAGAGACACGGGTTCTGGTCCCATGGAAAATAGGAAGTAAATGCGTTCACATAAGTAATGATGAGCACGATTTGGATGTTGCAACTGTATTGACGATTAATTTCTGGGTTGTGGTTGTAGTTAGGGTGCATGGTTAATAAGATATGCATTTCTGTTGACTGTATTTAGGGTGACCATATGTCCTCTTGTTCCCAGAAATGTCCTCTTTTTTGGTCCTGAATAATGCGTCCGGCTGGGATTCGTTGCTACAGTAAAACGTTGCGTCAAAAGCAATAGAACCCCATTTTAATCAGTGATGCTGTTCACACTGGAAGCATCCATCACGCTGACAATAACAGGTGTCACGTTCCATTTTGCACTGCACGCTGCCGCAACCACACAAATTAAATGGTTTTGAATGTTCATGTTGGCACATCCAGTGTAGAAAGCGTCAAGCCGTTGCGGCACACCGCGTAAACAGACGCGGCCAGTGTAGACAGAGTGTTAGGTTTATCGTACATTCTGTGTATTTGATAATGTGCATTTGTTTTTCTGGGTAATCATCTTAATGTGTCCTTACGTGCTATATCTCTCTGATAGCGGCAGAGCTAAACACTTCCAGCTTCGGCCACTGGGGGCAGTGGTATAAATTTCAGGAAGCACAGGCCGATTTCACCAGCAGAACGTTCAACCTACTGTGGCCAAATTCATAGCCAGATCAGTCTGAAAGTCAGCGGTTGCTTAGAAATATTAAGTTAAATCGCTTAGAAAAGCACAACACACCTCTCCTCAACAAGCCGCATGGTTTTTAGGTAACACTCGTGTCTGTAGCACAAAATTAATTAATTACATGTCAAAGTTTAATCCTTTTGGGAGGGTTAGGGTTTTTCCAACTCCCTTAGCAACCAGCTCTAAATATATCCAGTGATATAAGTATGTTCTATATAATGATATAAAATGCTTCAAGCATTTCTTCCATGTTTTCCCATGTATTTTTAAACACATGTTTCATGCTTTACCCCTACAGGTCTTGTACTCACTCATGGCTGTCATCACTTGTGTGGCTGTCAGAAGACAATATACTGCTGTGAAGCTGAACGCCACCAGGGAGTTCAGAATATTTTAATGGTTAGACACTGAATTGTCCTATTACATCAGTCTTTCAATCTAAAATTAAAACAATACACATGTGAAATAATGATTAATAGTCATCTAGCCATCAATTGTAACATTTCTGAAACAACTATTTTGTAAAGAAAAATTTCATGTAAAATGTGTTCAAAAGATACATTTTATTCATTCTTTTTTTTTTAAAGGGGGTTTTGCCCCCCACAATATATTATGTTATCAGTTACTCACCCTCATCTTGTTCCAAAGCCATCTGACTTTCTTACGCTGAAAAAAAGAGAGTAGAGAACATTCCCGCAGAATGTTAGCCTCAGTCACCATTTACTTAAATTTTGTGTTCCAAAAAAAGGTAGGAAATCATATATGTTTAGAACATCATGAGAGTGTGGAAATGGTGACGCAATTTTCAATTTTGTATTTTAACATTAAATACACTACACACTTCACTTTTTAGTAGCGGTCATTTAGGCAAAGAAGCCTCGAAAGCTTCTGATTCATAAGGATAATGTGTTCAGTATAATCAGTGTCATGTAGACGCCTCGCCCTCAGCCACTCCTGATCTTATCTGTATAAGTATCTGTTTTGTCTGCAACCAGCAGCAAGCCTACATGCCACTCTACTGCATTATTAACCATGCCGGCAGGGAAAGAGAGAGAGTTATGGTCAAGAATGTGAATTCTAATAAACATCCTCCTTTGATTCCTGTCAAACATACATTTTCAGGCTTGTTTTTGGATGAAAGAATGCAGTCATTTACATCTTTGAGTAATTTTTTGACTACATCTGTATTTTTTCACTCTGAGGTATTCCCCAAAAGCTTTGAAAATCAAGTAATATCGAAGGCACCATGAAAGCAGTAGATATCTGCTGAACACTAGATAAGGCATAACCCAGTCTTAAATTATGCATGCAGCACACTCTTTTCCATCAAAGGCTTGGAATAGATACATGCAACAAACAAGAAAGGGCCTGGAATTGTCTTCCATATAACAGTTCCGCTGTGTGGGTTTTAATTGTTTTGGGGTTTTGAGATGGGGAAGTACTAGACTTTAAATGTTTTTGGCACATATCCCAGATGTCACATTCTTTTTTTCAGCATATTGATTTGTTTGTCTCATCTTTATATGATTAAAATTCCACACAGGTTCAGCTGTCTTTTGTCTGATACTATCAGTGAGCCATTGCAATCAGAAATAGTTCATCCCAGAATGAAAACCTGTCATCATTTGCTCACCCTTATGCCGTTCCAACACGTCTGCTGTTAATATTTTCAGTGGAACATAAAAGTAGACACAGACATTGGACAACAGATCATTGGAAAAGTCTGTTATGGATCGTAACCCCATTGAGCTTTTGTGGGATCAGCTTGACTATAAGGTGCATGAGAAGTACCCGACAAGACGAGAAAACAAGAAGCCACATCTATAGCAAGTGCTACAGGAAGCGTGGGGTGAAATGTCACCTGAGTATCTGGACAAACTGACAGCTAGAATGCCAAAGATCTGCAAAGCTGTCATTGCTGAATGTGGAGGATTTTTTGATGAGAACACTTTGAAGTAGTTTAAGAAGTTCTGAACAGTTTTTTTTTCCAATTTGTATTAGGAATTGTTCATGCTATTAAAGTCCTGACTATAAATTGTGATCAGTTGAATGCCACTTTGGTGAATAAAAGTACCAATTTCTTTCCATAAGAGCAAAATCTGTCCATAAGAGCAAAATATGTACGTCTGTACATTATTCCACGACCAATGTATGTTTGGTCATGACAACAACAATGTTTTAGGCAGCTCTGATGCTACATTTAATTTAGAA
The DNA here is from genome assembly GCA_032164185.1 of Moxostoma hubbsi. Classification (NCBI taxonomy): domain Eukaryota; kingdom Metazoa; phylum Chordata; class Actinopteri; order Cypriniformes; family Catostomidae; genus Moxostoma; species Moxostoma hubbsi. Next base: position 36,380,215 of record JAVLUX010000017.1, on the reverse strand, counting down.
CTGCCTTTGATACTAGGGGAAGAGGCGGTTCAGAGCAGAGCAGGCATTATTTAGGCCTAGTCCACACTAATATGCTTTAGTTTGAAAACGCATATTTTTCTCTCCATTTTGGCCTTCTGTTCACACTGAGACGGCGTTTTCGCGTTGAAAACTGGACTGTGAAAACGGATGCTTTGGAAAACTATGCATTTTTAGTCATGTGATCAATCCAACCAAAATAATCAAGATGGCAGCCTGTGTTATAGTGGCGCTGTTGTGCCTGATACTCACTTTGATAGCGTTGTTAAAAAATAAATATCACTTTGTATAACCTTCACATTGCATTCTTTCAAAGGCAAAAGGAAGTTTACTCGGAATTGGTTTCCGGCGACGGAACACGAGGACAATTGCGTTTCAGACCGTACATGCAATGGGGATTTTCCACATGGGCAGTGACACGATTTAAGCATTTTCATACGTTTCAGTGTGTGGCAGAGCAGAACTGCGCACTGCCCCTTTAAGGATCCACCACCGCAAACTAAAATGGCTGCTGATCAGATTACCAGGTGTCAACGATAAAGGCAACTACAAGGTAACCAGGAAGATGGTCATTCATGAGGAGAAAAAGAAGAAGAGAGATTTGAGACTGGTTAGATGTGAAGTTGAGGTTTGCCAAGCTGATGTTAGGAAAAAGAAAGTTTGTTTTGTGTACTGTGATGTGGATTAGGAACACGGTTGGAGGAGAGAGGTAGGAACAACAAAGGGACTAATCTGACAAGTGCTCATCACCAGAGAGTGAGGACTGGATTCTTCATCACCGTTGATTGCACTTCTTGAGTTCATTTGATCTTCAAGCTCCGAAGAGCTCCATGGTCAATGTGTGATGGTAAAATGAAAGGTCTAAAGTGGAAGCGCCAGGTGATTCCTTGATTCTTCTGACCAACCTTAATTCCCGTTTGTTGGACTCTCACTCTGCATCCTGCAGTATTGCCCACAGTCGTCATTCAGGTACATTGCAAACTCTCCATGAACCAGCATGCACCATTCACAAATTCAGTACAGGGGCCACATCCGTTACTAGTGTGGACGAGCAACTTTTGGAAAATGCTTGAAAACGTTAGTATGGACGGAGAGCGTTTTGAAACATAAACACTGTTTTCAAATTTATCCGGATTAATGTAGACGTAGCCTTCGTTTGACCTTTTTGTGACATTGCTTCTTAACACAGAATTTTGAGGACACACTGATCAGTCTTAACATGGCTATGTGAAGATGCCTTATGGATGTCTGAAACGCTTTACTCAAAGCAAAGTAGTGTCTACTACAGCTTTGTCTGATTCCGCTCATTTACACATGTGGCATCCACAGTGTGAATGAAGAATGAGTTGTTGTGGAGCATGAATGTGTAAATAGTACTGTAGTGCTACTGACTTTTATGTTGTCTGATGTGGCTCATGAGTTCAGCCTGGGTTTAGCGTGAGCTCATGGTGAGATATAATTAATGAACATGAGCAGACTGCAGAGGCAACATTTCCCGTTTTCTATCTTCTCATTCCACACTGACTGCTGCTCTTAGTTGTGGAAGAAACTCTCTTGACACTGAGCTGACACTTCATTACATAATGGCAACAATGGATCAATTTTCTTTTTTCCAAAACGACAGTGCCAATAGTCAGTCCTAAAGCTCAGATTTTAATGCATATTGTGAGCAAAGCCGGAGGCAGCATTACATGTATCCTTCATGGATATGGCAGTTGTTCACTAACATTATTGATTTTAAAAAGTTCAAGCCAATCAAAAATGCACTTCTTCAACCTTTTTTTTTAAGTCAGGGACTCTGTTTTGTAACACAGCTCAAATGTCTTGCAAAATCTCTGCTCAGTTTATTCAAGCAAGACAGAAAGGAAGTATAGGTTATTTTTGTCCTTTGGGCATTTGTCACATTTACCAACAAGCAGTGTTTTTACCCAATGTCAAGCAGAGCTTCTTTCTGAGAAAGCTGACCTATGAAGGTCTCAGAACATGCAAGCTAATCTGCTCCAGTCTCCCTCACATCTTTAATTCTGATGCCCTTTTACCTTAAAGACCTTTTTTAAATGAAATAATCTTTGGAAAGAAATGCACTAAAAGAAAATGTTTTTTTTGTGTTGTTTTTTTTTTTTTTGCTATGGTATTTGCCCAAGTGACCTCTCTAACAAGTTTGATTTTCTTGGTCTCATATGTAGTTGAGAGGTTGGTTTAGAGGAAGCCCCAGCCCATGGTGACTGTTCTCAAGCACTCTTTCCTCCCCTTCGCAAAACATTATCACTGTCATACAAAATTCCAAGAAACTCTTAGAGGCCTGGCCTGAAACCAGTGTTGGGGAAGCTAGTTTGAAACCATAGCTTTCCAAGCTACTCATAATTTTAAGTAAAACTACTGTTTTGAAAAATAAGGTACCTATACTTCATGTGACCACATTTTTGCGAATTCAATGGGGTCAATAACCTTTTAAATATAATACTGAAGCCATATGATTGAATTATTAACATTATTATTTTAAGCTCCTTCACTTTCATTATATGGCCAATAATACCTGTAATGACTTTTTAAAATGTTTGTTTCATGAAGTGACATGAAGTTTAGTAAATAATGGTCATTTTCATTTTTGGGTGAACTATTATTTTAACCTTACCCCGAAACATAACCTTCACAGAAGCAATACTGCAATATTACATTTTAATAAACACATTATTTCGCATATTTATTAAGCAATTTTCGTGGTGGGCACCTGACCCCCGAACTCACAAACACAGCCTAATGACATGCCAATTGAGTTCAACTCATTACATTCATAGGAAATATCCAAAGATATTTAGCAACGTATGCCAAGAAATGATAAGAAAAAAACAATTTCCAGCCAAAAAAATTAATAAATGTGAATTCCTTATAAACAAATGTATAAATCTTCTTATCTTCTCGATTGCTCCGTTTCCCATAGACATCAGTGATTCCCAATAATGAACTGGATATCATGGTGCAAGCAATTAATGCATATTGCATCAACAAAATAATTTTCTCTTATTCTACTCTATCACAACCTCACATAACAAGGAGCAATTTATTTTTATTTTTTTCCAGAGATAAGTAATCTGAGAAGCTGGAAAGTTTATCTGACAGTGTGCAAGTAATACTTCAAAACAACAGACTGTGTAAGCTTCGAGAATGGCACTTTGAATTAAAGTACAACTTCATCAAACATAAATTAGTGCTTGGACAAAAAAGCCATGAAATGCATGCAAAGCTTTTGCTACCAATTTCCCTCACCCTAGGGCACACATGCTGAATTTGAGGTAGACAAATTAGTCCACAAATTGCACACTAAATTGACGCATGTACTACGGATGGTGGCGTGAAAAAACTATGAAACAAAACACGCTTTTATCAGGAATACTTTATGAAATCTGTCAAACCCTAACAAGTCCTGATAATGATATCCACTTCAGTGTATGACATCTGGCTTTTAAGATACATTTTTATATGCTAGATGTAAAATAAACACAAAACAGCATATTTGCTTACAGATGTGTAATTGCATGTGTCCTCACTACAAACAACAGTTGAACAAGGTGACATAATTGAGAGATTTATGAGAGACAGCAAGGCACACTGGTAAACATTATTACTCATCATCACTCTGCATTGAAAAGCATTGAATTTGTGATTTGTGTCTTACTTAAACATTTGCTAATTGTCTCCACTGTTTATGAAGTCCAGTTGAATCATCACCATGTTTTGTTGAAATCAATATCAGGATACAAGACTGGGGCCTGTTTAATTCTTCTCTTAATCTGAGATGGCTTTAATTTCTGAAAGATTTCAATAGACTCTATCAAAGAAGTACTGCTTTTAATTTTTGCTTAGAATTTTTAAACTATCGATTGCAATTTATTTAATTATATTATGCAGTATATTATTAACTATTATAGGCATAACATTTTGGTATATTATATATAAAAAACAACATTTTAGCTATGAGTTCCAGAAGCTTTAAATACCTTCAGCGCAAAGGTGAATCGACTCAATATTGCTCTGTCCCTTTGTGTGACACTTTATCAAGGCTCAACTCAATGCAAACACAAAAGGTGGATTCAAACTGTTCTTTGTCTGGATTTGAACACCACTCCTAACACAAGAGTTTGCAGTCTTCACTACAAGAGTGATGATTTGATTGAGCCATCGACTTCCACAGGATGCCGTTTACTGAAGAAAGGAGCTGTTCGCACACTATTCCAGTGGAACAACTATTCCATTTCAGATCCAAGGCACACCGGAGTATGGCAGAGGAGATACGTTTCCACTCCAATCGATGAAGATCCTGTGGCAATGGACGTCCAGCATCAGGAGCATGATTATTGTTCAGCTCCCGGTTCCAAGGCAGTTGATCTCACATTGGATCAGACTGAAGATCTACATGATTAGGTGGAGGAGTTGAGGAGACAGGTGGAAGAGTTGTCCGTCAGTCAAAGATTTTGTCTAGGTCGATTTGCTGCATCTGATGACGACATATGTTTCTACACTAGGTAAGATCTAAAACCTTTGCAATTTGCTATATTTTCAAAAATATTGTAGCCTTGGTCGTCTGGTTACCTAAAACTGCTATTCTGGTCTTTAAATAATATGCTAATATAAGTAAATCTTTTATTTACATGTTAAAACGTTATAGTGCCACACTTTAAAAGGAACCCACAATACTGTAAAAACACAAAATAAGCTACAAATGTTATATTTATGATTACATTTATAAGCACTCCTCACTGCTACAATATAATCACTTACATGTAGTTAAATATATTGTTGCTAATCTCTATTGTTCTTTCTAAAGTTGCGCTCTCTATCTACATCAATACTCAATGTAATGTGCACTGTACTTAATTGTGGAGTATTGTATTGTATATTCATGTACACTGTTCTCCACACCATGAAGTTTATAGTCTTTTTGAACATTCTATGATTCTATTTTGTGTATTGTATGTGTATACATATGTGTACGGTCTACTTGTCCTTGGAGCAAATTCCTTATAAGCACATTCTGATTTTAGAATTCTGATTCTAAATGTGTTCACACTTGTAGTTCGATTTTCTTGGTCTCAAAAAAGAAAATTATACATTTAGTCCTGGTTCTCTTAGCCTTCACACTGGCATTTTAGCACAGTACCTAAAGATACAAAATAAAAGGCATACGGATAAGGTCACACAACCTGATTGGACAGCTTTTATGACATATCTTTTTGTGACAGATACCAACTGAGAACAAATGAAGAGCTAATATGTGTAAAGGAGTCAAAACAGCATCAGAAATTCCTCCATTGCACACACAAACGAAGACATGATGCAAGGAGACGGCAGTTCTGACACCTGTTCCGAACTGTAATGGGCAACATAGCTCCTATGATGAGAAGAACCAGGTATGCTTGAGCATTCTGTCCTCTGAAATCAAAGAACCATGTACAGTACAGACATCACATCCTGTTATTGGTCCATTTAGACATCTTTGGTCCATGCTGCGTTCATATACCAATCGAACCGCTCCAGAGTTCGTTTGGAAGCGAACTCTGGCATGATTGATGATGATCTGGCATGCTTATTTGGTGCGAACCAAGGTTCGGATGGCAGCGTTCACACTTGATCAAATGAACCACACTAACAGAGCAATCATGCCAGAGTTTGTATTTATTGAACCAAACCTGCCAAGTGTGAACACACCCTAAATGTTGTCTTAGGCCTGGACCACACTAATACCTTTTTCTCTCCGTTTTGGCCTTCCATTCACACTGAGACAGCGTTTTTGTAGCGAAAACTGAGCTTTTTGAAAACACACACCAAAGTGGATACATTTGAAAACGCTGTTTTTGCGTTGTAGTGTGGACTCTGAAAACGGATGTTATGGAACAAGATGACACATTTTTAGTCATGTGATCTATCCAACCAAAACAATCAAGATTGTTATAGCGCTATAACCTGTGTTATAGCGGTGCTGTTGTGCCTGATACTCACTTTGATAGCGTTGTTAAAAAATAAATGTCACTTTGTACAACCTTCACATTGCATTCCTTCAAAGGCAAAGGGAAGTTTACTCTGAATTGGTGTCTGGCGACGGAACACGAGGACAATTGCGTTTCAGACCGTACATGCAATGGAGATTAAGCATGCGCAGTGACACGATTGAAGCATTTTCATATGTTTCAGCAACTTTTGGGAAATGCTTGAAAACATTGATGTGGACGGAGAGCGTTTTGAAACGAAAATGCTGTTTTCAAATGTATCCAGATTAATGTAGACGTAGCCTCAAAACGTGTCCCAAAACATGTCTAAATTAGGTTTGTGACTTACAACCACTTAATGGCCTTGTAGAGACTCCTCCATCTCACATCAGGTTTTGTGTGACCAGAGCAAGAGCAGCCCCAAGGAGAAGTGAAGCTGGAGTAACAGGCAATGCATTGGTAAATGGTTAATTGCATTATTACATTATACATACAATATACACTGCATTATGTGGGGGAATAGGGAAGGAAAGGATATTTAATTTTACTCATTACTTTCTCTACAAAAACACACACATTATATAAACGTAACATTTTAAACTGTTATTTTGACAGTGTCAGGCCCTGCAACCCATCGATGAGTTTTCCCTCTATTATTCATCTCTCGTCGTTTTAACACAGAGGGACCTGGGCCACAGCTTCAGCATTCATCAGTCCAAATTGAGCCAAATTATTTCAACCTTGGCTAATTTTCTCTACACCATTCTTTGATCTGTGCACATCTGGATGTCTGAGGAGGCCAGCAAGGCTCCCATACCAAAGGAGTTCCAGGACTACACAGACACACAAGTGGTGATTGACTGAACAGAGCAGTGATGCCAAACACCACTTTTTACTGCTTCAAATGAAAGTGTTCTCCTCTTAAAGTCCCATTGCACCTTCAAGGGGTTAAAAGGCATGCATCACATGGAGCAGTTACTTTTTTCTCATCCCTGTATGCAGGTTCTATCAGTGACAGAGCTTTTGAAGCAGTCTGGGATTGTGTCTCTGTTGAAACCTGGAATGGCCAGTACAGTTGACAAATGTTTTCTTGTGGATGACTTTGTACTCTGCAAAATCTACAGACCTGCTTACATGTCAAACGTCTGCTGATGAGGTCAGAAAGACTCAAATCCATTGCTTGACTGAGGGTCCATGTTGAGCGTCTTATCCACAGGGTGAAAGCAACACAAGCTCTTTGATACGATCATCCCTCTCTCCATCACCGGGAGCATCAACCAGCTGTATACATTTGTTTGCCTTGTAAATTATCAGAGTGGCCCCTTGGTTAAAGCATGGGCAAATGATTAAAGACAAGACAACACTCTCTGTTGGGGATGGATAAATTCTGGATATATTTGTAAAAACTGTAATATATAAATGTAAACATATAAATATAAACAACTTTGATACAGCTGTACATGACTGTAATGTAAACATTAACAACTTGTATACAGCTGTACAAGACTGTAACGTAAAATTGTAAATATAAGCATCTTTGATACAGCTGTACATGACTGTCATGTACAAATGTAAATATAAACTTTCATACAGTGTTTATGTAAACGTACATGTATAAATTTGAATGATTGTTAAATGAATTTTGTAATTTTCTAGAAATAAAAAAAGAAATGGTCAACACTCTCCTGGATGGTTTTAAACATTCTGCTGTCTTTGTATGCGCTGGATCACTATGTTGTCCTGTCCATGTACAACAAGATCACACCACTCCAGTCCTGAGATTAGCATCTGACCTTGAACTTGCCTGTAGTAGGCATGCTGTTGTTTCAGTTCGGTTGTGCCATTCTGTAACTTCAGGTAAGGGCAGTCAACATAACTTTTTACATTTCGACACTTACTATACAAAAGGTCAAAAGCTTGGCACTCTGTGGGGTTATAAATTATGCCATCAGCAGAGGCTCCAAACCACATTGTGTCTGGGTGAATTATGAATCCACATGGGTAGAAGTGTACTCTCCACGTTCAGTACATGGCAAACCTGTCTAAATCAGGACAATGTTACTCGTAGCTTTCTGACGGAGTGCCAATCCAGTGACTCATGGCATGCTCGATCTTGCAAGCTGTTTGCAGCTTTACTGCCAGTGACCTCATATGCAGTAATACATGTTTGCTATGGACAAACAAGCACACAGATGGGTTGAGGCTCTAACTATCAAGTGGTAGAGGTGGTGTTGGTGGGGCATTATGATGGGGAGTAATGTGGCGGGTTGTTGCTGCTGGCTGTTTGTATGAAATCACACTCCCAGCCTGAACTTTGCCAAAGGCAGAAACCACCAGTGACTCTTTACTGAACATCCCCATTGTGGTAACTAAAGGGGCTGTAGCAATGGCAATGTCCTTGTATAACTGTAGTGTGTGTGTTTGTGTTGTGATCGAAAGAGAGAATCTCAGATTGCTTCTGGGATTTCCTTTTGTGTTGCAGCTCTCGTCAGAAGTAACATCACATAAAAATCACCAAAATGAAAGTTTATATCACAACACAAAATAAGATGTTAGGAAGAATCAGACTGATCTCACTGTGATTTCGACACCAGTAGTTTGAAAGTTCTGCTGCTGAAATCATTGTGTGTTCACCAAAACTTCAACCACTTGTAGAAGTTGGGAGTGTTGTTGAACATATGGGCACATGTGAGCTCCATTTTCCAGCTGGGGCCAACAGTGAGTTAGTTGTAAATGATGTAACACAGTCAACAGGAATGTGTATATATAATTAACCCTTTGCTATAATTCTAGCAAACTTGACACAAACTTCTGCAAACGAGCCACAAACGACGCAAATTCGCCACTCCTTATTTTAACGTGCAATTGAGCTTTGTGGCAAACTCTTTGTTGTCATCAAATGTTTGCTGCAGGTTCACCACTACTAGTGAAGAGCTGCAAACTTCTGGCAAATATATGTGATCATGTTGGAATCGTTATGGAACCGACATAGATACTGTATGTTGAATCAGAACGGTTACATTTCCTTGATTTGAACCTAATATTTATGGTTCAAAATGCTTCAAAAAACAATGAATGAATAAATTGCCCTGCCGCTGACACATACACACTCACACAAAACAGACTTGCAGTGCAATCACGGTTCGGAGAAGCCATATCTGGGCGCTGCTGTACAGATTATAATAGCCATTTTTAATAAGCAGCCATTTTATATATATATATATATATATATATATTAGTGCTGGTGCATATTTGCAGCCTGTCTGGTTCCATTTATTCTTATTAGACAACAAACAGGAACAGCAATCTTTGTTTTGGAGGATCATAAAACAAAATTATTTTAGACACTAATGCTACACTGCAAGAAATAGAAATGAAAATAAGAAGTAATATAATAATTTTAGCATTTGATTTATGCTTAAAACAAGGGTAGAAATCGACCTATGGTGCAAGACTGTAAGGAAGAACAGACCAAATAAATGGATCCAGCAGTGTAACTGAAATCTCTGAAGCAGGAGGGTGAAACAATTGAAGTTTTCACTGATCTTTTTTGTGCCCTCGCAGATTGTATAAACTGGGGAGAGCTCAATTACAGAAACTATTTCGATTTGGGCTCAACGAGTCCATAATTCATGTATGCCAGGACAGCTTTAACTGTACTTTGTAACCGTACATAGATTATGCTCTACTGCTAAGTTCCTCCCCCTACACAGTGGGGTACTACTCCAGTCCCCATGTGGCTTTCAAGGCTCCCTCCATAAAGGAGGTCCCAGTGGTCCCCAACTCAGTGGTCCAACTGACCACGCCTGCACGGTCAATGAGCCAGCGCCCGCGCATTTTACGGTCAACGAGCCAGCTCCTGAAGCCTCATCCGTCCCTGAGCCAGAGCCTGAAGCCTCTTCCATCCCAAAGTCAGTACCTGAAGCATCGTCCATCCCAGAGCCAGTGCCTGAAGCATCGTCCATCCCAGAGCCAGTGCCTGAAGCCTTGTCTGTTCCAGAGCCAGTGCCAGAAGCCACTCCACTCCCATGGAGGCCGTTCCCCAGTCGCTACCAGCGCTTCCAGCCATGGAGGCCATTCCCCAGTCGACGAGCCTGTCCAGTTCCCTGAGGTTGTCGCCAAGCCGGTCCAGTTCCCTGAGGCTGTCAACGAGCCTGTCCAGTTCCCATTAGTCATCGAGCCTGTCCAGTTCCCTGTGACTGTCAACGAGCTGGTCCAGTTCCCTGAGGTTGTCAATGACCCTGTCCTATTCCCTGTAGTCATTGCGTCCGTCTAGTCCCCTGTGACTGTCAATGAGCCTGTCCACTTCCCTGAGGTTGTAAACAATCCTGTCCAGTTCCCTGAGACCGTTGATGATCCCCAGCAGTCATTGACAAGTCTGTTGTTTAGTCCAGTGACCAGCACTTGTGAGACACATGCTACCAGTCTGTTTAGTGCCCAGCTTAGCCACCTCCCGTTCTGCTGACCCCTATCTAGCGGCTCCTCTTTCCGAGAATTCCATGGCTCGGCCCCTTGAATCCCCTAGTGCAGTGGCTCCCAATTGTGTTCCTGGAGGCCTCCCAACATTGCACATTCAGGTCATGGAGTCTCCACTAACAAGTGGATGAGTCAATTCAGGTGTGTTTGATTAGGGAGATATCCAAAATGTGTAGTGTTGGGGTCCTCGAGGAACAGGGTTGGGAACCACTGCCCTAGTGCCTTGCTCTCTGACTCTCCCCTAGTGCCTTGCTCTCTGACACTCTCCCCTTGTGCCTTGTTCTCTGATTCCCCTAGTGCCTTGCTCTGAACCCTTTGATCCCATGTTGACTTGACTTTTGTGTCCTTGCCTCCTGTAGCTCCACCCTCTGGGACTCTACCCCTGATCCTCCTAGGAACCGTTTTTGTGGTAAGGAGCTTCAGGAGCTGCTCCTTTGTTGGGGGGCTCAGTAAGGATTACCCTGGTGACCACCGGGGTTTGCTATGTTTGTTTATTGTTCGCTTTGTGTCTTTCGTTTGATTATGGGTTTTGTTGTTCTATTCCTTGTTTTTGTTCATTGGTTCTTGTATTCCTTGTTTGCTCATTAGTCTCTGTGTATTTAATCCCTGTGTTTTCCTCTGTTCATTGTTTGTTCTTGTTCCATTTATACAGTCTTTAATGTAGCTTTGTGTTAAAGTCTTCAAGTTTTTCCCTTTAAATGCAATTGGTTCCTGCCTTCTCTGGTTTGCCATCATTACAAGGACGAAATATACATGGTTAAATTCTCTAAAACAATACATTAAAAATGCATTATCAGAAAATACAATTTTTGCTTGAATATCGAAAACATTCAAGCAAAAAGTGACATTTAAGCAAAAATATTTATATAATATCACCTCATATTATAAAGCCACAAGTGGTTTAATGATTTATTTTTTAATTTGTAAAAATTGTATAAACCATAATATATTTTGAAAGACACCATTGTTTAATTATATTTTTTTTATAATACAATAAAAACTTAATCTGTCAAGTAATATTGTTAATTAGCCTAACTATAGGAATGCTGGTGTGCTGGATTTCCCAAAATACTTTTTGACATTCTTTTCCAAGCAATACTTAATTGGTTAATCCACATATTGGTCATCCAGTTATTTTGCTGGCGCACTTCCAGACCAGTAACAAACCAGAATAAACTAGCCTAGACCAGCATAGGAACTGCATGCTTAAGATGTTTTATTTAGCAGGACAGACACATAGTAAACAGCATAGATAATCATTAATATAACATTTACGTCAGCCTCTTATTGTTTATTTCCAAAGGTGTAAAATAATATAACAAATACTGCTTTTTATGTCAAGGTGACTCACTGAATTACTTACAGTGAGTACTGGGAGTTGACCCGAGTCCTCAACGGCACTTTTCTTTCCTCCGTTTCTCTGTGTTGCAGGTGTTTCCATTCCCTCCTTTTTCCTTTGAGAATGTTGTATCCTCAGTTAATCAGCTCTTTTTTTCACCTCATAAAAAAAAAAAATTGTGAAGTCGGGGGAGAGAGGGGGGTTGATATATACTGTAGACAAAAGGCAAATTCACAAAAAGTAGTAGTGCCACTTTTGTGCTCAAAAACGCTGTCTTTACTCTGTCCATCCCTAATCTAGTCTAACCAATTGTTAAATGTGCTGAAATAATGTTGTGACATGACATGTGTCATATTACATTTAAGTCTGTCTCATTCTTTTCAGCACAAGCACCTTTCTTATTATAGAGAGGTCACTGTAGTCTACATCATCCCAGCACTCAGAATCGACCTAAAGATGGAGAATTGTGCTGGGCATATTGCAATAACTAGACTTTGTGTGCACATTTGCGTCTTTATCTGATATATTTCCATCAGAGAACGAGGTGCTAAAACAACGCAGACAGCAGAGTGTGCAAATAAATGCCAGTGTCAATGGGCACATTTCATTCTTAGTGAATTTTCCCAAAAGAGTAGAAAAATAAATACATAAAACAAGAAATTAAGTCCTGAACTGTGGCTCAATGGACACGTTTGTCAGTTCAGTCTATTTTTAGCTTTTGGTACAGAGCCAGAGGACATGAGCTGTGGCAGCCAAGGTGGCAGGAACATAAAGAGAGAGGTAGGGAAGAAGACAGTCACGAGCTGTTACTTCGCAGGGCTCTTATCAGAGAGTTTGAGATTACTCCTGGTACTTTTTACTGCAGTCCATCATCCCTGCAGCCCTAGAGGCTATACTCATTTACAGAGTTCAAACATAAAGGACAGCAAGCTGAGAGGGTAAACACATAAACAGACCTACACTCTCCCTTCCTTGCTCCTTCTGTGAGATCTCACATGGCGCTTCCTTTACCCAAAGCAACGAATGCCCTTCTGTGTGCAGAGAAACATTTGTACTGCTGAAAGTCTGTTTGTGAAAAGGTTCCACTGTCACAGATTGTGTTATTCTCCCACATCTTGTGAAGGTTAGGATGTGCTTTGAGTTATTATAGAAATCAATGCAAATTCAAAGGTCTGTGGAGGAAATTAAAATAATAAATTGCACCCAGAAAAAGTGCTGTTTATTTGCATGCCTTGTCTGCGATGTTTTAGCGGCCATTAAACGAAAGGAACTGTTCAGATCAGGCAATGGCGAAAACACCCGCAAAATCAATTGCTCACTGAAATTCAGGATCTCATGTGTTGGTTCCGAGGGCTATATTGTAGAATAAGCCACAGTCTACCGTGGTCTGACACACTCTGCAGTGACTATGCAGCATCACTCCACTACTGTGATTCAGACACATACAAAAAAAACTATATTAAAAGGAATGTTCTGTGCCCAATAAAAGTTAAGCTCAATCGACAGCTTTTGTGGCATAATGTTGATATATAATAAAATAATTGACGTTTTCGCAACAAAAAAAAAAAAAATCTAATATTGGGGCACTTGCCATGGAAGTGAATGGGGTCAGTCCATAAACATCAATTCCACACGGTTTTAAAAGTATAGCCAAAAGATGGGAACACTATTCATGCAAACATAATTTTAGTGTAATTTACTTACTAACAGTAATAGGGTTGAAATGTGAAAGGAGGAAGCAGGAAACTTAAACAAAAAGACATAAAAACAAACTCACACATGACGGCTGCATGTGGCTCCCTCTCTCTCGAACTGCCGCATTCCGCTGCACTTATCTCCCTCCTCTGCTGATTAGCCCAATTGGGGGGGCGGTTGTGTGCAGTCACGGCCCATACCCGCCCCCCTCCTTGTCACACTTCTCCCTCCTTTGTCTCAGGCCAGGGAACTCTGGAATGGCGTTCATCCCTCCCGCTGCCCTTCTGGCCCCACCTGCCGGCAGGCATTTCCTTGCCTCTCTAGGGCTGGGGAGGGGGAATGAGGAGAGGGAAAAAGAAAACCAAAAAAAAGAGGAGAGGGAAAGGGCAAGGCGGAGCGACAGTGAGAGAGATAGAGGATAGAGAGAAAAAAAACTTGCTCGCCAGTTCCAAGACACGCTGTCGCCTGGTCCTCGATCACTCCTCCACCCTCTGTCGGAAGACAGCCACTCCTCTCTGGCGGACCTGAGCCAGTCCTCCAACCCTTGGCGGATGGATCGCCCCTCCATTTTGACGGCCGGTAGAGAACTCCTCTGCCCCTGGCAGTGGCTCCACCGCTCCAGGTGGCTGGCAGAGAGCACCTCCTCCCCTTGAGGACACCGGCCGTTCCTCCATGTCCAGATGGCTGGCAGTGACTCCTCCATCCCCCAACGGATGACCGCTGCTGCTCGTTTGGGCAGATGTCAGTGGCGACGACTCCCTCCTCCTTACCAGGTTTCGGCACCAATGTAACAAGTTTAAAAAGGGAAAGGTGGTGGCAGGAACTGGCTGAAAATTCAAAGCAATATTTTAAGAGTAAGTATCGTTAAGTAAGAATTTAAACGAAGTCACAAAAACATAAACGCATACATGGCGGTTGCATGCGGCTCTCTATCTCTCTCGAACTGCTGCTTTCTGCTGCACTTATCCCTCTCCTTGGCTGATTAGCCCGATTGGGGGCAGGGTGTGCGTAGTCACGGCCTGATAAATAAAAAAATTTTAATTTAAACACCAGCAAATTCCTGATTTTTTTACACTAAACTCAAGTCATTATAAGTGCCTAATGTTACTGTGATTTTTTTTTTTTTGTAATAAAAAAAAATATGGATGGTCTAAATTATTAACATTATGCAACAAATGCAGTCGAATGAGCTTGTATTGAACCCGGAACATTAATTTGTCTAAGACAGAAATGCAAAACTGAAGCATTTTCACATGGAGTTCTGCAACATTCCTCCACAATTCCTATGCATTACGTGTGTTTATTTATCTGTGGTTTTGGCCAACATTTCAACTTATCTCATTAAGATATGGGAGACTGACATTTTTATGTAACACAGGCAGGCATCCTTCTGGCGATTCCCAGACAGACAAATAAAACCACACACAAACACATACACCGATGCACACAAACATATGCACAAATCCCATGCTCACAAGAATGAGGCAGATGTATGAATGTTTACGCGATAACGATGCGCTGGCTCTGTATTTCAGGACATGCCACTGGATTTGCCAATCCCCTCTTGAGATGAGATTATTTCAGTCTGAATGTGTGTGTATGTGAGCGTGTGGGTGTTTACACACACATGTGGATGTCAAGGGGCAGGGTAATGTTGATGTAGGTGGCCGGAGCCTTGGACTCACATGTTATTTGTGTTATGAGTTCAAGCCTTGACAACACATGTCAAATCATATTGTTGTCTAATGAGACACCAGCAAGCTCTTGGAGATCAGTTTTCTCTCCTCATTCAGTCAGCCATCCCATCAGGCCCCAACTCCCACCCCCATCATGATAGAATGTTGATCCTTTGAGAACATTTTCAGGTCATTAAAGTATGTGGTTGGATGGACATTATTCACAGAGTATCACTGCATTCCAGCTTAACAAGATAACATGTGGAATCTTGAGGGGTGAATTTCCCTGAAGGCAAGTTCTTGGTCACTGACTTGCACTAATTGATCCGAGCAAGTGATGATGTACAGTTTGAAGTCATATTTTCTAAATGACAGGCAGCATTAGTCATTCTCAATGACTGTGGCATTGCAATGCTTCAATGTCCTTATACTCTCAATAAAAGTCTCTTAAAACAGCTATTATCTTTTGAATAATGTTCTTATCTTCTACGTAGATTATGGAAATGCTACAGCTGGCATCAATGGCAGAACGGTTTTTGCTCAAATTTAAGTTGTCAGTTTTGAAAAAGACATTCTCCAAAAAGACATTTAAACACTGATCCTCAAAGTGAACAAATTAGATAAAGCAGGCCCAACTTTCCGACTTGGTAAACTCAAATCAAAGAAAGATGGCCATTTATAAGACACTTTAATTAACTGATTGCCAAACCATAGAGTTCACTTAATGAAAATGCTGTCATTACGTACTCTTCCTCACATCATTCCAAACCAGAATTACTTTTTTTCTGAGGAGATGTTTGACAACATGTTCATGCATGTTGTCATGCATGAAAGTAAAAAGGGGTCTGATGATGCATTGTGCTCTAACAATGGTGAAAAAGCACCATTAAAGTAGGACATGTGGCTCATGAAACATTTTACATTATATTGTGTTCTGAAGTCATATGATAGCTTTGTAAGAGGAAAAGACTGAAATTTAAGTAATTATTTACTGAAAATATTCTACTTTGGCTCTCAAATTGTATATTCATGCTTGTCACAAACCTAACGCCACACACCCTCACATGCAATATTCGAATATATCGAAACCCATATTAGATATGGAAAAATGCGTTACGAATAACACAAGTGAGTAAATGTTGAACATTTTATATTTTGGTGAACTAATCCTTTAAAATCCCTGAAAACAGATCACTGCCCAATAAAACAAAGATTCTAGGAAAAAATAATTTCCATTCCGAAACTAGATTTTCAGCTTAGGGTATTTAATAGCTCTTGGGGTGATTTGTAATGGACTTGTGTACTCACTCAGCATTTAAAAACACCTTTTAGACCGAATGAGAGTGCATGGGGTTGCTTTCAAAATGCATTTTGTGTTTCAACCACAAGCTACTCTCGAGAGATGTCTATGTCAAATTTAAAATTTCTCAGTGAACTGCCCCTTAAAATTAGCCAAAAGGGTATTTTCACAATACTGTCATATGAAGTATGATCGCACATCATCAAGGTCTCCAAGTTATATAGGCAGCACTTTCTTTTATTTCCCATCAACACCCACTCACACATGCAGCCTTAACACACAGTGACATTCATTGTGCAACCTTTCTTTAGAAAAAGTACAGGCACCATAACCTCCTTTGAAAACTCTTATTTCATGCTCAAACTGCAGAAAGACTGCTTTGAACCAGACCCACTCAACATAAATAAAGTTGAACCAGAACATCCATTTATCACGTAAACTGATTGCTCTGCTTCTTAAACCTTGAGTTGCTGCAATTAGTGTCTCCTATGTGACATCGTTGAACAGTGTCTAAAGCCTTTGCAATCAAAGTGTATGTAGTCTACACAAAAAAAACACTAAAAGTTAGCTTTAAAAAAAGCTAAATGGTGATTGGTGGTTTTTGTGTGCTACTAGATGTCAAACGAATCTCTAAACATAGAGTAGAGAAAGGTAAGAGAAGTAAATAAAATTAGTCCGATTTAAATATATTGAGGCACGAATTCACTAAACTGTTGCGGCACTTTTGCACGCAATGTTTCAGTGTCACTGTCATTCTTTCATTTTTTAGCACAAACAAGCCTCATTTCTGTGTAAAGTAGGCGTGTTGATAAGGCTGCTAATTTAACACATAAATTCAGTATAATTAATTATCTAAAATGTAACATGTTCTTGCAATCATCATGTCATTTCTTATGTCCCGTGATTGTAAATTCTGCAATAAGTCAGCAGGGGGCATTCAATGCAGCAACAGGCTACAGGCAAATCAAATCAAGAGCTGTTTTTTCTATTGTCCAATCATTTCTTGCCTATTATGGCTCAATAATGTATGTCTTTGAATTATTTTAATTTGTATCTGTGGCAGGGCGGAGGGCAGGGCCTTGTCGTGATGATACACACCCGGTCCCGTATCAGGCTAATCAAGCCTCCGAGAGGGATAAAGTCCGATGGCGGGCGGTGGTGCGATGAGAGAGATCATTTACAGACATGTCCGGTGTCTTGTGTTTGTGTCCTTTGTTTTAAGTTCATTATTAAAACCTTATTTATATTGTCAAGCCGGTTCTTGCCTCCTCCTTGCCCATCGAAACCCTTTACATTATCATTGTTAAAATAAATTTTCAATTGACAAACCAGTGCTAATTTGCGTGGCACAATTAGATCTGCACTACATAAATTTGTGCTCTTTAACGACATCTTTGCTTGAAATGTAAAATTACAAGCAATTTGCAGAAGAATACATTACATCCGTTGTGTTTTGACACTACTGCTTTGGCAGATGAATCTCATGATTAGAGGTAACCTGGACATCGCCTGTGTGATCATGACTGGGAGATATTCAGAGTCATAACATGCTATTTTCATGTTGATATGTTATACGATTGAACATTTAAAAATTAAATATTACTGTTATGATTCACTGTTATCTGCCCTTTGTTTTGTCTCTGTCATCTATTCCTCCCGGACTACACTTCCCATAATTCCCTGCCCTCATCACTGCCAGCTGTCCTTGATTGTTTCTCACCTGTGTCTCATTCACATTCATTAGTCTTTGTGTATTTAAAGCCCTGTTGTTTGCTCACTCCTTGTCAGATGTTGTATGTGTTTGACATTCCGTGTATTACATGAGCCCATTGTAGATGTTTCCTTTTGTTCCTGAGTTTTTCCCCAATGTTTATGTTTCCGTTTGTTCCTGAGTTTTTCCCGTCGTTGATGTTTTCTTTTTTTTCCTGTGTTTTCCCTGTTATTCTGTACTTTGTTTGTTTTATTAAATAATTTTTGCTGCATTTAGATCCTGCTCTTGTCACCCCCTCATTGTAACAATCATTTGCTTTGATGAAGATAAACAACACTTATTGACATATTTTGAATTATTTAATTAATTGTACACTTTTTCTGAAATTACTCTCAAAGCACTTTTACATATAGAACAGGGGACTCTCCTGTAACACCACCAGTAACAAGTATATTTTAATATGGTTATTCAAGTGTTTTATTGGCTAAAATGTTTTAGATTGTATCAATTTAAGAGGTGAAACTCATGATACTGCTGATTCAAGTTCAATGTAAGACTTCATTATGTTTGCATTATTAATCTTGTCAATGAAATCATTGATGAAAATGTTTGTTGACGGAAGGTTTTTTTGATTTTGTCAATGAAAAGACAAAAAAGGCACAATCTCTGTTGCGTAACTTGCATTGTGAATACACTGTTTCCATAAGAAACACACTACACGCAATGTAATAGCCTTTCACGGAAAATCAATAAGTCTCTAAATCATGAAGAATTCAGACTACAGTCTAACTTCTCAAAAGTAGCTAATACTTCAGTCTATTCATTATTATTTCAGGAGCTCAGGTTTTTCACAAGGATAGTAAAACAATTCTATAGAAAAACAATTCTATAGATAGAAAAACAATTCTAAATATTTGATTAAAGTTTGGACTGTTACAGTTTGAAACTTTTTTGTCCATTTTGCACATCATTTACATCAAGTAAAAAATATTATTTTCAATGACTAAATTTTTTTCATATTTGTTAAACTATAATTGATTAATATAACATGACAAAATATTGACTATTTTAAAATACATTTTTGTCAAAAGACTAAAACTGTGACTAAAACGATAAAATGAACATGGCAGTTGACAAAACAAGTGAAAATGTAGGCCTAATAACACTGCAAACTAAAAACATAAAACGATCAATAATGGGGATAAAATATACTTTATTAAACATGAAAATAATATGTACAAGAAGTCAATATCAGAAGTCATATGTATTAGTAAATATGCACAGTAACTTCCCCTGACAACGGAGCGTGGTCTGTAAACACACAGGTATTGTTCGATACATAAAAGCATGACAATCCTACCAGACAACATACTGTATCCAATTCCAAGCATTATAGCAGGTAAATAACTTTGTAAAATGGATCACAGATAAAGATCCATTCAGACTGCAGCGATACCATCCTGAACTGCGTGATTGTGACTGACTGAACACGTGACATCTGGAACTTCTTTCCTGTGTTTATGGACATGGCGTCATGACGCAAAGAGGAACGACATAAGCCAACGATTTCACGCCAAATCTGACCCCACAGCTCGAAATACAAATAAGTTTTCTATGTATCATGTCAGTATTTAATTAAATGATGATCAAATAATGGAGAAGAGCGGTATAAGCAGGCATACATTCCGATGTGCTGTGTTGATGAGCGCACTTTTGTTCACAGTGCCAATTACTTCACGGAATATCTTAGAAGGTAAATCTTAGAAGGTACTGCATGATTGTGACCAAGGTTATCTAGCTGGTTAAGCTAGCAAAGCAGCCTGATGGGGACACCAGCATGCAACTCATCCAAACACAGCATATCCTTGGTGTGTTGTATCACCCCTGTATATCAGACAAAAAGAAGGTTCCCTCCTGTTTTGCTCTTCCATTCCTTTTATCTTCCCTGCTCTTTCAAACACTAGTCACATCCTCACCCATTCTTCTTTTTCTTCTGCCCTGACAAGCATGCTGTGCTGGTACAATGGAGAAATGTCTGTGCTCCACTTGGCTCCTTCACCTTAATCGGCCTCAATGATGACAACAGGTAAACAACTGTGCACTCTCCAAAGCCCCAACAACTAAGAGTAGTGCAGTGCAGAGTTAGTAAAAACTAAATGAGATCACATTACTTTTAAACACTGTAATAGTTTGAACTTATTTACAACTAAAGCATGTTTCAAACTAGGGAGTGTTGACTGCTGAAAATATGAGTTTCAAACTCAAATTAAGTTAAATGTTATTTAAAAGTTGTCATAGTTAGCATGTTAACTTTAATTACTCTTCTTGTTTGGTCACTAGGGAGTTCTTGCAGTCGGAACTTAATTTTGGCTGGTCTGATTGCTTGCAATGAAACTTACACTCAAGTTACAAATCAGATAGATAGGCTCGGATCTAGACAGTTAAGAATAGGGGGCAGTGGGGGTAGAGATGCTGACGCTGTATTGGTATAAAATGTTTTTTTTTATATATATATATATATTTTTTATTCTTCACCAGTACTTGTTTTTATGTCTTATTGATTGTATTCATACATTGTTTGATCTTACTGAACATTTATTTAAAAATAAATAAATAAATAAATAAAATAAATAATAAAAAATCCAGTTTTAGCACCATTTGTAGACTTTTCAGATGGTCCCTTACCACACCCTCCACAGTTTAGCATGTTTTAGTACCATGTGTGAACTATTCAGACAGTCCTTACCACACCCTCCACAGTATTAGCCCGTTTTAGCAGAAAGTGTGGACTTTTCATTTGGTCCCTTACCCCCATAGGCAAAATTTCCAACTATTTCCACCTTATTCCTGACTTCTCCATGGGTGGCACCATTATGGCAAGAGACATTCTCTCGGCTGCTCCACACTTCCCCTTAGTTGTTGTTATCAGCTAGACCAACATTACTGGTAATTGCAAGCAGTGGAGACTCTGGAAGAATGTTATAACAACTACAGGTCTTAAAAACTACTGTAAAATGAATGTCACAAAAATAAGCCCCCACAAAAGCTGCCAATGCTGAAACATTTGAAGTCGAACCAGATGTAATAAGCACAGGTTGATTTAAACTAATTCTCTGTCACTTGCCTATTTTTTTAAACATTGATTATTAAAAGTGATGTCCGTCATTTTGGAAGATAACAAAGATGATAAACGTTTAGACCAAGCTCCTTGTTGTTGTTTTTATTGATCAACTTTACGAGGTTCATATCTCAAGTCACGCTGTGTGTATGTGAATGAGATAGAGACGGTTGTTCATGGCAGATTGCGTGAAGGTTGCACTTGTTAAAGCATAAATAATGCCATAAATCGAAAGATTTTTAAATAGAACATATAATGACCATACACTCTCTTTTCACAGACATGTCTTAATAAAGCATCCGGTTGGATTTAGATCTTCCCTAAATGTCCTTGAAGTGCACAACAAGAAATGCAATGAAATCTAGCACATCATATTCATGGATTCTCTCTCTGCATGCTGTATGTCTGTCTCTCTCTGTCTCTGATTGTGTTCTCATCTATTCAGGATTGCCGTCTAAACATAATGTCCATACGCAGACATTAGAGAGAAAGTGATTTATGTTAAATAAACACAGACTGTTCTTCTGTTTTTGACTGTTGTTAGTGATATTTTTGTGCTTGGTAATGGGATTAAGTTGCAAAGCGGAAGTCCGTTGCATCCGCATTGGAAGAAAGGGTAATTTCGCTGCCTGTGAAAAAGGTGAATCAGTGTTAAATTAGCTATCTGGAAAGAATTCACCATGATGCAATCTGACCATCTTAAATACGGGACAAATCATGTCCCATATTGATTCGATATGGGACGCATCATTTTATCTTTACATTCTAGATAATCCCATATTTTACGGGACTGGAGGCAACCCTAGTTGACACAAATTGGCAAAACTCATGAATATTAATTAGGTTATGTGTTTTGATAAGAGATTAATTCTTAATGACTCATTAAAGCACTGTAATAAATATTCAATATTTATTTTATAACTAACTTGATCCATTCTGTTAAGCTATCAGTATTGGGATTTTGTCAGTGGATATTATCAGTAGGCTAAGGCATGCACCAGAATGACTGATTGGTCTCATGGTAAAGTTTTTGCATCTTGTTCAAGGAGTTCCAGGTTCAATTCTGCCCTAAAATAAGTTTTTAATCTTATAAAGGAAGATTGTGATTTAACCTTAATGGAGCGTGATGTACGGAGATGCACGATTGAACATCGCCGGCTGTCACTTAAGGCCACTGATAACAACCACAACAAGCACAAACTATAACATTGAAAATAACAAACTTCATCACTGATCTATTGCTTATTTATTATAAAACAAAAACATCTGGAAAAAGAGTGATATTAGTGATGGTATAGGATGGTAATATTAATTTGATACCTTGGTACTTGTAGCATTTTCATATACTAGTTTTCATGCAGTCCACGGTAAAAGGTACAAAGAATGTTTTCATTAATATCACAGTTTTCCATTCACAGTATCAATGGGTTTACATAAAAATATAAAGCTGACTTTATATTTAAGAAAAGAGGCATCTTCAAATACAGGGGACCATGGCATCAAAAAGTTTGAAAGCTCCTGTTCTAAGGCATTACCTTCTAAGAAGCTAACATATTATGCAACACCAATTAATGGAATTACAATGCCATGCTTTAAGCACATTTTTGCCATTGATGTGCTTGCAGTATGTTGATAAAGAGTGAGATAGATATGCAGGGAAGGAAAACAGGCAGAAAGAGATAATTGTGTAGGGTATATTCACTGTCTGGCCTATAAAATTTTTGCATACACTAATGTTTCATTTGAACACCTTTAGCTTTGATTATGGCGCACATTCGTCATGGCATTGTTTCCACAACCTTATGCAATGTCACAACATTTATTTCCATCCGGAGATGCATACATTTTTGTCCAAGATCTTGTATTGATGATAGGAGAGCCGAACCACTCCGTAAAGTCTTCTCCAGCACATCCCAAAGACTTTCAATAGGGTTAAGGTCAGGACTATGTCATTACCAATAAATGTGTGAAAATAATTCCTCATACTTCCTGAACCACACTTTCACAATTTGAGCCCGATGAATCTTGGCATTGTCGTCCTGGAATATGACCGTGCCGTCAGGGAAGAAAAAATCCATTGATGGGATAACCTGGTCATTCAATACATACTTAATTTTATTGCCGCATTACATTTGCTGAGCCTAGAACTGAACAATTGAAGCAACCCCAGATCATAACACTGCTTTGTACAGTGGGCACTATGCATGATGGGTGCATCACTTCATGTGCTTCCATTCTTACCCTGACGCACCCTTCGCTTTGGAATAGGGTATATCTAGACTCATCAGACCAGATGACCTTTTCACATTGCTCCACAGTCCAATCTTTATGCTCTCTAGTAAATTGAAGTTGTTTTTCCGATTAGCCTCGCTAACAAGTAGCTTTCTTGTGGCCACACAGCTGTTTAGTCCCAATCCTGTAAGTTCTTGTTGCATTGTGCATGTAGAAATGCTATTACTTTTACTATTAAACATAGCCGTGAGTTCTACTGCTGAGTTTTTATGATGTGACTTCAAGCATTTTAGTGAGCTTGAATAACAATCATTCAAGACTTTTTTCCAACCACATTTCTTCCACCAAGCTGATGGTTCAGCACTATCTTTCCAAGTTTTAATAATGCGTTGGACACCCAATTAGAGTGATTTCAACAATCTCCATGTTGTTTTCGTTGCTTGATGCAGGCCCATAATTTGCCCATTCTGAAACACAGTAGCATCATTTCATAAATGTAGCAAAAATATAACATTCATTCATTCATTCATCCATTTTCCACGAACACAGGATATGTCTTCCGACATGGTTGTTTAAGAAATGAGAAGCTACACACTGCATCAGTTAGGGTTAAAAGAACTGTTGCCAGGTGAAACATATTAATCACTGCAATAATGATCCAATTTTAGGCTCTTAAATATTTGCTCATTTAAATCCAAATGGCAAAAAAAAAAATTGGGCAGGCAATGTATCTTGTGAGTGTTGGAGCTCTGGGATTGGCAGAAAGAAAGAGATCAAACAGCATAGTGAATTCTGATTTTAGGAGTGATGCAAAGGCTACAGCATTTTGAGGATGTCTCCAGAGTTCCAGCATCAGTTTGAGGAAGATGGATCAAATTGAATTGATGGAAACCAAGACCCCAGTGGTATGTGAAATGTGCTATGCTACTTATAATGGAAGGATGATGCCAATTGAAGGACCAAGCACATTTAGAGGTTTTCTTACTTCAGGAGGTAGATCCCAAAAGGTTGAATCCCACAAGCCATGAGTTTGTGATGAAGTGTCAATATCTGTCTATAGATAGTTGATTCAAAACATGACCATATAATTTTTTAACAACAAAGATTTCAGTAGTTTGCAAACTACTTTTTAAAAAAATATATCAATTAAATTTTAAACATTTTACATATTTATTGGGTTGCTCATTTACATTGTTTTCAATTCTCCCTGATTCCCATAGTCATTGGGGAACTAAGTCACTTCAGGGCTCGTGAGTGAGGAGATGTATGTTGCGTGACCACTACAAGGTTCTTTTAGCAGCTTTACATTTACATTACATTACATTTATGCATTTGGCAGACACTTTTGCACCATGGCCGTGGGGTTCGAACCAGCGACCTTCTGATTAGCAGCCCTGTGCTCTAGCCACCACCCCACATGTTGTAGACTCTACCACAGAGGATAATCAGGATCGTCTTAGGAAGTTGCTTATCTTATTAAATCTTATGACATCTTACAAAAAATTCAGAAGTGGTGGAAGACTTTCTTTTTTCTTTTTTTTTTTTCAAATTCATACATAACCTTCATCAGTAGTAACACATTCATGCGGCACCAGGAGATGAGCATAGACCGGTGAACTTAACCCAGAAAGGTTTCAGAGAAAACCTGGGTTGTCAGCTGGGAGGTATCGATATTCACGCAAGTTTCCCTTTGCGTACACTAAAGCCTGTTGTCCCTCCTTTGCATCACTCCACGCAGCCCATGTCCCTAAATTTGAAGAGTCATCTAAGAGATGTTGGCTATGGTATTGGAAAAGTAGGACTGAAAATAAAAATAAAGTAGCTTGTTGCACGCAGGTATGTAATGGCAAAAGACTTTGCTTGGTTCGCGATAGGAACTGTTTTCATTCTTGGCACTCAGCTGAGTGTGACCAGTTTCGCAAAGAGGCCAAGGTTGGGCTGTGTTTACTGAGAGGGGTCCTCTCAGTTGTCCTCCCCTCTTTTCTCCCTCTCTTCTCTCCAAAGATATTGCAGTTGTTGAGTATTTATGAATTGATATATATTCTGTTCCTGCACTCTTCATTAAAAATGTATTTACTGTAGGTAGTTCGAACATTTGATTTTGTATGTTTTGCTGTGTAATTTGTGTGTAATTCTAATGTTCAAATTAAATAAAGTGTGTGTTTTATTGAACACATAAAATGTATAATACGGTGTTTGTGTCTTTCAATTTCAGATGCAACCTTAATTATTACAGGTGCTCAAAATGAGTATTTGAAGAGTGGTCATATGAAATATGACTTAACATTCAACAATATTTAACATTCGTATCTTAACATTCAAAATATTTGTTTTATTCTGTTTTCCCACTAATCACTAGAATGGTCATAACTTTTAAACAATATATTATATTTCTAATCTGTCTGCTATACTTGTCTGCTTCATTGCCCACAAACATGTGTATATTTCATACACTCTAAGTTTCCCTCTAGCTTGTAACTAAAATGGTTGAAATTGGAGTTGTCTGAAGTATGGTGGCCGGAGAAGATTTTTGTAATCTTATTGATAAAGGATGATTAGACTTAAATAATCATACATATATGTATATCATTTGAAAGCCCTAGTTCTTCTCTTCAATGTGGTATATACAGTTCAAGTGTGTGATGTTATATGAATATAATATGAATTTGGATATGAATATCATATTTTGGCACAGAATGGAATTTTCAGAATTTTGGGCTCAGGCTGGAAAGGGTTAAAGTGTGGGATAATAACAGTACAATGGCTTTGCAGGGATGCTTTGAATGTACACAGTGGGAGGTCTTTTGTAGTGTAGACATTAAAGAACAGGTTGAGACAGTGACTGATTACATATATTTTTGTGTAGACTCCGTCATCTCTACTAAGATTTTCAAAGTCTACCCTAATGATAAACTTTGGGTGTCAAAAAATTAAAGACCCTCATAAAAATTAAATGAAATGCATATAGAAATCCAGATGTGATAACTTTAAGGGACATACAGAGGCAGATCAAAAGGCAAACATGTATATAAGCATATTTGTAAGCAAAAAATAGAGGCATCTTTGACATCTGGTAATTATAGACATGCTTGTCAGGGAATTAAGTTTATGACAAATGTCCCCCATAAGGAAAATCACCTCTGGTGCTGCAAGATAATGAGGAGCTGAAGATGGCCAATCGGATAACTCATACTTCTGCCATTTGAAATTGGATGTGGGGACGCTGTTTCAGCAACGTCGTTATTACCTACAACACATTTTTCCACTGGTCTTTATGTTAATGAACTAGAGGTCAGTCAGATTTTTAGAAAATGTAATCTTTTTAAAAGTCCAGGCCCAGAAAATATATGTGGTAATTTTTTTTAATCATTGTGCATGTTAGCGCCCATTTTTACTGATATTTTTAGGGCATCTTATAATTCTGGTATTGTTCCTGCTTTATGGAAATATCTACAATAGTTCCAGTAGCAAAAGTTATTAGACCTTCAGGATTAAATTATTTTCGACCAGTAGCAACTAGTGATGAAGTGTTTTGAGCGCGTAGTGAAAAAAATATGTTGTATCCCAAACACAGCATCTTATAGATCCTCTGCAATTTTCATATCAAGTTTCTAGGGGGGTAGAGGATGCAATCTTGACTGTATTGCATCTGTTGCATTCTCACTTAGAGAAACCAAAGACTCATGCTAAAGATTTCATCCACTTTTAATAGTATTTCACCCAGTACATTTGTATGGAGGACAAAACCTGCAAAAATAATAAATAAATAAATACATAGATAAATAAACGTAATAAGAAAATAAATAAAGGAATAAATGTCTTGATAAAACAAATATAATTTAGTTTTTAATGAAAGTTATTCCAGAATTTATTTTTGTAGACTTTTTTCATTTATTATTTTCTCTTTTTATTTTTATTCTTTAAAACTTGTTTTATTCTTTCATTTGTTTTTGTTTTTTATGATCATTTATGCATTCATTTATTTTTATATTTATTCCCACCTGTATTTATTTCCATATTTAAATATTCCCATATTCCCATATTAAATATAACTTTCAGAAGCAACATGTCAAAGTTGACTCCAGACCGTCCCTCTTGTGGCTGATTGCTTCAGTGTTCCATGTTGACTCTAGTAGGAATTTCAATTTCCAAACCACTTCAATATATACTAAGGTCATCGGTTTCGATGTAAAACATCTGCAACAAAGTTTTCCAAACAGAGTGTGTTGTTAATTAGTCAATTGAAAGCTTCGGATTTATGGCAATGTCTGTAGATGATGTTATAGAGATTTATCTAGTGCCACAGCAATCATGATAGATGTTAATTTAAGGTAATTATCGTTCATATAATTCAAGTACAGCTCCTGAGAAATGCTGACTGCGTGAATCAATCCGCTTGATGAATGATAATGCCTCATTATTCAACGTAACATCTGCTAATGTTCCCTTTATGAGCTATGAGTTATTACTTTGACTGGGAATATTTTGTACACACCTAACAGTTTTATCACGCTTGCTTGTTTTTGTTGTTCCCTCTTGAAAATTCATCATGCTCATTTACATTAAGGGAAGTGTCTGCAAGTAAATTTCCTTGCCACTACCTCATTCACTATTTGCAAGTGCATTATGGGATGCACTTGCAAATAGGATTCAAACATCATTGAAAAGTAAATTCCTTTGTGTTTTATGACAAGGCCACTACAAAGGCAATAGATATTATCTCATTAAAGACAAAGTTAACCACCAAGGTAATATGCTTTGGAAGAGCAGTGCACTTATGTGGTTGGCTTCCTTTTTCTCACTCTCTTTGTCTCTTTGTGAATTGATAAAAATTGTTCACCCACTGATCCTATTTAAACTCAAAATCAAAAAGCAGTGACCCCAATTTCCATTTGAAATGCTCCATTAATGGATGTGGTCATGTAGCAGGTTCAGGCCACTTTTAATACAAATTAATACTTAATTTGCCAATTACACATGCAAAAAGAGACCATGTGGATTACACAATAGCAATGACACTAGGGTGTGTTGAATTACATAGATAAGTACTGATTTAGTTAATGTTACTGGTCTGTAGATTGTGTCTGGGCTACAGGGCATGCTGTCTATTTAGCTAGCAGTTTATTTTTGATGGTGGCGCTTTGTCTATGTCTACTCTGATGAAAAATATGCTCATACCATGTGGTATTATACTTTACCATAGTACTGGTGATAACCTCATGTATGTACTATAGCATTTACAGGGTAGTCCAAGATATGCCAAAGAATGAAAAGGTTTTCCTTTATAACATGTCCACAAAAAACATGGCACTTTTTCATAGTGTATGATATTTTTGCTTCTTTTCATATTGAGCCATATCAGAAGAACCAGACTGACGTTTTAGAGGAAAGGTGTAGAAAGTGTTATCTCAAATGACAAATTCATTCTAAATACTGTAAGAAATAAATAATTATTGTGGTCATCAAACTTAATTCCATGCTATGTTCTATGACTGTTTACTAAGTATATGGTTTTCAACTTTGCATTTACTTCATTGGATCACTTCAAGACTTCATAAAACTGCTGTTTGTGAAGGAAAATAAAAAAAAAATAACAATAAATTTTAAAAAAAGATTAACATTTATTTTGAGAGTCTTAAGATGGTGAAATGAACGGAATTCTCAGTAGTGTTTGTCTAGGCAATGTTGAGAAGATAACTATCTGCCTGAAAATAAAAAACCTGGAAATGTAACAGTTAACAACTCTTAAATATAAAACAGCCTGAAATTTTAGAAACTGTATAAACACAGTTATTTTATTGTCAACTCGGTTTTGCGTGGGAACAAACCATAATATATCAATCCTTTTTCACTATTAACCTTGACATCAGAAGTCTCCTTGGAAATCATGATTTCAAGCTCAATTACACTTCCTGATGCCATATAGTTTTGTTCTGTGCATGAGTTAAGCACTAGGAAGTGTAATCGAGCTTGAAATCATAATGGTGCCAAGAGACTGTAATGGCCAGATTTACAATGATGACTGAAACTTAAAAAAAAATAAACCATTTTGGTCTGTTCTTACCCAAAACCCTTTAGAAGACATGGGTTAAACAACTGTAGTGTTATTGATTACTTTTTTGCTGTCTTATGTGCTTATTTGAGCTTCAATGGTTTGGTTACCATTCACTTGCATTGTATGGACCTACAGAGCTGAGATATTCTTCTGAAAATCTTTGTTTGTGTTCTGCAAAGGAAAGTCATACACATCTGGAATGGCATAAGGGTCCGTTTTGTTTGAACTTTTCTTATAACCATCCAGAGATAAGATTTCACCATTATGCTGTTGTATATGTAATAGACAAGGACTTTCTCTGTCATCTTGGAAGCAGAGATAGTTATTTAGCAGTATACTGGTGAGAGGTTATTTCAAATTCAAATATTTTGAGACCTGGTTCAGTACTGCACATTCTAAATGTTAGTGACATATAAAAGACGTAGAATATTGAGTCATTTCTCCATGCTGGTTATATTTCTCCTGCAGTGCCATTAGGCAAGCTTTTTATGAAGTCAGATGAAACAAAGCTTCTGATCAGGAAAATGTTTATTGCATTCACAGAAGGAGATCAGAGGAGATTCCCTGGAGGGAAACAGATGCGATGGATATTGTGGGCAGTCTGCTGCACGATGGGGAATCAGATGTTATAGCACAATGACATCAGAAAGAAAGTCAGGGAAAGAATGTCTTCAGATGGAAAATATACTCCTTCAGACTAGCACTTCTGCACATATATTAGCCCAAAAAATAACAAACTTAAGCCAAACTTAATATATATATATTATTTTTATTATTATTATTATTTTATTTATATATATATATATATATATATATATATATATATATATATATATATATATATATATATATATATATATATATATATTAAAATGGCTAAGAAAAGTTAATTTAGTTCTGAGAAAAGGTCTAGCATAATTTTTTTTGCAGAATGCCACTTTGTTTGATTTCTTGTTATCTAATACATGTATATATATATTTTTTTTTATTAGATAACAAGAAATCAAACAAAGTGGCATCTGCAAAAAAAATTATGCTAGACCTTTTCTCAGAACTAAATTAACTTTTCTTAGCCATTTTTGCTATTGCTTTTAACAAACTGGTATTGAGTCTTTTTTAGGGGGGTGTATGTAGTCAATTCCCCTTAATTTGCACGAGTCCTAGCAGAATAACCACAGGTGTAGTTTACTGAAATAAGTGTAAAAATACTTTTTATTTTCTAATTTTGAATACAACATCTCTTTTTTACATTTTAAATATGTAACAGGTTCTTGACTCTCCAGAAATTAAGCGGGAGCCAACAAATTTTCACCTTCTCTGATCTTTTATTTTTAAAGAACTTTTCAGTGAAACCAAAATGTCCACATAAACGCACACACACATCCAACGTGTGTCACTCCTCTCCCTGCCGGCGGTCTGACTGCCCTTATATCTCTCTCCAGCTCTCACTGCAACACAAAACAGCTGTTAGCTTTCATTTCCCCCAGGTGTCAATCCTTACCGCTTTCCTCTCCCACCCTCACTCTCCACAGAACAGATTAAGATTCAACTTTATTGTCATTGTGCAGAGTACAGGTTCAGAGCCAATGAAATGCAGTTTTTTCACATATCCCAACTTAGGTGGGGTCAGAGCGCAGGGTCAGCCATGAAACAGTGCCCCTGGAGCAGATATAGGGTCAAGGGCCTTGCTCAAGGGCCCAACAGTGGTGTCTTGGCGGTGATGGGGCTTAAACCCACGACCTTTCGGTCAGTATCCAGTCACCTTACATCGCTCGACCATGCCTCCATCTCCACAGGGAATTAAAATAGCAAATAAATGCCATTTAATTTGATATTTCGTCATCTAATGTAATGAATTTCATACATTTTAAGTGTAGCTTAAGTGTCCAAATAATTTTTAAGGTCACTGTATAGCCATACGTCATTGATTTTAAGGGATTGTGTAATTAACTATTACATGATCTTTCTGTTTATTCAGAGTCAAGAAAAATAGAGACCATATATGACAAACCTGCAGAGTTTGGGTGAATGATCTGACCAAAAAAAGCATGATATAGAGAGGCATGTGAATGAGCATGGACTTTTCCTCTAAAAGATAACAGCAGTTGGTGTATGACTGGAGCGGTAGGGGGTAAGTGAGCAAAGGTTAACAGTAAGTTCTGAGGTGGCACAGATCCTGATGAACCAGGTCAAGTTTGTTTGTCAGCTTTTGTGTGGCGAGAGCTTTCTGCGAGATCAAAGGGACGTGAGAGAATTATTTCAGAGGAGGAGGTTTCAGTCTGAATGCTGATGTCTTTTAGGCTAAGCTAACACAACAGCTGAATATGTTTGTCAGTCTGGTTTTATAGTGCAACTACAGTTATATTCACACAGAATTTAGTTATAAATGAGAGTGACAACTTAGGGGATCTCATAAGTATTCGTAGATACAGTATTTGATCGTAAGTTTAGGCAACAGTTTTGACCATTTGGACAGACCCTGAAATGTTTAATATTAACTTACAGCCAGTGTTGGGGAGTAAGGGAATACATGTAACAGGATTACGTATTTAAAATACAAAATATAAGTAAGTGTATTCCACTACAGTTACAAATTAAATGGTAATTAGAATACAGTTACATTAAAAAAGTATGTTCATTACTGTAGAGATTACTTTGCAATTTATTGTAATTTGTTTCATTTAATATTTAGTCCTTTCAGATGGAATACGTTTATACAGATAAATGATGTGATCCAAAGAGCATTTGAACAGCGGTGAAACACTTTTTTATGATGTGTTTCATTCATACGAGCAGACAGAGAAGTAAGTTTAAAGTAAGTTTGGGGCAGAAGAAATAGAAATAAACCTTATAAGCTTTACGCTAATCTAAAATGCTATTTCTAGCCATTTTACATGCACGTTACCAGGCACGATCATATTTTTTATCAAGAAAATTCAAGTTGGATCATAAATTCTTTTTAGCTAGTAAGACCTTAGATATTAGGACAAAAATAATTTTCTTGATAATTTTTTTTTTGTATTGTTTTCCTGTAAAAAATATCTAAAAATCCTTAAAAAAATTGTGTTTTAGAAACAACACTGCATAAGATATTTAAGTTTTTCAGAGAATGCATTTTTAACGTGTATTTTGTCTTACTGTACTGGCTGAGTTTTTGCAGTCAAAACAAGTGAAAAAAATCTACCAGTGCTGAAGGAGTAATCCAAACTATTTAGAATATGCTACTGACCATGAGTAATCGAACGGAATACGTTACAAATTACATTTTACTGCATTTACTCTGTAATCTGTAATGGAATACATTTCAAAAGTAACCCTGCTTACCCTGCTTACAGCATCTAAAACATAAGTACTTTTACATTTGTAAAGCTTTAGAGTTATTTGGTTTCTGTTGTAGATGCTGTCAATACGCCGATTTTCGACGTATCGGTGTCCGTGCAAACGGACAAAAATATATACGTAAGAGAAATTAAAAACATACAAATATCTAAGAATATAATCAGGATCCAACCTAAATGCTGCACTCTACACTCAGTCATGAATAAAAAAAGCATTTAAAGCCTCTTTTGGGTGATAAAGATTTGACGGATAAACTCAATTGGAATAGTTAATCAAATAACATAATTTGCTTTTCGTCACTGTCACTATGGTTACAGGTGTTATCCAAAGCTATCGCGAGAAAAAATATGGGGCTTGCCTTCGATTATTCGTTCATACGGACAATATCTGAGCTGCTACTATAAGCTGTTGAATAACTAGGACAATTTGAGAGCCACACTTGCACTCATGAACTTGCTGGCGTGCTGACTGACATCTTTAACACCTCACTCTCCCAGTCTGTGGTGCCAGTGTGTCTCAAGACTACTATCATTCCCGTGCCCAAAAAGCTTGACCGTTATGTGCATGAATGGCTACCATCCAGTGGCTCTCCCTCCGATAATTATGAAAATGCCACAATATTTTAGTTTCGTTAGGTGGGTTAGTACTTGATAAGACAGAATATAAAGCTCAGATGGGTGTGAGATGAATAAACCGGTATTCTCTCATGATTAGATGGGTGTGAATACAGCAAATAATCTGTGAAGTAATTTAGGTCCTTTGGAGTGCCTGAAGATGAAGCTATCTATGTACTTCATAACCACTGAGATTTCCAATGACATATGGTGTGTTGGGTTCCCAAGGTTACACCAGGAGCAATGGTTGAGAGAAAACAAGGCAGGGAACAAGTACACACTAGAACATTTGTTTTGAGATGCAGCCATTATGTATTTAATTCAGTAAGAATAAATAAATTCAGTTTGGTTTATTTGCATAGCGCTTTCACAATACATGTTTAGAGCAGTTTATAGCCTAAAGTAGTAAAAAAAAAAGATATCGGTGTAAACAAAGACAACAAATGTGACCAGAGAATCTTTTCTTGATTGACATCTGCAGACAGACATCTTTGTCTAGGAGACAAAAGGAAAAAGCAGCTGCTACATTACAGACTTAACCATTTAATTACTACTAGTTGTATTAACTAATCCATCCATCTTAATTCAGCACTCAGTTAAGTGTATATGTGCAAATAAAAGTGATGTAAAATAGATATTTGAAACATATATTACGGAATCACAGTCTAAATTCAATAATTTCTCATATATTTTCAATTTGCCTCTGCATCACAGAATCCACTTATTTTTAATGTATCAATTACAGTATATTTAGTGGAATCTTCAGACTGTATTGGTCCAAGCATTGGTCCTGTATTTGGTGACCATATGCAAGAGAGTTCACTTTTTTGAGATCATAATTACAAGTATTTCACAGATAAACCTATATGATGGAGGTAACGAGAACTTAGTTACAACATTCAGAGCAACATCAGACATACAATATATGAGGCATTTGATCCCAATCTAGCTTGAGTGCATGTAATGTAAGCAAAATGAATAGAGTTCACTGTAATGATACAGGCAACCAGGCACCATGTCACATTTTGCCACAATTTTAACTAAATAGGTGAGCAACACTGTAGAACTGCCACATATGTGGAGCATACAGTATATACAGTGCTTGTGCACTATTTAAAATTGTACAACAGTTAGTTCAGGTCCTTGAATCTAATTGGACGAGTGACATTCCATGAGTACTGATGTCTCACACTATCAGGACTCGAATGCTTCAGTTGTGTTTGTGGCGTTCTGAACTAAAGTGTAAGAGCAGTGCAGCTGTGTAAAAGAGCTACAGTGTGTGTCTTTTAATTGTATCCTGTGACATATTTTATCCAGCAGGTGGCAACAAAATACCATATTTATGTGTTATGAGCCAGTTGAGTTTGACATGCATTGCACATCAGTCACTTGCAATTGTGCTGTATGCCCTAAATCAGCATGGCTATGATTACCTGCGGCCTTGTCTATGCGGACAAATCACAGCAATGCAGAAGTAGGGCTATACAGCACTCTTACTTGTGTGGTATTGCTTTAATAATTAAGAATATACTGGTGACTGAGGCTTTCAGTCACTTTTGCTCAATAGTAAAATAAATAAATAAAAAAGTCACACTTTTGTCAAGAGACTTATATGTATTGTGGAGTTTATTTTAAACACATTGGTAAATTTGGACTTTATTAAGGAAGTGTTTATTCTTTTACACACCCTCACTCTTGTAAACTGAAATCAAAACCCCTTGATTAGTGTAGTTAGCATATAAGTCCATTACAAAAATAATTAGGAAAGTCAGCTATAAAATTCAAGAACTTTTGGCTGCACAGACTACTACATAGTCTGCAAGGCATGAGAGGTGATTCGATCTAATATTTTCAACAGTGGTTTATTGCTGTTGACAGCTATTACCTTGAGAGCCATGGAACTTTTCTGGCTTATTTATATCACTACACAGCAGTACTGGTGGAAAAACTGAGAAAACCAATAACAACCA
The DNA here is from genome assembly GCA_032164185.1 of Moxostoma hubbsi. Classification (NCBI taxonomy): domain Eukaryota; kingdom Metazoa; phylum Chordata; class Actinopteri; order Cypriniformes; family Catostomidae; genus Moxostoma; species Moxostoma hubbsi. Next base: position 36,344,688 of record JAVLUX010000017.1, on the reverse strand, counting down.
CCATTAAAATAACTCTTCAGGCATTTATCAAGTAATATTACAAGCTAAACACATTTTCCCAAGTTGGCTAATGAGGTCACAAATCTCGGCAAGACCACCCAAAAACAGAATTTGTCATGGAAATGAAACAAATAAAATAAAAACCATGAGACAACATTCGGTTTCTGCCAACCAAATCAGGATGAAGAAATTAGAGCATTAAATTACTTGATTAAGTTCATTCTGATTCTCAGGGTGGGATGGCAGCCATCAAATAGATTCGGCTAACATTAAACATTATGCATAACAAGCTGTTGGTATGATGTATGGAATTACAATTTAATTACCTCTGATTAGAACTATATAGAAAAACTTTGACCAAATTAAAAAAAGAGTGTTTCTTCAATTATGGGCACTTTTTGCCCTATAGACTGTTAGAAAATAAACTCCCTTAAAACACACTATTCACACTCTCACTTGTTTATTTAGTTAGTCAACTAACAAAGTCAGTCAATATTTTAACCACAGTGTCATTTCTACTATATCTCAAATCATGTATAGTGTTTAATAGCATTCTGCACTGGAAAAACAAAATGTTAACCTAAAAAATTACCTGATTTTATTAAAGTAAAAAAATATTTTTTACATCACTGAATCAACCAGAAAACATTAAGCAACTCCAACAAAACTTATTTTAAAGGTTAGATCAGGTAGAAATAGCTCCTTTAGGTAACATTTGCAGGTTACCACTTTGACAATTAGTTACCAGAATGACAATTAGCTCATTTACATGCACTTTCTAACACCGATTATGCTTAATAAGCCGACATTATGTTTATGCCATGAACGGCTTAAAAATAAACCAATCGACATGGGTAGATTTTTGCCAATTACCCCAATTTTGGATTGCATGTCTTACTGGCTTTTCCAATGTGCGTCTGTGTTTTGGGCATGCCATGGTTTGATGTCAAAAACAGAAGCACGATGTAGTGTGGAGGAGGGTGGGTGGGTTCCGGAATGATGCACGTCCAGACCCCAATCAGCCCAATGAGGTGAGTGAGGGATAAAGGCGACCAGAGACAGCAGTTCGAGAGAGAGAGCTATAGACAGCTGTCCTGCATGTTTGCTTGTTATTTGGCTTTTTCTTTAAATTCACTATTAAATTATGAGGTACACCTTCAAGCCGATTCTCACCTCCTCCTCTCCCTTTTAACAATGGTAAGGGAGGAGGGATGCCTGTCATAGAGTCTTCGACACTGTTGTCCACCCAGAGGAGTGCTGCTGCCATCTGCCGGGGGATGGAGGAGTGCCCTGGCAGCCGGCAGAAATGCAGAGGGGTCGAGGGAAGATGGCCGTCCACGAGGGGAGGAGGGAATCAACTCCCCGACCACCTGGAGAGGTAGGGTTGCTGCCTGGGGCAGAGGAGTGTCCCCACGGGCCACCAGAAATGAGGAGGGGCGTTCTGTCCACTGGGGTTCGGAGGTTTGGCTCAGGTCCACCCAGGGAGGAGCGGCTGTCGTCTGCCTGAGAGGGTGGAGGAGTGACGGCGCATCAGAGAACCGGTGTGTGAGTTTCTTTGTTTCTCTCTCCTCTCTCTCTCTCTCTCTCTCTCTCTCTCTCTCTCTCTTTCGCTGTCACTCAGTGTTGGCCTTTCCCTTGCCTGTTTTTGTTTTCCTGTACATGGGTAAACAATAATATCTTTACATTAAAGGTATTTCAAAATTAACTCAATTAATTAATCAATCAAGTTTCGTTACCAACCCCGGGACTAGGGATGTTAATAATTAATCGAAAATCGATACATTTTTTGTTAATAATTTGATTCTGACATCACACTATCACCAGAGAAGCGGTAGCCTTTGTTTTGTATTGTGTTTAAGCAGGTTTGATTTGAAAAAAACAAGTCCAGCGATCTGAAATATCCTATGATCCACAACGTGAAGTTTTAATGAACTCAAATATGTGTACAAATTAAATATCTTAAGAATCTTAAGATTGAAATGACTACAAACTGTAGCCCATTTAATTAACAGTAATTAACAATTCCCAAATTTGAACTAAACATAGACTAAATGTATTTAAATACACTGAACTAAGAACATTTTAAAAGGAAAATGCCAATACTTGGATTGTTATGTGTGATCATTTAAATTATATTTAATCAATAGGCTACATGCACAAATTATTTAGAGTCCTCCACGTGTGTTTTGTGATATTAACATGAACAATTAATCGAAGTCATTGTTAATTTCCACGACAATCAATTATGAAATTGTCAGAATATTGACCCCTTCCTGGGACATAAAAGTGCCTGAAGTTCAAGAAACACCTATAGATGTTTCCTATTAAGTAAAATATTTGGTAGAGAAAAACAAGACTAACTCACCCTCAATGCGTAGATGACGTAATTGAAACAGTGCAAAATTGATCAGTAGGGCTGCAACTAACGATTATTTTGATAATCGATTAATCTAACAATTATTAGAACGATTATTCGACTATTCTGTGATTATTGCGACGATTAATAATTATCTCTTACCCGATTATTCAGCTTGTTCCCCAACTTAAAAGGTTGTATTAAGCGTGCTTACTAACAATAAAGAGGACAAAATCATCTTTTAAAAATACCTCTAAATGACATTCACTGAATAAAAGGACAAAATTATTCAGTAAAAAAAAAATCACTGCAATAATCTTATTGTTATCAAGTGTTTTTGTCTTGTTTTCCATTTGAAATGGTCAAAAAATCCTTGAAACAAGATACATTTACAACATATAAGAATATTTAGACTTTCTTTAAGAAAATATATCTTAAAAATAAGTGTTTTATATATATATATATATATATATATATATATATATATATATATATATGTATGTATGTGTGTGTGTGTGTGTGTGTGTGTGTGTGTGTGTGTGTGTGTGTGTGTGTGTGTGTGTTTATACTTCAGCGATTGTTAAAGGCAAAATATTCTTATATTCAAGATCTATTCTCTTAAAGCAACTCTAAAAAAAAGATGCATTCACCAGAGGAGCATATAAGATATTTAAAAATATTTTTATTTTTAACATTACATTCACACTCTCCGATAACAATTTGTCTTCTGCAGTATAGCTGTTGAAGAAAATGTCATTTTTAGATATTTGTATTGGAAAACAAGCTAAAACAAAAGCAAATCAAAAACATATTTTGTTGCAGTGTATAATGGGGCGAAGACTACCCTCTCTCACTTTTTTGTTCACTTCAATCCATCTTTATCTCACAAAAAAACAAACTCTCTCTTATTAATAAAGCTGCATATTGCCAATGTTCATCACAATACAAAATGCACAGTGACATATATTATGATTCAAGTCATGAGCCAATACATTATAATCTAGCTGCATTAAGCATGCATGCTCGAGGGACGAGCATCTCCGTGACTGAGTGTGCATCATCAGCCTGGTGCAGTTTCAATATCTCCCCCTCAGATCGGGACATTCGTGCAACTCTTAGAAGAAGCACTGACAAGTTTGTTTCAGCAGAGCGGCAGCTCGAGCTCCACTGATTCCAAAACGAGAGTGCTTCTGTATTTACTTATTTTGCATTTTTTAATTATAATTTCCTCATACTTTACAATCTACATCCCATGAAACTGTTTGGAAAGTTTAGAGTGCATCTGGTCTGTGATGTGTAATTCTTCCTCTCCTCAGTCAGACGCAAACTGAAGTGCTGCCCTCGCCCATCATTATTAGAGTTTATTGTGATCTCATGTTACATTAAATGAGATCAATCGACTATTTGACCACGGAAATTTTTGTCGACAATTTAACATTGTTGACGTTGTGTGCACAGGCGGAGCATTCCATATGGTGTATTTCGACAGAACTGTGACCTTAAACAGATGTGTCACTTTTTCATTACAACACAGATGCAAGAACGATACTATTGTGACATCCTATAAATTACTTTTTACACTTTTATAGAAAAAATAAATAAAAAAGGGAATTCTTGGCCTTCTAAAGTTATCACCACAATGCTAAGTTGTTGTAAGCAGTTGCCAGGGCTTTGCTATTCAGTTGTTAAGGTTTTCAGTGTGGTACTGTTGCTAGGGTGATCTGGGGGGTTGCAAAGGCATCACTAAATGATTGCATCGATATTCTGGGTTGTTGCTGGTTGGTTGCTTTCTGCCCCAAGTCAAAATAGCACACCTACAACTCTCCTTGATATGGTTTTGGTCCTTACTTCAATGTGAGTATATTGTATTTATTTATTTATGTTTTTTCCTCTGTTGGCTTAAGAATGTAAGATCGCTTAAAAAAATGTACAGCACACTTCTCCTCTTGAAGCCACACAATTTAAGATGTCATTCATATCCGTAATATCTGTGGATGCCTTAAATTAAGAATACTGTCTCTTGCAAATTTCCATTCGATTTTCTACCCATCTTCAGAGAATACTATTTAGCACATTTCTAAAGTTGTTCATACTTAAATACATTTTAAATGCTGTCAATATGTTGATATTGGATGCTTCAATGTCTAGCCAAACATTTTAATATTTTTGTGTACACTTTATGTAAAAATACCTATGAATGCAAATTACATCAGCCTGGCTATATAGGCCAAAAGCAACCCTAAGCATAACAACATAATCCTGTGATTAAATTTGTCAGGGGTTCAAGCAAGAAAAATAGGATTCCCTCCCTCACCTAATATGCAACCGTACTGACAACTGTCCATGGTGCATTGAACATTTTAAGGATATAAAAGATTTTCTAATGTAGCAGCCAACCTCTGCCATCATAGGCTTTTAAACCACATGCATTTGAAAGATGTGTCATTTCACATTTAATGTAGCTGTGGACCTGCAAAGTACATTGATTGTCACTTCAGAGGAGCCTTTTGTGTGAGGAAAAGGAGCACAACCAGAGTGTTTAAAATCAAGCTTCATGGTTTGATGGATACACCCACATTCTGAAGTACCATCTGAAGAAAGGTACTGTGGATAAATCAGACACATGTCTCTGAGCCCTCCATTGTGTATTCTGTGCACAAGTGCTGAGTGTTGCGAACAGGTGTGAAGTACTCTAGGCTTCACAACGTAATTTGTCTCAATGACACATCTGTCATCCGCGGTTCCTTATTGAGGTGTGTCCATTATACCTGAGAGTGCATCTGATGTATTTTTGTAACAGAGATGGAATCTGGAGCCAGTTATGGGAAATGAAAAAGGGGGAGATAAAAAGAAAATGATTGTATTGAACTTGTTGCAAGTTTAAGTTCCATTACTTGCATAACTCTCCCAAGTGCATTCCAGAACTTTCTGGCGATGCATTCCAGCACTTTCTACAGATGAGGATGGGGTTCTTTTAAATCTAGCAATTAAAGTACAATTAAGGTCCACTAATAAAATGTCGTCTGATTCCTTGATGATCAGCAAAGTCAATTACTTCATATCTATGCATTTCATTTTCTCATTACATTTTCCAGCGCTCCCCTATTTACGACTTTTAAATTAAAGCAAGAACTTTAATCAAGTGGAAACCCCCAAAGCCCCCTCTGACTGCGCGACATGCAATCAAATCCAGCCTCTCAACCTATCACCAGGAGAACTAAGCTTCATCAGGATCAGCCACACTGTTGCATATCAGCATTACGGCGGTCGGACATATCAGCGGCTCCCTAAAAAGGCCCTCACTGTGACCAATTCCCAGAGTGAGCTGAAATCTTGAGCTGTTGAGCTGTTTCTCAAACGATGTAATGTACAATGTCCACTCACACTATACACAAAGTACTTGGTCATCTGGTGTTTTAATGGTAGTATTGTCTCAAACCTAATGTAAAATCCTCTTAAGCCAGCCTAAGCTGTTTTGCTGGTCAGGCTAGTCTGTTGGCTGGTTTTAAAGGAGTTTGGCCACTTTTCTGCTGGTCAAGCTGGGAGACTAGCTGACCTCACAGATAAACCAGTAAGATCTTGCTTTGTTTGTCTGGGAGACCTTCTTAAACAAGTAAAGATCGGTGTAAAGTCCTGGTGCAAAATCATCTTCAAGCTTGTTTAAGCAGTTTTATGTATGTGTTTTTTGTTGTTGTTGTTGATTTGTACAATATACATCTCATTTGAATTTTGAATTTTTATTTTTTATTTGTTCTTTTGGTCTCTCTGCTGGGTTTAATGGAGTTTGGGCACTTTTCTTCTTTTCAAGCTGGGAGACTAGCAGACCTCCCAACTAAACCAGCTCGATCAGCCTGGGAGACCAGCCTAAACCAGCTAAGACCTGCAAAATCATCTTTAAAATATTTTTTTTGGTGGGATCGCTAATGTTTTTTTGTTGATGTTTTGTACAGTAAATCTCATTTGAATTTGTATTTTATTTTCAATTTGTTATTTTAACGTTTCGTTTTCATTAGTTTCCATCTTCTGTTAATTAGTTTGAATTAAATTTGTCTGTTTTTTCTTGTTTTTGTTTTAGGTTAGTGTTTTATGTCTTAAGTTATAGCATTAACTGACATAATTTATATATGTTTACCACAATCAAAGCACTGCAGCTTGCGCCTGCCTGAGGAGAGGAAGAATTACACAGATCACAGTCCAGATGCACTCTAAACTTTCCAAACAGCTTCAGGTGATTTAATTATGAGGGAATTATGAAAATACAAAAATACAAAATAAGTAAATACAGAAACACTCTTGTTGTGGAATAAGTAGAGCTGCCGCTCTACTGAAGCAAAACTTGTGTTTCGGGTGTCTTTAAAGGAAACACCCCTGCGTTACATCTTAAATGCAGTTATATTTAATGCGTAATAGCTTTATTAAAGTTCAAATAATACAGAAGCAGATCATGTAAATAAATACAAACTCCGAAACTGGCATTTCTCTGTGTGGTCAGTGCCTCTCCTTTGAGTTGCACGAATGTTGCAACGAATGTTGCACGAATGAGTTACACTCTGTTGCAGGGACGTAATGCAGCTAGATTATAACATGATGGCTCACGTTATGTAATCATAATTTATGTGTCACTGTCAGGGCTGGACTGGGAAGAGAAATCGTCCCGGGATTTTACATAGCAACTAGCCCAAACGTTGTTGGGGGTGGGGGGGTATGGGGGTTGAGGCAAAAGTTGTTGATAGATAAAAAGTAGTTGATATTTCTAAATATCACTGTGCCGTTTTGTGATCCATTCTGCATTTAGCTTATCACGGCCCATTTGGCCCATTTGCCCAGTATGCCAGATTACCAGTCCAGTCCTGGTCACTGCGCATATCCTATCTTGAAATTTGGCAATACGCAGCTTTATTACTAAGATAAACTTTGTTTGTGAGTTAAAGATGGATTGAAGTGAACAGAAAGGTGAGAGAGGTAGTCTTCACCCCATTATACACTGCAACAAAATAGTTTTTGATTTATTTTTGTTTTGCCTTGTTTTCCAATATAAATATCTAAAATTCATTTAAAACAACATACATTTTCTTTAACAGCTATACAGCAGAACATTTTTTTTTTTATCTGAGAATCCTTTAAAAAAAAAAAAAGATGCATTCACCTGAGAAGCAGCATAAAAGATATTTAGACATGCTTTTAGAGAATAGATCTTGAACATAAGTATATAATTGCACTCGCAGAAGTATAACCAAGTGAAAAAATACACTTATATACAAAATACACTTACTGTATATTTAAGATACATTCTCTTAAAGCAAGTCTAAATATCGTATATGTTGCTTCTCAAGTAAATGTATTTTGGACCTTTTTTTTTTGCAGTTGTTTTTTTTACCCCTTGTAATTCATTGTCATTTAGAGGTATTTTTAAAAGATGATTTTGTCCTCTTTATTGTTAGAAAGCACATTTAATACAATATTTTATTTTAAGTCAGGGCACAAGCTGAATTATCTGTTAAGTGCAGAATAGTCTAATAATCATTATCTTAATCAATTATTAAAATAGTCACTTGTTGCAGCCCTATAATGAAGGTGTGTTGTAAAAAAAATAGTTTTTTTATATAATATCAAAAACTGTTTTTTTTTTTTTTTTTTGGTTAGTTTTGTAGTCTTGAAAATGTATTCCAGTTGTTGTTGTTTTTTAGTTAGTTAACAAAAATGCGTCATAGTTTTCTTTTTAGATTTGATGACGATAATAACTGGTGAGCATGCTATAACTAAAAATACTTGAAACTACAAAGTTGAATAGTGGAGAAGTTTGCAAAATAGGACAGACCTCTTCTCTGACTTTCAGAGGTCTCCTACGAGGTTGGGAAGAGGAGATGACCTCTCGGCATTGTTTGAAAACTATAATAACTAATATGATGGCAGGCTGAAGTCTCATTGAATGATTTATGGCTGGCAAAGAGTAGCATCTGTGGCAGGATGTCAGCTGCCAGCTGATGAGATGAAAGCTTACAGACAAAGCTAATAGCATTTGCCAATATGCCACAGTATCCTGCAGCCCCGGGATGGGGTTAGGGGCGTGGGGAGTCTCGAACAGATGTCGCGGTTGAACGCAGCCTCCGTAACACTTTACGATGTGGGACGTGGGAGGCAAATGCTGGAGGACACTAGTGTTGCCGGTCAGATTGTGGTGACTACTGCTCTTGTAGGCATTTTGTAGAATGTATCGCATTTCCCAATGGTGGGGTAATCACATACTCAAGAAGAGTTTGTAGGTCACATTTACTAAATACAACACTGTTATGCAACTATGAAGCTATGCATGCTGTAAAACACCTACTCTCTTAATGCACAAATGAGTCAGAGATGATGGTATTCAAATGATCATGGTGATTAATTCCTGATTACTTAACAAGATTGATTTTGAACAGATGACGTCTGTTTTTGTAGTTATTTACTATGTTTTGAAGTGAATAGAAAGGGGACATTGGGTTATGCAATAAAACCGTGTCTTAACTAGACGTGATGCGATATGTTGACAAGTGTTACCTCTTCCATGTTAATCTGAGTTTTGTCCAAACCATCCGTGACTATGAAAAGCAATGAGCAATAGGACATTTTCTATTTCTGCAGTGCTGCGATGAGTAACCCTGCCCACAGTAAAATCTATGTGGTCCAAAATCCCACTTCATATAAATGTACATTAAATATCATATGTGTTGGTTGTGAAAGTTTTGCAAGTCATGCAGCAGTTTCGTGTTCTTTGTGGACAGACAAATTGCTTGTTCAATGCAATAATGTGTATACTACTGCACTTTAATCATTTCAATGTTAAAATGTTGTTAAAATGTTCTATATTATTGTACAGGGAAAGTATGTTCTTCATATTACAATTCCAGCCGCAACAATGACGTGAAGTCTTGCATTAAACTGAGACTCTCCACGTTATGTTTGCACGTTGATGAGAGAGCAATTGCTAAATAATAATAATTTGCCTGATATTTTGCAGGTGAGCTGGTGAAATGTGTTTAAAATGTTGCACTAATTTAAAAAATATAAATTTTTGCTGTTATATGCATATGCATATAATTACTTCTTGGTAATACTTGGGTTGAGCTAATTAGTTCTCAGTTCTTGGGTGAGAAATCCTCCCAGTTGATCGTTCACACAATTTAAGAGCATTAATGAATACAGATATTACATTTTGCCTGTGTGATGTGCAGTGTATCTCAGTTGCATCTGATACACTGGGCATTGCACAAGAAATGTAAATGTATTAATATATTCATTTTGATTATTAGAGTTTTTGGTTGATTATTTGGTGTCTTTGTAACATTTGTATTTGTAATTGGGTTTATTTGAAATATTTGCATTTGTATTTGTGGAAAGAGAATAGAGTCTCCTTGTTAATTATGCATGCTGATAAGAGCGTTTGCCTAACACTTTGTTTGCATGATATTTTGCACATATAACACTATAAAAATCCAGCTCCCTTATGAACATATGGCTCCCCATTCTGGATAGCACTACACTTTTCTGAAATCTTGCCATATAATGCTTTTAAAGACACATTGCAAGGCTACATTTTTGTAAATGCTTTTTTGGCTCTTCTTCTCTCTATCCATCTTCCTTAAAAGAATAGTTCACCCAAAAATGATCATTCTCTCATCATTTACTCACCCTCATGCCATCCCAGATGTGTGACTTTCTTTCTTCTGCAGAACATGAATGAAGATTTTTAGAAGAATATCTCAGCTCTGTAGGTCCATACAATGCAAATGAATGGTGACCAAAACTTTGAAGCTACAAAAGTTCTTAAAGACAGCATAAAAGTAATCCCTATTACTCCAGTGGTTAAATCCATGACTTCTAAAGCGATCCAATCAGTTTTGGGTGAGAACAGATCAAAATTGTCATTGCAGTCTATAGCCACGATTATGCTTTCAATCTCAATTACAATTACCTAGTCCTTGACACATGTGCAGAGCCATAGCTGGTGCTAGGAAGAGTAATCGAGCTTGAAGTCATGATCGCCAAGGAAAATGATGTCAAGATTTATAGTGAAAGTGTAGGCTGGGACTTTATCCATCAGGAGTTGATTGGATCAATAAAAGTGGTCTCTATACTGAATGAAAAATTATTGGAGGGGAGGGTTGAAAAATAAGAGTTCTTGGTGATGTAAGTTGGCACAGAGGCAGGAGAAGTTATTACATTTGCAAATAAGAATCATTTACAACAAGTCCAGGAAACTGCAATAAGAAAGAAAATCAAGGTAAAATTCGATTTCATGTTTGCAAGTTTAAAACATTTTAAGGGAAAATAATTACTTAAATACCATCAAAAGGATATTTTGTTTATCCAACTGAGCTTTGCCTCAGACAAGTTTTATTTCAAAGTTGTCCTAGTCACTTGAAATGTATAATTTCTGTAGAAAAGATTCAGCCCACCAACTAATTCCAAAGTAACGTTTTTATTTGTATTTTACTACAAAGCTTCAATGAAATGTCTTTGTGGCTTATGTAACATCAATATTCAAGAAAGTTTTGAATAGGAGAAAAAGGATAGCCACAATAAGAGACTGCACAGACACAGAAAATAAAGGCTTGTAAAAATGTAAGAATGAGCATCAGATCAATATGACTGCAGTCACTTCAAACATTCAGTTCTCCTCATATAAGACTCTAAAAAGACACATTGCAACAACATCAAAGCATCTGCGCTCCTACAGCAACAAAAGGAAATGATGAACAGAATAATATATATACTCTTGGAGCGATGGCACTACTCAGGAGAACAGGTTAGACAACCGCAGGTTTTATATGGAAGGCATCCTTGCCCAAAGCTGTCTTCGTATTTGTTTAAACCCTATCCCTTGACTGGCATTTGGAAATCAGTCCAGGACAGAGCTGTTCAGCAAGGTCAGTGTTTTGTGAGGTTTGAGAGGAGGACAGCTTGTACAGAATGCTCATTCATTTATTGTGAGCTGTCTCTGCATAGAGAGATCTACAGTATTCAAAAGGGGACTGCGCAGGTGAATTATATCAGATGCAGAATGCAAAATGTGTTCATTTCTAATTTTGTTGTTCACATTGCTTGTTGTCATATTTGGAATGCTTGTTTCAAATGGATCACAAAAAGAGTGCGTATTTATATTGACACCAATATTAACTGGTTATAGTATTAACACTGCCCATGAAACCCTGAAATCACTTTATTTTCTGTATAACGCTGCAGCTCTGTTACACAGCAGAAACAATGTCAGTGTGAAAGTATGTGAGCCTTGTGCATGTGGTGTGGCTTTAATGAGTACTTTTGTCCAGTTTCCCAGTAAAAATATCTAAAGTGAAATTGTATGAAAAATTAGCTCAATTCAATTTAATTTGAATTTGGTCTTGTTTCTTTTAAATGTATCTTATTTTAAGGATATTTAGATATTTGTACTGAAAAAGAAGACAAATATCTGAAATATCTGCCGTGTACTCAATTATTAAAATGTAGGAATTATAGAATGGAATTAGCCATGTTCTATCACCCTTATAAGAAGGATAAATTACAAATGATCAGATTAGAAATGTGAATAAAATTCTCCACCATCGAAAATGTAATACAACAGGCTCACAATTTATATTTAAGGAATTAGCTTAAAAAAAAATCTGATAATTTACTCACCCTCAGGCCATCCAAGATCTGAGTTTCTTTCTTCATCAAAACAGAATTTTAAATCTTAAGGATTTCATTCCGGGCCTCCACCTTTAAACAATGCAAATTTCAAGTTTATTTTCAAGTTTATTTTATTTATAAAGCAAATTTAAAACAACGGTCTTTGGCCAAAGTGCTGTAGAGTAAAATATATAGAAACACACACAAGGAAATACAAATTTTAAAAACATAAAACACAGAAGACAATCTCAGGCTAAATTAAAGGCCAGTGAGTAATAATGAGTCTTAATCCTCAATTTAAAAAGTTTAAAAGTAAGAGCTTGCCTAAGGCTATTCCAGAGCCTCAGGGCTGCGACGGCAAAATCATGGTTTCCCCCCTATGCTTCATCCTAGCCCTGGGAACAACCAACAACATATGGTCAGCGGACCTGAATGGCCTTGATGGAACGTGAGGTTGGATGAAATCTGAAAGATAGGTAGGAGCATTTAATGATTTGTATACGTGCATTGTGATTTTAAAATCAATCCTAAAATGAACCAGGAGCCAGTGAAGAGAAGCCAGCACAGGCAAAATATATTCCTGTTTGCGTATCCCTGTCAAGAGGCGAGCTGCAGCATTTTGTACCAAGCCAATGTGTTTGTTCGCAGTCAAGGGCCCCCTGGTAGTCAAAGGCCCCTGGGCACAGGCTCCATTGGCCCGGTTGGTAATCCATCCCTGTTGCTCAGGAAACACTGGTCAGTAACTGAGGCTAAGAGGAGCCATTTGAGCCCAAGACCACCACTTGTCTTCGATCAAATGTCAGTCTTGTCTTCCATCAAATGTCAAAAATAATGACATCCAAGCTTTGATGCCATCAAGACAACTCTCCAGTGGTTCTATGGAATTTGCATCCTTACGCTTCAGAGGTAAATAAAGATGGGAGTCATCAGCATAGTAGTGGAACGAGATGCCATATTTCCTAATAATAGATCCTAAAGGGAGCATATATAGGGAGAACAGAATCGGTTCAAGAATAGAACCCTGTGGGACCCCACAAGGAAGGGGTGTTGATGAGGTTACACAGCTGCCAGAGCAGACATTATATGGGGAGTTTCAGTGCTATGACGAGCTTTAAAACCAGACTGAAGAGCCTCCAGAAGTTTATCTTTCCATAAAAGACCACTTTCTCCAATATTTTAGATAAGAAAGGAAGTTTGGAAATATTTCTAAATTTGAAAGGTTGGAAATGTCCAAATTTGTTTTTTTAATCAATGGTTGCGCTTGAGCATTTTAAAACACCTGTAGCAAGACTACTACTATAATAAATTGGACCATTGGTCCAATAATTTCGAAAAACTTTTTAAAAAAGCGTGGAGGAATAACATAATTTGGGCAGCCCAACGGTTTCATATGACTAACATTATCTTTCAAACTGGAGAGAGAAAGGCTCAAACTGGTCAAAAACAGCAGAGCAAGTTGTAGTAACCAAAGGGTCATAAGAAGAGGGAGAATTTTGTGCTCTGATAGAGGCAATCTTCTCTCCAAAAAAATTGTAAACTTAACACAGGTTTCTAATGAAAAAATATTAGTTTGAGGAGCATTAAGAACAGCATCAAGGTTATTAAAACGAACACTTGGTTTATGTGAATTTCGTAAAATTATATCAGTAAAATATTTTGTCTTTTCTGCTTTGACAGTTTTTTTGGTACCTATACCAGTTTTCCTTTAGAATGTAAAATGATACCTGTAGCTTATCCTTTTTCCACTTGCGTTCTGCTTTCCTGCACTCTCGTCTGACAACCCAAGTAGTGTCATTTAACCAAGGTTCATTGTTGGAATTCACATGCACAGAGATGGGTAGTAACATGCTAAATTTACTCTGTTACATTACTTGAGTAACTTTTTGGAAATAAATTAATTTTATGAGTATGATTCATGGTGGGTACTTTTCAAGTAAATTTCTGATGAATTTGTTTTACTTTTACTTTGTTACAATGGGTAGCGTTCCTTTCGTTACATTACTGGTTTTAATTTCAAAAGTGTTAATAAATGCGGATGTTATTGAGATTTTTGAATGGGACTCTAACGACAGCGGAACTTGCACGGTGTCACTCGAGTCACGTTCAACACTACAGCAGCAAGCTCACAAAACAAACAGTTCTTCACTCCACACAATGCCTTGATTTTAGACCAAGACAAAGATATATTTCAAGATTGAAATTGACGCTCCAACTAAAAATACAGTGAGGTAAGTTTTAGAGATTGAGACAATGTGGACTGTGGTCTGTGTCATGGTGATACTCATTCATTTTCGGTGTGAATCTGTAACTTATGACCTCAGTTTCTAAGTTTGCATTTTATATTAACATATCAGTGTCTACTGTATAAATACTTTTAAACATCAATGTTAAGTGCAAATGTTTTGCCCTGCCAATCGTGATTGTGATCATTTCTGCTCGTATAAGGTTGGCGCATGAACTGCTTTTCACAGATTCCGGCAGCATTGTCTTATGGACAACACGCTTCCAAACACATAAAAAAGGTGCAATTTACCCTTAGTGCACAGAACGAATTATCTAAATTCTTTCGACACTGACAATGCTGGACCGTCACTGAACTAAATTCATGCAGGAAGTAAAATGCTGTGAAATAACGACAGAAGGCATAAAGCATGATCTTGCTGCAGTGTATAATTAAGCATTATATATAATTTGGGACTGTGAGTCAGCATTCCCTTTCAAAATATGGAGGGGTAAATAAAACATGCAGTGAAAGTATGATGATTAAGGTTAGCATTCTGTCTAATATCTACTTATATTCCAAAATTTTAAATTCTCACATCATTTGATTACCCTCATGCTATCCCAGAAGTTTTTTTCTTCTTCAGCTGAACACAAAGATTTTTAGAAGAATATCTCAGCTCTGTTAGTTTATACTAGAATGCAACTGAATGGGTACCAAAACTTTGAAGCTCAGAAAGCACATAAAGGCATCATTAAAGGAATTCAAATGACACTGGTTCAATCTATGTCTTCAGATGAGTTATGATAAGTGTGGCTGAGAAACAGATCAATATTTAATTCCTTTTTTTTACTAATAAATATCCACTTTTACATGCTTCTTGTGCTTTTGGTGATTCAATTATTTGTGTACATTGCCATTTATGAGAAGATCCAAGATGGCAGCGTGGTAGCACGCAGCGGCCACTCCGGATCCAAAATGGTGCTATTTTTTGTTAAATAACCCGACTTTTGCAGCACATGGACATCGGAGCAATTGGTGTTCGTGTCTACCATCGCCAGACACTGCACAAATATAGGATTCATGCAACAACCAAGCTGCATGATGACCTGCAGGAGGCGCTGCGCAAATTCGGCTTGCTGCAGAGACCAGACCTCCAGTCCTCGGCATCGCCTGATGCCAGTGGCCGGGGAAAGAGGACGTCGTAAGCGGTGTGCGAGGAAGCGGAAGTGCGGCAAGAGGGCGGGGATCCATGCTAGGATAAAAACAAACCCTAGTCGGCAGGCTCTCCCGTCTATCCTGCTTTCAAATGTTTGCTCCCTGGACAATAAACTGGACTACATCTGACTCCAGCAGGCTACGCAATGTGAGTTTAGAGACTGCTGCGTCTTTGTTTTCACGGAGACCTCGGAAGCTCACCCTGACAGACTGTTTATTGTCGCCGGAGATTTCAAGCATGTGAATCTCAAGAGAGTGCTCCCTAAATTCCATCAGTATGTGGACTTTGCAACGAGAGGGGCGAACGCGCTTGATCTTGTTTAAACAAACATCCCAGGCGCGTACACCTTGGCTACTCAGACCACATCTCTGTTTTGCTAATTCCAGCATACAGACCTCTCGTCAGATGCACAAAACCGCTTCAGAAGCAGGTAAAAACATGGCCAGCAGGAGCCATCTCTGCTCTTCAGGACTGTTTTGAGTGTACTCACTGGCACATGTTCAGGGAGGCTGCAACATATGGCGACTCTACCAACTTGGAGGAATACACAGCATCAGTGACCAGCTACATCAGCAAGTGCATTGATGATGTCACTTTCTCCAAGACCATCACCACACGCTCCAACCAGAAGCCGTGGATGACTGCGGAGGTGCACACGCTGCTGAGGACCCGAGACTCCGCCTTCAGAGCAGGCGACAAGGCAGCCCTAAGAACAGCGAGGGCCAAACTGTCCCGGGCCATCAGAGAGGCAAAGCGAATCCATGCCCAGAGAATCCATAGTCACTTCCAGGACAGCGGTGACACACGGCACATGTGGCAGGGCATTCAGGCCATCACCAACTACAGGACAACAACAGTTGCCTGTGACAAAGATGCCTCCCTTCCAGATGCACTGAACGAATTCTACTCTCAGTTTGAAGTGCAAAATGAATTGGTGGCGAGGAAGACCACCACTCCTCCCAACGACCAGGTGCTCTGTCTTACCATGGCTGATGTGAGGAAAACTCTACGTAGAGTCAACCCATGGAAGGCTGCTGGACTAGACAACATTCCTGGCAGAGTGCTCAGAGGATGTGCAGACCAGCTGGCAGATGTTCTTACCGACATCTTCAATGTCTCTCTGAGCAGCGCCGTCGTTCCAACTTGCTTCAAGGACACCACCATCGTCCCCATGCCAAAGAAGTCTTCAGTGTCCTGCCTCAATGACTACCGTCCCGTCGCACTCACACCCATCATCATGAAGTGCTTCGAGAGGCTCGTCATGAGGCACATTAAGATCCAGCTGCCCCCCCTCACTAGACTTACTGCAGTTGCGTATCGTCCAAACCGTTCAACAGACGATGCCATCACCACCACCCTCCATCTGGCCCTCACCCACTTAGATAAAAAGGACTAATACGTTCGAATGCTGTTCATAGACTTCAGCTCAGCATTCAACACAATCATTCCCCAGCACCTGATTGGAAAGCTGAACCTGCTGGGCCTGGAAACCTCCCTCTGCAACTGGATCCTGGACTTCCTGACTGGGAGACCTCAGGGATCGGGAACAGCATCTCCACCACCACCACACTGAGCACTGGGGCCCCCCAGGGCTGTGTGCTCAGGCCACTGCTGTTCAGTCTGCTGACTCACGACTGTGCAGCAATGCACAGCTCGAATCACATCATCAAGTTCGCCGATGACACGACCGTGCTGGGTCTCATCAGCAAGAACGACGACTCAGCATACAGAGAGGAGGTGCAGCGGCTAACGGACTGGTGTAGAGCCAACAACCTGTCTCTGAATGTGAACAAAACAAAAGAGATGGTTGTTGACTTTAGGAGAGCACAGAGTGCCCACTCTCCACTGTACATCGACGGCTCCTCTGTGGAGATCGTCAAGAGCACCAAATTCCTTGGTGTTCACCTGGTGGAGAACCTCACCTGGTCCCTCAACACCAGCTCTATTATCAAGAAATCCCAGCAGTGTCTCTACTTTCTTCGAAGGCTGTGGAAAGCACATCTCCCACCCCCCATCCCCACTACATTCTATAGAGGGACTATTGAGAGCATCCTGAGCAGCTGCATCACTGCCTGGTTTGGAACTCGCACTGTTTCAGAGCACAAAGCCCTGCAGAAGATAGTGAGAACAGCTGAGAAGATCAGAAGATAAACAGTGCAGACAGCAACAGGTGGCGTGCCACACACACTGGTGCCATCTTACTCTAATACAACACTCTATGAATGTACACAAGTGAATGTACTCCATTATTTGATGGTCCAAAATTCATATTTATGATGCATCAAAATAATCAACATGACTCCAGTAGACAAAAAAAGTTCTTCTGAACCCAAATGATTGATTCTTTTTAGAAACAAAAGAATACTTATATACTTTTTAACTACAAATGCTCCGTACATCTCTGTGGCATGTGCTCATGAGAGGGATGACGCAAGCTCGTTGGTAAGGTCTTGCGTGGAGGAGGAGGTAGGAAGCGCATCATTGTTTACAAGAGGAGCACTGTACAAAAGTTTTATTGTCTTTACTGTAGATATGTATTTGTATAATGTATTGTTCAAAATGGTAATTTGTTGTCTATATATTGGATACCTCAAACTTCTGAAACCCCAAAGAAAATTCACGCCGGGAAAACTATAAACTTTTCATCGATTCCCTATACATGATCATGAGTGATTGTACCTCTGGCTCATTGTGCTGATCCTGGATATTAGTACACCCCTACATTCTCTCAAATATTGGAGGGTGTGCAGTGAACATTTTACCCCTGAGGATTTCAGACCATCGAAAGAAACAAAGGGTTGATATCTGACATTCTGATATTCAGTTTTTCCAGCAAACTCAGTTAAGTGTGAAAACGTTGTTATTGTCACACCTCCCTCGGGCTCTGCACCTCCCTCAGCACTCCGCTCCTCATCACCCGATTTCTAATTCACCGCACCTGCACTCAATTCACTCGCTCATCACTGCCTGCATAAACAACCTTCACGTCACTTCACTGTCAAGTCTCACACATAGGACTCTAGTTTGTCCGTGCTGCTCTCACGCAGTGTTTATTATCTGTCTGTATTTTATCATCGATCATCTGTTCATCGATATCTGTTTAGTGCTTACCCTGCTGTTTTGCCTGTTACCTCTTCTTCAGTTCTGTGGATATCAACCTTGTAAATCCCTCTTCAGTTTGTGAAGCTTCTCTTCTGTGTGATATCACTTGTACCATTGATCTGTGTAAACCCTGTGAATCTCACTCTTTCACTTGGTTTCAATAATGACAACTTGTGTGGCTTGAATTCCTGACAGTCATATAGCCTATAGTTTTCTGCTAAAGAAAAAGCACAAGTAGATAATGCAACGACATTGCTCCGAAAAAAAATGATGGTTATTTACTGCAGTAATGTTTTTTATTATTATTTGGAAAAAATTTTGTATTTTTATTTTATACTGGTCATTTTTATTCATAAAAATGTGCCAGTGCTGCACTCTTATTATACATAAATCTGTATGTATGATTTGCATACCTACAGTACATTTAGCTATTAAAGGAATATTATTAAAACCTAAGATGAGATTTTGTGTACACATAAATAATAAACAGATATGTGTACAGATGTTCCCTGTGATGAAAAGTAAGGAAGGAAAGGGGTCTCGGATATTGTTGGGTACATCTTCATCCCTTTCCTGTTTCAAACATCATCAGTTGAGTCTAGAACCTTTCTAGGGTCTCTACAGATGGAAGTTATTTTGAGGTCAGACCCGAGCATTCCTTCAGAAAAAAATTCTGGAAAAGGTGCATCTAATCATGTTCACTCATGTGCATCTCAGAGAGGATATACAGATTTATAGATGCAATTCAAGACTTGTTTGAAGGAAGCAGGCATCCTGGTGCATAATTTAATGGACTGGTGGAAAACATCCAATCACTTCGCTCCCATTGGTTTAGCAGCTACAAAACATCGAGTGTGAATATGTTTATTAATTTATTTATTATAAAGCACTAAAATGAAATATGTATTTTATGTTGCAGTATTGATTCTACAAACCTCAGCACTTGCCAAGAAATTTGGAATCAGAATGCACAACCTCACTTCTTCATAACTTTCAGAAGACAGAAGATGACAATATGTTTCTAAACATCTTCTAATGTTCAATCAGCATCTAAGATTAGTTAATCTAGGGCATCAGTTTTATATGTATATTAAAGAAATCCTAACTGTCATAAGTGTCAGTCATTGAAAACTGTGACAGAAGTACTCAACACTTCAGTCAAAAAATGAAATGGCCTAACAGTCAATTCTGATATCTGTTTCATCAGCATACTGCAATTTCCAGTTTAAGAACTTGAGAGCTTTGTAAAGCCACCTGAGAGGGAATCTTCCTCTTGTACTTCCTCAAAGTAACAAGATTTGAGGTGTTTTCTTCAAAAGAAGATTAATATTACATATTAAATACTTCAAAACTAGCGCTAGATATCAGCCGCCTCATTAACACCTCTTAGAGATGTATTGAAAAGAGACCCAAGCCAGGGAACATGAAAAATGCTGGCAAACAGAAAATGGGGATTTAGCAAGGATTTGAAAATGAATCTATGGTTCCCTAATCAAGCAGGATCAGCCTTAGCAAAGCGCTGGAGAATCTCTTTCCCCTATAACATTAGCCATCATGTGTGTGCACAGCGGTGAGTGTTTGGAATGTATGTGCTTAGCATTGTGCCTGAAGAGGTATATTAATCTGAAAAGACAGAGAAAAAAATATTTATCCTATATAATTAGTGGAGCTTATTCCCTAATTAGCCCAAATGTCTTTATTTATCTGGCATATACATTCAGGGTCATTGAAAATCTGGATATATCAGGGAATCAATCAATCATTAACTAACCAACAACCTACCTACTTTATTTATATTAACTAAAGTGGTATGAAAGTAAAAAAATAAAAAAACGCACAGAAGTCTGCATATATTTTTAATAGCAATTTTCACTTGGATGTACAGTCGGCTGTTTTTACATATGTAACAGATATTTTTTATTTATTTATTTTGCCACTACAGTGCTCTAGTAGACTTCTAATTAAGATTGGTACAAAATATTTTCATTTTGTGATCATTTACTGATCTGGAGCACGTCTGACTTTTGCGTGTGTACTGAACACCATTTTCGTGATCTTAACTGGTGTTTAGTCAGTTGGTCTTCCAGTCTAACCAGCGGAAAAGTGCCAAATCCCTTTAAAACCATCAATGTACAACAGTTTGACCAGTAGAAACCAGTTTGGTGGGCTAACAGAGTGAAAAGCTAATAGCTACCTATATTAACATGCTGTTTTGAAACATTCTCATGATATTGGTTGATGTTATGATGGCAGTTGTCTCAAATCTCTACTTATGTATGCTTTTTTATGTATTATTCATTTGTTTAACTGGTTAAACCAGTAAGCTACTGTATGTATGACAGTTACAAGGCTCTGTATTTGATCTGTGATTTGCTTGACAGTTTTGATGTCAGGGCAGAAGGCATAAAGATTAGGCTAGTGTTTATATAGATCTTACATAACCTTTCTCATCAAATTCCATTATTAGTATGCACCATAATCCCCAACAGTATAACATGATGTTCCATCTACAATGTAATCACTAACATTAGAAAATTGCGGAATCATATCACTCAGTGCCACCGTCATTATCCTGATTAAAATGATGGTGCAATTTAAGAGAGCTGTGAATGTCCTCTTGAGCCCTGTAAAGTTGTATTGTTGTGGTTTTACGGTGATGACTTTAAACTAGCTTTCAATCTACAAGGTCAAGTACTGGGTAGAGAATGTACTCTACACAGTCCCGGTTCTACGGTGGTGCTTCTGGATGCTAAGCACCCTTAAATGGAACTTAGAGCACCCTCAATTGCAGACCAGGGCAAACTACTACCTGCGGTTGATTTATCATGAACGTTCTTTACTAGATCTTTTATTTATCTGGCTTTGGGGCCTACCGTGCATCCACAAGCTTTTAATATGCTCAGGGTTGCCAGATAATCAATGCAACACCCCAATCATACATTTCTACTTACACAAATTGGAAATACATAATGTATGCAATCTGGCAGAGGTGGGAGCAAGTCACACATGTTCAAGTCACAAGCAAGTCTCAAGTCTTAATCATCAAGTCTCAAGTTAAGTCTCAAGTGCAGTGCAGACAAATCAAGCAAGTTAAGTCAAGTCAGTGACTCACCTCAATTAATAATATCAAGTCAACTCAAGCAAGTCAAGTTGAGTCGAGTTAAGCCACAGTACTAAAATAAATAGAGGTTACATTTTGAAATAAATATTTATTTTTGCTCTGAAAAGATGAACTTGTATACATATCTTTATATAAAAAAATGTTTTATGAACTGTAATAACAGTAATGTGTTATACATTATGTATGTGTTATACAGTATATATTGCTCTTTTGCTCTGTCTCTCTCTGTCATCTGGCAGTGGCGTGGCCATTTATATGCTGCTCTCCCCATGCTCACTGGAATTAGAGACAGGTCCACGGGCCCGCTGCCACATATATATATATTAGTAAATTGCGTTAATGAACATGCACAGTATTTTATTGTGGGCAATTAAAAATACTGTGAATACTTCTAGATACCTTATTATCTGAATTGTTTAGATTTTTAGAATTAACAAATTAGTTAAAATGTATAATGCTGTGTAAAAATGCAGTGAGATTTTCACATTGATCTAACAAAAACGGCAGACATGCAGAATGAAAATGCAAATTCGCTCTCTGACAGTAGGTGGCGCTTATGGAACAGCAGAAATATAGCTGTTACGCTGATAAAGCCTGTACACAAATCAGCCCTGCACTCATAAACACTACTTTATTAGGCATTATACGGAGGTAAGATGAAAAGAAAATGCTATCAAAACTATTCTGAAGACAGTCAGTTCCCTGTAGAGATACATTTATTTAAAATAGTCATAAAAGTATTGTATACAAGGGCTTTAGTTAAAGTCTTCAGAAGTCATAATCACTATGAGAGCACTTGGATTTCGTCACGAGTCATTCTGTATATTTTACATTACTTGTCACTTTTTAAATAAAATGTGACAACAAAATCTGTTATGTTTTTATATTGCCAACAAATGGTTATGGTGTATTGTTGACTGTTGAGAAGATTTAGAAAAGGCACACACATTTAGAGGCAATTTAAAGGCGTCTTGTCGCGCTACAAAACATGAGATTAATTGTGAATCATTTTAATTTACTGACAACCCTCAAACATTTGAACAGTAATTTTACATATTAATCTTTCTGGATAATGAAATGATAACTACATTATTTACTTACCTTTCCTCGTGGTTTTTGAAATGTCTGATGAAATTCGAGGTTGTGGTGGTTGTATCGGATATTTTTGAGTAGCATATTTTCATACTTTTTTATTCACATGGTCCAAATCTTTACATCCAAAGGAGATTATTTTGGGAACTCGACAATCATCTGTCATTTTGGCGCATTGTGAGTGCAGCGTTAACCTAGCAGATGCAGATCAGTGGTGCTGGCGGCTTACATTTTTGCATATGAATTAATTGATGTTACAATATTTTTTAAACACATTGCATTACTGTTTATCATAAGTTATTGAAAATAATTATAATAAAAAACATTCAAGTCATTGTCGAGTCATGCAGTTCAAGTCAAGTCTGTTACTTGAATGTTAATGAATGTTACTTTGGCAGTAATCATTTATCAGTATCATGCAGCCTGTTTTATTCAGTGGTGTGCTGAATGGGGTGCCAATCATTGACAAGACGCATATCATGATCCATGAGCATGTAAACAGGTTGATAATGTTCTGAGAATAAAACAAGTAAACGGGTCCACTTTGCGGCCAATGTTAAAATGAGCTTTTAGAATCTCTTTCCCGAATATTTTATTTTACATTTAAACCAGACTCCTGATATAGTTTTAAATTGTATTCAAAATTACCATTGCATTGAAGTATGGTAAAATAAACAATGTAATAATTTTATTCAGCCTTTATTCAGTGATAGAAAGTATAGCAGCAAAACTTCAAGCAATTGCTGAATGGTCCCATCAGTATACACTTCAGAAAATTGTGCATCATTCATTGTGCCTGTCTGGGCTTAAAAGATACAACTATGCAGAACATTTTATCGTCTTTGTTCCATGTTCTACTTAACAGCTGATGTGGCCCCAGTACCAAAATAATTGAACACCCCTCCACAATCGAATATGTAAAACTAATACTGTAAAGCATTAAATCTGGCAAGCAGATTTTCTTGAATACCAGCAAAAAACAAAAATCCTTGAATTTTGTGAATGCAAAACTGCATCAAATCTTATATACTTGGATGATTTTGCAAAATTTGACATAATTTTCAGCAACAGATCATGGGGGGGGGGGGGGGGAAACCCAGAAGCAATAAATGTTTTATACATTAAAACAAAAAAAACCTTTCTTTACATTGTTTAAGTAGCATTTAAACATGATTTAATCTATTATTTTTTTTTAATTATGATACATCTCCACTTTATATAGAGCACCCCCATTATTTTCAGAAGCACCCTCTGTGATTTTGATCTGGAACCGGGCCTGACTCTACCCTTAAGTTGCATTGTTGATTGTCAAGATTCAACATTATTAAATGTATCAAAGACATAAGGGAGAGCAGTACTGCTAGTTAAATCCAATGACATATTGCCAGTTATACACAATAACCTTGTAATGTTCCTTTAACATATCTGTGTTGGTTCAGTGGTGGTTCTTTTAGTGTGTTGGTTTAGTGATGGTGAAAAATACCCAGACCCTATCACTAATGTTCATGAACAATTTGAACAAGCCTCCAGACTATACAGACAAATACTTCTAGCCAATAGCTTATAGGGCCAATAAGTAATAACTTATGAATTGGACAAACCCATTTGGAGCCCACAGTGTTGGACAGAAACTAAACTGGATCTTACAGGTTAAGAGAGGCCAAATATCCAAAACAGCATCTGACAATGATTACCTGATGAGATAACGGAGGAGGGGGAAACTGTTTTTAGATTAGTAAATGGAGACACTTCTAGTTCAAGGTGTTTTTTCTTGGCCAAAGATGAGTCTGTTAAAAAGAGTAGGTTGTAGGGGAAAGTTGACTGTTATATTCTGTTTCATGCAGTTTATTAATTATAATACCTGTTTGTTACAATATCAGCCCAAACGATATTTTTTATATATTTTTGCATGATACCTTTCCAATTTTGTTTGTTTCAGGAATTGTTTTGTTCTTCATATTTGTTTTAATGATTGCATTTTTAATGAAGACATTAAATAGTTTATTTAATTGCAGGTTCCCATTGTGAAAACATACCCCATTTAGTTTTTAAAAAATGTACTTTTTTCTTGCACCTTAATGTGGGAAATGTTCAATAAACTTTTGAAAGTAAAACCTTGAGAAACTAGCCCTAGTCTCCCCTAAGCTATATATGAAATATTATTATTGAATATAGATTAGGGGAGCAGTTTTACAAACAGTGTCAATATACTTGATGTATGTGAAAGCTTTTATGATAATGGGGAAGATTATGTTTTACATAATGAATGATATTTCCATGGACGTGTCCTGAGGAGAACAGCGACAAGAAACAAAACTATTCATCAAAATAAAAGTCCATACAAAACTGAAGTCCCCTTAAGGGCAGCTCCTGATGCCCAAATCCAACAATCGAGCTAAGGTAGGGCAGGAATGGCAGAGGCCCAATGGAGATCACATGAGCAGGAGAGGCTGCTGGCATTCATCAGGGATCAGGAAAGGCTGCTGGTGACCCAAAACCCAGGGTGAAGCTGGCAGGCAACCCGGAAAGAGCAGGCAGGTGACCAGGAGACTAGGGCAGAGCAAACAGTTGACCAGGGCGGAGTCGGCAGATCAGCTGGAAGCAACAGAAGACCAGGGCAGAGCTGGCAGGTGAGTAACCAGGTGACCCAGGCGGACGGCCAGGGCGGACCAGTAGGACAGCCAGGGGACCAGGGCTGACAGCCAGGGAACCAGGACAGATGGCCAGGGAGGACCAGGGCAGACAGCCAGGAGGCCATGGCAGACCATGTGGATGGCCAGGAGCCACTGGAGAATCAGTGGGTGGAGAAACAGGCATGGGCTTGTGGTCCGTGGCAGGCGTGGATGTGGGCTCGTGGTCCGTGGCAGGCGTGGATGTGGGCTCGTGGTCCGTGGCAGGCGTGGACGCGGGCTCATGGTCCGTGGCAGATGGAGGCTCATGGTCCGTGGCTGATGCAGGCTCGTGGTCCATGGCAGATGCAGGCTCGTGGTCCATGGCAGCTGCAGGCTTGTGGTCCGTGGCAGATGAGGCTCATGGTCTGTGGCAGGCTTTGATGCTGGCACGTGGTCTGTGCCAGGCATGAACACTGGTTCGTGCTCCGTGGTGGGTGTGGTCAGAATAACTGCCAATGTAGAGGCCGTGGTCCCCTAGATTGCCAAAGCTGGGACCACTGAAGTAAAGATCAATGGGACCAACGAGGTTGAGACCACCAGGACCGTTGAAGCTGGGACCACCGAGGTTGGGATTGAAGGGGCCTCTGCCATGCAAAGTACTGGCCTCATTCTCACAGGAAGGGAAAATACTCCCCAAAGGTATGTTGACATACTCTCTCCATGTAAATTATCCCATCTCAGGCAAATCTACGTTGCCATAATAATTTAATACAATCCAATATATGGATTTCGAATGAGAGTCCACCCAGTTGGACAGGCTCGCTAATATGCAAGCGGAGTAATCCAAGCAGGGAAGTAACGTTTGAGGAGTGATGAGGAAAGAGAGCAGGATCTAAACACAGCTACTTTTAATGACAAATCAATAACCAAGACACTAGAAACATAAGATCTGAACAAACCAATACAGCCTAGTATGGAAAAATATTCAACAAAAGATGCAGAGAACACAAGGGTCTATATACACGAGAATAAACAAGGTTAACAAGACTAATTAAAAAGAAACCCTGGGAACAATCATGGTGAGCACAGAGAACAGAGACAAGACAAGAAACTAAAACCATATTTCAAAAGAAAAGTCCATACAAAACTAAAGTCCCAAAATGTTACAGACGTAATGCCGGATGTCTACAGCTGGAATGTCTTTGATTTAATTATATGCTGGATTGTTAAATGCTGAAGTAGCACCACACAAAACACAAAATAAGTTTGCAGATTACAAATACGCATACTTGCCTAATATTTGAATACTCATTCAGTTGGCTTCCCATTTAAGTCTGACCAACCTTTTGGTAGAAAATATTTTTCATTTGATTTCAATAAAAAATTTAAATCTATCACTCTGAGCTTTCAAAAATTTGCCCTTGCATATTTTCAGCATTGCCATAGCTGAGCTTTTGCACTAGGACACTCACATTCCCATTTGATTAAGAAAGTAAAAGGTTAGCTCTTGTTACTCATACAGCTCCACCTGACACGGTTTTAATCCCAGCAAAATTACTTTATTTTTTTCACCCCTCTACCGGGTTTTTCCTCCTGCACCTGACTCCCTGACTTGCCTACTCATGGACTTGAAATGGAATTTCATCTTGTCAGCCTTGAATGTATAATACAAAGGGATACCTTTGTCCTCTCTGTAAGTGCGGGGTAATGAACTGTGTGGAATGCAATCTGGCACTAACTAAAAATCTTTTTTCAGCCCTGTTTTAGAAGGACGATGTTTAAGACTGAACAGCCTGACTGGCTCCCAACCCACCTGCCTTTTTAAGATCATCCTCTTCTTTAAAGTTAGATTTTTACGAACATGAACTTCACTATATGTACCCTTTACAATATTTATAATTATTTTTGCTCTCTAAACAAAAAACATATGAACAATGCAATGCATCATCAGGCATTGAGCCTAAAGGCTGTCCTATTCCAATTACAGCCGACCCCACGAAAGGCGTTTTTGATATATATTACACAATGGCTCAGGTGAAGAATAAATATTTATTATCTGGTGTCCTTTCAGAGTGTGTGCTAATCATGCTCAAAGAACTCATTGATAAAAGTTTTTTTATTCAGCTGAGGAAGGATTTAGAATTTTAGTGATTGATTTTAATTAAAAGGAGGAACTTGAAGGTGGATTTCAGCACTCAAAAAATAATTTAGACTTTTTTGTAAGATTTAGGCGTTACAGATTTGTATTTGATTTAATTATACATTTTTTTTTGTCAAAATTGAATTAATATAACTTTTTTATTAAAGATTACTTAATTCAATTTGATGGAATTTTGATATGAAATTGAAATGCATAAATCTTAAAATATATATATATTTTTTTTTTCTTTTCTTTTCTTTTTTTGTTTTGAGTGTATGCTCTAAAAAAATTTCAAATAGGTTTTCCAAACCATGTACTTCATTGGGTAGACAAACAGTATTGCCTCACATCATTGGTTGAGCTAATGGTGTTGTGGTACTGCATGCTTGTGATTCTCAAACAAACAGAGTATGTTTTGATAGCGCAAGAGGGATTTTAACCTCCAAAAAAAATCCCATATAGTGTTCATAACCCCCATTCAACATGAAAAGCGTGGTACCTGATATTATCCATTGGGAATTGAGTGGATCGGAAAAAAATTGAAATAGCTCAATTTTGATTTCATGTTGATTTTAAGTGCAACATGACAGCGCAAGAGGGATTTTAACCTCCAAAAATCACATATAGTGTTTATAACCCCCATTCAACTAGAAAAGGGTGGGGCTGGATTTTATTAATTGGGAATTGAGTAGATCATAAAAAAAAAACATTGAAATTGCTCAATTTTGATTTCAAGTTGATTTTCAGCAGATTAAATGCATGAGGGTTAAGGTGAATATCCATTACCTAATTATATTAATACACTAATCAATGATAAGAAAATATCTAATCACAGTTGCCAAGCTAAAGATATCACACTCTTATGTGCACAATGCAATATCCTCTGAATGACTGGAATGATGAAAAGGATTGGAAGAGGGTGGAGGAAAGGACAGAGAGGGCGCTCCCTGGTGAGTGATGCATGACTCTTATTTGACAACCTGCTGATTGCCCTCCCATGGAACAAGCATATAAATTTAAATTCATGGCCTTAAACAGCAGCTCAAGTGTTCTTACACTGCCCCCTTCTGGCTAATACAAATGCTATTTTAGCTACATATTCTAGATTCATCTTCTGTTGGTCAACTGCATATTTACAGTACTGTGCAAAAGTTTTAGGCACTTGTGAAAAATATTGCATAGTGAGGATGTCTTCAAACACTTCAAAAACAGCACCATTTCTCCTAAGTACACTTGGGCACAGTTTAGGATGTTCCAAGCTTCTTTAAGAATTTGCCAGAGTTCAATCTATTTAGGATGTCTCAATTGCTTCTGTAATCTCAGACAGACATGGTGTTCAATGGGGGGGACATGACATCTGTTGCAGGTCTCCCTGTTCTTCTGTTCTAATCTTTTCTATTTGCAAAAGTAATGTTTGTGAGTCTAACAATTATATTTTATATTTACACACTAAAGCTGATGATATAAATAACCATCTTAAGACAAATGCTTTTGTGAAACATCTTATGCACTATATATATATATATATATATATATATATATATATATATATATATATATATATATTACACAAACTGGCAGCCAAGGTTTGGAATAATGTATAGATTTATCTGTTTCAGAATGAATTGGTACTTCAATTCATCAAAGTGGCATTCAACTAACAAATAGCACCATCACTATTTAAAAACAAAAAGTAAATTTATGACATCAATCTAGACAGGCTCCATTTCCAGCAGACATCACTCCAACACCTTATCCTTGAGTAATTATGCTAAATTGCTAATTTGGTACTAGAAAATCATTATATGCCAATCAATCATTGCCATTATATCAACACAACTGACAGCTATTTGGTTCATTAAATTAAGCTTAACATTGTCTTTGTGATTGTTTTTGAGTTGCCACATTATGCAATAGACTGGCATGTCATAAGGTCAATATTAGGTCAAAAATGGCAAAAAAGAAACAGCTTCCTCTAGAAAGTCATCAGTCAATCATTGTTTTGAGTAATGAAGGCTATACAATCCTTGAAATTGCCAAATACACTGAAGATTTCATACAAAGGTGTACACTACAGTCTTCAAAGACAAAGGACAACTGGCTCTAACAAGGACAGAAAAAAGATGTTGAAGGCCCAGATACAACTAAACAAGAGGATAAGCACATCAGAGTTTCTAGTTTGAGAAATAAACACCTCAATAAACACAAGCTCTCATTGCTGCAAGTGGATGAGTTTTTGATGTGAACTCTTTGAAGTAGTTTAAGTGGTATTCATTATTTACTTGTATTTTTTTCAAATTGTAATAAAACATTTTCACATCATTAATGTCCTGATTATACATTCTGATCAGTTGAATGCCATTTTGGTGAATAAAAGTAACAATTTGATTTCATAAGAGCAAAATCTATACATTATTCCAAACTTTTATATATATGAATATGCCATGATTATTCTAATTGCCGCTGGGCTGTTTTCTGATTCCAGTCTCCATCTGAAGCAAAGTAAATGCTACCGAAAGTAGCAATCCAGAGGGAAAGTTTGTGTAAAAACGAGTTAAGGCTGAACTTGTGCAGTTGTAATTAACTTGCTCATAGTAGTTAATGATATCAACATAACTAAACTCGGACTATAGTTTCATGTCAACTACCCACTGAGGCATTGTCAAAAGCTGGTCATCGTCCCAACTCTATGGAGCCACAAGTTTTTGTGTTTTTGTCAATTTAATATGCTTAATATCACATTAACAGCTAAAAGCATATGCTAATGCAAGTAAAAAAACTCACAACACCTCTAAATGAAACCAGGCTTCATTATCATGTGTGAACATATCATCTAATTTCATCAAAACACTGACTTAAAATCACTTATTGATCATTTGACACTAGTTTAGACGTCGGCTAAGTCAAAGCACCACATTTTAAAAAGCTTTGAAACAACCCTCTCTGTGTAGAATAAAACCACTTTAATAATGTTACTGATATAAAGTTTTCATTTTAATGTGAAAGGTCATGATTTCCTACATGTATTGCAAAATTACAATTCATATCTTTAGGAGTTAAACTTTTTTAATGAAGAAAAATTACTGAGTGCACTTTTAAATACATGACTACCCATTTGATTTGCATTCTAAAGCACTGATTCAACATTAGAAGCTTCTCAATTTTTTCAGAGGTATACAAAGTGTGTTTTGATTTCTCCCATTGATAGTTAGCATGGTTGGGATGCAAGAAAGGATGAGAAAGGTATGAGAAAGGATGCAAACTCAACCAAACCTATGTAATCTAATTCCATCAACAAACCCATATTTGTTTAGTTTTGTTTTTCCTCATTACTACCATAAATCGGATTCATCAAACAAATATGGAAATGGTCAGTTATGGTCATGTATAATTGTGCAGCCTGCCACACAAATAAACAGACATAACAATAATTTATAATGTGGAAGCAATTTTAAAAAATATAAACTGAAAGTTGGGACAAAAAAAAAAATAACAAGATTTGCTAAACCAATCCCAGATGTGCTACAAAGTTCCTGTCCAAACCAAATGCTCCTGGAATGCACACTGTGTAGATGGATACAGAGAGTTTCAGTGCAGTACAATGTAGTTCATATGAGGTTAAGGGGTTTGTTTAGGGGGCTTTCTGGGTTTTAAGGGTAACTGGGGAAAGTTTAAAGAATAAGAGGTCAGTCATGTTTCTGAAAGATGGTTGATGAACAAGAACAAGTGCTGTGAGAAGCTCACCAGAAGGGGGCAATATATTGCAGTAAATGTATTCATGTGCCTTTTACACTACATGACCTAAAGTATGTGGCCATTTGAATACTACACCTACAGTATGTGCTTGTTGAACACTTCATTCAAAAAACGTATATAAATAAGAATAAGCAGAGCACCTATCTGCAGTGGGCCTCTGCCATCTCTGTCTAGGCCAACTGGAAAGAGATGGAGGCAACAAGTATTTCTGATAGCCTATTTGGCGTGTGTAACAGAACGCTTTCTTTTGACTGCATTTGTTTGTTCTAATTTTGCTTCAAAATTACACCAGCCTCGTTCAGTACAAATCCACCCTGAAGTTTAAAGCTTAAAGCAGACAAAAAATAAATATGCTGACTTTGGAAGCAGAACAGAGGAGCAGTTTCACTCAGCTTAACCATATCCTTTACACATCTAAATTTAACAATCTTACACATTGATTATATATGTCCTCTCTTTTAATGAGGGCGGTTTGCACACACATACATTCTAAGAGCCCACAGATAAACACACATACTGATCCACACACACTCAGGCTCACAGCCTAGTAATAACCACCTTATAAATCCAACTGAGGTTGAGCACTCTGCTGTCTTTGCCAAGGACAAAACTGTAGACATTCACTTGACCCATGTGTTGATAAAATATTCTTGCTCCCCAGTCTATGTTGTCCCACCAAACTAAACATGCAGCCAATTTTCATTAACTTTTAAAGTCCTATCAAAATACATTGGTTGCCAACATATACTTACAGGAGAGGCAAATTAAATCATCCTGTCTTCTTGCCATGGCCTTTATAAAAGAATCTGGTACTAAATTAGATGGGTGATTTATCTTATTGGCTCTTAAAAATGTCAAATGCAGTGCTCTTTCTCTTTCTTGTGCTTTTTTTCCTTTTCTGTCTGTTTTCTCACTTCTTTATTGCTCTATAGGTTCAACAGGTGCTGATCCGGTGACATAGAATCCATTATTTCATTTATATTGTGACTTTCACTGAATTCTGTACTGAAAGAGAGAAGTGTTGTGTGCGAGTTTATGTTTAATCACTCATTCAAGATGTTTGTATATCTAAAGTTAAATATCAAGTTAAAGCTTTTGGCACCAAGCAATAATCTTTCATGTTTAGCCTGTTATTTTGAGGTTAAATTACAATATACATTCAGATGGCATTAAAAACTCAAAATCCACTCTTAGAAACATACCAGAAACATTAGTAATCTTTTCAGCAGAACATCCTAGGAAGTGTTATAGGCAATTTTATAACCTATTTTAATCAGTTATTTGCATTGTCCACTTTTCTAAAATAAATGTATTTATTTAATTTTTGGGATGTTAAAATACTTTCTCCTATCCTAATATGCAAATTAATTAAGCCATTTGTATGTTGATTCCTCCGAAAAGTGTTAGCAAGTGGCTCTATCAAAAGAATGCAATGACATGAATTTCTGGGCAGGGCTATCTTTTTTGACCAACCAAAGAGAGATTGGTTGAGAATTATTCATTATTCATTATTTATGCTAAAATATTTGGCGATCCTAGTGGCACAGATATTACACACTTTCATTTTTAATAATGATCTGAATTTCTATGAAATTCTACATTTCATGTTTAACATTGAAGCTTCACTCCATCTCAAACAACTCACACACAAATACACACACTCTCTTCACTGATGAAGGTACTGCACCTGGTCTCCATCATCCAAAGCCGACAGAAAAAGCCAGATGATGCGTATCCTTTTAAGGGGTCATGGTTTAAGATATCTTTCCTCCCTTTTCTTTTTTCCCCCACTTTTTTCCCCCACTTGTACATGTGGAGAGGTGCCCTAGCACTTAAAAAGTGCCAGTTAAGTGTTTGGGTAGACAAAAGTGCTTGTGCATTATGGTGGGAGTGGGTAGGTGCAGTGTGAAAAGTAGAACGCATAAGGAGTGATAGTGTGAGACTAAATGTTAAAATGTCATCTCTCTCTGGAGTTGGTCATGCAAGAATGTTGAGAGACATAACGTAAGGTGCAGAGATTTGTGCAGAGATTTTGGCATTTCAATTAAATGCTACTCCTTTATTCTCTATTTACATTAAGGCATTTGGCTTATGCCTTTTGTTCCAAATAATTAGGCAGAATGCACTTTGAAAACATTCAATGGGTTATAATGAACTCAAAACAGAAATATGTCATATATGCTGCATGGACAGATCATTTCTCAAAAAATAAACACAATTTAAAACAAAGAAACTATTGACAGTTCCAATTACATATTAATATATGAGCCCTTCTTTGAGATGACTTCAACAAATCTCTCATCCACCTGTAAGTCTATGTATAGTTTCTGCCAGTATTTCATTTGAGGATGCCAATATTGCCTCCCAGAGCTGTTGTTTGGAGGCATACTGCCGCCCACCCTCATAAATCTTCCTTTTAAGGATGGTCCACAGGTTCTCAATAGGATTGAGGTCAGGGGATGATGGGGGCCACACAATGATTTTTTCTCTTTTTATGCCCATAGCAATCAAGGAGTCAATGGTGTTTTTTTCAGCATGGGATGGTGCGTTGTCCTGCATGTATATAACTTTAATTCTGATGGCACGATTCTTCTTTTTATACCATAGCAGAAAATGGTCTGTTAGGAACTCCACATATCTTGCAGAGGTCATTTTGACACTTTCAGGGATCCTAAAGGGACCTACCATCTCACTTCCCAATATTCCAGCCCAAATCATCACTCCACAACCTCCTTGCTGATGTCTCAGTGTTGTAGGAACAGGGTGGCCATTCACCAACTATCCAGAACTCCATCCATCTGGACCATCACATGTAGCACGGCATTCATCAGTGAATAAAACTGTTTGAAAATTAGTCTTCTTGTAATTCTGAGCCCACTGCAAACATTTCTCTTTGTGAGTTTTGGTTAGTTGTGGCTGAAATTCAGCTTTAAGTACAACCGCCAGCCTCTGAAGGATCCTGCATCAAGAGGTTCTTGGGACTCCAGAGACACCAGCAGCTTCAAATACCTGTTTGCTGCTCAACAGTGGCTTTTTTTATAGCTGCCCTTTTAATAACATTAATTTTGACAGTTCGATGATCTCTATTCAGTTTTTGCGATATATCAATTGTTTTCATGCAAAACAAATGAACACTTTCTTTGAAAAACTAAAACCTGAATGTTTATTTTAATTAAATCCTATTGATATGTTACTTGCAAATCATTTGGAACATGGTGTAATTACTTTGTGGGCATAGCGGGCATCTTGTCACACTGTATGGGCCAAACTGTCATAATGGGATGGGAAATTTTAAGTTCCACATTACTTCCACACTTCCACATTACTCCCAAAAAGTAAAACCATTCAGGAAACAAGAACTGAAAAGTTTTTTACAGACATTTCATTAACTTCACATTAAAAGGCACACATCCCTACAAAAACTCCTCTGAATTGTATTAGATCTCATGCATCGCTCAATTTGGGAAACTACTATGACTTCAGTAAAGTGAATTCAGTTTGGTGAAACTGTATTTTAACTGTCGCTTCTGGGCTTTTTGCACATCTTCTGATACCCCCTTGTGTAAACAGCATGTAATTCTAAAACATAACCCTGTGGCTAAACATTTCTCATGTGTTTTATTTTGTTTGTAAGCCTGTAATATTCAGCATATAAATTATATCATTATAGGTCAGAGCCTGCAGCTACAGGGGAGTGACACTCCAACCATGTACTTATTGGCTGAATGTTTCTTCCTACTTCTGTTGAGACATGCTTCCATTTCCTGCACAATCTGAATCTGTGGATTCAACCACTTTCTTCTAACTCCAAAACCTGTGAAATTCCAGCATTCTACACAGTGCTGGATGTCTCTTTATCACTTTCAGACATGTTCATGCCCATTTTCGAGTCAAGTGGTTTTTATTGTCGTTCAACCATATACAGTTAGCACAGTGAAACGAGACAACGTTCCTCCAGGACCATGATGCTACATAAAACAACATAGGACAAACACAGAAACCACTTTCTCATGTGTTTTATTTTGTTTGTAAGCCTGTAATATTCAGCATATAAATTATATCATTATAGGTCAGAGGCTGCAGCTACAGGGGGGTGTAAAAGTTTACCACTTTAGAACAACTTTAGTCATTAAGTTATACCCAAAGGAAATGTCTATTGCTCATTTAAGTTTTAACTTTGTCTCAGATGTTAGTCCTAAAATGTCTTAGAAGTAAAAACAGACACAGATATGACAATGGTGAGACATACTGTAAGAGTGTAAAACTATTCATTAATTTGGATAGTATAGCTAAGCTCAGATCATTTGTTTTTGGGGAGTTATTGAAACCTCAGACTTTTGATTGCAGACTTTGGTATCTTGGCAAATCTGACCACAATTTGAGACATTTTTGAGATGTCTTCTAAAACTTTAGAAGAGTGAGATTATTTGGGTCTGTTCTTAGGAGAATTATCAGAGAAGCAGATGACTTAAGGTCGTGGCATTCTCACGGTGAAGATGCTCTTCGCTCAGAGCAAAAAAAATATGTTCAAAAGACAATGGTACAATGCTATACAATGGTATACTGTTTGCGAATATTTAGACACTGGCCACGCTGCTGGGAGAGGCATTTGGAGGAGCATTTAAATTGGTTGTTTGTTTGGGGTGATGGGCCACGACCACCATTATTCCCTCTGTTGTTGTATTTTATGATTAATTTTTAATTACAGTATTTTAGTAGATGAGTCCTTTTGTAAACTTATTAAACAAATAGAAAATTAATCTTGGAAAATGTCTCTACACGGACGATCGCACAGACGTAGCGGAGTTTCCACCAGCTCGCTAATACTGTAACTCTGCATGCCTGTGTGCTCGTGCTGAGTGCGCTCCAGGTCACTCCTACTGATGATATGTACGAATTTTAGTATGAAGGTGTTTTGCAGCAGGTACTTAGTTTTCCTGAAAGATAGTTAGTCCCCGATATACTCCCCCGATAAGAAGTTCTTCTTCTTTCTTCATTCGGGAGTAAAAAGAAGATCTAAACAGCCGAGCAACAGTATACTGTTTCCGAACTTTCAGGCATCCCCCACACCGCTGTGGGACGGCATTTAGGAGTACATTTAAACACGAGGATGCTCAGTAAAACCTTAACTAATGTGACTTTAAAATGTGCTTTCACTGACTTTATGCCTCAAACTATGAGTAGAATTCATATGAGGTCAGTAAAATAAGTTATTTTAACCATTAGATGATGATTTAAGTTAATATATATGCAGTAGAAAATGTTTAATTTGTCTTGTTTACATTCTGAATTAATGACGCAAATGTGCTAAAAAGCTATCTGCGGTCATAATTTGCGCCAATTATACTCTGTTATTGTGATTTATAATGACACTTTATAAAAGGTTTAATGTGCAGAATAAAGACAAAAGAATGATGATAGGGACATATCTTTAGACAGATGTGTTGTAACGATCCACACCATCTTTGGTTTGTGTACCTTTTTATTTAAGTTTTTGGCACCTTTTATATTCCGTATTGCCTTTTGTTTTATGCACTCTTATTTTGAAGTTTTGTCATGTCCTGTTTTCCCTCCTTGTCTATGTGTCCGGTCCTCATTGGTTTATTGTTTGCTTACTTTATTATCTGTTCTAGCTTTGTCATTGGTTTTAGTTAATTGCCTTTATCTTGTTTTGAGTTCTGTTTTCCCATTGGTCTATGTTTCCCCTTGTTTTGTATTTAAGCCCTCATGTTCACCTTGTCCTTTGTTGGTCGTTGCTAATGTTAATGTTTGATGCTCTGTTCTTAGTTCCCGAATCCTGCCTTGGTCCGTGTTCCTGCCTGTGCCCTCCTTGCAAGACCCTGTGTTATTTTCTTGTGTTCTTCTCTTTATTTTCCCCTCGTGGACGTTTCATTTGTTCCTGCATTTATACTTCCCTTTACTTTGCAAATTCAAATAAAGCTGCACTTGGATCCTTACTCCCTCATCTGCCCTCTTCATGACATGTGTAAATGGCTTTCATTGCAGATGGCACATGAGTGAATGGGCACTTGAGAGTATTTGATTAGATTTGAATCCATTTGTAGACTAATTAAACAACAACAACAATCAAATTGCATGTCATAGTCTTGGAAATTCTCTCTAAGCGAACAATCGTACAGATGAAGGTACATTTCCAGCAGCTCTCTAACAACTCTACACACCAATGTGTTCATTTTGACTCACTGAACAACGTAAACAATATTAGCCATCGGCCTCAAGGTAGGTGGTGCTCTAAGCCACACCAAACAATAACGTGGACCAATGGCCATATGAAGGTGTTTAGCAGCCAGTCACAACTTTTCCTAAATGTTTGCCGAAACAAACGCAAAAACACCTTCTTTTTTGCCAGATTTAGTTTTAAATAATGTCACACCCATTTGTTCTTCGATTTCATAGGAAGTATATCAAGGCCTTTACGAACCACCAAAACAAACACAAAACACCTTTTTTTTTTTTTTTCCAGATTTTGTTCTTTGATTTTGTATACTTGGGATCATGTATTGATTTGGGCATGTACTGTAAGCAGAAGTCTCCATTTGCTCTCCCTTTAATATCATTGCTGTCATAGAGAAACAATGGATCTCTTTTTTATTTTTATTTTTAATCTCCTGTGTTTTTTGGTATTGACCAAATTTGTCCTTTTGTAATTATAACCAGTCCCGCATTGTTCTTTACAATGGTTGAAGGCAGCTTAAGCTATTAAGATGATCTTTAAGATGATTTACTTGCACATATATAGGTGCATCTTTAGCTAAATCAGTTGTCCATCCAGTAGGATAAGGATTAGGGTAAAGGAGTGATATCACAATCTGTGGATTTGTCCACTTTTACAATATTTTGCATTGTTCCTTTTATTTCTCAATCTTTCAGATTGATTCTGAGTCAGCATGACAAGTCCTTCACTGTAATTTCATAATTACAGTACTCTTATATTTCTGCCTGCTTACAAAATACCTCAATACTAGTAGAAAAACAGAACACTCATGAGGAGCACTTAGGCAGAGTTTCTGCGTTTAATCATTTATATCCACTTAGAGAGGAAAAGGTTTGTCAGGATAAGCCTGGGTACCGCAAGCCACCTAGGCAAATAAAGAGGACATCTTTCTACCAGATGTGTAGTCATTTCCCCATTTTGACATTATTGTTTTATTATTTTGAGCCTAACTGACAGGTCTTGCCCATTCAATTGAATCTGAACGTTCAATTATTTGGTGCCGCGATGTCTCAGGCCTGCTTCTTTTTTGCTGATTTTCACGTATTCACATTAAACAGCCTGGCGTATGGAGTATTAGCGGTATAATTTTGTGGTCTGTGGACTGATGAATTGTGCTATGTGATATCGCCAGAAGAGGGAGAATTTTTCAGGTCAATAAATGTTTATTTTGAGAGACATCCAGGTGGAAAGAGAGTACAGAATGTTTCTATAGCTTCTGCTCGTGTTGCATCTGTGAAAAGGATGATTAAGTGCCATTCATTATTGGAAATGCCCTGCCCTAATGTTTTTCCCTCTATTCACTACAACTATTTCAAAAGTGAGCAGACTATCTGCCTACTGCCTTCAACAGTAACTTTCTAAATATGAAAGAACCTCATTAGTGACTAATTTGGAATGGTCTACAAACAGTTTTCTAATATTCTGCCTAACATTCGGGTTCCACGGAAGAAAAAAAGGCATAATGTACAGGTTTCAAACAACATGAGGGTAAGTAAAACATTACAGAATATTTATCCCTTTAAAATGCTGCCTACAGAGGCAGCTCACTAGGTTTTCGAACAGTCCTTTGTTTCTGTCTCCTTGTTTCACCCCTCGTATATGTCTGGTTTTCTTCACTCGACACCTCTCAACTCCTTAGCGTCCGGTTTTTCCTTCTGTCTCCTTCTCAGCTGAATGTATTATCTGATAACTCATTTCATAGACTTGTTAATCTTCTACAGGCATTGTCAGACTCTTACCAGAGGGCTAAAGTGTCCACCCTTAGAAAAAAAGTGCACTCTTTGAACTTGGCCCGCCTGCTTGTTCAGCGGTACAACTGCCGACTTTACGAGACAGAATTATTTGGAACAAACAGCAACGATAGACAGCGAGGCTCCTGTAAGTTATGATTTGGTCACTCCATCAATACCTTCATAGTAACATCATGTAAAAATCCAGTGCATGGAAATGATGAAGGGTAGAAGCTGTTGGAGCCATTAACCACTAGAATCAAATGCCAGGGATTAGAAACCGTTCAAGTGATGAAAATAAAAATGAAAACCAATGAAAACAAGAACAAAATTGCCACTTGTTCAGGAGTGAAAATGTTATTTTTAAATTAATAACATTATTTTGTTCTGAAATTTTTTCATGACACCTAAGAATTTTTCACAGTAGCAATTACATATCCTTCCTGTTGCCCAAACCTTTCATTGCTTGTGTGCTCTTATGAGTAGATGGCGTTTTAGTTGTAAAATTACATATATATTTAAAACTGTTCAGAAAAAGGAAGAATCAGGCTTACTGTAAATGTGTCAGTTATGTTTTGGACACTTATTGTTAGACTGTCATTTCTCTTTTTTCAAGTAGAACTGACAGATGGTTTGTAGTCTTTTTATCTTGATTATTCAAATGCATAGACTAATAAAACATAAATCCAATAGAATAAAATAAGAAAATAAAATAAATATAAACATATAAAGAAATATCGGTATATTTGCAGCCATATATACAAACACAATATAAACAACAAAATCAACCCTGTGCACCTTTAATCATTATTTGGTTGCTATTTTATAAAGAAGCTGGCGGAATGCCAGAACTGGAACATAAAAATATTGTTTCAACTCAGAACGAACCAAAGTGAAGATAATTTGCTGGCCATGTTGATCTAATTTTGCCACTAATTTTTTCCAACCCAACCACCATCTCATCATTCCTTCTCTGTTTGGAAGAGAAAGTCCCCTTTAATGGTCCTTCAGCACGCCCTCAATGTTATCTAAAGGTTCTAATTAGTCTCAATGCAGCCCAATCTCTCTTCAGCTGCCAGAGAGACATTGGCGTAAAAATGATTTGGCTTGAATGTCTCTAAATGGCTTTTCAACATCAGAACACCAAAGCTTCTTTTAGTAAGCTTTTCTTTTAAAACCTCTACAAAGGTCCCTGAGACCTATTTGAGTAAAATGCAAAGAATGCAGCTGGTTTCACCAAACTTTTTATGCTTCTGGCAAAGTATGTTACATGCACGGGCAGAACATCTGTTGAGCATAAAGGGATTGTTCACCCAAAATGAAAAATTAGGCATCATTTACTCACCCTCATGTTGTTCCCCAAACTGTATGTCTTTCTTTTTTTCCGTGAAACATGAAAGGAAGGAAAAAGAGATGCAATGAATGTGAATACTGACTGAGACTTGCATTCTGTCTGTCTGATTAGTTTCACAGAAAAAAAAGAAAGTCATATACAGGTTTGGGAAAAACATAGGGGTGAGTAAATGATGACAGAATTTTTTTTTATATATATGTATTTAGATATCCAGCTGTAAATGGACTATGAATTTTCATAGATTTCTCAGGCTCAAGTGTTGATTAAAAGTCATTGGGTACAAAAACTTTGTGGCAACTTCTGAGAACAAACGCCACAAGTCATTTAGCACAGCTTTACCTCAATCTTGTAATCCTCAGGTCACTTTAGTTTTTGGGTTTTTGATGTAGACTTTAAACAAAGAAAGAGTTTTCAGAGTCCAAGGCACTGTAATACTGTTCTGCATTATGGATTCTTTAATAGGATCACTGAAAAAGTAACACTTCACCCAGAGTGGGTTTCACTAGGCTTATACAAGCAAAAAAAAAAAAAAATTTTGAATATAAAAACACTTAAAAGAGGATGGAATAAGGCCTATCCACATCAAGCAAGATATTTTGGATGAAACAATGCATATATGCAAACTAGGTCATGCAGAGTTAGAAATATTGTATAATGATGCTATGATGACCCATTACATGATATAGGTTGCAGCTGGATACACTTTTGAAAATTGTACTTTTTGTAATTGTGCATATAACCCTTATGTTATGGTTATGGTTAACCCTTGTGCAACCTTCAGGACATTTTTGTCTTTTTCATTATTTTATATATTTTTTGATCATTTTGGCTGTGTTAATGCCAATGGCATACATTTTGTCTAAGGTGTGTATTTTGGGGGGAATTTTGATATTTCAACCTCAGTTACTAAAATGTACAGTATCTATAATACACAAAATCTGTGTACACAAAATAGTTGCGCTCAGGACCTTCAGGACAAAAATGTCCCCATTGAAACCCATTAAAACTGCAATATTTGATCCCAGTGCCATTGAAGCATGAAATCATGAATTCTGTGATATTGTGCTTTCATTCCGGAGCCCTGGCTTCAAAATTTAAATTTTTCATATTTTCCAACAGATTGGGCCATTTTTCTCATTTATAGCCTATGGAGCAAATACATACATTTTCCTATGTTCTGTTTGCTGTATTATAGAGCACAGCAGGCCAATTGAATAAATGATGCAGCTAAAATTGGGTGGGTGTGTTGTTATGAATGTCATAGTGTGTTGTGTGTGTGTGTGTGTGTGTGTGTGTGTGTGTGTGTGTGTGTGTGTGTGTGTGTGTGTGTGTGTGTGTGTATGTGCGTGCGCGCGCGCACGTATAAACAACAGTGGCATTATGTAAACAAACTGCCATTTAAAGGGTTAAAATCCTGAAAATTATTGAATATTTTGTATGATCAGGACTGCTGTTGGTTAAAATATCTAGGTCAGTGAAAGTAGAAAATAATATTAATATATTATATTTTTATGGTAGTTTTTTGACAGACATTTTTGTCTTCTAAGGTCCTAAGTGTACTTCTTTTTAATTAATTTTTATCTGACACTGCACAAAAAATAATAATGCATCAAAATCAATGCTGTTGCTAATCACTGACATATCCCAGACTGATAATTGCAAAAAAATTATAATAATCCCCTTAGCATTTAGTGTATGGAAAATAATAAATTGTTTGTGTTTTGTTTTGTTTTGTTGTTGTTGTTTTCTTTTTTTTATTCATAAAAACAACAGTGGCATTATATACACAAACTGGCATTTAAAGGATTACAATCCTGACAATTAATGAATATTTGTGGTTATGATCAAGTCCTGATCATAACCACAAATATGAATTGTCAGGATTGTAAACCTTTAAATGCCAGTGTGAAAAAAACAAAAACAAATGATGTTGGTTAAAAAAAAATTCTCATTGAAAGTGGAAAATAATATTAATATTTAAACATGACAAACGTTTCAATTAATCAATGCACCCTAACATTCTGGTTTTACCCACAAACATTAAGCCATGTTGCCAAGCTGTTTTTTAGAATGACTAATGCAGTAAAATACTTGGGTAAAGTTAATGATAGGCTACATTAAGATTGTAGGTTAGAATTTAATCAGTAGGCTATAATCAGCATGTAAAGGTTTTGTAAATGGTCACCATCTCATTCTTTTAAGAATTTGTACAAACAATTTTAAATTCACAAGTTCATTTTAAATGATGAACAGTGTAACAAGTGTAAACAGTGTAATTTAAGTGATTTTTTTAAAATGTTTGTATCTCAATCTATCTCAATTACTATGAGTTTAAAAAAGTTGTATGCATCACAATTATAAGTGACCAATAAGATGGCTTTAGTGGTTTTTAATTATTTATTTATTTTATCATTATTATGTCTGTCAGTGTTTGCGCATTCCTTACTGAGCGTGCTTGGTGTGCGCCTCTTATTAGAGAATGCTGTTAATATTAAGCTCAGTTCTCGTGTATTGGGCACACATGTGCTTCTCCCTAGTGATTGGTGCATCGCACGTTAAGTAATCAATTGATAAATGGTGTTCATAAAAATGTAATTGTGTTTGTTATCTACCCTGTAAACTATTAAGTGCTTCTCTTGCATTTAGTTTGCAAGAGAAGCAGTAGGGTGAACTCTGAAGCTTCGTTCTCTCCAGGTTAGTTGCTCATTGCTTTTTATTCTTGCAACAGTACCAATATTAATCTCTATATTATTAGGTTAAAGTGCGTTGATGTTATGAGCTTAGTGTATAAGAGCCTTTCTCACTGAAGGCATTTATTTGGGCTTTAGTGGGATGGATTATAAAGGGTTGCGATTTTATGTTTTTAAGTGTATTCATAATAAATTTTCCATTTTATGTGCGGTGTGGCCCTGTTTAATGCTAGCTGCTGCTTCACTACTGATTCTAGACAAATGTTCCTGTGTGCTGTTTCATCAGATTCGTTTCATTGTTTGTTTTGCCAAACTTTTGCACTACATTTTGTATAATTTTTGCATTGAATAGTGCAAAACATTAAAGACAGTGGAAAAATACCTACATTTTAAATAACAAATGTGTACGGTATTA
Organism: Moxostoma hubbsi; assembly: GCA_032164185.1. Taxonomy (NCBI): domain Eukaryota; kingdom Metazoa; phylum Chordata; class Actinopteri; order Cypriniformes; family Catostomidae; genus Moxostoma; species Moxostoma hubbsi. Next base: position 36,300,997 of record JAVLUX010000017.1, on the reverse strand, counting down.
TGTTCCAGGAATGAAAACCTGACAGATACATATACAAAAAAATTTTTACAATGAATTATTGCCAAATAAGAGCGATCTCTAAGGAGTTGGGCTGAGGTGTATTCAATAAGGCAGAAAATTAGATCCAGATCAAGTTTTGTGATAATAAAGTGGGAAATTGAGCTATGAAAGTAACTTAACTTACACTTACATTTACACCACCACATAAAATCTGGAACTGGAGCTGACAGGTCCTAAGATGCGAAACTGACATTGAATTTCTACATTATCACCAGAAGTTGTTGGCTTGTTGTTCGTTTGACATTTGGTTTTTCCTACCCGCACTCTCTGGAGCAGACCACTTTACAACAATATCATTAGCACAATTAGGTTAATATATGATTATATCATACAGGCATAAATCATTGAACTCAAATGGTCAACGCTTATTGTAGCTGGACAATTATGCCTAAAAATGCTTTGATGGTCTTTCATTAACTAGCGCTTGTAAAGGGACCGTCTGCAAGTTCCACCCACAGCACTAAAACGGCGGAGATGTCCAAGTATTCATTAATCAATCTAATTAAGGTGTAAATTATGCATGCAATTTACAATCTTTAGAATGTGTAAATATTGTTTAAGACAGAACATGCAAGGCAGTTGCATTGAACACTTGGACACCAGTGACGTTTTAGCAGTGTGTGGACTTTTTAGATCTCTTATGAACCATAAGCAAATATTTATATTAAACTTTACCCCGCTGTAAGTAGTACAGTCATAATGCATTGATGTTTTCTTTAAATATCATTTGTTTGGTCTATTTATTATGATGTGGGGTCTCTGAACTCTCAGTAGGATGGAAAATGAAATACCACTCTTACCATTCTACCCCCTCCAATTTAGGGGGGCCACTGTGGGGGAGCAGGCTTCTTGACATGGGTGTCAAGAGGCCTGACCTCAGCTATAACCAGCTTATGCTGGCCAAGGGAGCTTTGGTGGTTAAGCTTGTTAAGAAGCCTCACAGGGGCACCATACTGGAAACCAGCATTCAACAACAAATGCTGGTGAACAGCAATGATGGCCTTTTCAACAAAGGTATGGGATACTTCCATCTGCCCTTTTGGTATAACACAATCTCACTAAGCATCTGTTAAGGATAACTGCCTCAGGCTGTTGATTATACATGGCACTTTTTCAAAATGGAGTGTGATCAAAAGGAACAGCGAAGTCCACGTGTTTACATTTAAAACACATAGTCTGGCTAGTGTGTCATTGGCCCCCTGTTACTCAGGAGACACCCAGCTGTTTTGGATCTGTCTGTATCACTCACTCTCTTTTTGACAGGGACATAGGTTTCCCTTCATGCTGGTGAGCTGCCTTTTAATGTGTTTTGGGTAAAGAATGACAGCTTTTTGAAATTGATCTTAAATGGAAATCCTGTTAGAAAAAACAAAAACTGTTTGAACCAACCTAAGCTGGTTTACTTGTCTTGGTTGGTTGATTTGCTTGTTTTAAAGTGGTTGAACAGCTGAAGATCTGCTTGGCAGGCTGTGAAACCAGCTAGACTATCTTAAACCAGCTAAGACCAGCAAAACAACTTTGGTTGGTTTAAGATTTTCAGATGGGAAGCTGGATAACCAAGGTTTCTTTGCTTATCTAACCCAGCTGTCATTCAGAAGATGGAATGATGACATAAAGGTTTATGATTCAACATAGTATTTGACCTATTGACCTCAATGTCTATAATGGAAGGCCTAAAAACAGCTGGTCTATAATTCTTCACATAGGATTCTATGGGGCATAAATAAAATCTCTATATTGTGAGAAGAACTCTTAACTCTATTAACTCTTTGACTCTTTCTTGACAGAACTGAGTGAAAAACAGCACAATACTTCTCCTGCACATTTGTGCTATTGACATAAATTATAGGTCCACCTATTACTTTTGTGATTGATCAGACCAGTGGCATAGCCAGAAATAAAATTGTGGGTGTGCCAAGAGAAAACTGGGTGTTCAAGAACTAAAGCATAATAAAGTGAAATATAATAAAATGACCAATAACATCAATTGCATCAATTTCTTTTTGGCTATAATTTATGTTATGTTTAAATTACTTTAATTAAAGGCCTACTAATATATAAAAAGATGAGGCTTAATAATTTGGCATTAAAAAATATGTTTTGGAACGATTCATCAGTATTTTCCAAGATATGTTAAAGATTCACTTTTTAAAGATTCAGAAACTTTTTCAAGTGAATTCTCCAATTATTTCACAATATGTATAATATATCATAACTGAGGAGGAAAAGAACAACATTTAGTTGTTTTGCTTGTATGGGCACATACAATTATGAATAATAAAGCATAAATCTGAACTCAGTAGCAAAATGGTCTTAATTTAAAATGTGCGCTAATTCCTCAGTCGCGTGCCCAGCGTCTTTTGTGGGAGCGCACATGTAATCTGAGACAGCCTCTGTAACACACTGGGTATTATTATGGTCATTATAATTGATTATTACATTTTGTAAACATTGCATTGACGTTTTAGCATAATAATTATGCATTTTACACCCCTACATACTGTAAGCATCAAAATACCTGTAATTTAATTTAGGTGTGCAAGTTTACGTTTTGGGTGGCACTTACACACCCTGGCACACACGTGGCAACGCCACTGGATCCGACATGATTTTCACATAGAGTTACCTCAAAAAGTCTGTGCAATGAAACTTGATGTGTTGTTATATAGGTAAATTGCTATAAATATAATGCATTTGCATACCCTGGCACACTCGTGGCAATGCCACTGGATCAGACTTATGATTTTCAAATGGAGTTACCTCAAAAAGTCTGCAATGAAACTTGATGTGTTGTTATTTAGGCAAGTTTTTATAAATATAATGACTTCATCTTACTTGCTCAGCGATATTCTCTTCATATTAGTGCTCCAGCATGACAGTAGTTGACTTGTAAAAGAAAACTCGCCGTAGAAGACATTTCAAACTACTGTTCTTTGTAGCGCCACTTATGGCAACTTAGAAAATGGAACAGGTTTTTATGTTGTGTTATGAATTGTGGTCTGACACAATTTGAAATGCAACTATGCACAAAATCAAGCTTGCATAGCTTTAAGTGTCTCCATTCACATACTTGTGTATACTATGTTTCTAAACATACTGATATTTTGTTTTTTTGACAGTTATTTTACAGAACAATTAAAAATTCAGAGAATTCTTCAAGTAAGACTGTGGGCCGTGTTGTCAAAATTGGTCATGGGTGAGAAATCTGTGCCACCTGTCTCCATAAAACCATCTGCAGCTGACGAGCTTCAACCTGACAGACTTCTTGTCTTCTCCATCTCAGGTACAAGAGCAGACATGAGCATGTCCCCGTTCCCCCGCATGCATCCCTGCATCTGTGTGTGTTGTACAGAATATGGAGATGGGCCGTTTGATTCCTGCTCAAAGAACAAGAGATCACTGATGCTTCTCATAACTCAGGCCTGATGGGGACGAACGATAATGACTCATTCTTGGATATCTTCCCAAAACTCAGAATTCTTCCACATGTCTGCTGCTCTGGTTTTTGGTTTGGCAGCTTTTTCATATTCTTTTGTTGCATTTTTCTATGATTACATGAGTTCCTTTTCATTAGAAGAAAGATAGCATCACTGTCATCAATTCATATAAGTCCTCTGACCAGAGTTTGTTTTTGTGGTAGTCACATGAATTGACAAAACCACTTTAGAAATTTCCTGTATGTTTGAACAGTGTGCATACAATATGTAACTAGATTTGAGTGGGACTGTGTATAACTACAGTGCTGCGCTGTCACTGCTATGGTGTTCTGGGTGGTTGTTTTTAGGATGATGCTTATTCTCCAACTCAGAGGAGCCCATCCTCATGTCAAAGATATTTCGGTAACTTGATATCGCTCAACTCCCTACTTCAATGAAAGTCTGATTTATATATATATATATATAATTTTTTTGCTTTGTTTTTCATCCCCCAGGCGAAATGTAATTTGTGTAAGTCAAAGTCAAGATAATATGGGAAAATACATCCATAATATTGATGACTGGGCCACACTGAGATACTCCATAAAAAATACCACAGTTAAAAGTTTACATTCCAGAATGCTTTGCTTTTTCTATCTGTCTCCGCTCTAGTTTACATATGCCATGGTTGTTTCAAATGTTGCAAATGATTAGAAGAATGCATACTGATAAATGACTTAAAACACAGTTGTGTTGAAAGCTTTCTTCAATGACACACATCATTACAGCTGATGTCTGCAATTGTGTCAACATCCCTACATCATCTGCCGTGGGATGTTGTAAACAGAAACAGCTCGCTGCTGTGGAAAGTGAGTTTTAGAATTGCAGTTGCTTTCAATTTGTTTTTGATTTACTATCAAAACAGCGGTGTTATATTGCATTAATCCATGACTAATGTTGTTTCTCTCATCGAATATTACTGTGTTACAGAATTAATCCCTGTGAACATGTAACCTATGTAACTGAATGTAGTTTAACCACAAAGTCACAATGCTGGCTGAAATCTATCAAAATGAAAAAAAAAACATCAAGTCTATTTAAGGCATTTATCAGTCTAAAGAAACACTCAAATATTCCACAGCCGATTAATCAAGAGTTGAAAGTGTTGCAGGCAGAGTCATTTCTGAACATGTGGGGGCCATAAGCAAAATTCTTGGTTGTTTTGGTTTAGATCTGTATTTATCTGTTTCTTTACTCCCGATGGTGAATTTGTGTGCTTATCCTGGATGTCTCAACCTAGTGGAGAATGCAAGATTACCTCACACGAGAGACCGCTTGGACTCCACCCTCTCATGAAGCTTACCATCACATTGGATTATAGGTAAAAAGTACTTAAATGTTGATCTTTTTTCGCATCAAAAGTGATCGTATCAATTTAGAAGACATTCATTTTACCGAGTCGTATCGATGATGTTTATGCTGACTGTCTGTGATTTGTGGAGCTTTAAAAGAGAAATCTTTGCACTTCCATTTTAAGGACCTACTGAGCTAAGATAGTTTTCTATTTTTCTTCAAATGTGTTCTGGTGAAGACCAAAAAATCATACACCTTCAACAAAAAACCTTTGAGTGTGCGACTCGCATCCTTGCAGTTACATTCTCCCTTCCAAGTTGGGCCAAAAAGGGACTCCTCAGAAAAATCCTGAATGAACTCGACGTAGATCCCCACTTTTATACCCGTATGTCCGGGGGCGGGGTATGCAAATACTGTCTGCCAACTTCTCATTGGCCTTTTTTCATAGATCAGAGGCATATTCGGCGCTCAAGAGAGACCCCTAGAGTCGCTTCTTCGACACAACTTCTCGTTCCCTCCATCAGGGAACGGAGGTTACATACATAACTTAGATGAATTGAGCCATAACAGAGTCTTCCTCGCAACTTTTAGTATATATAAACAAAAATAAATATCTATATCTAGTGGGGCTAAGCGGCCAGTTATACAGTACTGCTTGTAGCTAGAAACGGCCCTGGTTGCATGAAAAAAGCCAACATTACTCTGAAAAACAGGCCGCCTTCATAGGGAGCCTGGCTTCTGCCATGTATTTAAAGATTCCAGGCTTGTTTAAGACACAAACAATGGTAATCAGACCACCCGTACCTTGGCATGCTCTGTTTGTTGATATGCCTGATGTAAGGCAGAGTAAAATACTTCCCAGATTGGGAAGGAGGCCACTTTTGTGGAAATGTCCTGATATGTTTGTCTGCTATTTAAATGTATGCCAGATATGCTACTCTTTTCAGATGGTGGAGGAAAAGCATGGTAAACAACATGAGAAATATTCAAGCAAATGTTCTCTTTGTACCGTGTTATGTGTGGATCAACTGGTCAATTCAAAAATTTAAATTTACAGTAAATGTCTGTCATTAAATGAATATGGCTTATTGCCACTTCTGGATTTGGTTTGTGATTGGTGTGTAATTTGAAATCATGTGATACCTCAGCCTTAACCAAGACATTTCAGTGTTTGACTGCCTCTCTTGAAAACGTTAACATTTGCGGTAAATTACTTTTTCTCTCTTCCTTTCACTGACATCAATTTCAGGAGTGCCTAATCCTCAACTCAAGCAGACTGTAACGCAAGACCTGGAGAAATGTTTGAGATGACTAGTATTGGAATGCACATGTCACAAACAGAGAGAGGGACTTTGGAAACCCTTTACAGTACCTACCACTGCTTGGCTTCAGATGGTGGGACAGTGAAAAAAGGAAAGTGTCTTGGTTGAAAAGAGAAAGCGAAAAAGTACTGTTGTGGAATCAGATGGTAATAGCATGGTACTTTTATGAATGTATATGATAGTTGTTACTAAAAAATATTTTTACACTAAATTCATTCAAAATATGCATAAAAAATATCATACCATGTGGCATCTACTAACAAAGTATGCAAGATTGTCCTTGCAGAGTAACCACAGATGTAGTTCATCACCATTAACTATGGACATGTTCCACTATGTTTAACAACCAGAAAGTGTCTACATTTTATCTAAATTCTGAATAGTGTATCTATCTTTTTTTGAAATTTTTTATTCAGAAGTGTGCTTATGCATCTTTATTTAAAAGATTTAAATAAACTTTAGTAACTTTATTTAAAGATGCATAAGGTATCCACTTGGTGGGATATTTTGTTATTTAATGCAATGACGGTCATACGTTTTTTAAGTGTGGTTTAAGTGACCAAGCACCATTTGGGGCAAGAGTAAACCATGGTACAGAATTATTACCATATGTGCATATCATGGTATTATTATTGTGCGTCATAGAATATCATTGTATTTATATTGTCAATGTCTGAAAAATATACTTTAGTATTTGTGCATTTTTGTAAGTGATCCATATTATATTTTGCAGTCTGCATCAGGGAAACTTATGGGTTTGGTTGTGCTCTGTTCCAGGCTTGTGGTACATAAGCTTTGGGCTTTCTGATTAACCAGTCATCTTCTTATAGCCACCATCGTTTGTTCCAGCTGCATGTCTGAAGTCATGCGGCAAAGATAGTTTACAAACTGTTGGGTCAGAGGTTTATTCCTCTCTGCCGCCTGATTTAGCTGGAAAAACCCAAAGCTTCCTTTGGCACAAGCTCAAACGACAGTGACTTTGAAGAGTAGTACAGTTGGTCAATATACAGTGTGGACTTTAAGGTAAGTACAGGAAGTCTTCATCCAGCACTCCTTACTGTATGGTACTTTATTGGTGCCTTTTCGGACTGGCTTTTCTCGGTTGTGTCTGATATATTTACAGACTCATGAATTGGTGGCATAACAAATTTTGTGCTTCTGAAACGATCAGATGCATTGGTCAGGCTGTGATTAACCTTTCTTCTGGGGAAGTCACACATAAAGAATAAAATGTGAATTGCGTGTGCCCATGCAAAACTCAACGGCATATCTGTGGTGCTGTATGGTTGCTAAGATGTCCTGAGTAGTGTTTACTATTTAGCGAGTTTCTCTGTGGTTGCTAGGTTGTTTTGGATTGTAGCTGTGTGAGTGGTAACAGTCCACTGTTAAAAAAAGCCCACCTCCAATTCTCCATGATATTCAGATCTGTAAATATGGCTTAGTTCCCTAATTCAATAAACATTAAAATATTTATAAAAAGCTGCCTTTTCCATTTAAATACAATACAACAACAACATTGAAACATCCTTAAAACAAGTTCAATTTAATTGAGAAGTAAAAGTTTGTAAAAAAAAAAAAATACTATAATATTTTGATTTACAGTAATGTAAGTTCAATTCTTATCCACTGGCAAATTGTTTATGTTATTTATTTTTTTCCTTTGTAAGATTTATGCTTAAAACAAGAAAAACTATATGCCAATGGGGTAAGAAATTCAAGATTCACTATTCTCTGCAAACATGCTTCAATATTTCATGTAATTTTTCTTCTCACAAAAACATTTCTTGTTTTAAGTATATGTAAATATTTTAACTGGAAAACAGGTAAAAAAAAATAAAAATACTGATTAACAAAATTATGTTTTTGCAGAGAAAATAAGATAAAATCTTAATAAGTATTTTGCCTGTTTTTCTTTTTTTTTTTCTTCAGATAAATCAACCAAAATTGTATGATTTTTATGCTAAAAAACAAGATAAAAAAAAAAATAAAAAATAATAATAATTGGGTTGAAAGCCAGTGGCGAAAAAAAAAAAACATCTCAGGTTACTTAAATGTAACCCTTGTTCCCTGAAAAAAGCGGAACGAGATGAGAAAAGTGATTAGGGAACATCTTATAGTTGTGACAGCTGTGAATATGTGTGCAACACGTCAATGAACATTGACCGGAATTTATAGCATCTGCCCGTGTTAATCATTGGATGCACCTGGGGTGGGGCTATAAATAGATGCGTCACCAGCGCGTCGTCAGGTATTTTGTCTGAAGAGCAGTCCTGGGGCATCCCAGTGTGGCAATGAAGCACACCATCTTGTTCTGCTTTTTTCAGGGAACAAGGGTGACATTTAAGTTACCTGAGCCTCTTTCCCTTTACAAAAAGCTTCACTTATGATACTGCGCTGAGAAAAGTGCTTTGGGAACGAGAATACCCACGGCGCCGCACTGTGGCTGTCCGGACCCCCTATGGTTGTTCAGTGTGCTCACAAGAGCATGAGAGGTCTCAGACATGAGCTTGAGATGTCGACTCAAGGACATAAGAGCCCGGAATGGCAGGAACATCCAAATTTTAAAGCTGATGAATGTGTGCGGAGAGGACCAACATGCCGCATCACAAACATGCTGCAGAGGGAGACCTCTAGCCAAGGCTTTAGAGGAGGCGAGCCCTCTGGTAGAGTGAGCCCTGATGCCTACTGTTGAAGCTTGACCACGCACCTCGTAGGCTAGGGAAATAGCGTCCCTCACCCAATGTGAAAATCCCCTGTTGTGGCCCCCATGGCAAGCAAACTTTTAACATAATTCTGAAGGGCACAGACTGGACAAAGTCTGTGAAGTCTTTCCTGCTCCGGTGTTGCAAACGGTGGGGAGCAGAAGGCTTTGAGAGTGACCGGATGTAAGGTCGAGAAAGACACCTTAGGTAGGTAGTCAGGATGAGGATGTAAAATTGCTTTGGTCATTCCTGGGGCAAACTCTAAACAGGCTGGCAAGATAGACAGAGCCTGTAGGTCCCCAATTCTCTTTAGAGAGGTAATTGCCATAAGAAAAACCATCTTGAGTGTCAGAAGTCTGTCAGACGCTGACTCTAGAGGTTCAAATGGGGGTCTCAACCAGACAATCAAGGACTATTGCTAAGTCCCATGAAGGGGTCCTGGTCCTAGCAGGAGGCCTAGGTCACCTAGCTCCATGAATGAAGCGAGCGAGTAGAGGATGTCTCCCCAATGGCACCCCATCCATCAAGGCATGGCGAGCCTAAATGGCGGCCACATAGACCCTGAGAGTGGCGGGGCATGTGCCTGCTGACAGTTCTTCCCGCAGAAAGTCTAGAACTGAAGCAATCTGGAAGTTAACTGGATCTGCATTATGTGTACCACAACATCTTTCAAAGACACCCCATTTAATGGCGTAACTTCTAGTAGAGAGAAACGCATACAGGTGCATTCTGGGCCATGTATGCGCCACCGCGTCCAGCCCCGGGGGGGGCTGGGTGACTCAGGGAGAAGTAGAGCAGACATTGCGCTGTTCATAGAGGCGAAGAGGGCCTCTTCTGCCCTATAAAATCTCACCCAGACTTGTTCCAAGTGGAGGGAGCCCTAGCACTTAAAATGGTCTCGATAACCTCAGGTGCATGCCCTGTGTCCCTCAGTTGGTACCCTTCAGGGGCCAAACATGAAGGTTTCACAGCTTGGGCCAGGGATGAGATATTGTCCTGAGATGAGACAGAAGGACCTTCCTGTTCGGAATCGCCCAAGGCGAGCCGTCGAGGAGAGACGTGATTTCCGAGAACCATACCCTATTCGGCTGGCGCAGCATTATCAGTAAGAGGCCTTGTAAAGGACCCTTGCTGGCGAACTCCAGCCAAGACTCCCCGGTGCAGAGAAACCAGGGGAAACGCATACAGACACATTCTGGGCCATGTATGCGCCATCGTGTCCAGACCCAGGGGACTCTCAGGTCCACTTCTGCCCTGTAAAATCTCACCCAGATTTGTTCCACTACCTCGGGGTGGAGTTTCCACTTCCCAGTCGGTATTTTCTGCCTGGACAGTAAATTTGCTCCCACATACGGGCATCCAGGGATATAAACTGCCCTGAGTGACAGATGCTTGCCCTGGGCCCAAAGGAGAATCCAACATGCCAGAAATTCAGCTGACGTGAACATGGAACTCCTTGATGGTTTATGTAAGAGACTACCGCTGTATTGTCCACCCGCACCAAGACATGGCAGCCTCTGGAGGAAGTATTTCAGGGCCAGAAATACAGCCATCAACTTGAGACAGTTAATGTGACAATCGAGCTGATGACCCTCCCATTCCCCTTCAGCTGGATGACCACTTAAGACCACTACCCAGCCCGTCAGAGAGGTGTGTGTCATTAACAGCCTGAGATGACAAGACACATCTACAGTGGGACCCAAGGTAAGAAACCGGGGTCTGAACCACATAGAAAGGAATCGAAGCCCACGGCGCATAACCCTTATTTGCCTTAGGGGACCGGCCCTTGGATGAAAACGCCCTGGCTTTTAGCCACAGCTGGAACGGTCTCATGTGCAGAAGGCCCCTACCATGGACGCAGACGCCATGAGACCTAGTATTCGTTGATACTGATTAGCAGTGCAACCTTGACCTAGCCTGACCTTGCTCAGGGTGTTCTGAATGGAAATGATTCGTGCGGGAGACAATTGTGCCTGTATCGTGATCGAATTCCATATAACCCCCAGATAAGTGATTCCCTGGGTGGGAGAGAGAACGCTCTTTTGACGTTGAGTCTCAGACCCTGGCAGAAACCAGATGAGCTAAGAAAATATCCCTGTGCTGAACTGCCAGTTCTTGGAACTGCGCTAGGATCAGCCAGTCGTCTATGGAATTCAGAATGCGGATGCCCCTGAGTCGCAAAGGAGCCAGTGCTGCATCCATGCATTTCGTGAATGTGCGGGTTAATAGGGCTAGGCCGAATGGAAGAACCCGATACTGGAAGGCTTCGCCCCCGAAAGCGAACCTCAGGAACTTCCTGTACTGTGGCGGAACTTCTATATGAAGATATGCGTCCATGAGATCGATCGTGACCAGCCAAACGTGATGTTGGTCTTGTGACACGATCGTCTTGATAGTCAGCATCTAGGACTTGAACACCGAGCGGTTCAAGCCTCGAAGATCTAGAATCGGATGCAACCCCCCACCCTTCTTGGGAACCAGGAAGTATCTGCTGTAATAGCCTGACTCTTTCTCTGGAAGGGGAACATGTTCTATGGCCCCTTAGACCGAAAGATTTCGCAGTTCTTTCCACAGTAGACATGCCTGCTCCGGTTTACGGTAGTGGGGACCACACCATTGAAACACGGAGGGCAGCAAGCGAATTGAATTCTGTAGCCCTTTTCTACTGGACCCACATAAAAATATTTGTCAGAAGTTTCCACGTTGCCAGGTTCTCTGAGATGAGTATTAATTTAACACTTCCTGTTATGGGGGTGTTGAGTGTTCCACGTCCTGGATAAATGTAAAACACCAGGAAGTAGCAAAACACCCAACTTTATATGGAAGCCTCTATCTCCCCAAACACCGGGAGAGGATTCGTGGGGGTACCAGGAGGGGCGAAGTGGATGGTACACGTGCCCCATCCCGAGGGGAGCTACTCCCACAGGGCTGGGCGCAAGACTGTCAGGGATTTTTTTCTTTTAGGAATTACTCCCCTGAGGTCTTGCTTTGGGGGCTGTTGAGGGAGACGAGCTTGTCCCCAGTCTTTACGAGGGGGAGTACGACTCGCCATGCCTAGTTTTTGAGCTAGGTCCCGTCTAAGAGGACCGGGATGGGGCTGGGTGGCTGACAGCCCCTCCCCCGAGTACGAGGAAGAAATTGCCCAAAGGCTTCCTCGTGACTTTTTTCCTCCTGGAACCTGGTGATAGCTACATTCATAGCGCCACCAAATAAGCCAGAAGGAAAAACCGGGGCATCAAGAAGGAAAGTTTTGTCCCTGTCTCTGATGCCCGATAGGTTAAGCCACAAGTGTCTCTCTGCCTTCCCCACAAGCGTGGAGGTGGTCCTGCACAGCTTTGTGGGGAGAGTGGGTCTCTTTAGCGATGACGCCTAGCCAGGCGAGAGATAACCCACAAGTGTCTCTTCTACCGGCTACATCACCGAATATTTCAACAGATTAGACTAGTACGCCTGTAACACTGCCATAGTGAGCAGGGCAGCACCTGCCTGACCTGCTGTCTGATAAGCCTTCCCCACAATCGTGGAGGTGGACCTGCACAGCTTTGTGGGGAGAGCGGGTCTCTTTAGTGGTGATGCCGAGCCAGGCAAGAGATAACCCGCAAGTGTCTCTTCTACTGGTGGCATCACCGAATACCCCTGAGCCTCAGCACCCACGATTAGTTGAATATTTCAACGTAGAGGGCATGAAGACAAGGGAAGTATAAGGATTCCTCCATGGATGAGAATACTCGTTATGGAAGTCATAGAAGAAAGGAAGGGACTGATATAGCATTCCCATCCCCCTTTTTTATTTCTTTCAATTTTCTTTATTTATTTATTTTGGCCACCAGACAGAAATCTGTTTTCTAGTTTGAAGCGTTTGGGGGGGTGGGGTCTCTTAATTCCACAGCCGCTTTATTATTATGCACGGGATTTACAGAATTTCAGTGTCCTCATGAACCAAAGAGGTGCCGAGGTGTGCTTCAGGCTTACGAGGATCAGCTGGATCTGGGGAGAGAGCGAGCGAAAGGGACGAACCCGTCACTCACTCCTCAACCAGATCCCCACGAATGAAGTGTGGTCGCTGACTCCCGGAAGTAAGCAACTCGAGCGCGAAGCATTTTGCCCAAAAGCAGATCGCAATGCTCGCACCCGCCCCGCCCCAACGTGAGAGCAGCATGCTCTTCTCCCAAACAAACAAAGCAGAACTGATGCGTGTCCCTCTCGTCCATAGAGCGGAGACAGGGGAACACGCATCGTTTGCCCTGATTTTCAGTAATTTTTTCTTTCTTTTTCTTTTTTTTAAGAGAAAAGAGAAAAGGTTCACTGCGCACTGCCTAACAGATTCTAACTCCTAACAGAGGAAAGAAAGTTTGACAGGCTTGTGATAGCACACAAACACAGAGTGATCTGAAGACAAAAGATCTGGACGACGTGCTGGTGACTGCCCCAGCCCAGGTGCATCCAATGATTAACACCGGCAGAGGCTATAAATTCCGGTCAATGTTCATTGACATGTGTCACACATATTCACAGCTGGTCACAACTCTAAGATGTTCCCAAAGCTCTTCTCTCAGCGCAGCATCATAAGTGAAGCTTTTTGTAAAGGGAACTTTCTTTTTCTTATCCCATTTGCAAACAATGTTATCTTGTAATAAGGATAATCCTCTTTAAATTTTGTTAGGTTTCTCTGAAAACAGGACGTTTACTTCTTAAGTAAATATATCTTGTTTTAAAAGTATTTAAAATATTTTTTACAGGAAAACAAGACAAAGTATGATTTAGTTATTTATTTGCAGTTTAGTTCAACAGGTGAAAATCAAATGTCCGATTGCTTAAAAGCAATGACACCTCAATTGTGCACCTCAATAAGATGGCAATTTAAGGTATCACTTGTGTCTGTAGCACAAATAGTGTAGTACAAGTTTTGCTTCCATCCATATGTTTAATGTTTTTATGTATGAACAATTGTAATAGTTATGCTTGCCCTATCATTCACACTAATGAGTAAAAATGTCCAATATAAAAACAAATATGACAAGGTACACTTTTATCTGCTCCTCCAAAAGGCAGTATATCTTTTCTGTATTTAAATGTATAGAAATTATCTGAAGAATCAGCAACTTCTTGAAATGGCCTCATCCTCCTCTCCAGTGATTTGTAATGCTCTGTTTTGCATGTTTGGTTTTGTATCACTAAGCAACAATGGAAACGTTCAGTTATTGCTGGGGAGCATCCAGGAAGTTAGTGAAAAGGGGGTTGACCACTGGGATTTGCAATCTTTCCTGCTTACCCTCTGTGGTTTACTGTCAAAATGTATTTAGCATGCTAAAAATGGGGAGAAGGGAGAATGAGAGAAATCCATTCCCAAACTTGAGACCACTAAAAATTTTCCTGTAACCATCAGTCTTGGATAAACTATTAAATGTTCAATTAGACGTAGTTTGTAATATGAATGTGTTCTTCTGCAGTGTAATACCTGATTGATCGACAGACTGACAGGCTGGCAGACAAACAGACTGCAGGCAAACATACATTCATACATGTAATACCTTTGGATAGATACTCTTTTTTTGGAATGAGACAATACCACAAGCCTAATTGGAAAATGAAATTCAAACATTTCTGTTACCAGTAGCACTAAAGACCAAGATTAAGTACAATGTTGAGCCTTGGCCAACTGTTTGCTTTCCCAATGTGTAATCCATAAAAATACAGCTGGTCCTGTTTCAAATATTGGCATCTGGAAATAAGTGTCCTCAAACAAGAGAGATATCTCTTTAGCAGGTCTGGCATACTGTACGTTTATCCTTTCTGTTTGAAAAGCATACAACGAGGAATGCAGTAAACATGAATGTAACCACAATGGCTAAATATTTTTCAACAGGAGACTGTGTGTTGATAATAATATTGAATAGTTTATTTGTTGTATATAATTACTTTTAATTGTTATTGATTTAGTTTATGCTCACATGTATTGATAACATTTAACATTTTTGATTTGACATCAATGACAATTGGTCACAAATCACATGAGAATGACATTTGATTTCATTGATATCACATTTTAACATGCAATATTTGAGTGTATTCTATGCAACAGAGCTACTCTTTGGTTAAAAAAAAAAGACTTGGAATGTAGCGCAAAAGTTGTATGCACTGTTTTAATGGTACTTACCTGCATATCATTGTCATTTTTGGAGCCTGACAGCCCGCTTCCCCATTTACTTTAAAAGAAAGAACCATACTGGTTGGAACAATATGTTAGTAAATAAATGATGACAAATTTTCATTTTGTGTGAATTAAACCCTTTATTGTTTAACAACTTGATGCAAGTCTACAGAGTTCAATTAATGGTTGAGATATTACAGGATGGATGGATGGGTGAATGGAAAGAAGGAAGGATGGATGGATGATGAAATGGACACAAGTATGAGTGGATATATGGAAGTATAGAGTAATGGATGGATGGATGTATGATGAAAGTACAGATGGATGGATGGATGGATGGATGAATGATGGATAGATGAATAGAAGCATGATAAAAGGACAGAAGGATGGGTGAATGGATGGATGAGTGATGAAAGGACAGATGAATGGATGGATGGACAGAAGTATTAAAAAAGGACAAAAGGATGGATGGACGGATAAATGGGTGAAAGGACAGAAGGATGGATGGATGATGAAAGGACAGATGAATGTGTGGATGGATGGATGGATGGATGGATGGATGGACAGAGGTGTGGATGGATGGATGGATGGACAGAAGGACAGAGGTATGGATGGATGGATGGACAGATGGATGAACAGAAGGACTGAGGTATGGATGATTGATGGATGAGAAAAGAAATATGGGGGATGGATGGATGGATGGATGGAAGGATGGATTGATGAATGGACAGAAGGATGATAAAATGACAGAAGTGTGGATGGATGGATGGATGGATGGCCGGTAGGACAGAGGTATGTATGGATGGGTGGATGGAAGGACTGAGATATGGATGGATGGATGGATGGATGGATGGATGGACAGAAGGACATAGGTATGGATAATGAAAGGACAGATAGATGCATGGATGGATGGATGGATGGAAGGACAGAGATATGGATAGATGGATGGATGGACAGAAGGCTTATGAAAGGAGAGAAGGATGGATGATGGATGGATGGATGTTGAAGGAAAGAAGGATGTATGGAAGGACAGGGATGGATGGACAAACAGAAGGATGATAAAAGGACAGAAGGATTGATGGATGATGGATGGATGGATTGATGGACGGACAGAAGGCCAGACGTATGGATGGATGATTAAAGGACAGATAGATGGATGGATGGATGGATGGAAGCACAGAGGCATGGATAGATGGACAGATGGATGGACGGAAGGCCAGACGTATGGATGGATGATGAAAGGACAGATAGATGGATGGATGGATGGATGGATGGAAGCACAGATGTATTGATGGATGGATGTATGGATAGACAGACGGATGAACGGAAGGACTGAGGTGTGGATGGATAGATGGAAAGAAGGACAGAAGGATTATGAAAGGACAGAGGAATGGATGGATGGTAAAATTAAAGAAGTATGGATGGATGGATGGATGGATGGATGGACAGGGATGATGAACAGAAGAATGATAAAAGGACAGAAGGATTGATGGATGGGTGGATAAACAGAAGCACAGATGTATAGATGGATGGATGGAAGCACAGATGTGTGGATGGATGGATGGATGGACAGAGATATGGGTGGGTGAATGGATGGATGGACAGAAGGATTATGAAAGGACAGAAAGATGGATGATAGATGGATGGATGGTGAATGGAAAGAAGGATGGATCGATGGATGAATGGATGGATAAGCAGAAGGATGATAAAAGGACACAAGGACAGAGGGATGGACAGATGGATGGATGGACTGAAGGAATGAGGTATGGATGGATGGATGGATGGATGGATGGATGGATGGACAGATGAAATGATGGATACATAGATTAACAGAAGGATGATAAAAGGCCAGAAGGGTGGATGGATGGATGGATGGATGGATGGACAGATGGATGGACAGAAGGACAGAGACATGGATGGAGTGATGGATGGATTGATGGATGGATGGATGGAAGAAAGGACAGAGATATGGATGGAAGGAAGGATGACAGAAGGACAGATGGATGGATGGATGGATGGATGGATGGATGGATGGATGGACAAAAAATAGAGGTATGGATGGATGGATGATGAAAGGACAGATGGATGGATGTACAGAGGGACGGACGGACAGATGGATGAATGGATTAATGGATGGATGATGAAAGGACAGAGGGATGGATTGATGATGAAAAGACAGAGGGAAGGATGGATGATGGACACATAGAGGGATGGATGGTGAAAAGATGGATGGTGACAGAAGCATTGTTTGATGGATGGATGAATGGATGGAAGGATAGAGGGATGGATGGATGAAAGGACAGAAGGGTAGATGGACAACATGACATCATAATGATAATTTCCTCCACATCATAGTTCACAAGTATTGCCCACTGTACACAGCAATTTGTACTTGTTTACACTCATTGACCATATGATCCTTTCTTTCAGTAACGAGCCAAAAAATGTATTGTGGTCTGCCATATTAGCTGATTAGTGTAGCTTTAATTCCTCCACCAACGCTTTGATGTTTCATGACCCAAATATTATGTTCCTAACCCCTGATTTACATGTTAATCTTATTAATCCCAACAAAAAAGACAAAAAGCTCAGCTGTTTTAATTTTATTTTTGTTATTGTCGATGACTGAGGAAGACTTTTAATTGAGGACTCATTAAAACCGGAAAACAGTTCTTTATATATATATTTGTTTATTGTGGTTCATGTTTTACTTGCAGACAGTAAAGTATTTCCTACATCACGCCTTACAACTTAATTAGCACAGATCTTAAAAAAAGTCTTTAATCTCTTAATTAGTCTAATTTAATCACTTGCATCCACTCACAGCTGATATTGTAGCAATTTTAATCCACCACATGTGTTACGGTTGAGTTACTTTACCATATGTCTGCATGCCTAACATTTAAAAACGTATGGGGCAAATTAGCGTACAGATTTGTATGGAAGGAAAAGCTTCCTGTAAGCAATATGAACACACTAATGAAATATACCTGCCTGTTTTGTGGAAAGCTGTTTTATGTTTATGTAATATAATTATTTGTTTGTATTGCAATAATTTTGCCTTACGAATATTTAATGAGCATTCACTACATAGCATCTGGCAGGAATGGCATTTTGCTACTCACTAAAATTAGTAAATAAAATGAGAAAATAAGATGTCAAGCAGGGAAAACATGCCTTTATGCAGTTAATGGTTCCTGTTTATGTGGTTTGGGAAGGATGATTTAGAATCTATGAGCATATGTGCTCAACAGTGCCTTGCAGAAGGTGAGGAGATGTCTGTCACATTTGATCTTGATATGAGAGCAGTGTGGGCCAAGTCCAAATTTCCCTCCGATTATCTGGATGTAGATTGAGGCTATGTGACAGTCTCTCACTTAAAGGATTAGTTCACTCAAAAATGAACTTTCTCTCAGCATTTACTCACCCTAATGGCTTCCCAGATGTGTATGATTTTCTTTCTTCTGCAGAACTCAAATTAAGATTTTTAGAAGAATTTCTGAACTCTGTAGGTACATTCAATGCAAAGCTGCAAAAAGGAGATAAAGTCTGCCTAAAAATAATCCATCAGACTCCAGTGGTTTAATCCATGTTTTCTGATGCGATTCAGTTGGCTTTTGGGTGAGAACAGACCTAAATAAAATGTATTTTTCACTATAAATCTTGACATCAGTCTCCTTGGCAATCATGATTTCAAGCTTTATAATTCATATTAAACTTTCCATAGCACATTTTAGCACTCTATGCATATGTCAAACATTAGCAAGTGTAATCAAGCTTGAAATCATGATCACACCTAGAGACTGGGATGGTAGGATGTACTGTGAAAAAAAAAAGAGTTATATTTTGGTCTGTTCTCACCCAAAATTGACTGAAAGCATCAGAAGACATTGATTAAACCACTCAGGTTTAACCCATATGGATTAATTTTATGCTGACTTAATCTGATTTTTGGAGCTTCAAAGGCCTCATCACCTCTACTTGCATTGTGAGGACCAACAGAGCTGAGATATTCTTATAAAAATCTTTGTTTGTGTTCTGCAGAAGATAGAAATTAATACTCGTCTGAGATGACATGAGGGTGAGTAATTGATGAGAGAATTTTCATTTTTGGGGGAACCATCCCTTTAAAGGTGAGTGGAAGGTACACACAGGCCCACAGGTGAAGTACTGGTATAGGGTATAGAGTGCCAAGAGCTCTAGAAGGCTATCAAAAATTTATTAAAAACAGCATACATTTGTTTGAGGTTTCTCTGAGACTTTAAGGTCAACTCAGCCCTTACTTCTAAGGGGTTTGTCTTTTCTGCTTTAGCAGTAAGACCCTGCTGCTAGTAGATGCCACAACTACACTATTGTGCGCAAAAAGCAGATTTCTCCATTGACGGCCATTCTAAAGTAGCCTTTCTGACTAATTCTAATTTTTCTCAAGTAACATCTAAATCAGAATTATTATTTTTTTTATCTATTTAAAAAAAAAATACAATATATTTTAGTGCACTAAAAAGCATAACATGAATTTACAATCTCCTGCAATTAATTCTAATATACTGTGATAAATCACATAGCATTTATGGTTTAGGTGATTGGCTCCGAAAAAAGATAGCAAAGATAGCTGCATCCAGGTTACAAACTTTAAAGGCTGCATGTGCCATTGCATGAAAAAAAAGGCAGATGCTTGGTATATGCTATTTAAACCGCAGTGCAAATATTGGAAGATATTATTTGCACCACAAACCAAAAAAAAAAGGTGCAAATAAAGATAGATACTAATTACACCCAAGTGCAAATAGTGTCATATACTATTTGCACTGCACCAGTATTTAAATACTAACATACAGTATGGGCATCACTGCTGTGTTTATCATGATTATTTAGAGTTCCACAGACACACCTCATTAGCCCCTGCCCATTAACCTAACCCTAACCTTCCCTTAGAAAAATATATCCTTGGTTTTACTACAGTAACCATAGAGTTACCATGGTATTTTGTTGTAAATTTACAGTAACCACAAAATGAATCATGATTACTATATTACCACCATATGACTGTAGTAAAACCATGGTTAATTGCATTAAAACTATGCTTTCTGCAAAACAAAAACATGGTTAATACAATATTACTACTATAGTAATACAGTGATGCAATCTATACACAAGTGATGCCAAGTCACAGGAATGAATGAGATCGACAGACACTACCTCCGGATCAAACCCTTTCTGCACTCCCCGACATTCACCATGACCAAATCACTGCGACAAAATCATATTCATTTTTATCTATTAATTTAAGTACTATTAAAGGAAATATTAAGTGTGGAAAAAGGACGTCAGATGGGAAAGTGGGACAAAAGGTGGAATTGAACCAGGGTCATTAGGACAACACAACATATTTACATCGTCTTTACACCCCACACCACTGCAGTGACACATATTGTCTAGTCTGTCACATATTTCAGTGGTTTCACCAGCCTCTTGTGGTGAAAATAGCTGCACAGTGTGGCAGATGATATTTACACCGTGGTGCAAATCGTCACTCTGAAACGGAAAACATGGAACAAATAATAATATTGAGATTTTCAAATCACAGCAGAACATCACATTTAACCAAGAAAGAAAGTCATATGGGTTTGGAACAACATGAGGATGAATCAATTATATAATTTTCATTTTTGGGTGAACTTTCCCTTTAAAAAATTCAGTACTATTGCACACAAATGAAGAGAAACACCGATAGAGCATGCAGACAGCAAAAGGAAATTCTCTTGATGTCTGGTATGTTGTTTGCATTTGTGCTTTGTGCAGCATGCAGAGGAAAGAAGCACTATCTCTAGTCTCATCTGGTTTAACATAGAGGTTCAGGGGTTTGGCAGGAGGCACGCAGAAGAAAGCATGATGGAGGCCAGGTATTTGCCTCTCAGGCATCATCCTGTCAGGAACTCTCCCCTCAGTTCTGTTTGCTACCCAGATCCACACTGGACCAGAAGCTCCCACAATTCACTGCAGTGGTCACGACCTTGCCGTGTACCATAACTTTACAGAGTGCAAAAGCATAGTGACCACACCTTAAAAAGAAAAGCGTTACTTCAATTGTGCTTTCAGAAAGTAGAAACAGATGTGATGTATGATACGTGCATTTTACTGGTCATTCTGCAGGGTTTCCTCTCCTTTTGACCGAAGAATTTACACAACATTTCCAATTTAAAAAATTATTTTTTAGAGATTGTTCTCACAAAGAGCAAATTCTAACCCAATTAAATATTTTAGAACTGGTGCATAGCTAGACAAATATAGTCAGTCTAGACTTTTTAGTATTGTTTTAATTTCCAGTACTTATCTTTGGAATTTAAAAATTGCATAATATTTACAGGTATTCTATGACCATTGGAACCCTAATTCCATGAATGAGTGCATTTTTACATTTGGAAAGATATTTTTAAAAATACATTTCTGTCAGGTTTCAGATAGTCGATCATACAAAGAATGTCTTTAGCTATTAATAAATTGCATTGTGCCACCTTAAAATAAAATAATACATTTTAACTTAAATTGAATTAAATTTTTATATATATATATATATATATATATATATATATATATATATAGGCTATATATATATATATATATATATATATATATATATATATATATATATTTTTTTTTTTTCCCCATTTCTCCCAATTTGGAATGCCCAATCCCCAATGCACTCTAGGTCCTCGTGGTGGCGTAGTGTCTCACCTCAATCTGGGTGGCGGAGAACGAATCTCAGTTGCATCTGCGTCTGAGACCGTCAACCTGCGAATCTTATCACATGGCTTGTTGAGCGCGTTACCGTGGAGACATAGAGCGTGTGGAGGCTTCACGTTATTCTCTGCGGCATCCACGCACAATGTGCCCCACCAAGAGCGAACCACATTATAGCGACCACAAGGAGGTTACCCCATGTGACTCTACCCTCCCTAGCAACAGGGCCAATTTGGTTAACTAGGAGGCCTGGCTGGAGTCACTCAGCACACACTGGATTTGAACTCGCGACTCCAGGGATGGTAGCCAGTGTGTTTTCTCACTGAGCTACCCAGGCCTAAATATACGGACTTAAATATGTATCTGTTTCTCACCCACAAATACATATTACTTCTGAAAACATGGATTTAACCACTGGAGTTGTATGGATTATTTTTCGGCTGCCTTTATGTTCTTTTTGGAGCTTCAAAGTTATGGTCACCATTCAATGCATTTTGAGGAGAGCTGGATAGCATGAGAGTGAGTAAATGATGGGAGAATTTTATTTTTGGGTAGACTATTCCTTTTATAAGGGGTAATTATGATGGAAAAGGGGTTGACACATAACCTGGTGAAAACCATTATGGCAACTAAATCCAAAGCACTTTATTTTGGGGGACAGGCTAAAAGAAAAAGACTTTTACTAGATTTTATTTTATATACTTAGATAAATGCCTTTAAAAACAAATAGAAAAAGTTGGTGTCAGCTGTTCTTTGCTAGAGTCATTATTTACTCATATGTTAATGAAGTTTGTTGAATGACCCTTATGACAAATCGTTGGTAAATACCCTCAGTAACTTGCTTAATGTACTGCCCTGTGAAGCGGAAATTTATAGTTTTAGCTTCAAATCTATGTTGTGTCGTGTTAATTGAACAAGGAGGTCTCTTTTGGGTATCCTTATCATTCCAAATATTCTGTTTAATTTATTTGTTGTTCTGGCATATTTAGATTTTGCCTGACCTGCTAGAGAATTTCCCGCAAAAGACGGTAACAATGGCTATGACTTCAGCTCGTTATTTCTGTAATGGATAATTAGAGCAGGGTTGTTTCCGATTAGCTCCTCATGTTACCCGGGCAGACTGTTGCCTTGTTTCCATGCTGATTGAATTATCCTGCTGTGAGCCACTTCTACAGCTCTGCAGCTGGGTAGTATACTTAATATTGCCCACTAGGATTTCAGCTGACATTGAGCTTAAGTTGTTATGCTCTCAAAAGCCTTTGAGCGAGAATGTCCATTCATCTTTGGCAACAGAGTTGTTCTTAATTGTATTAATGTGCCATTCATCTACAACCCCAGTTCCGAAAAAGTTGGGTCAGTGTGAAAAATGATTAAAAAAACAAGGAGTGATTTGTAAATAATATTCAACCTTTGCTATATTGAAATCACTACAACTAAACATTATATTATGATTTACCTTGTGAAATTCATAGTTTTTATTTGTATTTTTTATTTTTTTTTTTCAAATCAGATGATTGCAACCCACATAATTGTACAGTCTCAGATTTAAAACTGGCTTATCCAATCAGATTTCAGAGTCAGGACTTTCTGTTTTAATGATTTTAAACATATGCGTTCTGCTGCTGAACGTTAAGCTTATAACAGATCTTATTTAGATTGATTAGCATTGACCTATGTGCTTTGGACTCACCAGTGTGTTTTGAATAATATCTGAACTTTGAAACCATTTCAATCAGAATGAAACAGATGCAAGACCACATAGTGATAAAAAACATAATCAGTCCTTTCTGTTTCCTCTCTCTAGGGATGTTCAAAAACAATGTTCTCTAACACCAATGTCTTTGGTTGTTTTTCTTGCTTTGGTCTGTTTCGAGCAGTTTTGGATGTCGGCTTTCAAAAGAAGTCATCTGGTGCTAATATTACACACTTGTTATTTGTGAACCTCTATAGCAAAAGCAATATGTTAACTTGGTTGCCAAAAGCATTTTCTGCAAGATCCGTAGCAGACCCTCTCAGCCGATGAAAGATATTGTGGAGGAGGTACCAGGGTTCCAGAACCAATTGTATTACCACAATACATCAACATGCAAACTTTACATAATTATAACAAACTTAAAACAACATAAACATCATGCACATCCTATTTTACTTCTGTAGTGTTGTTTTGATGACTAAAACGTATATAAAAAAAAACGTAGGCCTAGGTTTGATTTAAACCAAGGATGATAATGTACAATGGGTATGCCATACCATAATGGAACAGTTCACCTCTACACTTGGAATGACAGGTAGTAATTTAAGAGCTGATTTTCCATATATTTTCCAGTTTAAACATTGAAATGAAAGGGAGAGCACTCTGCTGTCATGTGGAGCTGGGTGGGTTGTTTTGCTCTCACCATCTGTCATCAACATTTTCCGGGGGACAAGTGTTGCCTTGCCTGTACTGCATCAAGGCCCGTCCCCTTACCAGTTCACAGGAATGAGATCACAAGGTCACCACTAACCCTTTTCTACCGAAATGGTGATGGTTAACGTGCTAATCCTGTGCTCCACCAGTTCACAGCTGGGGCAATCTGGAGCCTTTCTTAAACTGCCTGCGCTTTTCCACTGAATACTTTACCTGCCCATAAACAAACATGGCAAGTCACAACAGTGTTTGTGTACAGCTTTTACTTTTGAGGAGAAATGCACTACAAGTTATTACATTGCTTAGTAAGATTATCAGAGATGACTTCTACGCTACGCTATGACAGGTAGTGTAATTACATAATTTATTTTTATTTGAACTATGGCTTAACTTGCTAAATTCTGTAAACTGTAACAGTGGAATCATTATTAACATTGGTGTGGTAGATGGTTATATTTATATATTGTCATAGCATATAATATGTTTACATCTTGATTGAGAATCCCAAAGTTTACTTGACAGATAGCCGCAAACTTCCGAAGTTAGAGTAGCTGGTCAATAATGCCCTTACTGAACAAAACAATGCACAAAATAAGAGGACAACAGTGTAAGGAAAGCTAACAAATTTGACAATATAGTAACTTACTGAGATCAGCAGCAGAGGACACTTGCAATTCTGTGTTTTTCTCGAGCATGACTAGCTGATTTTAATGTCCTGGTTAAATAGTAGGCTGGACAGTGTCCGAGTCCAAAACGTTGATGATCTGTCCACTGTCGCTTTTGTTTAGGTCCTTCTTACTTTCCCTGCACTCCCTTAAGTGTTTTTCAATTTGTTTATTATTTGGTCAATAGTCAGATTCAAGCTGGCGTGCATCATTTCATGCTGGATCTTCTCGTAGACTATTTTTCCCCCCTTTACGATCTCTCTAGTTCATCTTGGATCTTCGTAAAGACCATATCGCAATTTGAATGTTCATTTCATCTGCGGTACATGAATTCTTTTGATGTCTGATCATTTCCTTTTTATTTATTGTTTTTAGTGAAGAAGTGAAGAGTGAAGAAGTACTCTTTGCTGCAGACGGTAGCTACTTTTGTTGTTTGTGAAAAAAATTTTGACGAAACATTATCCCACCCTCCGCCCCCTGACGTAATCTGTTCCTGCATGGAGACCAGCAAGCTTTTGGGCACGGTGTCTAACCAGGTTTTTGGCCCTGAAACGGCCTTTTCTGTGGTGGAAATGCACAGAACAGTTCAAGAATTCACACCGGCCCAGGACCCACCCCCAAACCATGTCGGCGGAAAAACGCTACTTGAGATCCACATGAACATGACTTAATCTCATTACAAAACAGAGTATACATACTCACCAACCAGATAACCACTTCCTGTATTGGTTGATGGTAAAAGGGTAGATCATCAAAAAAGAAAATGTCATTGCATGTTGTTCCAAACCCATTCAACTTTTTTTCTTTTGTGGAACCCAAAGACATGTTAGGCAGAATTTTAGTTTCAGTCACCATTCACTTTCATTGGATGAAAAAATATGCATTGAAATTGAATGGTGACTGAGGCTAACATTCTGTTCCATGGATGAAATAGCATCATGTGGGTTTGAACAACATGTGAGTATATGGTATAACAGGGTGAGTATATGATCCCAGAATTTGCTTCTTTTTTCCCTTTTAAACTTATTTTTTTACCCCAAGATGACCTGGATGACTGAATACCTTCACACAATCATTTGCCAGACTTTTTGGAATAACCTGAAACATGTACTGTAATATGAGAGAATGTCAAGGAAACCAGCAGACTATGGAAACCATGTGTTTTCCAACCTCAGGTGGAGACAAAATGGGCTTGCTGCTAACAGTTCCCGATTGGGGTAAAAGGTTTGAGGGCCACAGACCTAATAAAATTAAACGAATGGGTAACTAAGCCCAGCTTTTTTACCTGATGAATCATCAGCATGCAGGCACATGGAACAGCATGCACATACGAGCAAACAAATATGAATAAATGCATCACATGTGAGGTGATTTATAGGCACACACACACAATGTCAAACACATTCACGAGTGATTGTGTGAACTTCAAAGAAACCTTTGTTAAAGTGGGTTTGTAGGTTAATGTACAGTGGGGTCCAAAAGTCTGACACCACATTGATAGTCTTGCATATATAACATAATGTACTGTAAACCTAAAAATTATTTTAAAGTCTCAGGATTTAAAAAAAAAAATATGACATCAAACGAACTAGAAATGTTTAACAATCAGCATCAAGGTCAATAATCAAATAAGCTAATTTTTGATATTGTCCATTTTAACTCATTTATACAAAATTTGAAATTTCCTTGATGTTTGGAGCTTTCTTAAATCATGTTGGGATAACATGGAGCATCAGGTTTTGTTGTGAAGACCATGTCAGCTGTCATTAAAGCAAAAGGTGGTATAATAATAGAAAGAAATTCTGAAATTCATACTCATTATTCAATTCACCACAAATTGTTGTGCTGATAATTTAATTTGTAAAAATAAATAAAAATCATTACATTTATATATATATATATAAAAAAAAATCTAAATAAAAGCATTTTTAAAAGTGGTCTCAATCTTTTGGGCCCCACTGTATTTTTTCCAGATACAAATTAAAGCATCTTACAGCAGAGTGTTTACAATAGACTACAATTTGAGTTACATACTAGAGAAAAAATGAAATGCTACAAGCTTTACCATTGCATGCTCTCATTTCACTCACTGCTTTTGATATAACCTTTACCATAATACAGGATGAAAAAATATCCAAAAAAGCAATTAGACTTTATGAGATCCCACAATCCCACATCACCCTCATGGTATTGTCACTGTAGCAGATTGGTGATGACTGCAGTATGGCTGGCCTCCAAAGCTTCAAATGAAGCCCTCATGTAAGGAAATGAAAAGTAGACATTCTTATCCCTCTAGCTCCTGTAGAACAAAAGCTTAAGAGACTGAAGCCCTATAACTTTATGCACAAGGAATTTACTATATGAGTATGAGAATCCATGTCCGCTATTCAATTTTCAAGTGATTTTTTTTTTCCTGGGATTGAGTTAAATGAAAGTGGGTAATCTCGGTCTGAAACACTTCTGTAATGATTCTTCTCAAAAAAGAGAAGATGAGTTCAAGAAATACCTATTTCTTGGTACTTGGTACTGTGGGGACTGGATCTGCTCTAAAAGATTTTGTGCACAAATTAATACAGAATAGAGAAAAGCTCAAGAAATTGGTCATCTGGCAGTGAGTGAATTGATAAAATTATATCCATGTACATTGTAGGGTTAGGGTAAGGTTGATAGTTCACCCAAAAAAATTTTAATTCTCTCATCATTTACTCACCCTCATGCCATCCCAGATGTTTATGACTTTTTGTCTTCAGCAGAACACTAATAAATATCTCTAGAAAAATATCTCAGCTCTGTAGGTCCATACAATGCAGACATTTGTAGCTCCAAAAATCATCCATAAAACTTCAGTGGTTAAATCCACATCTTCAGAAGCTATATAATAGGCGTGGGTGAGAAACAGATCAAAATGTAAGGCCTTTTTACCCTAAACCTCCACTTTCACTTTTACATCTGAAAGTGAAAGTTAAAATGGAGATTTAGAGTAAAGGGCCATCCTAAGAGCGGTTTAACTGGTGCGGTCGAGCTCCGGGGGCCCTGTGGCGATTGTAATCCACCACCCCCTGCAAGAAGGCAATCGACCCTGATCCCAACATATTTTTTCATGAAAAGAGAAAGGATCACCATTGTTTCATACTGCCCACCAAGCCATTGAAAATATATTTCTACACAGTTTGAAGAGATGCAAATAAGGTAATTAACAATGCATAACAAATCCACATTAACCTTAACATCTTGCAAAATGTTTAAATATCACAGCACAAATCTAGAGGTACATAGTAGATATGATACTATATAGATATATAGATACTAATAGGTGTCTCTTTTGACCAAAAGTGAAATGGCATAGAAAATAATTAAATCTAGAAGAGTGGGGTGACAGACTCTAAACATCTGAGCTAAGATGGAAGAAATGTAGCATGAGAAATGGTTCACTAACCTCTAATGCAGTCTGGATTCTAAGAGCCGGATAAAGTCTTATCACAAATAAAGCACAGTCGATCTTTATTTTTAACCCTGCATGGCTTGATCTTAGTCATTTGAGTCCTCTACCACAGCCAACAAATAAACAGACTCAAGTTCTTTTCATGGCTTTCCTAATTTACAAACATTATGTTTTTTAGCAAGTCCACTTCAGTGACAATTGTTTACTTTGCTTGTTTCAGGTTACAGAGATCTTTTTAAAGAAATTATGTATATCCAAACTCTGCATTTGTAATGTAATTATCTGGTTGCACATGATTCGTTTGAAGAATATCTTTGACAGGTGGTTAAATCAAGGCTGAGTCATTAATAATGCTACATGAATGTTAAATGGATAATTCACCCAAAAAGGAAAATTCTGTTATAATTTATACTCTTCCTAATTTTTTTAAACACTTTCTTTCTTCCATGGAACACAATAGGTGGGCTGTATTCATTTATTTATTATTATTATAATTTCTTTACGTTAAAAAGGAAAGACTTTGTTATGTTCATCCATTATGCTGATTCAATATGTTTACAATTTACAATTGACTCCAAAGTAACAACTAAAAAAGAGATTAAAAAAAGAAAATGGAACATGTTTGTAATTGCGAATAAAGTCGCCACTTCTGTAAGGTCCTTTGATGGAAAGAAATTTGTAGTTCAGGTAAAT
Source organism: Moxostoma hubbsi (assembly GCA_032164185.1). Taxonomy (NCBI): domain Eukaryota; kingdom Metazoa; phylum Chordata; class Actinopteri; order Cypriniformes; family Catostomidae; genus Moxostoma; species Moxostoma hubbsi. The sequence continues at coordinate 36,272,045 of JAVLUX010000017.1, read as the reverse complement.
AAGTGCCTTAAAAGAGCTGCTCTGTAATTTGATATTGGCACTTCAAATTACAGAGCAGCTCCTTTAAGGCACTTATATCCCTGAACTACAAATTTCTTTCCACCAGAGGACTTTACAGAAGTGGTCTTTCTTTTTTTAATCTCTTTTTTAATTGCTCCTTTGGAGTCACTAATGCGTTTTGGGCATTTTGCTGTTTAATAATACACATACGGATAGAATTGATACACCATGGCCTAACAATGAAATCTGATGTTGATGAGTGAAAAAAGAGATTTTTCTATCAGAAGATCAGTCTATAGCAGGAGAGATGGACGCTGTTCACAAAGGATGGATAAGCTGCAAAAATAAAAGCCTTTCTTGTCCCCTCACTGCACATAGCTGCCAGTGACCCTGTCTTTGGATTCCGCCATTTACAATTCAAATGCTTTTATGACTGCGTTACTTCCAACCGAGATGGAAAATGTCCTTATTTAAATGAGCTGTATTTAAACTCCAGATTTCACCATACTCAAAATACATTGGAGTCAAATACACATTTTAGGCAAATCATACGCTCACAAACTCCCATTTACTTATCAGAAAACTGTTCAGACAGACAATTATTTTCCCCCTTAGAGACATCAATGGCCACTCATGCAAACTGAGTCTATGTGAAGAAGCATCTTTGCTTCAGGGTATTTAGAGAAGCTTGTTTGAGTTTATCAGCTGGTTTACATAAGCACACAAAAATAAGTCTCTTACACAACTTTAGCTAGTGATTTATGATACATCATTATTTGTATGTGTGTGGGAGTGTTTGTGTCTGACTTTAGCTACATTTCTTAATTGACTTTATGGAAAGTTTCAGATATAAAGTGACCACAGGTATTTTGACACACTTAAAAATATTTGAACGTAAATTGCATTAGATATCAAAATCTCAAACCAAGTTGCATCTGTGAACAAGTGATAACTTTTAAATGGTTTAATGGTTTTATGGGACGTATAAGGTTAGTTTCCCTCAAGTAGCTATAGCACAGTAACCACAGTTGTTTTTCATTGCATTAACATGTTCCACTAAGTTTGAAAACTAGAAAGTGTACACTTTTTATTTTTTTAACTTTTTTTTTATGTCTTAATTAGTTACAGAAAAACATAATATTTTAGATTACCCATTTTCATTTTAGATGATTTTTAGATGATTTCTCATCATGAACTCACCCACATGCCATACCTGATGTGTATGCTTTATTTCTTCTGTGGAACACAGGCAGACTTTCACAAGAATATCGCAGCTCTGTAGGTCCATACAATGCAAGTCAACAGAGTCCAAATCTTTAAAGCTCTAAAAAAGCACAATCCATTCGACTCCAGTGGTTAAGTCCATATCTTCAGAAACAATATGATAGGTGTGGGTTAGAAACAGATCAGCATTTAAGTCCTTTAAGTTATCCTCTCTGCCCAGTAGGTGGCAATATGCATAAACAATGCAAATTTCCAAAAACAAAAGAAGAAGAGCTCTTAGGAGAGAAGTGCGCTTTGGATGGCCATTTGAAAGTGGAGATTTATAGTAAAAAAAAGGACTTAAATATGAATCAGTTTCTCACCCACACATATCATATCACTTCTGAGGACATGGATTTAACTGCTGGAGTAGGTATGTATGAATTACCTTAATGCTGCCTTTATATGTTTTTGGAGTATATATGTATGTATATATGTATATGTATATATGTATAAGTGTTTGCATTGTATGGACCTACAGATATTGAGCTATTCTTCTAAAAATCTTTGTTTGTGTTCTGCAGAAGAAAGAAAGTCTTACTTCAAAATGATGGGCTCTAACTACTCACCATGGCCACAATGGGATGCAGTCTCACTTCCTGTTGTATATTTATTGAATATGCTGGATCTACTGTATTTGTTTTGTTACAGACTTTTTGAGGAAACATTTGTTAACAAAGTGCTCAGAAATGTATTAATGATATTGTTGAGCTTTTTATTTTATTATTATTATTTTACTTACTGAAACCACTTTTAAACTATTCCTTAGCTGTGAGGAAAATAAGCTGTATGGGCAAGCAGTCCTTAAGTATTAAATATTGTTCTGTTTCTCACCCACACTTATTATATTGCTTCTGAAGACATATATTTAAACACTGGAGTCATATGGATTACTTTTATATTTCCTTTATATGATTTTTGGAGCTACAAAGGTCTGATCACCATTCACTTGCCTTGTCTGGACCTATAGAGCTAAGATATGTTTCTAAAAATATTCATATGTGTTCTGCTGAAGAAAGAAAGTCTGGGGTGGCAGGAGGGTGAGTAAATGATGGGATGAACTATTCCTTAAATATAAATTCAGTTTCAGAAATGACTAACTCTCAAATCAGTATGATTACATTTATTTCACAAAGATAATTTGCTTTAAGATGTTGATGGATCTTATTAACTAAACTTTGATTTCTTTTTTTTTTTTTAATTGTTATTTTTATTCATCTGGCTGTGAAATACTTCAGAAAAATATCATCTCTAGAGTGGGGTTCAAACCATTTCTAAATAGATAAATATAATCCTATGTATTGCGGTATATCTATGTTTTGATAGTGACACATTTTGGGAGAGGAAAAAACTGAAAAAAGACAAATATAACTGAAGTGAAATGAAAAGAGACTGTACTTTTAATAGATATGTGTACCTAAGATATTGTAGCACAAAATATGGGCACAATTTTGGGGTGAAAACAATTTCGATAGCCTAGAATGGTCCATGTCTTTTCTGGATAGGAAGTGTTCAAATATTTTTGGAAGCAACTTGTTGAATGCGCAATTCTTAAGATCGTTACGGTACCTATCCAAATGTGCAACACCTCTCTCCCCCATAGGAAGTCTCAAGCAATTAGTTCAGTCAGGGAGAAGCGCTCTTACTCTACACACTGTGGCCTAGAGCTCTTCTAATGATTTAGCCAGAAGACCGATTAAACCCCTGTATTCTTCTGTGTGCGTCCTTTTCTGTTTTGTATATTCCTTCTTTTTTTAAAAGAATGGGGTTTGAGCTGGATCGTTTTAAGGGGACCGTGGACCCAGACTTCAAATGCAACTTATGCAATAAAGTTTTGGAGGATCCGCTAACTACCCCGTGCGGTCACGTCTTCTGCGCCGGCTGCGTGCTGCCCTGGGTCGTCCAGCAGAGCAGCTGCCCCGTCAAATGCCAAAGGATTTCCACCAAAGAGCTCAACCACGTTCTCCCTCTTAAAAACTTGATTTTAAAATTAGAAATCAAATGTGACAATCATGCGCGGGGCTGCGTAAAGATCGTGAAGCTGCAACATCTGGCGGAGCACGCGGAGATGTGCGATTATTCCCCTGCCAAATGTAGGAATAAGGGATGCAACGAGGTACTGAACCTTAAAGATATGGATGCACACATGCGTGAGGCGTGTGATTACAGAGCGGTCGGGATTTGCGAGAGCGGATGCGGATTGATGCTCACTCACAAGGAGCAGAAGTTAGATAACCATTGCTGCTTGAAAGCCCTTAAAGCACACAACGGTGTGCTGCAAGGGAAAGTGCTCAATTTGGATAAGGAGCTGAAGAAACAAGCGCTTAAATCGAGTAAAAGAGAGAAATCACTTTTAGCGCAACTGTCGGCGGTTCATAACGAGCTTCAGATGACAGCGCTGAAGTATCAGAAGAAATTCACCGAGTACAGCGCCAGGATTGACTCGCTCTCCAAGAGTCTCTCTCCACTGTGCAAGGTAACACTCAAAACTGTTTTGTATCTCTTACAAAAAAATATTACTATTGTACATATAATTGCAGCCATATACCCACAAACAAAGAACGTTACCCATGTATGGCTCCCATTTGTTCTTGTTTTTAGGAACCAACTAAAAACGATCTAGGAACATTCTTTTTCTTTTTATTTATTTATGTATTTTAAACTATAAACGAACTTTCCCGGAACGTTTCATGGACATTTTTTAAATGCAACATCCTAGTTTATTTATTTATTTATTGCTACTGTAGGACAATACTGTCATCGAAATAAACAATTAAATAACATAATATTAATAAAAATGAATTAAAAAAATATTAATATTTATTTGAAGAATATGCTATATAGATTTGTCACGGTTTAGTAAAAATAATTGTTGTAAGTTAGCTACGGTGTTTTGCCGTACAATATGGTTATCATGTAAAATGTTAATAAGGAACAGTATCAGAAGCATCCATAACATGAAAACGGCCAATTGTACTGTTTTAGTACATTTAATGTAATTTTCCCATTGAATTATTTTATTAGCCGCTTTTTTTTTCAATTAGGCTACTTGAAATGTTCTAGTTTTTAATATAACATCGCTCATCATGAATATCAGATTATCTGATTATTTAGACTTTTAGAGTGAGTTTGTGTACAGTGTACTTATTTAATAATTTATTTACACTTACATCCCATTTAGGCCTACAGCTCGGTTGAAAGTAATGGAGGCGTTCTAATTTGTGCTTCGCATTGCGCTGCACGCATAAACAAAGTCTTTGATTGGTCCACTGCGTGCCGACGTCAGGATTCCATGAACGACGCGACGCGACGCTCCTTTGCAATGTAGACAGAATTCGTTTATTATAAAGGTAGCGTTTTAGTTTAGTTTAGCTTGCAGTTTTTGTGGAGTTAACATTTCAGACACAGGAGGACTTGGGAATTGCAGTGTGGTCAAGGGACTTGTCTAGTACGAAAGCTGTCTGTCTGTCAGCTGGGAGTCAACTGGGGAGGGGCAAATGTTTACCCCTTACCTAAACATAAAATCCAGTCACCCAGACGTTCTCAAACTTTTACAGTTGAGTTAACGCCTCACTGACAATACTAATGGTAATTAGAAGACAATATCGAACCTGCATAGACACACGAGTTTAAAAGTTATTGTTATACGAAGTGCGACTTTATTTTAGTTGTTTATAGCTTCATTAAATGTCGTGGTTTGCTGTGGTGTAGCGCAGCTGTTTGGCGCCGTTTCATTTAGTTAAACTCCGCATAGCCTAGTTTATGTCAAAAACTGGTTTCAGGAATGTTTATTTGAATGTCGAATTGTTAAAAACGATTACTTAAGAATTGTCCACCTTAGGTCCTCAGTTTTTTTTTGTAAAGTATTGTTATAAATGCAACGGTTGCACATTAGACTCGCATATATGCTTTATAAATATATATATATATATATATATATATATATATATATATATATATATATATATATATATATATATAAAGAGAGCACGAATGTTGTGTAATTTCTGTCAGAACGTTTACTTTTTAAAAACTAAAAAGGACACAAACTGGAATAAAAAAGAGAAAAATAGTGTAAGATGTTTCATTATATACTTTAATTTTAACTGTTTCTGGCAAATTTTTATTTACCAGGCTGTACAAGGCAGTTGTTTGCTTGTACTAGCTATGAAACAATACTGTAGTTGTGCTTCAGTACAGATGCTGCAGAATGCCTCCCGTTCAAAAAAAGTACTTTAGTGGTACAATGGTATAGTGATGTTATCAGATGATAATACCACAGTACTTTCAGGGGTAGTTTCAGGGGCCGTTTAAACAACTTTTTCTAAAAACTGAAATCTATTTATGCATTTTGGCGGATCGTTTACACGACAAGGGCGTTTGGGGGCCTGAATACGTCAACTTTTGGAAGTTGGTTTCAAAGTGTAAGTTCTTGAAAACGATGCCGTTATCGTCTCCGTGTAAACATACAAAAACACGAATTTGTGAAAACGATGACGTCATGCGCACGCGTATTACGTGTTCAGTCTATTGGCATGAAATTCGTCCTTACCTCCAGGACGAACAGACTAACATGAGATCACCAGTTGGAGTCCTTAAAAAGGTGGTGCGCTTTATCGTCGAGGGTTACATGTAGTAATAAAGCAACCTCGTCTAGGGTGACCATATTCTGGTTTTCCAAAAAGTGTACACTTTTGTGTGTGTGTGCAAAACGGTGTTACAATGAATGCAAACTTTAATACAGTGAAAAAGACACTCTATTAGCACAACATAACATGTAACATGTATATAAATGAATAACAATTTCCAACATTCTTTTGAATGTCCATGTACTAAAATAAAATATTTGATGCCATTAGTGTACCTTCATTTACTATTATTTTGAATGGCCATGGAAAATGAAGCAATGTGATGACAATTTTACCTGGTCAGAAAAAGTAGTCAGTTAATTTACCTGATAAGCTTTCACCTTTTGCTGACCCTTTATGCTTCGCAGAGCTAATGTGTGCTTCTAAATCACTTGCACCTTTATTAGCAACTAACACATAAGTGCCATCTTTACATGTCATACATTCTGCTTCCTATGGATCTTGACCTGGATGAAAGCATGGGAATTTTTTGTGCAAATCTTCTGTAAATTTGCACTTTTCTTTGGACATTGTTTCCACTCAGATGTTATTTGCTGCTACTGTCAACTGTTTAATGCCGAACACAACAGCGCTTCATGCGTTCACGGAGAGATTAACAGGCAGGAATTTGTCCATTAGTTGCTGCAAGCCTCTTATAATCGACCAACTGGTGTGCAAGAAGGCGGGACTTACAAAGAGGGGTTAAAGCAATGCAAACATGTGAACACTCACAGTAAAGTATTAGACCAGATACACATCATAATGCAACTACAGCCGAATCCTGGTAATTTTTGCAAATTTAGAAATCCCGGCCGGATGCATTTTTAAGGTCCGAAAAGAGGATGTATGGTCACCCTAACCTCGTCGACCATCCAGACAAAATTGCTCGATGCTTTCACAACCTTCATTGTTTGAATTCACTGCTCTGTGGAAGAATGCTTATGTTTGCAGGCGCTTAATGTTTCTTTACAAAGTGACATTGCCAACTACTGGCCTGGCATGCATAATACAGCATTTTTAGTCGTTTTTGTGGATCCGTGTGAACGGGGATCGTTTTGACAACGCTGTTGTCTCTATGCGGGAATAAAAAAAAAAATGCAAAGGAAAAACTTTTCGGTATTTAGTACATCATACCCTCAGACAATTCCCTATTGGTGTGGGGGAGTTCGGTTGATGTGCTTCGGTTGATCCAGTCACAAGTGGTCAGTGCTAAATACAGGTCTAAACAGTGTCTCAAACTGTTTGTGATTGAATCACAAAAAACACATACTGAGGTAGTCAAAAACACATGTGACCATATCACATTTAAGATGCAAACGCTTATCTGTTCTGTCAGGAGCCAAGCACCACCACTCACCTGTCAACCAACCACTGCACTACAACAAGAGTTCTGAACTTTGCTAGTTACAAAAGAAAAATGAAACGTCCGATCAGAAAATGTAAAAAATATAAAAAGCGAATACATACAGAAGCACAAGAACTTCACAAAGTTTCTTAAGTGTGTCGAATATCAACATGCAGAGACACTGCCCCTAATAGTCGTCCAAATGTTATTAGATGAGAAAAGTCTTGGTCGACCAAGTTTTGATTTGTCGGTTGGTCGCAGAAAAAAAATACTCCACAGGAAGTGGCGAAGTCAGTGATGGACAGACATGATCGTTTACACGGCTGGTCCATGTTTTAATTAATTATGTTGGGTAGGAAATCTAATGTGTGCGATCAATTTGAGAGGGTAAAGGATGACCCCAAGAAGGTAACTGCAGAAATTCTGCAGGTAAATCATTCATTGACCTCAAACATAGCTTATAATTTGAAACATGTAAGTAGCCCGACATTAGCCACTTTGCACAGCCGCTCTCTCTAATTTTAGATAACCCAAATTAACACCTTGCTTACTGCATGTTTAATTTAATGTGCATTCCTCTCTATAAATTGACAAAATGTTCAGACAATCCTCTTGCTTTTTTCCAACACATTCAGAATCATTACCGCTTTTGCTGGTGACGCTTCGGCTCACTTGTGCATGCGCTTGTAAAATTGATATTTTAAAGGCTCATTATTACGGTTTAGTATTTCTCTGTAATGTAGAACAGTGTTAGCAATGTTACTTATAACATTCTTTCTCAGCCCTGGAACTCAAACCATTTTCTGATGCCCCCCCCAGAAAATATATGTTTAAGTAAATTACATTAATATCTTAAACATGTGACAGCTAGTCTGCTAATGGCTTAAACTAGCGGCTACTAGTCAACTAGGAAATTCTTTGGTCAGGGGCAGCCTTAGACACAGGTGAGTAGCACATACAGTATCTCACAAAAGTGAATATACCCCTCACATTTTTGTAAATATTTGATTATATCTTTTCATGTGACAACACTGAAGAAATTACACTTTGCTACAATTTAAAGTAGTGAGCGTACAGCTTTTATAACAGTGGAAATTGCTGTCCCTTCAAAATAACAACACACAGCCATTAATGTCTAAACTGCTGGCAACAAAAGTGAGTACACCCCTAAGTGAAAATGTCCAAATTGGGCCCAATTAGCCATTTTCCCTCCCCGGTGTCATGTGACTCATTAGTGTTACAACGTCTCAGGTGTGAATGGGGAGCAGGTGTGTTAAATTTGGTGTCATTGCTCTCACACTCCCTCATACTGGTCACTGGAAGTTTAACCTGACACCTCATGGCAAAGAACTCTCTGAGGATCTGAAAAAAAGGAATTGTTGCTCTAAATAAAGATGGCCTAGGCTATAAGAAGATTGCCAAGACCCTGACACTGAGCTGCAGCATGGTGGCCAAGATCATACAGCGGATTAACATGACAGGTTTCACTCACAACAGGCCTCGCCATTGTCGACCAAAGAAGTTGAGTGCACATGCTCAATGTCATATCCAGAGGTTGTCTTTGGGAAATAGACGTATGAGTGCTGCCAGCATTGCTACAGAGGTTGAAGGGGTGGGGGGGTCAGCCTATCAGTGCTCAGACCATACGCCGCACACTGCATCAAATTGGTCTGCGTGGCTGTCGTCCCAGAAGGAAGCCTCTTCTAAAGATGATGCACAAGAAAGCCCGCAAACAGTTTACTGAAGACAAGCAGACTAAGGACATGGATTACTGGAACCATGTCCTGTGGTCTGATGAGACCAAGATAAACTTGTTTGGTTCAGATGGTGTCAAGCTTGTGTGGCGGCAACCAGGTGACAAGTACAAAGACAAGTGTGTCTTGCCTACAGTCAAGCATGGTGGTGGGAGTGTCATGGTCTGGGGCTGCATGAGCGCTGCCGGCACTGAGGAGCTACAGTTCATTGAGGGAACCATGAATGCCAACATGTACTGTGACATACTGAAGCAGAGCATGATCCCGTCCCTTCAGAGACTGGGCCGCAAGGCAGTATTCCAGCATCATAACGACCCCAAACACACCTCCAAGACGACCAATGCCTTGCTAAAGAAGCTGAGGGTGAAGATAATGAACTGGCCAAGCATGTCTCCAGACATAAACCCTATTGAGCATCTGTTGGGCATCCTCAAACAGAAGGTGGAGGAGCATAAGTTCTCTAACATCCACCAGCTTCGTGATGTCTTCACGGAGGAGTGGAAGAGGACTCCAGTGGCAACCTGTGAAGCTCTGGTGAACTCCATGCCCAAGAGGGTTAAAGCAGTGCTGGAAAATAATGGTGGCCACACAAAATATTGACACTTTGGGCCCAATGTGGACATTTTCACTAGGGGTGTACTCACTTTTGTTGCCAGCGGATTATACATTAATGGCTGTGTGTTGAGTTATTTTGAGGGGACAGCAAATTTACACTGTTATACAAGCTGTACAGTCACTACATTACATTGTAGGAAAGTGTCATTTCTTCAGTGTTGTCACATGAATAGATATAATCAAATATTTACAAAAATGTGAGGGGTGTACTCACATTTTTTAGATACTGTACATTTGTAGCTCAGCTAACACAGGTAATCCACATAAAAAAAGAAAACAGATACATTTTCTCTTAATGTTGCATTTGTGCTTAGATTACATTTCTGGAAGAAAAACTGCACCGTTTTGTTTGCATTTTACTCATCTTATCTGACTTTGTCACAGTTTATTATCATGCAATAACACAAATACATAGTGATTGATGTATGTCGCATGAAATTAGAGACCCTCCCCTTGAAATTGGAACAAAAGTGGTCACAGGTGAGCATTTAAGTGACCATGTGTAAACAGCAAAGTGACTCGCCTGAACACATGTGATCGGATCACCTGAGACACATCTCAATACCAGGTGTAAACAGTTTTTGCTGCCTGCTGTCAGATCCTCTGGAATGTGCTATGTGCTTCATATTAGCTGTAACATATTCTTACCTCAGTACACTGCCAGATCATGGAAAAATGTTTGGGAGTTATGGTTGTGACTGATAACCTCCCTTGACCGCTCTATGATGGAGCACAAAATCCTAAAGGCAACCTCCCAGGGAATGAACATGTTTATGGTCCTTGAATGATGTCTTAGTGCCAGTGACTGCCTTCTTGCTGGGGAATCTAGTCTCCCTTTTTGTTTCCACATCATGGTTCATCAGTCAAGTGAGCTGAAGCAGCACAGGGCTGGAGAGAGGAGTGTGATGATTGGGAGCTGGCATCTGCAGGATTGGGCCTGTCTGCTGAATTCTGGACTGTTGATCCAGCTGCTCAAGAGGAAGAAGAGATGCCACTGAGTTTAGTACAGTGCTGTGAAAAAGTATTTGACCCCATCCCGATTTCTTCTTTTTTTTTTGTATATATCTCACACAAAATGTAATCTAAATCTAACATAAAACAAAGGAATAGTAAACACAAAATGCAGTTTTTAAATGATAATGTTATTTATTGAAGCAAAAATGTTATCCATTACCATCTGGGCCTGTGTGAAAATGCATTTGCCCCCTTAGTTACTAAATCCCCAAATCTATGAAACTGCATAATGGGGTTCAGCTGGACTAGAAACGACCATGCCTGATTACTGCCAGCCCTGTTCAATCAAATCAATACCTAAATAGAACTTTTCATCAGAATGAAGTTGGCTAAAACTTCATTCTAATGCTAAATGTCTCACCCAGTAGCACACTATGCCAATGTAAAAAAAATAAATCCAGAAATGATGAGGAAAACTTTGATTGAAATATATCAGTCTGGGAAGGGTTACAAAGCTAATTCAAAGGCTCTGGGACTCCAAATAACCACAGTGATAGTCATAATCTCCTAATGGTGAAATCATGGCACAGTAGTGAACCTTCCCTGAAGTGGTCAACCTTCCAAAATTCCTTCCAAGAGCACAACGATGACCCATCAAGGAAGTCACAAAAAAGCCAAGGACAACATCCAAGGCTTCTCTTGCTTCAAAGACATTGGGCAAAAATGCCATCCATGGAAGTGTGGTGAGGTGAAAACCACTGCTAACCTAGATGAACATTAAGGCTTGTCTGAATTTTGCCAAAACCACACCTTGATGATCCTCTAACCGTTTGGGAGAACGTTCTGTGTACTGATGAGTCAAAAGTGGACTGTTTGGAAGACAGTGGTTCTGTCAGCAACAGCAACTGGATTATGCATCAAGACAATGATCCAAAATACAGGAGTAAGTCCACTTCTGAATGACTCTAATGAAGCTAAATTAAAGTTTTGGAGTGGCCTAGTCAATGTCCTGACATGAACCTGATTGAGATGCTGTGGTAGGACATTAAATGTGCAGCTCATGCTCGAAAACCCTCCAATGTGGCTGAAGTTAAGCAGTTCTGCAAAGAAGAGTGGGACAAAATTCCAACAGAGCACTGCGAAAGACTGATCTCCACTTTTTGGAAGCATTTGGTTGCAGTTGTTGCTGCTTAAGGTGGCACAACCAGCTATTAAGTTTAAGGGGTCAGTTAGTTTTTCACATGGGTGATATAGATGTTGGATAATGTTTTTGATTCAGTAAAAAAATGCATATTTGAAAACTGTATTTTGTGTTTACTCAGGTTGCCTTTGTTTTATGTTATATCTCATTTGAAGATGTAAAACAATTTATTATGAAAAATAAAAGAAAATGATAGAAAGCAGGAAGGGGGCAAATCATTTTTCACAGCACTTGAATGACCTCCAGAGCATTTCAGCATTCATCAAGCTTTTATTTATTTATTAATGCATTTATGTGAATTTATGCTTCTTCAGAGTCTTCAACTAACATAATTTAATAATTCCTATTTGCTGACCTGTCATGTGCAAATTTCACCTAGCTAACGATAAAACAGGCAAGAAATCCATTGAAAAAACAACAGGAATATTATTGAGACCCAAAAAACACCAACAACCACCTAGCAATATATATAGAAGCATATGTATGGAGTGGTGGTGGCATAGTGGGCTAAATTACATTACTGGTAATCAGAAGGTTGCTGGTTCAATCCCCACATCCACCACCATTGTGTCCTTGAGCAAGGCAAATAACTCCAAGTTGCTCTGGGAAATTGTCCCTGTAATAAGTGCACTGTAAGTCGCTTTGGATAAAAGCGTCTGCTAAATGCATAAATCGTCCACACTAATCCCTTTAAGTTCGAAACCTCCATTTTCAGTTCCGTAACATCATCCTCTTTAAAAGTGTTAGCGCTTATGGAGAGCGTTTTTTTTAGTGGAGGAAAACACTGTTCCAGTATGGAAGAGAAGCATAAATGCAGTAAATCTATTTGTTTTCAAACAAATTAGTCAGAACACCTTACCAACCGCATAGCAATGGCAACCATCTAGAACACGCGGCAATAGATTTGTCATTGCCAATTTCAGCAGTGACCTGTATCAGTGAAATTTCATTATTCTCTATAGCAATTGTTATACCATTTTGATAGCAAAAACTAATATGGTAGTAAACATGCTTCCTTATATAAATGACATTTATGACTCCAGTCAGGCTTCCTAAGCAACCAATTGGCCCGGTCATGTTGGGTCCCATTGGGTTAACCTCCTCGTGGTTGCTATAATGTGGTTCTCGGTCTTGGTGGGGCACATGGAGAGTTGTGCATGGATGCTGTGGAGAATAGCATGAGCCTCCACATGCGCTTGGTCTCCGCTGTAATGTGCTCAGCAAGCCACGTGATAAGATGCACGGCTTGACTGTCTCAGATGCGGAGGCAACTGAGATTCATCCTCCACCACCCGGACTGAGTCACTATGCCACCACAAGGATTTGGAGTGCATTGGGAATTGGGCATGCCAAATTGCAGAGGAAAAGTTGAGTTCTCAGTTCAGATCAAATTAAATCCTGAGTGTGACCATTAGCAGGAAACCATTGACGGTGCCAAATAACAGTGATATGAATTTATTTGAAGTGGTGTCACTGCCATCTTTGGACATTGTTTCGTACTGGAATTATGGGACTTGTTCCCATGACCTAGTACAACAGGGTGCATAGGACACATACATGCATACATTCGGCTCAGATAGTAAAGAGGACACAGTGCATGCCATGTATTATATTAAGACAGTGTATTCCACTGTAATAAGCGTCTGCCAAATGCATGAATGTAAATGTAGTTGCTTATCCTAACAGTGCCACACTTCTTCAGCGAAGGATGAAATGCTGACACCACTCGTTTCTCCGTGTTCCACTGTTCATCTGTTGAGAGAGCTGTTTGCTACAAATGCAATAATACACTTCACAAATGAGCAATGAACTAGGTCTTAACCCTTAAAGCCACTGGTCACTTGACAGCTCCTTTTCCAAGACACTAAGCTGTTAAACATTATGAAGATTGCAGATCAAGGTTTAATGACTGTAACAGGTGCACTTCTGGTCAGGCACCACTTTGGTCATAGTCAAATGTAAAACTTGATGTCAATGATAAAAAAATACTGAAGCCATTTTTCTCAGTGTTAGTTTTGGCATATTTACTGCATTTTGGCTTTGCAGTATTCTAATCTTTCCCATTTAAGACAAAGCTGTGTAAATAATGGGTCATTTATAAAGTCCCATCTTTTTTTGTTTCAGGGTGGAGAGACCAAAAGTGTCACAGCTATACTTCATCGTGAGTCTGGATCTTTAGGCTTCAATATTGTTGGTGGAAGACCATGTGCTGTAAGTCTAAAAAGATCTTCTCCTTCATTAACCTGACACAATTTGCTGTGGCTTGTATCACTATTACTATTGAGCACACTTTCAAAAGTATCTAACTTCAGTTGGCAACTCGCCCCAAAATGTTTTTTTTTATTTATTTTTTTAGATTCACTTAATTCATGGATGAATGTTTACATTAAAGCCCAGTCTTTAAAAAGACTGGGATAATTTGTATTATTGTCAATGTTGACTTAACTCCAAAGTAGTGGTACTTCTGACATCCCTATACCCTAGCATGGTTTGCAAGTGTAGAGGAAATTTTGGCAAGGGCCACTCACTTATTTGTTAGAAAATGCAACACTAGTATATTCATACCATTCCCTGTTTCGACCCATTGTCAAAGACAGCACATATGTTTTAAAGAAGTCATTTGATTACATCAATTATATAAAACAAATAAGCAACAAAATATGACAGAGCAGACCAAAATCAAGAAGTCATTTCATTGCCCCAACATAGAATGGTGTTTTTTTGGCTATCCAAAAAATTCAGACAATATGTGGCATGCTCCCATCACATTGATTGAGCCACTTTGACCTGGATAGACATTTGTAGTTTTATGCGCTTAACATAAGTCTCAGCCTTCTAATGATATAAGGACAGTCTTTGTACTTCTAACTGTTGCTTAGATGTAATCATTTAAATGTTGGCTGAGACTTTCCTTTTTCTTCAGTGCATAAAACTCAATGTGTTTCTTGGTCACAGTAACAGTAAGTCAAATTGATAGAGCAGGACACATATATACCTTTAATACTCCACTTTTGTGCTTTGGTCCATCCTCAAGTGGTAGTTGGGGTAACCATATCAGTGTGAATGAGCACCAAACGCTTTAGAAAGTGTTTGTATGTGGTTTGTCTAATATAGAAATGTGACGCAGACACACTTTACTGCACAAAACTGGACCGCTGCAGCAAAACTTTCAGAACTGGAAACTAATTAAAGAGCCAAGTTTCCAGGACTGTTTAAGCTCCAGATGTTGCAATGCAACAATGACAAGGCCAGAAGCTTTGTTAATTAAAAAAATTAAATACACAAACTTTTAATAGAATTCAGCACAAACTACTCCTCTGGTATTTTTGATAACATGAGTGGTATGTGCCAGTCACTAATGAATGCAACACAAATGGCTTTTGTCTTAGCAACTGTACAACTACTTCAACGTGGCCATGACACCTTCCAAGCAAACAGTTGACATGATTGTGAGACCATTGCTGTGATCCAAGCATGATTATGCCTGCCTTCTAAGATACCATCTTAAGAGGAAGATGATTTTTTAAAATCTAATTAGCAAAGTTCACTCAATATTTCTTTGTGCTGTGTATTAGGGATATACAGTTTCAGACATTTTCATAATCGATTGTCATGGAAATTAACGTTAATTTAAGCGTTTAATCGTTAATGTTAATATCACATAACACACGTGAATGACTCCAACTAATATGTGCATGTTACCTATTGTTTAAATATAATTTAAATCATTACACTCAAAATGCAGGTATTGGCATTTTCCTCTAAAAATATCCTTAGTTTAGTGTATTTTATACAATTAGGCTATGCTTAGTATGAATTTGTGAATTGTTTAATTACTGTTAATGAAATACTGTTGGTAATAACTTGTGTTTTAGATATACTGTATAACTTGTATACATATCTGAATTCATTAAAACTTCACATTGTGGATCATGGGATATTTCGGAGCTTTGGACATATATTTGTTTTTTTAAATTAAATCATATAAATAAAACATGCTGCATAAACACAGTAGCTTACATACATTTAACATAGCCTACCATTTCTCTGGTGCTGGTGAGATGTCAGCTAAATCTGCTTTCCCAGCGATCAGTGATGCAATTGTAGGCTGGGATGAAACAAGGAGACAATCAAAAGTGCATGTTGTCATGTTGTACTTTAACATCACAGTGTGTGCAGAAAACATAATGTACATTTATAGAGAAACACTCCAACACTTATTAAATTGGCTGTGTCTCATTTCGAAGGCTGTGTGCTCTGGAGGTTGCATTTGTCGGCCGCATACGTCACAGGCTGTCTCATTTCAGAAATTCAAGAAAGACACTCCGAATGCAGCCTTCGAATGCGACCTTGTTTCACAGGAATTCAGAGGATACTAGAAGTGCATCCTTCATTGGCACTCACATCCCACAATTCTTTGCTGCAACGGAAACACATAAATTATTTGAAACAATTACGCTGATTTACCTGAAAATATGATGATTAAATGCAAGTAATGTTAATTCCCAAGCTGAAGTACCTTAGTAGGAGGGAGTAAAATATATAATATGTTAAAGTATAATAACATATAAAGTAAAATAAAGTATTATGAAGTAAATATAAAAGTACAGCCACAAAATCAATTTTCTTTTTTCTCTACATCAATATAACTCTGTTTATCTCAGAGATTCCCTTTGCACACAAGAGCACTCGTGCAGGTTGAGAGCTATGAGTGCTTTCATAGCAACCATGATACATTCTGTTTCCGTTTGTCCTACGAAGGACATCTCGTTTAAACAAAGCTAATTCAAATTTGAGGACACTCAGGACAAATATATAGGACGGTATACAGAAATTAATGAATCGACGATTAATACGTTTATTCAATCAAATTATTTAACAATGATTAATTGAGCCAATGAGTAGAACAGAACGCGTATTGAAAAAAGTTTGTTGTTTTAACTTGACACGACATCGAATTAATTCAGCGCTTCTGCTTGAGATGCAGAAAAAATGGTATTACTTGATTCTCACGACGCAACGGTCAAAAATGTCCGTCTAGCGCATGTTTACATGGGAAAAAAATAAAAAAACAGCACAAACAGATGTGAAATGTCAAACACTCTCTGTGTGAATGAACACAAAATGGACTTAAAAGCTGCATTTGCATTTGGTGGGAACAGAGCTCATGTTTTTGTGTATACATAACATAACCAAATAATTCATGGGGAAAGCATCCATTGGTAAACAAGGATGTTGTTGCTGCTGTAGTGGGGAGGAAAGGCTTAAAGTAATTGACCGCAGGGTTCACAGTTTGACTTCCTGCGGTTTCTGAAGTATTCCATTAAAAATAACAGCACAATGTCACAACATGGCACAAAGTTAATTTGGTTTGATGTGGTTTAGGGGTGGGTTGAACAATATGTTGGCAGCAACTTTCCTGTAACCTTCCTGTCCAGGTTACATTTTTATTTAATGAATGCCAAATAGTTTCATCACAGTCATCTTTTGGCACCCTAAAACTCATACATTCTCAAATGTCTTTTGTTTAATAGTGTCTTTGTAGAGAAGCTACACTATGAAGCTCATAGCTTTGTACACCTGCAAACAATATGTTTTTTTGGATTTAGAGTCTTGAAGGGAGTGTCTGTATTCAATTAATCATCTTGTGTAATCATTGTTTATATTTATTATGCAATAAGTCTTCTGTAACCTTTACTATACTGTCCTATTTTTTATTGGATAATGCTAAAAAAAATAATTAAAAAAAAAACAGTCGTTTGGTCACAGTTTGTGTTTTAATTTTATGGCTGAACATTTGATGTCTTGCTGTTGGATTATAGGATAATAAAGATGGTACTTCAAATGAAGGAATATTTGTGTCGAAGATTGTGGAGAACGGGCCAGCAGATAAAGAAGGCGGTCTGCAGATCCATGACAGAATAATGGAGGTAGGTGCATTTATTTAAAGTGTTAATGAAATCCTTTGATAACCTGAGCGTTTATTTAGAGCGTTTATTTAGTGTAAGCTGACTTTTACATGCCACTTTCTTTATTTTGCTGCCGTTTTCTGGTGAAATGAACACTAGAGGCAATACAACAACTGTGCGTTTTATTCATTGTCACACAAATCAGACGTTTCTGATTTTAAATTTATAAACATGCATTTTTTGCTCTTTTACTTCCCCACGCCCCCACCCCCACTACAGCATTTTATGAAATCAAAACACTTTTACTTTAACGCATGATTTAAAACATGATACATTTTAACACTTTTATTAAAGACCCACCTACATATACACACTTATTCCAATATGATTAGCTTGCTTAGTAGCTCACCTGTTGGACTTTAGACTCGTCAATCGTGGTTCGAGTCCAGCTAAATACGCACGAAAGTGAAAGTGCAATAGAAGCGACATGAAATGACATAGTTGCTTTAGAAAATGTGCTTTTCATTTCGAATTGGCATTATATATCAGTTATGGTTAAGGGTAAGGATGTCTGTTTTATTAAACTTATGCTTTTAGGTAAAGTTTTAGGCTAGTAGGGAGGTATGTTTTACTCATTGAAATCTCCATATAAAATTAATCTTATAAACCATGTGTGATTATAACCTCATTTCGCTCGGTTTTGGCACCCCCACTGGACATTTCACTTGGAAACTGCAGCCAAACATGTAATGAAGCATGTAATTTCAGTTTTGCAAAAACGTTGCAATGCTCATGTAAATCAGATCAGGCTTTTCAAATCAGATTTATTGTGACTATAATTTAAAGTCTAGTCGCCACTGGCGACAGTCGGGTTGTGTGCGTTCAGATATCATCTTGTGAGTTATTGATTACATCTATAGAGCGAACACCATCAGTGTATCTCGTGCTGCTTTTCACCCGGTCTGTTGTGGTGATGAGCTCGCTGCACCGCACGCAGCAACAACTAACCCAACGCGATATAGTCATGACCAAATTATTATTATGAACCAGATCTTTTTCATGAATCACCCGAAAAGAACTGAGGGTTTGAACTCAGGAGCTTATGGTAGCAGTTTCAACATATTCACTTTCTCAGCGAATCAGCTGTCAGTGACCTCACAACTGGGAGTTCCATGCATATTTTGGGCTCTTTACAATTAAAGGTCCCGTATTGTGTACCATTTTTTTTTTTTCTCCTGGTAATTTTTGATTGGGATTGGAGTAACACAATGGGATTCATTAAATTTGCACTCTTGTAGTCTCTGTATCTGGGCCATCTGGTAACAGTAAAAGACTAAGGCAATATTCTAAAATAATTGGTGTCCAGAATTAATTAATCACGATTAATCACATTTAATCGCATATACAAATATTTGCTGAGAAAACCCCTCATATAACAATAATTAAAAATATAATGATGAAATAATTATACATTATTAAAAATAATTATACAATTAAATATTTACAAAATGTTATTTATATATATATATATATATATATAAAAATTTAGATAATTAAAATGCATTACATTCTTGTGGCAGAAGAGTTAATCACTGATAAGACAATACAAAAAGTGGCTTTAGAATACAATGTATTGTTTACTACCATATTATTAAATATAAGCCAATCATTGGCATACAGTTCTCACCAATCCATTTCACAAGTGAATTTATCAATCAGTTCGAGATTTATTATGAAGGCTTGTTTAAGGACCCGTCAATACACACCTGTGTCAGACATGCTTGTGTAGTGTCTCGGGTGTGTAGCCTCATAAACATAAAATTTTAAATAACAACAAAAAATCCAGAAAAACGCATGTCAAAAATGTTATAAATTGAATTGCATTTTAATGAGGGAACTAAGTATTTGACCTCCTCTCAATCAGAGATTTCTGGCTCCCAGGTGTCTTTTATACAGGTAATGAGCTGAGATTAGGAGCACAGTCTTAAAGGGAGTGCTCCTAATCTCAGCTTGTTACCTGTATAAAAGACACCTGTTCACAGAAGCAATCAATTAATCAGATTCCAAACTCTCCACCATGTCCAAGACCAAAGAGCTGTCCAAGGATGTCAGGGACAAGATTGTGGATCTACACAAGGCTGGAATGGGTTTCAAGACCAGCTTGGTGAGAAGGTGACAGTTGGTGCGATTATTCGCAAATGGAAGAAACACAAAAGAACTGTCAATCTCCCTTGGTCTGAGGCTCCATTGCAATGATCATGAGAATGGTGAGGAATCAGCCCAGAACTACACGGGAGGATCTTGTCAATGATATCAAAGCAGCTGGGACCATAGTCACCAAGAAAACAATTAGTAACACACTACGCCGTGAAGGACTGAAATCCTGCAGCGCCCGCAAGGTCCCCCTGCTCAAGAAAGCACATGTACAGGCCCGTCTGAAGTTTGCCAATGAACATCTGAATGATTCAGAGGAGAACTTGGTGAAAGTATTGTGGTCAGATGAAACCAAAATCGAGCTCTTTGGCATCAACTCAACTTGCCGTGTTTGGAGGAGGAGGAATGCTGCATATGACCCCAAGAACACCATCCCCACCATCAAACATGGAGGTGGAAACATTATGTTTTGGGGGTGTTTTTCTGCTAAGGGGACATGACAACTTCACCTGCACTGCATCAAAGGGACGATGGACGGGGCCATGTACTGTCAAATCTTGGGTGAGAACCTCCTTCCCTCAGCCAGGGCATTGAAAATGGGTCGTGGATGGGTATTCCAGCATGACAATGACCCAAAACACATGGCCAAGGCAACAAAGGAGTGGCTCAAGAAGCAGCACATTAAGGTCCTGGAGTGACCTAGCTAGTCTCCAGACCTTAATCCCATAGAAAATCTGTGGAGGGAGCTGAAGGTTCGAGTTGCCAAACGTCAGCCTCGAAACCTTAATGACTTGAAGATCTGCAAAGAGGAGTGGGACAAAATCCCTCCTGAGATGTGTGCAAACCTGGTGGCCAACTACAAGAAACGTCTGACCTCTGGGATTGCCAATGAGGCTTTTGCCACCAAGTACTAAGTCACTTCTAATTAATAATCACTTAAAATACTTATTTCCCCTCATTAAAATGCAATTCAATTTCTAAAATTTTTGACATGTGTTTTTCTGGATTTTTTTGTTGTTATTCTGTCTCTCACTGTTCAAATTAACCTACCATTAAAATTATAGACTGATCATTTGTTTGTCAGTGGGCAAACTTACAATATCAGCAGGGGATCAAATCCGTTTTTCCCTCACTGTAGATGTCCTAAACGACTTGCCAAAACTATAGTTTGCTAATATTAAATCTGTAGAGCGGTAAAAAAAGAGTTTTAATGACTTGAATCTTAAGTGTATGTAAAATTCTGATTTCAACTGTATATATATATATATATATATATATATGTATGTGTGTGTGTGTGTGTGTGTGTGTGTGTGTGTGTGTGTATATGTGAGAGTAAGCTTTTGACACTTAGGACAATTGAGGAACTTTTACACTAGATGAAAACATTCATTGATGCTAAAGATGACAACAAACTAATATATGCATACTGTACTTTATGTAATTGTTTGTAATGTAGATTGTGAAGAGCAGTATTAAATTAAAAAAACTTTTATCTCTTATATTTGTATAAATTATGAAAGGGGTATGAACATTTATGAGACAAAAGGGAACGCAAACTTTCTTCTCAACTATGTACTGTATACTGTTTATTAAACCTCAGTTTTATGTGTTATCAGCTGTCTTTTCTTCTGGTTTCTATCTTGCTTCTGAACAGCAATCTAAATCGAGACATTTTGTGATTTGGCAACCAAAAACAACCATTTGGCTCCATAATGTTTAAGTTTAGGAGCCAATGGCTCTTTAGTCATTTCTTTAGTCTGGAGCCCTGTGAAGTATGTAATTGTGTGCCGCTATACACCAGTGAAATTGCAAAAATAGACCGTTTGTACACATTTTTCACAAACACTCCTCCCATATTCCATTGTTAGGATGAACAGATAACCTTGTCCCAAACTCATGCCAATGGTTGAGCCAATATTAGGCTGATTGGGATGCTCAAACAAGTAGAACAATGCTTTGATAGCCCCACCATGACATCAACCTGCAAATGGCTGATTTATAGTTGTCTGCATATTAAGCTTGGGTAAGAGAATGTATTTTAACATTTAAGGAAAAAATTACTCTTTTCAGTTTTAAACATTATACCATAATAATGATACAGAGGAGACTGCATTTGGAAAACCTCTGTTAAGAACTGAGCTCTGACTTCTTAAGAAAGTCCCTTCCAGGGTAAATGTTGTTTACTGACTTGTGAAGAGATCCTTCTTGGCTGGCATTGGGTCGGAAGGCTCTCTCTTACTTTGGAACAAAATCTGACTGTTTAAAAAAGCCAAGAGTTCCCGGTGGTCACTTTTGAGGGTGCATAGAAAGCCAGCTCTACAAAGGTTGCTTTTATGGCAGCATGAAACTCAAGTGTGTTACAACGGATGCATTGAATTCAATGTAGTGTGTTATAAATATGGTCCAGGGCTCTACAATGTAAATATTTTCACTTAGTGTATATAAATCATCATTCAGTCGAATGGTAGATTCTCCTGCAACTCTTTTTAACTGATCGGGATGAATTGTCCCCTCAAGAGCTAGTTGATGACATAACTTTATTAGTTACTAGATTTATTCATGTGTTCTTTGACGTCATTATGTGCTGTATTTAGTCTCTGCACTTAGGATGAAAAAATGGTACCCATTCCTTATACTACCTTTAAGAGCTGCCAGATGAGGTGCACTAGTCTTAAGTAACTTCAATCTACATGTGCTGTATGCCCTTGAGATAATGCATAGATTGAGCCTCCGAGGACGACATTAATGCAGTCGGCGCCTGGTGATTTAAGACTACTAACATAGCCTCACTGGGGGGACATATGAAACCAACATTGGTTAATGTGTTAGGTGGATATATGGTAGGGTGACTTACTTGGAGGAAGAGGCCCATGCAAGGGAAAATCTTTGGAGTGTAGTATGCATGCTAACTGCTTCTTGGCCATTATATCTGAGATTGTTCATTGTGGTTTTTGTGGTGAGAGAATCAAGAAAGCCATTGCAGTAGGATGTCATCTACATGTTGTTTTTTCTTTTCTTATGTGTGTGTGTGTGTGTGTGTGTGTGTGTGTGTGTTTTAGGCGTCAAGATATCAATGCATAGATATTTGAGAAGGGCTATCAGTGACTGGTTTAGTTGTCTCATTGTTTTGTATAAAAAAAGACATTTGTCTCCAGGTTGACACTAGACCTACAAAGACTGCCTATGTCTTTTGAATTATTAAGGTTATATTATTTAAGGAATATTAAGTACAAACCCTTAGGTCAGTCTTTTGAGTAGACCTTCAAAATTTATAGTCAGAAACTCTCTCCTACAATGCAAAACTGTTCCCACTCTGTGCAATCTATTTAGATAATGTAGCCTATACATGGGAATAAGGATTTCAGGAGATTTATTTTAAAGCAATCTTAAAATAAGGAGCACTTTTTATTTAAAACCTTTTTATTAATGTTTCCATCATTTGAAAAGTGCATATAATGCTTTATCTATTAATAACACCTGATGTAATGTTTTGCTCTTTGAGACAAAAATATGATTCTAGATTTGCATTAGCACCTTAGGTGGTATCACATACATTTAATTTTGTGGACTTGAGAAAGTACTTTCTGTATCATAATGCAAGAATAAATGCAAAAAGCCTCACAGCAGTTTTCTTCCCATTTTAATCACCATTGTACTGTATGTAGCTAATCCAACACCCTGTAGTGGTTAAAGACTCAGCTGCCATTTACTGTTATAAATATCTGACTCTGCAAGCCTCCAGGTCCCAGTTCTCTTCTGTCTCTCTCGCTACATCAGCACTTTTCCATCCACCATTTGGATTATCCATTCATCTTCCCTTTCCCCAGCTTTTTTGGGTCAAGTTCCACATGTATGACTTGGCAATTGTGCATGGATGCTGTAAATGTTATTATCATGTTGCAGCTTAGCAGCTTAGCAGCTTTCAATATGGTATAACCTGAGATTTAATGATCTCCATTAAAGTCATGACTTTCATATTCTTATTAGTTTTTTTCAAAAAGATATAGTGGTGCCTGCTATTGCAATTTGGCCCTGTTTACACTTTGCATTAACATGCGATCAACATGATATGATCAAGCAGATTGGATCATCAACTAATCAGAACACAGCACATTTAAATTTGCCCACATTAAGTAGCTTCTACGTCCAGATAACTGATCGGACCTCTTTTCACCGTAGTAGCATTCAATTATGGCATCCAATACACCCCCCACCACCATGATGACTGTAAACACTAAAACAAGCATTGTGCATCTCCAGCACCAGTACCAAATCTAAATAAAATACATTTTAAATATTGTGACTGCAAAAATCATTCAAATGTATATAGAAATGTTAGATAATAAGTGTTACGAGAAGTATGAAGATAATCAAGAGCTCTGTCTTTGCTGATACCTGCTGCATTTTCAATGACTGAGTTTGTTTTCTCTGGACTTTAAAGATGAAGACTAGCCAAATATTATTTTACCTTGAATGTTACATGTTCTACTTGAAAATAAACTTAAATGAGATGTGGTCTAACAGTCATTAATTATGGAATTTTCAATAAATAAGAGTCTACACAATCAACCTTGCATTGTCGAGTATTGTGAATGTATCTTTGCTAGTGTGCAGCATTCCATGTCAAGTTTATAGTCAATCCAAGTCATGTCAAGTCAAGTTTAGTCAAGTTGTGCATGTTTATGTTTGTTCTCACATTTGGATTCATGTTTAAGATATTCATCATGTAAATAAACTGTACTTTGTTTTTTTGCACTTCATCGTCATCGTCTCTTAATCTACCTGTTGCCAGCCACTTTACAGAATACTCGACCGTCCAATATGAACCCAGCATTTCAACTTCTTCACCTACTCCAAGACAACGTTTCCATTGAGGAATATGTTGAGAAATGTTGTGCTCTGGCCAGCAGGGTCGATTTTAATGAGATTGCCCTCAAGGACTGTTTTCGCTTTGGACTGAATGACCCAATCTCTTCCCTGATGCCAGGCAGTCAGCCGCAACATTCTGCCCCGGATCCTCAGTGTGCTCCATGCCATGTCACAGCCATGCCTCAGTCTGCTCCATGCCTTGTCACAGCCACGCCTCAGTCTGCTCCATGCCATGTCACAGCCATGCATGTGCCTACTCCATGCCATGTCACATCTGTACCTGAGCCTGCTCCCTGCCATGTCACAGTCATGACTCGGTGAACTCCATGCCAATCTTCAGTCTTCACCATGTCTTCTCTCAGGCTCACCGCTGGTCAATGAGCCAACGGCCAAGCCTGACATGGTCAACAATACAATGCTCACGTCTGCCACGGCCAACGAACCAGTGTTGCAAGCCTCGTCCGCTCCAGAGTCATCTCTCGCTGGGCTATTTGAGTTGGAATTGGTTCCCGCCCTTGTGCCCACCCTGAGTTCTCCTGATCAGCCGGTTCCCCCCAAGCCACCAGCTAGATCATTGCCCTCTGAGATATCCCAGATATGGATATAGATCCCAGATATTGGCTTTACCAGGGTACTCAGCTCCTCCTTGGTCTGTAAGTTACCTGGCTCTCCGATCCTCTGGCTACGTCTCGTCTCTCCGATCCTTCAGCTCCACTGGGGACCTCCATCCCTACAGCTCCGCCTTGCTCCTCCGAACCTCCGGTGCCTCATTGGTCCTCCCTGCCTCCGTCTCCACCCTGGCCCTTTGAGTCTTTGGCCACTCTCCGGGTATCCAGTTATCCATGGTTTCACCCCTAAAGCCTCTCACGACTCCACCCTCCATGGCTCCGCCTCTCATAGCTCCACCCCCCACAGGCTCCACCCTGGTCTCATGCTCCATGGCATGTTTTCACCATGTTTCCATGGCCTGCTTTGTAACCAAGTCAAGTCGCCAAGTTGTCTAAAAATCCTTAAAACAAGATACTTTTACTTGAGAAGCAACATATAAGATATTTGGACTTGTTTTAAGAGAATGTATCTTAAATATAAGTGTAATTTTCTCTTTGTTATAATTCTGCAAGTGCAGTAAAGACAAATATACTTATATTCAAGATATATTCTCTAATAGCAAGTCTAAATATCTTATATGCTACTTCTCGGGCTATTTTTTTTTTTATCCCCATTTTCTCCCAATTTGGAATGCCCAATTCCCGCTACTTGGTTGGTCCTTGGTGGCAAGGATACTCACCTCAATCCGAGTGGTGG
Source organism: Moxostoma hubbsi (assembly GCA_032164185.1). Classification (NCBI taxonomy): domain Eukaryota; kingdom Metazoa; phylum Chordata; class Actinopteri; order Cypriniformes; family Catostomidae; genus Moxostoma; species Moxostoma hubbsi. The sequence continues at coordinate 36,246,048 of JAVLUX010000017.1, read as the reverse complement.
AGGACAAGTCTCAGTTGCCTCTGCTTCTGAGAACGTCAATCCACACATTTTATCATGTTCTTCTGCTAAAGTAAATGTACGTTGTCTTAAATTAGTTTTAGATATTATTTTTGGAAACAAGCCAAAAAACAAACAAATCAAAATTTGATTGCAGTTTATAATGGGGTGAAGACTGCCCTCTCTCACCTTTCTGTTCTCTTCAATCCATCTTAAACTCACAAAAAACAAACTCTCTCATTAATAATGCTGCATATTGCCAATTGTATTCACAATAAGAAATGCACAGTGACGCATGCATTATGATTCAAAAAGTTGTGAGCCATCACTTTATAATCTAGCTGTATTAAGCTCGAGTGCTCGAGTAACGAGTGTCCCCACAACGGGTACAGTTTTAATCTCTCCACCTTCATTTAGGACACTTCGCACAACTCATATAAATGGCTCTGACCGCACAGAGAAATGCCAGTTTCAGAGTTTGTAGTTATGTACATGACCTCCTTCCAAATTATTTGAAATTTAATAAAAGATGTATTAAAGATAAAACGGAGAGGTGTTTCCTTTAAAGACACTTTGACATGCAAGTTTTGCTTCAGTGGAACAGCAGCTCTGGCGCTTCACAACGAGAGTGCTTCTGTATTTACTTATTTTGTATTTTTGAATTTTAATTCTCTCATAATTTGCGATCTACATCACCTGAAGCTGTTTGGAAAGTTTGGAGTGTGCCTGGACTGGGTGCTGTGTAATTCTTCCTCTCCTCATTCATCTCATGCTACATTTAAAGAGATCAACCGACTATTCGACAACAGAAATTTTTGTCGACAACTTTGTTCGCATTACGTCCCCAAATATCTCGGCCACAGGACAAGCAGCTCAGAACACATTCTGATCACAAACGCATTTACACTTTTTCAATGTGTATGTGGACAATGTCGCATTTTAGTGCCAAGTGCAAATGGGGGCCTTTTACTAGTGTGCATACTTGATGTTAGAGATTGAGGAAACCCCTAACCCTCAAGTATTTCCTAAGTTTAACCACTAACCCAAACCTTAATCTAACCGTGATTTCAATAGGAAAATAACTTACCACGGAAGAAGGAAAACATTGGGATTTGGATTGACATATATACATTGACATACAGTACATCAGTCATTTGTATTGCAGAAATACATTTGAAATGAGTAACCTTTTTTCACAGATGTTTGCTTTCTTAAAATAAAGTGTTGGAAAGTAGGCTAGCCAAAATTCGATTTAAAATTCTGTTTGTTGATTGGTTGGTCTCAGTGGCAATAAAAGTCATACCTTTTTGTATGTGCCAAGTTATGCGATATCTTAAGATTTCGCCACCTCTACTATTTCGAGTTGTCATGAGACTATGTTATGATTTCCATGATGACCGATGATTTTATTTTATTAAAAATTCCCTTGATTTCCATTGAAGGAGGGATCCAGGTCCTATCTAGGAACCACTCAGAACACCTTAAAAACCACATAACAGCAGGCTAAATGCTCTAGTATTGTTGCAGCAACTTTTGCAGGAACAAGCACCACTCTTTCAGGAAAGTCTGTTTTATAATTTTTTCCATTTAGCTGAGAGACTCTTGCATGAATTACTTTCAATGGTCAGTACAGTGCGTTCTAGAGTTGCATCAACATCTCTGCTGAGAGCACATCCAAGCAGAGCATGCGAATTTGTGACCAGGGGCCATCACGGATTTCAAAGTGTTTTGTGCACATGTTCCTGACAGCAGTGAACATGAGAAATTCTAGCCATCAGAACAGCCTGCACAGATCATCTGGGCCTTATAGATGAGCTTTAGTACATTTTACTGCCCAACTTTACAGAAAAAAAAGGAATGTTTAATGGCTAAAATCATAGTGTGAGTGAATTAGGGATATCCAAAAGCCCCTTTATTCTTTATATTTTCTTAGCTGTATTGTTTCAGAGACATTACATGCACCATAAAGATCTAGATTCCTCTATAGCTGTCTGAAGGAGTGTAATGGCAGATGTTCCTGTTAAGTACCAGAAAGGCAAACTCAGTTAGTTCAGCGGATGAATAGTGCCCTGTTCGGCCGAGAGTTATTTTATCATATAAAAAAGATAAGTTACCGTGTTTGGTCTCCACACTCTTTGAAGATTTTCACACATAGCTAGTGGTCATGTTTGCCTGCGAAAGTTTGATCTATGTTGGATTGGATTTAACACTAGGCTGAAGTTTGGCAAAACATCTTTATTTCATAACAGATCCTTAAATATTGATTGTTTATACAGCATTGTGATGCATATAGCATTATTTTAGTGAAGTATTTGGCTATAAGGTTTTCTTTTCTTTTTTGTTATGTTCTTTTTTATGCTAATTCCTCTTATCTACCTTGATTTTGGTAACGTTGCAGTGTGTAATGTCTTCAGTAACATACTGCTTCACTAATTGCACCAAATGGAATAGCAAAAATATTGATTAATTTGGTCATCCATTGTTATTTGTACATTTTCCTCATGACCAAAATGAATCTCAACCTGGAACTTATGGGAGCCTAGCTTTTGGCTGTAGTTCCTTTGACCGCTTCTGTGTCTGTGTGTTTTTCACACAACCATGGAAAAACCAGGTACCTAGATGTCCAAGTTTAGATCAGTGCTATCCTCAGGAGCACTAGATGTGTGGAGATAGACTTGGGTTGTAAATGTCACCTAGTAAAAGCCTGCAAACAGACAAAGGTCAGAGGTTGAATGACAACCAGCCTTTAAAAAGGAGCACCACAGAGAGGCCAATGTTTGCCATGTGAAAGAAGGATGATCTATGAAGGTAGAGCCAAAACACTAGAATAAGAGTGAATATTAGCAGAATGTTAACAAACATTAACAAATCATTTGGAATTGAGAAGAGCTGGGTGACATATTGAACATTTATGATATATTTGTGATGATGTTTCAGCTACATGAAATGAAGTAACTGTGCATTTTGCAATGATCTAATGTGCTTTCATATCAAGAATGGATTTTCTAAAAATGTCAATTTCAGTAAAGTGGTTAAAAAAAAATCAGTAATTTGTTTGCATTTCTTGGAACATGTGTGGCATTTTATGTATTAAAATGTTTCATTTAATTAAAACATTGTATGAGAAGATTTATTTAGCCTTTATTTTGGCTTCTAATCTTCTAATTATGTTGGTAATAATAGCATATTATAATAAGCAAATAGCAAATTAATAAGAAAGTATACACTAGTAATTTATACAATTACAATAAATTCTTAATAATTAGAATAAAGTACTGTTATATTATTAAAATAATTATTTCTTGTGTTCATTAAGTGAAAAACAGTCAGTATAAAATGTCTTGATTATTTATAAATATATAATATATATATATATACATACACACACACACACACACACGTGCGCACACGCACGCACACATACATACACACACACATTTTTTATTTACCTGGTCAATGACTGTGCCAACTCACGTTGTGCTTGCAAGCCATTCATGAATCACAAGCCGATCAACTAATTAGTCCTTTTCAGTGAATCGCACCAGCAAAATCCTAAAACTTTATTTCCAGATTTAATTTATATTTTGAATAGACTGGGTTTATGTTTTCGCTTATAATCGTTTAATGTTATTTTGAGTGTGACCATGGTTTAAGGAGGGTGTACTGGGTTGGAAATCTCAAGGATTAATAGTCGTGTTTTCCTTATTACATCACATATTGTGAAAGCAAAAAGAAACAAATGAAACATGGAATGTAGGCTGTCATCCATGTAGCCTGACCAAAGCAAAGAGGGTGTGTTTTCTCACGTGATTAACAAAAAGTGAAACGCTGCCGGCTCGTGATGCATGAATGGCTTTCACGCACTGCTCGAGTCTGTTAGGTATACTGCATTCTTGTCACATTTTTACTTTTTGTTTTGCCTCCCATTCAGCTCATGAAAACACACTGCTACATCAAGATATAGATTGGAATGCAGGTGCGGCATTTCATATAAATAAAATAGTCTGCTCCTCTCTCACCATTGCTGGAGTGCCAGTGATTACTTCTCTGCATGATTTGGAAAAATGTATGATATAATATAAGAAATATTTAAGATTCTACACAATTTCGTGTTCAGTAACTGTTAACTCATTTTGTGCAAAAAGATCTGTTTTCTTTGATTAAAGGACCTGCCATTAGTTGCGACCCCTGATATATACTGTATATATATATATATATATATATATATATATATATATATGTATTACAATGATATGTATTGAATATTGATTATAAAATAATATTATAGTATATAATATAGTATATAATTTTTTTTTTTTTTTACTAAAATACTACAAATAGTTTTTTATGTTGGACAAAAGAGCAAGTGTGTGCCTTAATATTATTGGCCTTTGTACCACAGGTTCCTTGTCTCCTGCTGCCTCAATATAGCTGCGAGGTTACCCATAGTGCACCATGCACCACTTAACACCCAATGGTGTTTTCAGTTATTTTAGTGTGTGTTCGCTGTCAGATGTGGTGTTAAATGGCATGGGGGTGAGTGGCAACATGAATAGAGTGGCAGTTTGAATAGATATGTAAAGAGTCTTGAGAGGATGGGGCCCATTGCTAGCATGCAGATGAGTCCTTAGTTCTTTTGAACTGAGGGTGTTTGCATTCTTGTCCATTCAAGATCAAGTAGTATGAGATGTGCCATTTGTGGAATAACAAGGAAGATTAAAGATGCCCTCAATTTTTGGGATGTCTTTGAGAGAAATTAATTTGTAGTTCAAATGGTGCATGCTTGTAGCCCTCTAAGAACTTTGCTGGATTTGTTTTGAGGAGGAGTGGTTTAGAAAGAGCTCAGATTCAAAGTGTCCATCATTCACATATCGCTGTCACAGTTCAACCACAAGATCAAAAGAAAATAACAATATATTATCATTTACATATAATATACAAAATTAACATTTAAGGCTTTTTGTTTTTTAGCATTGTGATGGTGTTATACGTAGTGTAAGCAAATTTTCACCACAAAATCCCATTACCATAGTGATGCAGTAAAATTTAAAGACTTAAATTAAATAGCATTTATTTTTTTAATAATTAGTAAATACATTTAATAAGTTATAATACAATCATTCTAATATTTAATTTTATATAAATAGTAATGTAATCTTAGATATATATTAATTATTTATAATTAATAATTATAATATATTTATCTAATATTTATTAAATTTACATATTGCATTGAGAATTGGGGGGGAAATGTGCTTTATTGTTATGAAATAGTATTACAATGCAAAAATTCATGACTTTCTTGACAGGTTTCGTTTGATTCACTTTTAAGAAAACAATTCAAAATTAAGAAGTTCTCTTGTGAAGGCTACTGTATATATATATTTTTTTATTTTCTGCATGCCGGTAAGTCTCGCACATGGTCAAGCACTCTAGCCTTTGGAAATATATGACTGCAAGCTCCTATGGAGGCATTCACCGCTCAGACGTGGACTGTCTACGTGTATAGGAGAACTGGGCTACATGCAGACAGTATGACAAAATTTTATTACGTAGCGGCACATGGAAAACCAAAGTATACTTTGGCCTTGAGAAGCAAACCTACTTGGAATTCTTAGTAAGTATTATTGGTAGATTCAACATTGATCCATTTTGTAATTAGTTTGACACACCGGCTAATATGCCCTTTACTGAAATAGGCATTAACCTCAGTCAGTCCCATTGTGCTCTTTATGACTAGCTTGGACATTTCTGAACCAGGAGGCCCCATTCTTAGTTTCCACAGGGGCGTAAAGTCAGGTCAACCCATCATAGGACCACTCAACCCATTGTTGAGTCTCAACCCTTGTCCCCTAATGACTAAGATGTCACAGCACATGTCATGTTTAGCATGGAATGTATCACAAGGTTGTCTTGTATTATTTCGGTCCTAGTTCGACAGTCATGTGCAGAGGTGTCGGCTTGTTTACTGTGGGCAGTATCACATGGTGTGTGGCATCTAAAGACAAGTAGCTGGCCTTTGTCAAAGACTTTATTGGATTTGTGCCCCTGTCTATTTTATATATGAAGGAGAGCAAGCAGAGGCATACATGAATATTTGTCCCAGCTGAAAGCTACATTCCAGTGACATACTTAGCTCTTACTGAACATTAAATACAATGCATGTCTTAAAAGGGCCATAACACGCTTCTGGTTTCTGCTTCTGTTGTAGCCGAACACACAATGAAATGGACAGCTCTGTTGCATATATTTGTGTTAGAGAAAGAAATCCACTGGGAGATTGCTGTACAAGTAGAGCCTTGTTTTCTTGTCTTCAAGATTATAATGATGAGTAACTAGGAATAGACTTGGAATATGTAACTAGTATTGGTCGACCGATATACCGTTGATGCTGGTAAATCGGTCGATATTTGTTTTTGTTAAATAATCTGCATTGGTTGATACATTTTCCCATTTTGCCGATTTGTTTTTTAAGCGGCGCCAGATTGCTTGTACGTGTCTGAGACGTGTAAAAAAAACAATCACAAATAATTTTGTTGTTATGTGCCATCGTGTTACTACAATAATTGACCATGTGCAACACAGTCACATTTAAACAGTCCTCTGTATCACAGCTGCGACAGACGATACAAGCAGGTACTAAAACTTCTCTTAACTGGACAATCCATTCAATTTATGCCAAAAAGTGGCTGATTAATCAGCCTCTATTCCTTTCATCTCAAAATGGAGCTTCATGATGCTGGCTATCAAACAGTTGCGCAGTCTCCTGTAAATCTAGCATGCATTCTGTTCAGCAGGCTTTTTCCTATTCGTATGGCAATGGTATAAAATAGCATCTAAAAAGTTTAGGGAGAGGTAGGTGTAATTAAAGCTAATTGTCTTTCCAATCAATCACTAGCCTTGTGAAAACATATCAGTAGCAATAGTTGCTTTGCCAGCTGCTCTCACAGTCAGACCCTTTTAACCCAACACACAAGCTGCCCACCCCCAAAGCCTCTCTAATTAACTACCCTCAATTAAATGCTAATAGGCTGATTAACAGTCCGTCGTGAAGTAATAGGCAGTCGTTTCTTTCTAGTTCCCTTCTGTAATGCAGGCCAGACCCTGGGTTTGTTAATCACTGCCCACTTTGAGTGCCCCCAACAGGACCCAGCAAAACATATCCTGTTCAAGTCATGGAAGTGTGATGGATGTTGAATAAGAACACATCTGCATTATGGCTAAGGTTTGTGTCAGCAATCTGTAATGTTAAATGGGATCCAAGAAGAGAAGGCAATTTTTTTGTTTACTACCACAGAACGCTCTCTGCGGTAAATCCACTCATTGACTTTTGTGAGGCTTTCAACTCATGGCTCTGGATATCACTATAAATCAATATGAATGGCCAAATTAGTGTTTAATTTTTATTCACATAAGGAAGCTTGCAATTTTGGTGAGTAAAGTATATGAGTTTTGACTTTAATAAGAGGCTGATCGTCTGTGATTTTTGCAAATATGGTATTAAGGAATCAAGCTCATTCATGAATCCATCAGCTTTTATGAGTACACATGAACACAGTCTTCCTGTTATAAGACTTAGACACAAAGATAATTTTCTTCTCTCCCTCTTTTTTTTTTTTTTTGATGTACAGCCACAGTGATCCTGGAAATGCATTTTATGAATGTCTGTTCTGTAACTTAAGCAAGGTTTTCACTGTATTTCAGCAGTTAACTTTAACAGTGATTAAAGTCTCTCCATAAGAAAGTGACAGTATTCAAACCAGCCAAATGAGGCACCTATGTATGAAAAAAAATCTGCTGTAAAAAAAAAAACAGTGCCATTTTTTTTCATTTCACACATCAGTTCTCACATTAAGTTGTGAACGGTGAACAAGGAGAGCTATTTGAATCAGTTTGAATGCAGGTGAAGGAGTGAAGGAGATGCTTCAGACAGAGCTCCTTGCTCAGACCACTGCATAAACTTTTCTTTTGTGTTGAAAAACAATTAGATGGGAAAATGGAGCTCATACATGCCCATACTCTCAATAACACTTACCACTTTGACCACTGGGGGAAGTGTTTTGCATTTCGGATAGCACAGACCGATTTCCACTAAAGAAAAGTCAACATGCTGTTTCTGATTTCACTGTGAGGTCGGTCTGTGTGGTGGTAACAAACTTCAGTACTCAAAGCGGTGATGGTTACCTTGAAACTAAACCAGATTATTTGTATTACTCTGGCAACTAGCTGCAACATGTCAACAGAAGAAGACTGTTGTTGCTTATGCCCTCTATAGCAACACTTGTGGCAATGCAGCACATTCTTGCAATGCATAATGAATTGTGTTCTGACACATTTTGGAACACAGCAATGCATGCAATAGCACATGCATATCTAGCTCAAAATAGTCCTATGCTGCAGCGAAAATATTGGGGCCTAGTCTCCCATCTTGGGGACAAGTGAGCTCAATATTAGTTTAGTTGTGTCTCTTCTTTGGGAATAAACAATTGACACATGGTTGGTCTGAGTCTGATTATCCAGGCCTTTTGTGTTGGCAAGCCTCAATAATCAAATTCCTTTTAAATCTAGACAACACAGGTTGGTGTAGGATTCCTTCACTGCTAGCCCGACAAGCTTTCTTTTCAAGCGCCGTTTGAGAAAGCGGTCTTTCACATGCCAAACAAAGTGGAACCAGCAACCGCTGTGCACTCTTGTCATGCGAATGAGTGCATGTTGAAAACAGTATTCCCAAGTCATGTTATTGTCCTTGTGGACCCACCCTGTGCCTGTTTCACTGAAAGAGAGGTACTCCTTTCACATTTGCCATCTCAATTTGATTGTAGACTTCCTACGTCTTTCCGTTTAGCGACAGATACATTGGTTTGTCTGTGTATTGCAAATACCCTATGTTCTTAATTTAGTTTAAGCTATATTTACAAGATTTGTTCCGGAAATTAAAACACTGTGCAACCCATGTGCATTGTTGTCTCCATTTCAGACAATGAGTCACAGTGGCAAACAGTTCAAACTTCCACTTTACCACTGGCAAGCTTTTCTACCAGATTTAATTTATTAGTTTTCCTACTAAAATAAAGCCAAATGATTTCACTTTAATTCATTCCTTTCCATTTGTCATCAACTTTAACTGTTACCCTTACAGTGTAAAAACAATCATTGCAAGGTTTGATTTGGCATCACTTTAGAGGGATGTGGACTCAAATGTAAGTACAGGAGAACTTCTGGATGAATTGTTGGTGGGGTTTCAGGGTCAAAGAGAAGCCAACAACAGAGGCTTCTGGCAAAGTCTCATACTCTTGGGGCAGACCATTCTGATTTTACATAGAGAGAGCAGACAGGCCCTTGTGGTGGAGTTTGGCCTCATGTAAGCACGACATGATGGAGAGTCGCATTTAGGGCCAAACCTTGGAGAAGTTAAGGAGCATGTAAGGGTCGGACATGAAATGGACATAACGGAGAGCATGGTCGTTGTAGGTTTAGTGGCTCTGAGAAGGGCTGTTCTGGGTGGAGTGGAATAAGAATGTATATAGTGGGTCCTGTTAGACTAGGTAGGTGGTGTTAAATAAACCTGGCCACATCTGCAGCGAGGCATCAGGTTTCTCACACGCCTGGCAACCTGACAAGCGCTCCTTTGTAAATTCTCTCCCTTAATGTCACACTTTCCACACCACTGTCCTTTTCTTCCCTTTTTCTGCTGCACTGTCCCACTTTCAACTTCTCTTCTATTTTTATGCCCTCTTTCTCTTTTTCAGCTCCCTTCTCTCCTTTTTTCTTTCTTTCTTATTTAAAGGTGCAATATGTAAAAATTTTCATGTAGTATTCAACTTTTTTGCCAATGTGTAAACAGCTTGTAATGCAACTTGGCGTGAAACGATTAGTCAACGTTATCGACAACGCGACAATAAAAAAAATTGTCAACAAATATTTTCATTGGCGAAAAGTCGTTTGATCTAATTTAATGTAACATGAGATCACTTTAAACTCTAATGATGATAGCAGCACTGCAGCTCTCACCTGACTTAGGAAAGGAAGAATTACACAGATCACAGTCCAGATGCACTCTAAACTTTCCAAACAGCTTCAGGTGATGTAGATCGCAAAGTATGAGGGAATTATAATGCAAAAATACAAAGTAAGTAAATACAGAAGCACTCTCGTTGTGGAATAAGTGGAGATGGAGCTGCCGCTCCGCTAAATCAAAACTTGCGTGTCGAGTGTCTTTAAAGGAAACACCCCTGCATTACATCTTAAATGCAGTTATATTTAATGCTTTATAGCTTTATTAAAGTTCAAATATCATGGAAGTAGATCATGTAAATAACTACACACTCTGAAACTGGCATTTTTCTGTGCGGTCAGCACCTCTTATATGAGTTGCGTGAATGTCCCGATCTGAGGGGGAGAGACTGAAATTGCATCCGGCACAATCTGTCGTAGGGGCGCTTGTCCCTCGAGCGTGAACTCATGCTGCAGCTGATTATAACGTATTGGCTTGCGACTTATTGAATCATAATATGTCACTGTGCATTTGTTATCATGAAGAAAATTGGCAATATGCAGCTTTATTAATATGATGTGAGGGAGAGGGAAATCTTTGCCCCATTATACACTGCAAAACAATGGGATTTCTTTGCAGTGAATTTCTTTACTGAATTAAATTTGAACCCTTGAATACAGTGAATGTCATTTAGAGGTATTTTTAAAAGGTGATTTTTTTTTACTTTTTATTGTTAGTAAGCAAGTTTAATACAACCTTTTATGCCGGGACACAAACAGAAAAATCAGTTATGTGCTAATGATTAATCGTTGCAATAATCGGCGAATAATCGTTCTAATAATTGTTCTAATAATTGTTAGATTAATTGATTATCAAAATAATCGTTTGTTGCAGCCCTAAAGACAATATAAATATATCAGCCCTTTCCGGACTTCCTAGGTTGCCTATTAAAGCCTGTAGACTGATTTTCACATGAAAGGAGAGGGTCACTTTTGCCAGGAAAATCCAAAGGATGTGACGTTTATGCGCACTCCCGAGAGCCTTGCCTCAGACAGTAGCTTCTCTTCCACTATTCAACAGCGACAATAAACTACAAAACTAGGTAACGGTATCTTAGAGATGGAATACAGCAAACGTCTGGCTCCCAGCACAACAGAGACTCCTACACTAAGAGTAAGCCAAAAAAATATATAAATGTATCTACTGAATCCTGTCTGGCTAAGTGGAAACATGATCGTTGTTGAGTGAAAACTAGATTGAACATCGGCAGGGCATTTGATTCCTTGAGGGACCTTCGTTGAATTGGTGTTCTTCTTGTTGGACAGGTAAGCTTACATAACTGCAAAGCCTATGAAATATAGTGCCATAAGGATTGATCTGTGTAATTTTTGCTAACTTGATCTTGCCTGCTAACGCTGACGAATTGCAAGCCTCCTTGCTTCGTAACTTTCAAATAATTTAAATGATCTTTACTAAAAGTTAAGTTAATGTCAATGTTAATCTGTAATTATTCAGCAAGGTAAACTACAATAATAAATTATATGTATTCTAGACAATGTTCAAGATTCATTAGTATAGTAACTTAACTTGGTTATACAGAATATATATAAAATCTATTATTATAAAACAATAGTGCGTCAATATATCAAAATTACAGTTGTGATGGAATCCCATCAATATTGAATTGTGTCAACATATTTATAATGTTCAGTCTATTTTATAAACAGCTACTGTCATCATCCACCAAATTTAGCTAACAGTTATTGATAAAGCTGGATAGCTAGCTAACGCCAACATAGGCTATTGTACAAATGCATTTGATGTATCATGCAAAGATTGAGAAGGTCAAGTGTATAATTAACTGCAGTAGCTGAGAGAGATTTTCTTTCATATGTCACCAAAATGGACATTGTAATGCAACTCGATACATGTCAGTTTTAATCGATAAATAAATAGAAATATGAATCGGAATCTAAATGAACCAGGAAATCTGGATTAAAAACCAAGCCCTAGTGTCAATTTTTAAGATTAATTAAATGTTCAGTTATTTTAAAAAGAATAAGAAGTTCAGTAAATGTGTCTATATTCAATAAAAAACTTGTATTGATCTTTGGCATCAATGAAATACATTTCTTACAAATATTACATTACATAATATACGGTATTTTAGTACAAATAACATTTAGTTATTCTACAATTATAAATGTATGATTTATATACATTATTAATATACTTTATATGTTTTGGTATAAACAGTATTTTTAATTAAATCATGTTAGATTTATTGAATTAACAATGACAAATAATCTACTGACAGTCTCTTATCTTTATTATCTTTTCTTATGACTGTTTTTTTTCCAAGGCAGGTTATTGTAAGGTATATTATTTTAAGGGGGGAAAAAATCTCAAAGCTAATCCAACTTGAGAGATGCCCACCTGCAGTTTAGAATGAGACAGATTGGAACTAATCCATGAAGACCGCAAATGTCATCAGCAGAAATGGATGCAAAATCCCTTTTTTATGAAACAGTGAGAGGAGAAGAGACGTGCCAGCATTGTGTAATGGTGAATGTGTGTTCCTTTGGTGTAGATGCGTTCTGACAATGCCAATATCAAATTTAAAAAATCTATTAAATAAAATTTTGTAAGGGGTATATTGGCATGATATTTGCCAGGACCAAATTACGGACTACCATAAAGACAAGAATGATGATGCGTGAAAATCCCAGTCTTTAGTCATATTTCTAGTTCCTAAATCTTACCTTGTTACTTTGTGATACTGTTATTAAATTCCTTGATATTGAGCGAAAAAATGTAAATCCTCTTTCAGCTATCTTCCGGATCAAGGTCTGCTCTGTATCTAAGACAGGGCGGAAAACTGCAGGAAACAGCGCTGTGGATCAGAGTTATCTCTAAATGCAACGGGAAAGATCAGAATCTGTTAATGTAGATCTTAAAAATAATTTAACATTATGATTAAGGTGCTTGTCCTGTAAATGCTTTCTTTTAATCTTTTCATTGTTTATACCACTTCTAAACTGGTTATGAAACATTTGATTTGTTTACGTTGTTACTATGACAAATGTCCGATAATTCTACATCCAGTCTTTTCTCCCAAAAATATTTAATGCATCCTTACAATGCCCTCAAATTTAATTCCTCTTAAATTTTATATTTTATTTTAATGTGGTTGGAATACATCACTATAATATTTTCAAACATTATCACTTATGCTAAGCTCAAAAAATGAGAACCACACTTTTGGCCTCAGGAATGTGTGTTAAAAAGGGGGGAGAGGGGGGGGAGGCAAGACACTGTTTCTTTTCGAACTTGTACCTTTCCTAGATATGCTTAACCATAGTGTCCACATTCCTCACAGAATTTTCTAGTGAGACATTTAAAGATTTTTAGAAAACAAGACAAAAACCCTTGAATTCAGTGAATGTCATTTAGAGGTATTTTTAAAAGATGAGTTTTTTTACTTTTTATTGTTAGTAAGCAAGTTTAATACAACCTTTTATATCGGGACACACGCACATATTCCGTGTGTTCTTTGACTTTCACATCTAACGCAGAAATCAAATAAATTTCAAGCTATAAGCTCCGGCCTTGGACGAATGTAAGGGCTGTGATTATTTTGTGTGCAAGATTCAAATAAACCCTGTGCTGGTTGCCACCTTTTCAATCAAAGCCAAATGTATGGCATTTTAGTCTAAGTTGCAGGTATTAAAGCATTGTTGTAAAATTGTTTATCTGATCAGTCTTGATCAGTCTTATCATACAACTCTGTTTTGTCAGATCAGAATCTGTCAGTGACTGGTTTATTTTGAGAACGTAGTTCTGTTGGTAGTCAGCAGGAATTCTCTGTCCAAGTCTTAGTTGTCAAATACTTTTAAGATCCAAGGCAGTAAGATCCTATTTTCTTTTACATATTTTAATATGTTTTTAACTTGCTTTGAGTCTCATTTGTCTTGTCAGTATGCGTCTTACTTGTTTAGACTACTCTAATGTTCTCTAATGTATTTGTAATGGCAGCATTTTTAGTTCACATGAAATTAAAATGGGCTTATTTTGTTTTCGTAATGCATGTTTCTGGTCTTATTGTTCACGATTCATCAGTGCATATTATTCAAAGAAATATTATGAAACAATATCTTCTTAATCTTTCATGCAAGTGTAATAAATTGCGGTTCCTTATGACGTTTATAGGCCACACAGGCTATTGGATAATGTTTACCAATAGACAAATAGCTATTTAGGCATTGCTTTATCAAACCCGCATTGAAATCTGTCTCCATCCTGATATGGAATGCTCACTTTTTAAGATTCCAGATGGATGAAATCAAGTCTTGGTTGTCCTTTTTTTTCCTCTTGTTGAATATCCTGTTTCATCTGGAAAATACATCAAATAACAGAAGTGAATAAGTTGCGAATATAGTAGTATAGTAATGTTTACTTTAACTCGCATTGCAAAGTATTTGATAAATCGATTTTCGACATTGCAAACATTTAATGCTCACTGCCATTCAAGCACTACATACTTGTTCCTCTTATCTTGTAATTGCAAATGTTTGTCGTTTTTCCTAAATTTACTAAAAAACTTTTTTGAAGACAAACTATTATTCCAAATTTTATGAACTTCAGACAAGCATTCTGGGCCATCAGTTTCCCTAAAATAATCCTTATGACTTAAATATGTTCTTCTGTTTTCTAAGTCACTTGTTAAAAATAACATTATGCCAAGTTGCATTGGAAAATTATTATGCCTCCAGCTATTTTCCATTTTCATGAAAGGGTGGATGAGGGTGCTTGAAAATTGCCAAAAATAAAGGTTAGGGTTAGAGGTCCACAGTCTGAAAAGTTTGCTCTAATGGATGGTGCTGACAATTAATGATGTTCACTTACCACTAATACAAAATAGCTGTTTACTCTGGACTACCTCAAATAGCTGAATATGTCTTAGGAGAAGAGAAGATGATTTCTTGGAAGCAGTCCAGACTTTCTTCAAGAGCCGAGTGTCAACACTTTCAAAGAGCATGAATAACATCTAGCATGTTCTGACTATCTACCGCTATTCTGTTTTGGGAACAATTTGCACGGTCTTTGGAACGTTGGTCAATATTTTTGTAAGCGTTTGTAGTTGGAATGAACAGACGGGATCTGTGATCAAACAGCTCTTTCATGTGTGACCTTCGGACGACTTGGCCCTCCAGGAACCCCTAACGAAGCTGAGGGTAATCAGATGACAAGGCGGGCGGCTGGCCTCCGATTCAGATTGGAGCTCTGGTTGAATTGGACAAACATGAACTTTAAATCTTCTGTACACTAGAGCAGTGGTTCTCAACTGGTAAATCACAACTTATGATTATCATGACTCATGATAATCATGACTGTTTTGCAGGTCTGTTCTTATAGGATGATGGACAGCAGGGAAAAACAATGATAAATTCAAATCATAAAAGGTAACCAAGCACATTATTGTATAGTAGTTAGGATAGCAAAACATTAGGCTATTCATCTTCAGTTAAAATGGAAGAGAAAATGCTTCCCATGTCTTTTGTAGTTGATGTCAACAGCCATGTGAATTTTGATGCATATTTATCTTTCAATTGGTAGAAATCAGTTAAATGTCAACGTGAGCATGTTGAGCGACATCCACGAGAACTATGCAAAAATACGGCCCGACCATGGGTTCACTTGCAACGAGGGTTAACATTGTTGCTGTCAACCACCTTTTTTGTTCAGTGAATGGCTGCCAAGAGCATAAAACCATCAAAATTAAGAGACATTTAGTGACCAAACACTCAATTCAAAACTAAAAAGTCAATACCAGTTCTACCAGTTCAACTTAAGTCATGTTAAATATTAACTTATGCAATTCATGATAATATTAATAGATTTCAATGTATGATTTTAAGGACATTTTCACTTTTGTACAATAAACCGTTCTGGTACTGTGTTGGGTCAGCACTTGAGATAGCTAATTCTTGATGTCTAATGTGAAATTTCGATTTCTACTATTTGAAAGGCACTTATACACAGTGCAGTTCAATGTAGTGAACCATCCATTTTGACCCTAAATTCTGCTCAAGCTTACCAAAGATGTGCTACAAATGTACAGTTTTTTTTTTTCAAAATTTAGGCTCTTGGTTCGTATGATTCCCTCAGTCAACATAGAGGTTTTGTACTCCATATGCCCATATCAAACTTGGACTGTGGTATATTCAAAGCCACAAGTTGGAGGGTGAATTTTGCGGCATTGCTGCACGTTTCACTTATTTCGTTGTGGCGAGATCTCTCTTCAGGATGTGTAATCCTCCAGGTCATATATTTCATACAATTGCTAAGGAGGACCGACTGAAGCCCTTTATTAATTTTTGGCAACCATAAGGAGGGTGAAACATGCTCTTGCAACTCCTGGAAATGTTTTGCTTGTGGTCCAGGGAGCTCGTTTATCATGAAGTCAATTAGATAGAATGCCACAGACTGGCTTGGTAAGTACAAGAGACTGTAATTTGGGAATATGAGAGGAGGTTCTATTTCAAATAGTTGCTTTTAGGCAGTGCTAAGCTAACTCTCTGGCTGCACAGTGTAGTATGTGGTTGCTAGAGGTGATGTGAAGTCGATGAATGAGATGGCGTGATTCACAAGCTGTGGGGATCCAGACTCCTGACTTTAGTTTGGACCGGGCTCAGTGATATGCTGCACAGTGCAAGCTTTTTTTTCCGAACAACACAATTTTGTTTTTGTGTTTTGAGTGTCTGTGCATTACAACCTCTTAAATGGCCAGTTAATTCACAGACTCATCCACATTGTTTTCTCTCTTGCTTACATTTTTTAAATATATATATTGTTTGTGTATATATGAGTGTATATATGAATAATGAGGTATGTCTCTTGAAGGAAATGTGCAATCTTGAAGGTCTCATATAGGAATGACCAAAATGAAATGTCTACAGAAATGCCATAGACCTTAAAGACTACAATTGTCTGCCCTGTGTTTCCTATTTCCCAGGTGAATCTCTTGTGACTGTGCACTTTAAATTGTTTAATAAAATGAATACTTTCAGGACCATTGTTACCTTTTGCATAGAGCCATTTTCATGTAAATGTTTACACCCCACCCCCCTCCAAAATTCTCATTACTATAATGCAGACATGTTATTATACTCATAAGACTCTATTAATTCAAAATTAATATGAAATGTAATAATACTGTAAATGTACTAATTCTGTAAAAGTACAAATCAATAAAGTAATAAAAAAATATATTTTTTAAAATGTCAGTGTATATAAATAATCGGCCTAAATTATAGGCTAAATTAAACAAAATACTTTTCTTTAGTACTGTTCTTTTTATTTTCGGGCCAAACTTGACCTGCACTAGTTTCAACAAGAAATTGGGACGAGATATATTGAAGTGCTTGTCCTTAAATATAAAATAAAGAAAATGCCCCAAACCTTTAGCCCTTGCCATTAGTAGTCAGATGCATGTGGTATTGGGGTGGAGGGGACATTCTACAGAGTTTTTATTGGTCAAATGTTTTATATTTCCCTGCTTACTTTGGTCCATTTTTCCTGAAGAGAAATATGAGATTTTAAATTTATACACCAAAATAAGGTTTATTTTGCCACTTAACTTTGGTTCATGGGGTTTTTCATGCATACTGCTAATAGCAAAGCAATGGATTTGTTTAAATTATATGACTTTTATAAGAATTAATTGGCTACATAATACTGATCTCTATATCCTGACCCAGTTAGACAATATAGTTAAAGGATCTGATAACACACAACAGTTGTAATGCCCCAAGGATGGACATGTTGCAGTGTAAATGCATATTACTTACGCTTATACATGCTCATTGAGTTGCAACATGATGAATTTTACATATGGCTGCACTTGAGGTGAGCAAATCAGGAGCAGAGTAGCTAAGGACGGGCATTTCTGCCCTCACTGGACTTTGAGCATGGGAGTTTGTGTAAAAGATAGATTATGGTTATTTTTTCAGGCCGGCTTGTTGTAGGATGTTTTATGTATGGGTGTTTGTGTTCTCTGCAGCTGCGTAGAGCCCATAATGGGATTGGCAAAGTTGCCGTAGGTCTCATAGAGTAGGATTGCAGGACTGCACATGGATGAGCCGCACTTGACAGTTCTGTTACCGTTGGCACTGCTGTTGTTTCAGTTTGTGTGAAAATCAGGTTGCATTTTGCATGCACAGATGATGACTGTGCCCGTTTCCCAGAATTCTATCCCACACACACTGCAGATGTTCCGGTTTAAACTAAACAATTAAACTAAATAATTATCTGAATGTTCTTAATTCTCTATTCTTCACTCTCTTCATGTTAGCATAAAAATGATCCAGCCTGTCATTTCATTGAACTTGGAAAGCTGGGACTTCCAACTTCCTAGTAGGGCTGCAACTAACAGTTATTTTGATAATCGATAATCTAACGATTATTAGAACGATTATTCGACTATTTGGCGATTATTGCAACAGTTAATCATTAGCTCTTAACCGATTTTTCTGCTTGTGTCCTGACCTAAAAGGTTGGATTAAACGTGCTTACTAACAATAAAGATGAAAGCAAAATCTTTTAAAAATACCTCTAAATGACATTCACGGAATTAATAGGATGCTTTTAGAAAATTATTTTATACTTTTTATAATTTTAGGTTTTTGTCTTGTTTTCCATTTAAAAATGTCTAAAAATACTTCAAACTAGAGTTTTAGATATTTGTATTGGAAAACAAGCTAAAACAAAAACAAATCAAAAACATATTTTGTTGTATAGTGTATAATGTGGCAAAGACTACCCTCTCTCACCTTTCTGTTCACTTCAATCCATCTTTAACTCACAAAAAAAACAAACTCTCTCATATTATTAAAGCTGCATATTGCCAATGTTCATCACGATAATAAATCACAATAAGTCATGAGCCAATACATTATAATCCAGCTGCAGCAAGCGTTCGCGCTCAAGGGACAACCATCCCCGCGACAGAGTGTGCATCAGCCGGACGCAGTTTCAGTCTCTCCCCCTCAGATCGGGACATTCGCGCAACTCATAGAAAAGGGGACCGCACAGAAAAATGCCAGTTTCAGAGTTTGTAGTTATTTACATGATCTGCTTCCATATTATTTGAACTTTAATAAAGCTATAATGCATTAAATATAACTGCATTTAAGATGTAACGGGATGTTTCCTTGCAAGTTTTGCTTTAGCAGAGCGGCAGCTCCACTTATTCCACAACGAGAGTGTTTCTGTATTTACTTATTTTTGTAAATATATAATTCCCTCATACTTTGCGATCTACATTACCTGAAACTGTTTGGAAAGTTTAGAGTGCATCTGGACTGTGATCTGTGTAATTCTTCCTCACCTCATTCAGGCGCGAACTGCAGTGCTGCTCTCATCATTAGAGTTTAAAGTGATCTCATGTTACGTTAAAAAGAGATCAAACGACTATTCGACAATTAAAATTTTTGTTGGCAATATTTTATTGTCTTTTTCAGCCCTACTTCATTACGCTGATAATGATAATATTACCTTTTAAGCAAATAAATTGTATAGATGAGAAAAAAGTTTCTGATTACACATGATATTAAAAGTTTTTTAGCAAACGTTTGATAAATTATCCTCTCTAATAATAAGTGTAAAACAAATGCAAGCATTTATACTGCAATTTATCACAATTTGGTTATGAGGATTCTTCTTTGTGGCACACATCTTCTTTGTTTTACACGTAATCTACGTAACAGCCAAATTAATAAGTTTATGTTTTGAGACATTAAGTAAGTTGTATCATTGTGATACAAGAATCTATAATCAACCCATGGTGGTTTATTTTGGGCTAATGACTGGTAGACTGTACATTACTAGATTACTGACTGTACTTTACATTGTTGCACGCATGTACAATCATTATCCAAAAAATTTTAATCGCTGAATTCCACGATTGACCAGGGGTGGATGAGTACTGAAAAATCATACTCAAGTAGAAGTTCTGTTAAGTAAAAGTAGCTGTCCTAAAAAGTACTCAATTAAGAGTACAAGAGTAGCTCATTTAAAAGTACTCATGAGTAGTGAGTATTGAGTACCGAGTTGCAAAACCTATGCCCTGTTATAATGAACACTGTATGCCAGTTTTAAAATAAATCACTTATCTATGATAAACACTAGGGATGTGCACGAGTAGTTGAATATTTGAATATTCGTTATGCAATAATTATTAGAATAGTAAAAATACTATTTGAATTTCGCAAAGTTGTGCTTTGCTGGCCATAAATACAGTGAGATGCATGTTAAATCCTGAACACAAACTAAAACTGGCAGTTATAACAGAATGCACTGGGTGGCGCTGTTGAGAGTGGACACAAGTTGATCACATTTGTTGAGCAAACGGTTCTATTACTACGTTCAGATGGACACCAAAAAAGTGGGTTATTGTGATAATGTGGCTTACTGTGAGAAAGCTGGGTTCCTGTTTAAATGTACTGGATAAGTGGTGTACACTTTACTCTCGTTTATGTGCAGCTCATCAGAAAGCAGCGTCCCTGTAGCAACGTAATCCCCACCACACTTCTGTAAACAACAAACATGGCATCCGAGAAAGACTTTGCTAGCTCTAAGGGACATTCCATCATTTAAACTGGTGTGTATAAACAAGTATAGTTTACTGAGCTTGTTTTCCTCAACAAAAACATGACATGAGATACAATATTAACATGGTAACTATTATATGCAGAGTGTTTATACTCATCCTTTGTGTTTACCGCCTCAGTCTACTTCATTAGCGGTTTCTTTTTCGTCACTTTGCTTTCGTTCTATTCTTTTTTGTTTTCACGCATTGCTTGTTTAAATTTTTTTTTTTTAAAGCACAGGACATGATATATCAAAATCAATCAAAATCAAAATCAAATCACTTTATTGTCACACTACTGTGTACACGAGTGCAACAGCAGGTGAAATTCTTGTGTGCAGTTCCGAGCAACATTGCAGTAATGACAGTGACGAGACATAAACCACTTTACAATAACAACATTTACACAACACAATTTACATAACAAATGTACACATACCTACACAACAATTTACATATCAAATGTACACAATACACACAATGTAGAATACACATACACTAGATAAGGGTATAAATAAATATATATATATATACACTAACTGAATTGGGAGCGAGAATATATTGACAGAATGAAGATTAATAAAGTGCAGTGCTGATTGTAGATCGTGAGAGATCATGTGTTCAAAAGTCTTATTGCTTGTGGGAAGAAGCTGTCATGTAGTCGGGTGGTGCGGGTCCTGATGCTGCGATACCGCCTGCCTGATGGAAGCAGTGAGAGCAGCCCATGACTCGGGTGGCTGGAGTCTTTGATAATCCTCCGAGCTTTATTCACACACCGTCTGTTATATATATCCTGGAGGGAGGGAAGCTCACCTCCGATGATGTTTCTGGCCGTTCGCACCACCCTTTGCAGGTCTTTGCGGTTGTGGGCGGTGCTATTGCCGTACCAGGCGGTGATGCAGCCAGTCAGGATGCTCTCAACAGTACTGGTGTAGAACCGTGTGAGGATGTGTTGGTTCATTCCAAACTTCCTCAGCCGTCTCAGGAAGAAGAGGCGCTGGTGAGCCTTCTTCACAACGGCCTCAGTGTGGACGGACCATGTGAGTTCCTCAGTAATGGGGACACCGAGGAACTTGAAGCTGCTGACTCTCTCCACCGGTGCTCCATTAATGGTGATGGGGCTGTGTTCTCTGTCTTTCTTCCTGAAGTCCACCACAAGCTCCTTGGTTTTACTGACGTTGAGGGAGAGGTTGTGCTCCTGACACCAGCGCGTCAGAGTGTGCACCTCCTCTCTGTAGGCTGTTTCATCATTGTCAGTGATCAGACCTACAACCGTCGTATCGTCAGCAAACTTAATGATGGCATTGGAGCTATGTGTCGCCACACAGTCATGTGTGTACAGGGAATACAGGAGTGGGCTAGTTATAAGCTTGTTTTGAATATAATTTGAAGCTTGTTTTTTTTTAATTGTGACCCAACCATTATGACAAAAAATCATTTTACGTCTCTTTCTCATTAATTACCTTCATTTAAATAATAGAATATTCGTTTTTTATGAGCTTAAATATTCAAATATCAAATTATTAATGAATGTCCATCCCTAATATACATTACATTCCAAAAAAATAATAGGGCGACATGATAATAGAAATGAAGATTAAAAAGTTATTTTCGATACACTGATCACCATTTTAAATCGTAATGTATGAAACAATTACTTTAAAATCAGTTTATGTGTATGGTCTAAATTTCCCTTAATGCAGACAGAGCATTATTGTTGTGCTTAAACATGTTCAAAACAATGCAAGGAATGCAAAAAAATGCTAAATAAGCAGGATCACTTGGCACATCATGTCCTACAGAATAGAGGTAGAGCAGGCATGGGAAAAGTGGTTTGGTACAGGGGCTACATCATGCTTAAATAATTCACCCAAAAATAAAAATTCTCTGATCATTTGCTCATCCTCATGCCATCCCAGATGTGTATGACTTTCTTTCTTCTGCAGAACACAAATTACGATTTTTAGAAGAATATCTCAGCTCTGTAGGTCCATACAATTAAAGTGAATCAGTGCTAAAATATTGAAGCTCATAAAATCACATAAATCAGCTTAAAAGTAATCTAATCCATGTGACTCCAGTGGTTTAATCCATATCTTCAGAAGCAATATGACAGATGTGGTGAGAAATATTTAACTCCTCCCTGCTTGTCGTCCTGTGTTTTTGGTGATTCACTTTCTTCATGCATATTGTCACCTACTGGGCAGAGAGAAGAATTTATAGCAAAAAATGACTTAAATATTGATCTGTAAACAATGCAAGTAAATGGTGACCAGAACTTTGAACCTCCAAAAAGCACATAAAAGCCACTAAAAGTAATACAACTCCAGTGGTTTATTCCGTGACTTCAGAATTTATATGATAAGTGTCCTACAGAGCTGAAATATTCTTTTTCAAAATCTTAATTTGTGTTCTGAAGAAAGTCATACAAATCAGGGATGGCATGAGAGTGAGTAAATGATGAGAGAATATTCTGCCTTAGGTATTGCTGTACAAATGTTGAACTTTATAAAGGCTAAGCATAATTATAAATGATTTTATTATCTCTACGTTCCTGGTAATTTATTATACCAATTAACACACTCTACAGCTGGGGTCGATATTATTACAAAATTAACAATATTTAAAAATATATTGTTATTAAAAATGTCACTGATTTATTCTATCACATGAATACTTTAAAGCTACTCAAGTTATTCAGTGGTTTTCTCGTTTCCTTGTTATTGTTGTTTGATTAATAACCTTTATATGACATAGCCTGCTCATTTCACATATATGTACAGTACAACATTTTGATACAAATATGCTTTTTGTCCCACTGTTAATGTAAACGACTGCATTTACATTAAATCCTCACCAAGACGGGCACTTGGGTGGAATTATATAGTGTATTTGATAATTTTAGTGCGAAACCGCATTCACGCTCTTGGAGCACACGCGCATGTAAAGCGTACAAACATTAATCGTCTGTCAATCAAACAGTGTGCAGTTACAGATGTCAGGAAATCAAAAGTCAATCTATTATATTTCATCTAGATTCTACATCAACCAACCGGTTGCTCTCGTGATCGTTGTAATAAACACCCCTGTTCTAGATGTAGAACACAGGCTAAATATAGAACACTACTCAAAAGTTTGAATGACAACATTTCTCTTTTTTCTGATAAACATCTAGATCATTTTATTGCCCAGCCTATTGATAACATTGCATTAATCTCTCACAGCAGCCCAATAATCTCAGTGATAGACAGTTAAATTACAGGCTACGTTATAAAGACAGAATCTAGTAAACGGGCATGTTTTTATATGGATTGATCAAGTTAAACTCACATGAAACGATCAAGCAATTGGTCTTTATCACTGCAAAAATCCCTTTCGTGTGCGGCCGTAATGTTCAGGTGCTGAAATGTGCTAGAGGCATTCTCCACATTTTGCACCAGATCTGCTGCTGCTGTTCAAGTATTTTACATGTGATTTGATTTGATGGGAGTCACGAGACTCTCATAGCCAATCAAGTTGATGGATTAAAATAAATTGAGGACAGGGAAGTAGCGAACACAGATGGTGGGAAAATAGCGCTGTAAAAGTACAGTTACAGCACTTAAAATGTACTCAATTAAAAGTATGCACTTTTTAAACTACTTAAAGTAAAATTCTTAAGAAAAAGTAGTTAATTACAGTAACGTGAGTATTTGTAATTTGTTACATTACAGCCCCGCTATTGACCAATCAGAATCGAGTATTTCAGAGAGCAGTGAAGTAAGTAATGCCATCTTTGATTTGAAATCAAATGGGAATGACAATGAGGCTGTGAGGGATAGACTTATCATCTCTTCAACTGCACACATGGTATAAAGTTGTAAAAAGTTTCTTGATCACATCAGATTTTCCACAACTCATGTTGTCTGGAGTTTTTATTTTGTTTACTGAATGTACTTAGAATTATATTTCTTCAAAGTTGTGTCAGCGGAACAATCCAAAAACACTTAAAAATGCAGTACAGCCTATTGAAGAGACTATACATCTATCCCTCACAGCATCGTTGTCATTTCCATTAAAATGATGGCGCTGCTGTGAATAAGGTCTATAATCCCATATCCAAATTGGATGGTACGCAGCATTACTAGCAGCAACTGGTCAGAAAACACATGACACACTGATTCAATCAGTGCTGCTTTTTTTAGCATCCTCAACGCAATTTTTTTTAGTAACCTTCCCTTTATTCCCCTTTCATATCACAGACCTGCTAATGAACGGACCTCTAATTCATTAACACGCAGGTCCCAGAGCTGCTTCTCTGCTGATCTGTAGTAGTATGCATGAGCAGATAAAGCAAGTAAGTGAGGGGGGAACCAGCAGGAAGCAAGCAAAGCCTTGGGGTAGAATCTGCAGTGAACCAGCTACAGCATCAGACGGGGCCAGATGTAAATCAGAAATGTGTAGTGTTTTTCTATTTTTGTCATTGGCTGAAAGTAACGACACACTCAAGAAGCGGCTGCTGCAATCCAGGGAGTCTGAGACATTTTGTGAGCGAGAACGGTAATAAGAGATATTTGTGTGCAATGTTTAGGTTTTTAGTGCCCATATAATAGCCTGGTGCCATCTCAGTGTGCAGTGACCATGTGGCTGCTATTAATGTATCACAGGCTCCCTCTTATCAAATATCTCCCTCTCTCTCCACAGCAGCTACCCAAAATCAAAATCGTGTTTGTGAAGTACTGGACCTGATTTATAAAGTAGAGGTCTGTGTGGGATGGATTTTTCAGACCCGCTCCCGAAAGATTCTGTCTTGCCAAAAATATGAAATATTTTGTCCCACTCCCTCCTGCAACTTTCAAGTTTTTCCCTATCTGCAAAAGCCCGCAGGTAGTGATCTGTGTGAATGTTTCAGTCTCATTCCCGTAAGATTCTGTCCTGTCTATCATAAGCTGTTTTTATTACAATTCCCATCCGGGGAAAAAAAAAAAAACGGGTAGAGAGAAAAAAAAAAAACACGTTTTGTTAACACTTGCATTACAAAATATCTGATTGACCTTTGGTTGCTTTAAAGTTGTGTTTGTACCTTTCTTTAATATCCGTAGCACTAAGGGACTTTTTCCGCTGCATGGAGCATACAAGTATTTGTATGAATCAACCCTACACTTGCAAATTGTCAAATTTTTTTGTTGCTCTCACGCAATAGACAGATAACCCGAATAACACGCTGTACCTTAAATACTTTAAATAAAAATCTATTTTAAAAATAAAATAGATTTATTTCTAGTTTGTGGGAGTCACGTGGGTCATATCTTTCTCCCGTTCCCACGCGCACACATCCTGCCCGCACCTGCACTCAGCAATCAGAACTCCTCCCACACCGCACTGTTGTGGGACACATGCTGCTGTTTTCCCTGTTGTTAATTCAGTGTCGATGAGAGATTTCGTCTGTCTCCACACGTCTTACATCTCTTATACATCGTTTTACAGTTCTGTGATTTGTTTTATATTTATTGTTTGTCACTGCTTTTTAAACTATATATTTGCCATGAAAATAACCTTTGGTGCTTACATGACATCCATCCATCCAAATTCCTGTGTTTCCCAACATTACTTTACTCATATAGTTTCACTGGTAAAATATCAATACTCTTGCTACCCTACCAAGGCCATACTCATTACTAACATTGAATCTGAGAAAAATGGCTTGAATTATTTAGATGTGGATTTTGTTCTTATTGCATTTTCACACAACGGTTTCTCTGAATTATCTGAATTATCAAGCTTTTATTTTGGTTGTTCCCATTGCACAGAAGGCACTATATCTAGAATAGAAAAGGTATGTGTAATCATGGGAAATGGTTAAGACAGTCATCTTTTTTGCATTAACTTTATCACGCTAACTGTTAAATATATACTTATTTCTTTGTCCTTCAAGTTTGGTTGAGCCAGAAGAATTCCTTCCAGTTTTTTCCATTACTGTCAGGTGTTTATCTATAAATTCATCATCACATGCCAAAACTCACATCAAAATCTAGAATCTTAAACTTTAAAATGGAACACAGTGGGTGTGCTTGAGTCACAGTGAGGGTTAAATCTGCTCAGAGCTGAATAAATCATCATAATCACACCAGATGTTCTGACCCAGCCTGCAATAAACTCCAGCCCAACATTCTCCTCAGCTGTTCCAGTCAGCCTGGCCAAACTCTCCGTGCTTTGCTTATCTACTCGTATCGGATTCAGTTTTGAATCAGTGCTTATATGAAGCCAAGCTCAGCTGCTATTCAGCTGGCTGTGTGGTCCACTGTTACCACTTTGACACACAGCACAATGGACCACCAGTAACAAGAAAAGATGCCCAACTGGCTGCCAACTAGCTAGTCAAACAGACAGAAGGTTTTTTCATTTGATAGGATATAATTGAATATGTACATATTCTGTTGAGACGCTAATCTATTAGTTTGAAACAGTTTAAAGTTGAGCTATGCAATAATGTTTGTACGTTTGTGGTTTGTAGTGATGTTTCATTAGTAAACTGAAGGGCGAATTCACTAAACAGTTACACCGCTTTTTAGTGTGGTATTTCAGCACATATACCTCGTCTTATTCACTAACTACCCGCGATCTTATTTAAGCAGGTGCAATCAGCCCTGAAATTAGTCTTAGGTATTTATATGATTTGACTTTCCATGCAAACAAGCCTCCTTTATATGTAAATTTGGCTCATTGATTGTGTTTCACTGCGCACAAAACTCTGCTATTTGCCTTGCTCAAATAACATTGCACTATTACCGCCCTAGGAAAGTAGGCTTTAAATGGAATGTTATGTAAAAGAGATATTTGTGTACATTTTCTATTGATCATAACAGTAGAAATTCATCAAATAATGATAAAATGACACAGAAGAGCATTATAACCTGGCACATGTCCATAAACGTGGAGTAGTCATGTGAACTTTCTATATTTTCTAGAGCTAATTCAGGTGTCTAGATCACAGGGCTGGAGTGTAGCTGTACAGGCCAGTCAGCCTTCACCCTTGTCTTACCCAGAGTACTCACATTCAAAATGACCAAAATTCACTTCCCTAAAATCTGTACTACTGTACATTGCTGGGCTGGTTGCTGTCTGTTTGCATTACTTTGGCTTGAAAACAGCTGGCACACTGCTAACATTTCCACACACAGCTGTGCTTCTCATATAGCAAGGGTTTGTTTATGAGTTATTATTGTAAGGTAAAGCCAATAGAGAGCCCTGGTACTGCGACATCTGAGAGCGTAATTTGGTGTCTTGGGCATTGTATATGAAAAATTGAAAGGAACAGATTTGGAAATGATTGCCCCACCATCATCTGTCTTTTTTACTAAAGATTGTTTTCCTATAAGAATTCTGGCATGAACGCTGTGCCATATATCTTCTGGATTATTATTTAAATTGGTGCAGACATGTGACTGCAATTTGAAGCTAGACAAGAAATTTACAAGCTTTTCTCTTGTTAAATTGCATTACTGAGCTAAATGTGCTCAGTTTTGCGTAATTGTGGTGCAGTGTGGTGTGATATTCCTTTTCAAAGTAATCTTCTTTTAACCTGGTGGATAATAAACAGATAGAACAAATCCTGTAGAATTACACA
Source organism: Moxostoma hubbsi (assembly GCA_032164185.1). Lineage (NCBI taxonomy): Eukaryota > Metazoa > Chordata > Actinopteri > Cypriniformes > Catostomidae > Moxostoma > Moxostoma hubbsi. Next base: position 36,217,803 of record JAVLUX010000017.1, on the reverse strand, counting down.
GATGGAGGGGCAGGAGTCACAACCTCCTAGCCCCAACCACAACACATTAGCAATGTACAAGCAACTACTCAACACCCTAGAAACTGCTTAGCAATGACCTAGCAATCACCCACAACACCCTTGCATTGTGACACCATGTACTGTGGTTTCATCAAAAACATAACAATCGAGTAATTTGGCTTAAAAGCTCTTCTTGCTATAAGTTCTTATGGTTTTATTGTATTTCCAGTGACTTGATGTGAGATTTGGTTCCTTTTTTCCTTTGTTGCCTTGGAATTGCAAAGACTAAATTGCAGAAAATAAGGAACACTGAAAGATGGTGGAATAATGATGGAACAGCAAGTTATCACTCCTTACACCACATCAGATGTCCTCACTGACAGGTCGGACATGTAGGCCCTTATGCCAGCCATGTGTTGATATACTGATAGCCTTTCTGTCCGGTGACTCAGAAAGGGTCATACTTTGCATTCTTGCCCGGAGCCTCTGTTCTCTGAAGATGACCTTCACATTATCTGTCTATCAGAAGAAGCCTGAGTGCCAGTGATGGAGGAAGGGGAGGTTGGGGGATGAAGGGCAACTCACTGACCTGTGATTCTTGCTCTTATCTCAGCCGTGAGCTGGTTGCAGACTTGGAACAAGGAGAAAGACGCTGCTCTGTTCTTGGATCAATCAAAATATTTCTTTATGATATGCATTGTCATTGGAAGGCAAACTCTGGGTTGTTAGGCTTGGAGATGTCTTTCAGTCTGGTCCCTATTAGGGTTGCGCGGTATACCAGTGCTAATGAAATATTGCGATACCAAAAAACGTAAAATGATATGATATCATCTTGTTTTTTATTTCAGTAAATTATTTAAGTACTCTGCGATTAGAAAAATTTAATGCAAAGTGAGATTTTTGAGATTAAATCAAAGACCATCAAAAACAATAATAAAAAAAGACTCGATATGGCCAAGTATGATCATTAAACAGCATAAGGATGTCATTTTATGAAATAATATACAATCAGATGCGCTACGTGCCACAGCACAAATGAGAGGCGCCTATATTCTCTGTCATCTTCACACACACAATAAAATGTATTAAAATATTTAACATGGAATCCAGAATTCTTTTAAAAGAAAAGACATAATTTGTATCTATAAGACTTTATGCCGTTCTTTTAGTCAAGTAAATTTGAGTGTAAATGTTTTTTTCTTTTCTTTTTTTTTTGTATTGAGTATAGAGTTAGTATCGATACTGAGGTACCAGGACTGGTATCATACCGAAGCCAAAATTTTGGTATCAGAGCAACCCTGGTCCTTATGGATTTGGCAGAAGTTCTCCAAGCGCAGTCCAAAGAGGAAGTGGTTTGAGGGGAAGGAGAAGCCTAGTGGGGCTGGGTCCACTTCAGAGCCAAATCTGGTCCCAATAGGTCGTTACAAGCCTGTTTGATGTTCTGCCACAAAATCAGGTTCTCATGATTCTTGCTGCAAGCACACACTCACGCGAACAGCTGGATGGAAAATAAAGTGAACGGAAACGTTTCGAGCCATCAAGCGTAAAGCTTCCACGTTAGCACTCAAAATGTCAAGTCCAGTTTATTAAATCCTTACAAGAGGATTTTAGTCTGATAAAATTGCTTACTAATATTAATTGTGAAAAGTTATATACAATATGTTTATGGATTGGCCCCATTCACTTTACAGTACTTGTAAGTGCTTACTAGGAATCAAACCTCATTCTTTTTCAAGGGGTTTAAATTAATGTTCTGGGTTCAATACAAATTAAAGGAATATGCAAGGTTCAGTTCAAGTTAAGCTTAATTGACAGCATATGTGACATATTGTTGATTACCAAAACAATTTTAAAATTTGACTTGTCCCTGGTTTATTTAATAATATAATAAAAAAAACAAAATGGCAGTTAAAGAAAGTCAATAACAAGAGAAGTGAAATCATGAGAACACATTGAGATTTTGACAATCAGACACAACTTTAGATGGGAGGAAAGACTTTAGTTGAGATCATTTGTTTTTGGCTTCATGATCTTTTAGTTATCAGTTACAAAAAAAAAATACGTTCCATAAAATCAGATCTGGACTAAAATCAGAATTTTCTTAAATTATAGACCAGCAGAATCTTTTCAGAAGACGTAGGACTTATTTATGTGATGGCATAATTCATGAGATTAGTTTTTATTGGTTCCAAGCATGCAGGTTTGTAGAATCCCCTCAGCCCCCAACCCTCTCGCCAAAGCCTTAGGTGTTCCTGGAGGTCTTGTAAACCCTGATTTGCTAACATGTTGCAGCTAATTGAGAGGGGCTTCTCTCCCAGTACACAATAACAGCTGAGGTTCAGAGATGTCATGCCTGCACTAATCAACATCAACTGCCTGCAAATTATTAACACATGCTGCCCACTTATTGCTGGAGTTGGGACCAAGGCAAGTGGCTGGAAATCAGACTAAAGTTAGTGAGACACCATAAAGTCCTTGAACTGGAAAAGTGTGATTCCATGGTGGCTCAACTTTGAATTTGGCCTAGACTAATTCAATTAGTTTTCCTTATGTAGTCATTTTTGAGTTGATACTCATGACTTCTGATGGTTTATCCAATTTTAATGATTTGTCATCGACAAAACTTCCAAAAATACAGTGGTATAATCATGTGTGATTATTTGTGTGTGTGTGTGTGTGTGTTTATTTTTTGTTTTTTATGGACAATTATCAGATAGTACCATAGTATTTTTTATGTACCTTGATACTCTACAAGGTACATGGATATGGTAATCATTCAGTATTGTGGTATTTATGAAAGTACCATGGTATTACCATCTGATCACTGTGAACACCATGTGCAGTACTTTTAATGAGGTGGAATATAAAGAAAAAGAAAGAAAAAAAAAATCAAAAGGATTTAGCCTCTTTTTACACACAATAAAAGTGCATGATGACTTAGGCTAACATTGGACCTATCATCTCTTTTTGTATTCCATGGTTGAAAAAAAGTCAAAGGGGTTTGGAACAAAATGGGGTTGAGTGAATAATGACAGAATTTTCATTTTTCGGTTGTTCTGGTTTTTAACGCTATTTAATTTTAATTTGGCTTGATTAAAGGCCTGAAGACATGATTGTACTTTACTCAACTTCAGTAATTAATTGTTCTGCATTTCGCATTATGTTTGAGGTTTTTGGATGCTCCAGTGAACACAAGGCTGTAAGCATGAATGTTTGTCTGGAAAAAAAAGAGGAAGCCATGCATTTCTGTTCTCCCAATTAACTTCTAGTTACAGTCATGATTTACGTAGATTCACACAAACATTCACCCATTTGCCCCCCTAGAAACCCATTTATCATCTTGCAGAGCAGCCCAGCCGTCATTGTGAGGAAAAGAACATGCAGCATTGACTAATTCACACAGGCAGATGACCATGTTTAATTTCATTAGCAGACCAGCCTCCGCTCCTTCTGTTGCCGGCGGTCGCAGCAAGGAATGGAACATAACATGCAAATGAAATATTATGTCCCCTTTTTTTCACCATTTAAAAATGTTCACTCTTCTGACTAACGCATTTGCTGAGTTGACATCTCATGTGGTCCGACTTCTGCTGGGCCAGTGGAAGACCTGAGTTATGACCGCAGTCATTTACGTTCTGCTGTATTTGAGACAGCTCTTTGCTTAGCGGCTGAGTTATTTTAAATAGGAAAGCAGATGATCTTATTTTTGGCTTTGCTATAGGTGTAGTAACATCATTTATTCCAGACTGATTTTAAACCTTGTGGTGGGTGGCCTCTGTGTTTTGAAGCTCAAACCAAGAGTGATCTTGGACACTTAGAAACTAACCAACCAACCACCCCACCCAGCTATGTGTTTTTAAACAGTGCATGCTGACCTATCCCAGCAAGTCTGAGTATTACGTATAATACATTTAATTGTTTGGATATTTGCATTCCTTTCTGTGTTATTGCTCCTCTCTTTCATGATCTCTTCCAATTAATCATCTTGGTTGGAAGTCTACCTTTCTTGTCCTGCAACTGCAGTTTCACTTTTGTGGTGTGAATAGTGTTTTCCATTGTCATGTTGTTGAGATGTTTAAATAGAGGGATGGCATTTGAACTTTTCTTGATATGCATATGTATTTTGGGTTACAAGGTAGGCCCACTGGTAAATTTTCTACAGAATTTTTCTTGACACTGGCAGACCCTCTGTTCTGTCTTCAGCTGTGTTTTCTCTTGCCGCAGTTAAATCTAAACATTTAACAAACATTTATACCACTTGTTTCAGAAGTGTCTGTTGCAATAGAGGACAAAGAGTTAATTCGTTACTTACTAGAAGGACCAGATGGAATCTGATTTCTTCAGAATTGCATCATCTGTGATTTCATAAAAATTCTACACATCCCTACCCATTGCATGTTTGTGTATTAAATCTTTTGGCTAAGTTGGGTATGCTTTCAGCTACCAATATACTTTTTCAGTGATGTAAACAATAACAAACAAATTACAATCCTATTGTGCATGTCTGGTCTTAAAGCATGTCCGGTTACTGCATTTTTAAAACCCAAAACTGTCAAAACAAAATTAATAGCATGTACCTTAGCATGTAGCATTTAAGACTAGCTAAAACAAAACAAATAAGGTATGTACAAAAACTGAAAATAAACAATAAGGTGTCTTTACTGTAACAGTTGTTAAAATAATTTACATTTATTTGTGTATGGATGTACCTTTAAAACACGAGCCCTTCTCATTTGCATATTTCATGTTGAATGCGATGTGTGCGCTTAGTATACTTAGTATGCTTATGTACCCATCTTTTCATAATTTCTTTATTTTGTAAAGCTCAGAGTGTTATATTTGGCACTTTTCTCTCTCTCATGTATGAGGTGATTGTACAATTGTAAACCAACCATTAAATATGTGGATTACTGACACTTGCTGTTTTGCTCTGTGCTTTATTAAGTTAATTGATGCATTAAAATACTCAAATCTCCAGGGAAAGCGTTAAAAGTGATTGTAAAACAGATCAAATTCGTGGGCAAGGAAGACGCGAGAAACCGGCTTAACATATAAACTAAAGGTTTAATGAAGAACTCAAAAGACAAACACATAAGATAACGGACGTCCGTAATTGAGCTCTCTCTCTCGATCGCCGTCTGCGAGTGGCCTTTATCCCTCTTGACGGCTTATTTAGCCTAATACGGGACCGGGCATGCGTAATCACGCGGCGGTCCCGCCCTCCACCGTGCCACAGTGATGTCCAAACAACTGGACATGGACCTGTTTCCTACAAGAACCTGCACCAGACTGAACCTGCATCATATACAGGTCAGGAGTTAAGCGTTCTTTCATAGCTTTTTAGTCACCGCAGCCGGACATGACCTGGTGAGATTAGCTGGCTAACACTGGGGAACATGTGGCTGATGCACAAAGCAGTGTAGTCGGATAACCCGGCGTGTGCCAATCGCTTGCGGTCTTTAATTCAAAGTGGCGATCTGTTGCTAATAACCAGACTTTTTTGCCATTCTTTCACGCTTCTTTAGACACTCTATGTGGATTACTGGTGAAATGCACTAAATTTGTGAGGTAAACACAGATCGGATCAGAGGATTGGTGCTTATAGACGTTTTATTCCAAGTGTTGGAATATGGACATTTTGACACCTCTTGCTCTCTACGGACGTCCGAATGTGGATTATGAGTGAAATGGACTGAGTTTGTGGAAAAAGTATACAGTACTGAGGATTCGTCCATCGTTTTCTATGATTCAAATCATAAAAAGGAAGTGTGCTAGGAGTCAAACTTTTTTCTTTAGTGCTCCATCGGTCGCTCTCATTAAAGGGTTACTTCAGGATTTAGCATTAAGCTTTGTATCAGTAGAAAACCAGTAGTATTTTCGAATTATCCTCATTTTGCGTCATCGGAGGATTTTTGGGCCAGAGGCTTAAAACTACAGCGAGTATTCCGCATGTTTTCACCACGCCCATATGGGGCGGGATCTCACTCACAGAATGTGAAGATAGTGTCAGCCATCTTTCTGTTGAAGCTAAGCTAACAGGCTCTTGCTCTGTGTAGAAAGTTTGTATACAAGTAGGCTAATCACGATGGCGGAAGGTAGTTTTGAAGTTGAAATGGCAGAAGGTGATTTCGAAGATCTGTTGCAAGAATCTGATGCTCGCGGCTACCTGTACGAGCCGCAATGCAGCGATGAACAGTTGCGGGAGATGGAGGAACAAGAGGCAGCCGGAGCAGCTGCTGTAGCAGGGGAGCAAAACCTGCTTGGCAGGCAGGAGGAAGAGCCCGGCCAGACTCGAGTTGGGGTCGGACTGGTGGTGTCAGTGCTCTCGCTGTGCGCCTATGGAAACAGATAGAGAGTCCTATTGCTGTCGCGAATTTCAGCGATGCCATTTTCTTCTGGACGAGATCGCTGAATCCGCTGATGAAACAGCACCGCTAACTTGAGCATGTATAACTGAGCACCCAAGTTTTGTACCACACATGGACAGGGGAGTCCTAGAAACTTATTTTAGGATCCCGAAGATAAATTGGAAACGCCAGCCAAAGCCCGCAGGGACAAACGGACGGCTTAGTGTAAAGTGAGTATTTTGTTTGTTTTTCTTTTTGTTACTAAGACGTCATGTACAGAGTTTGGACACCCGGAGTTATAATGTTCTTCCCGCGTTGTCAGTCAATTTATCAACTAACTCACGATTTATAAAGTCACGATGTATCAAAGCAAGCCTAGTTGTATCATATTTTCAGATACTGCCGCCTGTAACCGGTAGGCGTGGTTTGGGAGTGGCCTCGTAAGGGCAGCAAAGCAATTGCATTCTGGGAGTTGTTGTCTTTCAGCCACATGTGTAAAAAATACATTTTCTGCATTTTCTCAGTCTAGAATGCTTCAAATTCGAAAATAATTTCACATTTATACTATATAAATGACCAATTTTAAATACACATTCATCTTCCCAGAGGTGAAGTATCCCTTTAAGGACAGCAGGTGAACCAGAAAAAGTAAATCCAACATATAGGCTAATTGGAAGCATATAGATGTTTGAATATAATTTCTCTATATGATTACTGTGTTCAGTAGAAGTGAGTAATAGCACTTACAAAAAAAAGTGCGCTTTTGAACTGTGTGACAACACGTCAGGGTTCCTGTGTGGAAATGAGGAGACGGGGAGCAGTGACATGCTTCAGGTAAGGCTTATATTTTCTTTGCCTTTGTGTGCAGCGTATGTACTCTTTTCAATGTTTTCACTCAGTTCAATAATCAACACTCTCAAAATAAACTTCTTCACAATATTCAATAGATTCAACACTCAATATAAACAGATGCCAACGCTTCACACATTCTCTCTCTCTCCCTTCTCTGGCATGTTCAGTTGTTTTAAGGGCTCTTTCCGCTATAATTGTAATGAGAAACAGCTGTTAGAAATCATGTCAACCAGCTTGACGAGCCACACCACTCCCTCTCTCCCGCAAAAAGACACACGTCCAAGCCCCCATCACCAGAAATGTACAAACATTGTTTAGTTCTATTGAATTTTTTCTGCGTTTAAGCTACATTTGATACATTTAAGCTACTTGTGACATACAGTATTACTATTTCAGTGTTTGTGTGCATGTGCTATAATGGCTACTCACCCTGACGTTTAGAATGACTATACTTACGTTTTGGTAGTCTCTGACTCTGGACAGTGACAGAGGTTACCACAGCATGCTGTATGTCTGGAGGCCCAAGTACAACTTCTGCAAGCCGATGTGATGGTGTTACAGAAGTGCCTCCATGATTCACTTGATTTACAGACAAAAATATTGAGATGCTTTGGACTTGCTGAGGTTGACACCCCCGCTGCACCACATATAGTATACAGTCATTCCCTATGGCCAGTTCCATGCCTTTCATCAATGTGTCATCAACCCAGGCAATGCTGCATGGTTTGGCTAATTCTACTGTGCTCTCTAGAAATGTAACTTACCCTATGCAGCCTAATCCTGTTGACATGAGTAGCACAACCAGAGTCCTTGCATCTGCTCTTTACCAGTGTAGGCTTGAACCACCTGTGTTTGCAGGCTATGAAAAAGTAAACCCTGATGACTGGCTTCATTCAGTCAGCATTTATAGACCCTCTCTGGACTTGACTGATGTCTAAATTCTTATAGAGCTTCTTGGTTTTTTGGGAAGGAACCCAAAGAGTATTTTAATATTCTTGACACGCATGATGTTACATGGGCTAAGTTCTGTGACTTCTTCAGGAAGGTCTTCCTGCCATCTGACAATCAAGAACAGATAATGACAATGTCCAAACTGGCAACTCCCATTCCAAGATGAGTTCACATTCGATAGAGACTCATAATATGCATACTGAACCTCCACCTGAAACACAAAATTCAGACCAACCTGAAAGCAATAAAGTGGTTGAAGGCAATCCATTTGTCAAACAGAAGGGAAACTTCAAGGGAGGGAGGATGATTCATAGAGGCAAACCGCCCTCCAGAAGATAAGTATGCCTCACTTACCAAATGCACCTTGTCCCACCAGCCTGTTCATTGTGTAGGATCTCACATCTACTTCTTTCTGGAACACTCCATTCAGAGTCAAGGTGAACTTCCATGGGCAGGTGCTCGATGCTACTCTCGAAACTGGGGAATCAATTTCTGCTGTGCTGGAAGATTTTGTACAAAACAGTGCTAGAGTGAACACAAATATCAAACCATGGACTGCTCCTCCAATTCAACTTGCAAATTGTGTTGCTTCATGGGTCAATGCTTTTATCATCACTTTGCCATTATCCCTCACCTGTCCTCTCCATTGGTCTTGGGAATGTACTTAATGCTGCATGCCTCAGTGACCATTCACATTATTTCGAGAACGGTTGTATTTGGAGGTGAACCTGCATTTGCAGAGTTGGAGGGTATGGACTTGCATGAGTCTGGGGACTGTATGATGTTTATGGAGGTCCAAGTTTGCTGACCTGATAATGGTCATCTAGGCCATTCATCTCTGGCAGAGCACTCAATAGATGCGGGTAATGCCAAGCCTATCCACCTTCTGCCTTTTCGGACCTTGCCGGCTATAAAGCAGTTGATAGAGGACCAAATCAAAATAATGCTTAAGGAGGGGATCATCGAGCCCACATGAGGCACTTGATCCATGGCAGTTGTAATTGTCAAGCATTCTGGTGAGCCACAATTTTGTGTAGACCATCGTGGCTTGAACCAACTCATTGTGAAAGACTCATCCTTTACAGAGAGTCTATTAGTCCCTTGACTTTCTGGCCCGAGGATAATATCTGACCACAGTTGACCTTGCATGGGGTAATGGCAGGTTGCTGTATCTGAGGAGCCAAGACCAAAAACTGCCATTGATTCACACTACACCAGATTTGAGGTCTTCCCTTCAGCTTGTGCAATGTGCCTGCGACATTTCAGAGACTTATGAACCGTGTCCTGGCAGGTCTCATTTACAAGTCTTGTGCAGGTTATCTAGACGACATTGTTTTGGCTTTGCCAACTTTCAAGTAACACCTCTCTGACCTTAAAGAAAATCACTCCAGGCTCAAGTTTGCTGGGCTGTCCATTAAACTTGCCAAATGCCAGTATTGCCATGGATACCATGTCTCTTCAGAGGGAATTCTGCCTGATCAGGAAAAAGTAAGGGCTATGACAGACTTTTAAGGCCCCAGTCAATGTAAAGCAAGTGAGACAGTTTATGGGATTAACCAGCTACTATCGCCATTTTATACAAGACTATACCACCGTGCTGAACCACTGTTCGTGCTTATGAAAAATGATGTTGCATTTGTGTGGGATAGTACCTGCCAAGATACGATGGATCTCCTCAAAAGCAGGTTAATATCAGCACCTGTTCTGAGATTTCCTGATTTCATGCTCCTTTTCTTTATTCATGCTGATGCCTGCAATGCAGGACTTGGAGCTTCTTTGATGCAGAGAATTAAGGAGGGCTGAGAAGTAGCAGTGGTGTATGCAAGCCGAGCCCTGCATAAATCCGAGAAACAATATTCCACTCAAGAAAAGGAGTATTTGTCCATCATCTGGGCCCTTTAATACTTCAGGCCATATGTCAAAGGTCTCCATGTGACCATGTTCACAGACCACAGCTAATGTCTAATGTCCCATCCCAACCCTACTGGCTCAATGGTTTCTTAGCCTTCAGGTGAAGATTTCAAGATTGTCCATAAGCTGAATATTCAATCGTGAAACAAGGTTGAAACCCCCGAAGCCTACTGATGGTAAATGGTCTGCACTTATATATGCACCTTTTTTAACCTTAGCGCTATTCAAAGCGCTTAACACAGCATCTCATTCACCCATTCACACACATATTCACACACACACCAATGATGGCAGAGCTGCCATGCAAGGCGCTAGCCTGCCATTGGGAGCAACTTGGGGTTCACTTAGGCATGTTAAGTCGTGTGGGCCAGGAATCGAACCAATCCTGTGATTAGTGGACAACCCGCACTACCACCTGAGCCACAGCCACCCCATGGACATGACGCTGCAATAGGTGGTCTTGATCTCCGTGCCCTGTGCTCATGAATCAATCCCATTTAAGGCAGTTGCAGCTAAATGACTGGAGAAATCATCCGTAAACTTGAGGACACACTCTAGGAGGAAAAGTTTGAAGACAACACTTCTCGGTACTCCATTCATGATAGCCTTCTGTACTTTAATGAGCCCAAACAGCTTGCAGCCTCCACCCTCTAAAACAGTTGAATCTGTATGCCCCTACATCAATCAGAGGAACCTTACTGAAGTACAATCATGAATCACAAAGACCTTGGAAAGACTAAAACACTGACACTGAGTACATCTACACTGGAGAGTTGTGTTTAAGTGTTAAATAGTTTAGATGCTTACAATTATTTCCTTAGTGAATTTTTTTTAAAATTATTTTTATTTTGTTATTTGATGGCTCCTATTATAATCTAAAAACCTTTTCAATAAATAATACATTAAAATGATAACTAAATGAAAATCAGTACCATTTGTTAGTATCAGTCAATGGCTGACCATTTAAATATATAATAATTTAAAATTATAACTAAATAAAAAACTGTACTGTTTGATTAGTATCAGTCAATGGCTGACCATTTCTATAAAGAATAATTTCAAATAAAATAAATAGCTAAATAAACATCAGTAGTACTGTTTAGTATCAATGAAATGCTTACTATTTTAATACTGCCAGTCAATTAGGGGCAGGCTGTATAACAAGAAGCATTTACACCTGCAGAGTCAAGAGATAAACATTAGGATTTTTTCTCCTAATCAGTAAATGCTAAAAAGTCTGCAGATTCCATCTGGGCCTGGGCCAGTGGTTAATCCTCTGTTCACCAGCTGATCTAGACTGCTATTTTAATGACAAGCACACACTAATGAGATTATTATTATTTTTATTTAATTTGTTTCGTTTATCAGTTTATTTTAAGTTCTATGAAATAATAAATTGTGGAACACATTGCATTATACTTTGATTGCTTTTGTTAGATGAAAACTACTTGTTGGTCCAGACTTCAATATCCTGTTCTTAATTTAAAGAGATTCAACATAGTTTGATGGATGTAAGGCTAGCTTGCTAGGCTCCGTTCCCATGAGTATTTGTGTCCATATTGGGCTTGGTAGTTGTCTAGCTTATGGTCTAACGCATGATCCTTGGCACTGAATTTCTGAGTGCTGTCATGGGCTTTGATTTCATGGTTGGCATGTGTGCTATTTCATCTATATTAACATATCAAGGTTCTTAGATGTGTAATTTATCAGGCTTCTTGTCTTCACGAAAAACAGGTTCCTTACCTTTAGAACTCAGGGAAGCGGCAGTCACTAACGCTATAAAGCCAATATGTAATTGTATCTACATGCATGCCTTACTTAGTAGATTGAATGCTGATAACTACCAATGATACGGTTCAGTCTTTTGGCATGGCTGATGCCCGTGGACATCTGAGAAGCCTGCTGACTGCTCATTAACAGATTTTATTATTAGCTGATCTAAGTTACTGCATGGCATGTCTTCGGTGAGCTTGCGCTTCAAACATGTCAAACAAATCACTATACTGTTCAGAACAGAGACTCAAAGCAGAGTCTTTTGTTTAGCTTTTGCAATGCTCTTTCCTGGTGAAGCCTTTTACTTGGAATTGCATCTACTACTCCACTTTTGGGGAATCTAATTTGAAACCGAAGCTTTACAAGCTACTCATATTAAAAGTTGAGTGCTACCTTCATTTTAAACTGTAAAATAAAATCCTGTTGTTTTTACAAAAAAGACCACAACAAAACAGGGCTTGGGTAGCTCAGTGGTAAAGACACTTGCTACCACCCCTGGAGTTCACTAGTTCGAATCCCATGGCGTGCTAAGTGACTACGCAATGCTACGTAACTGATATTAAAAAAATAAATAAACATAACTATTCCCATAAACCCCGGTTGCCCCGGCCTTTCTGCATGTTCTCCCTGTGTCTGCGTGGGTTCTCTCCGGGTGCTCCGGCTTCCTCCCACCATCCAAAGACATGCAGGCTAGGTTAATTGGTGTCTCCAAAAAAATTGCCCTAGGTGTGGATGTGAGTGTGAGTGTGCGTCTGTCTATGTGTGGCCCTGCGATGAACTGGCAACCTGTCCAGGGTGTACCCCGCCTTTCGCCCAATGTTAGCTGGGATAGGCTCCAGCCCCCCGCGACCCTGTACACAGGATAAGCGGTTGACGATGGATGAATGGATGGATGGAACTATTCCCATAAAATATAATTAAATATTATGCGTCATGCAGGGAATTGTTTGAATACCCGATTATTGTTTTTTACTGTAATTTTAACAATAATTTACTGTAAAAAGTACACTTACAGCAGCAGCAGCTTTTAAGTAAATCTGCTATAAAATGGTTACTAATAATTTCAATGAATGAAATGAACTGATTCACTAGAATTAATCAGCCTTTCCAATGCTATAGATGAGGAAGGGCAGAAAATCATGTTTGATTATCATCTTGGCTTGCTCATATAAAACTGTGCACAAGATACAATGTAGCATTTATTAGCTGCTGTCACATTACTAAAAAATTTGTAAAGTTAGTAATGCCGTTACTTTAAATGACTTTTTCACCAACACTGATTTACACACATACTTATCTACAGCTGTTTTTGTAAAGTTTGGAAAAGTGGAATCTCCTGGAAGAGGCTCAATGACAGTATAATGCGAAAAGCAGAAATCTTCCGCAGTGCACATGTGTTTATGCATCTGTCACTTTTTTTAACTCTTAGCATCATTCCGTGTGGTTAGCAGGCCTTGGCTTTTAAGGTTTTTTTGACTTGGGTTTGTGTGTTTGTTTACAACATGTGTTCTTCACCAGAGATGGGCTGCTGCAAACCCCCAGTCTGCTGCTTGTGACATGGGGATTTAATTATGGCCAATTCTGTGAACAGGTTTCTTTTTACTTTTTTTTTTTAAATGTCCACATTCATGCTAGCCTGGAACCTAGCAAACCCAAGCTCCTCACAGAGGCCCTGAACAGAGACGCTCTTGTATGGCCCCTGTGTGAGTGCGTCAGCTCTCACAGGAAAAAATGTGAGAAATGCCTCAGACTAACAGTTAAGTTTGTTTTCTGTAAAGGACAATTATGTTAGAGGAGAGAAAGCCCCAGTCTTTGGTGCTGTAAAAGCAGGCAGGTGGTGTTTGAAAAGAAGCTAGATTTTAGAGTGACAGAGATAATTTTTATTCCTGGTGTAGCCCTATTAACTGGATAACACATATAATTGGCTGTCATATTGAGACACATTGAGCCTCATTCTGTCTACATACCAGGAATGTCCTTTGGCTCAACACTAAAGCTTTTCCAGGATTCCAAAGATGAATACTGTCCCAATATGCTGTCCTGGCAGGTGAAATGAGATGCCTTCAAGTGTCAACAGTTGGGCCCTATGATGAAACTGCTGTCAAATACACACACTAACTCAGGTTAACACTTAGTCTTCCACCAAAATAAATGCCTGATTTAACAATGTGACATTGTATACATTATGAAAGAAATATAGTACTGTGCAAAAGTCTTAGGCGCGTTATATTTTTCACAAAAACATTTGTCTTATAATGGTTATTTTATACATTCTGCTTTTAGTGTATTAGTAGTAAGAATCCATGTTAGATTTCAAAATTCCCTTTGTAAATAGAATTGAAAATAAGAAAAAGGAGCTCTACAACAGATGGGTTGGTTTTAGTTTCTGGTATAATATGAAGAGACAGAAGCAATTGAGACAGCCTAAATAGAAAGATGAACTGTGGAAAGTTTTCCAAGAAGCTATCTGCCCACGAACAAGAAAAACGTCATGGTTACTGATGTAACCTCCATTCCCTGATGGAGGGAACGAGACGTGTGTTGATGAGTTGACATTAGGAATTCACACTTGGGAGCCCAGACATCTCTGATATGTGAGAAAAGGCCAATGAGAATTGGCGTGTGGAATTTGCATGCCACTCACCCAGACATATGGGTAAAAAAGTAGTGCTGCTTGCAAACACACACTCCGGTTTCGCACTGAGGAGCCGAGCCAAAGACCTGGCCATCTCAGTGATTGTTTCAGTGATGTGGCAAGAGGGACACAATGTCTCGTTTCCTCCATCAGGGAACGGAGGTTAAAATAGTAACCATGACGTTCCCTATCTGTCACTCACTTGACGTTGTGTCGATGAGTTGACACTAGGGGTCCCAATGGAAAATGCCACAAGAGCTGAACCGAGTTATGCAGACTGGCGGTGCGAGACGGGCAGAACTCTGTGTGCCTCGTAGCCAGCACAGCAAGCCGTCGCGTAACTACCCTACTGATAACTACTAACCTAACTACTGATCTGTGTAATTCTTCCTTTCCTCAGGCAGGCGCAACCTGCAGCAAGTAATGCGTCATCATTACAGTTTAATGTGATCTCATGTTATGTTAAATGAGATCAAATGACTATTCGACAATTCCAATTTTTGTAGACAATTTTTTTGTCAAGAAAAACGTTGACTAATTGTTTCAGCCCTAATAAATACACATGTAAATACAAATCTGAATACACATGATGTAACGTGAGTCGAGACAATCAGACGTTGTGTGGAGTGATAGAAACTGTTTGAGTGATCATGATCACTTTCAGCTTTAAGCTGCTTTTTCACTGTCTTCGACATTCACATAAGACTGCCCTATTACTCCCCCTAGTGGCAGTCATGATTAATTGTCATTTTGCTCGCAATGGATTTGGTTTTTTGAAGGAGAATCTTTTTTATATAGTTAATATTATGATAATAAATCAGAAATTCATAGATGTCATTTTAAATATGTAGGTTTTGCGTTTGGAGAAATAAATGACACATGTATTTAGAAAAAAGTTTAGGAAAAAATCTATTGACATATCTCACTTCGAGCTGATAGTTTTGCATGAATAAATCACTTTTGGTCAGGCGATCGCATACGGGCTAGTCGCACGAGTTTAAATATTTTAATACTGCCAAGGCTCAAATCGGATCCGAAAATATTGCAAATATTGCATACAAGAGCACCTGTGCGACTCTTGATTGAAAGTGAATGACTTCCGGTCTATCATCTGTCGGATGCAGTGAAAAAGCGGCTTTACTCTCTTCAATATGCGCTCTCTCATTGTCAATCAGACATGCGCGCTGTCACTCAATATCTCAATATGGTCCTGGAGACGTTGTCTCGTTTCACTGTGTACTGTACTAACTGTATATGGTTGAAACGACAATAAAAACCACTTGACTTGATATCTCATCATCAGTCACTCATCCTAGTGATATTCTGTGAGGATCTCAATTTAAATCAGAATAATGTTGGTCACAATACGGCTTATCACAGCAATTACAATGTAAACTTAATGGCACAGTCTTCACGCATTTCCTTAATCATTAGTGATTTGTGTTACAACAAAACAGCAAAGTCAGTAAACAAATCATAGATAATGATTTCTAACTGGAGCAGTGTTAGAGCTTGTAATTGATATATTTTTGTTATTTTTGAACATTTCTCTGCTGTATGTAATGCAATCATGGTACTGGTTGCCTGTATGTCACAATTAATGATCGACCGTAATGGTTTTTTTAATAGCCGATGCCAATATTCAGAAAGCAGGGTGGCCGATAGGCCTATACAATGCCGATATATCACACAATTTATTATAGTAAAAAACATAAACATAAAACTGCTACAAAAAATCATAGTAAACTCTTATTTAGCAGTATATTTACTCAATTTCACACAAAACGAAAAAAATAATATTGTATTTGAAAAGGTAGATAGCAGTTTCTTCAGATTTCTGTTTAGTTTTAAAATTTTAATAATTTATTTGCACATGAAGAAATTGTAGAAAATATATTAGGAAGAAGGAAATAACAGTACACACTGTAGTCAAGCAACCATGGATGGCATGTCCATGTTAGCAATTGCATTTTCTAAAAAAATACAGAATCAAACCAATTGTACATACAGTGCATAGTGAATAAGGCATTTACTTATAGCATACGTGAAGCTCTTTTACCTTGGGCTGCATCAGAAAATGTAGGCAACTGACTTACTACCTTGCTACCTAATCATTTAATGGCTTAACTGACATCTGTTTTGAATGCATGGATCTCTTAAGGAAATTGGCCTCCAAGTAGTTTGAAAAGCACCTTATTTTCATCCTACCTCCGTAAACAGCCTCCGGCAGCAGCATTTTCCTGGTTTTGGATGCAGCCTTGAAGTTGCACTCATACGCTTGTGCAGATCCAGCAATCTCCTGACAGTTTAAATGGCCTGGATCTCCTGCTTGGACTGTTGTCCTGATTTGTGAATCAGAGGAACTTTTGATCCTGTTACTGACGTTTTTGATTCTGGCCGATAGAATACACGATTCAGAGGAAGATAATAGATGAGCGCTCGATGGGAAGAAAACCCAACACTTTTTGTGAGATTTGTGAATAACATCTATATTTGCTTATTTGCAAATGGTATATAATACAAATTTTATTGATATTAGCCTTTTATCATTAGAAAAGTTACAGGGAACTGTAGATGAGAGGCTGTTAGAATATGTGCTAAAATAAATGAGCGCTCCACAGGATGCTGGATCTGCTGAAGTTGTGTGAGGTTGGTTTATTACATCTGTTGACATGGGCAAATTCAATAAAACTAATATCATATACCATTTGAAATATGCAAATTGCAAATGGTATATGATATTAGTTTTATTGAATTTGCCATTTATCATTAGACAAGACAGTTAAAAGTTACAGGGAACTGTTGAGGAGAGAGAGGGAGAAAGAAACAGGCGAGCACTTTAACATTATGATCACAAACGCGTCTGCTGTGGCTCTGACATGCGAATTGTTTTAATGACAATGTGTTGCACACATATTTATTATTGCATTAACCTGAAGGTAAGTAACAACAAAACAAACTGTGACTGGTAGTTTCATGTCTCAGTCGCTTCACATGCATGCAGCCGATTTTCGGCACCCTCAAGAAAAAAAATCGCCCAAACGGGAAAATGTATTTGCCGATAATTAAAATGTCTGAATATAGGCTGATTTATTGGCCTCTGCGATATCCCGGCTGACCACTAGTCACAATGACCTTTGATATTGACAACAGAACTATTAAAATGTTGTTCGATACAAATAAATATTAGCCACAATTAATTTAATGTTTATGTAATTTTGGTAACAATTTATAAAAAGATTCCATTCAATAGCATTAGTTTTAATGCATTTAGGTATCATGAATAAACATTGAACAATATATTTTTACAGCATTTATTAATAGTAATGTTGGTTAATAAAACACTTTTTAGTTCATTTTAGTTCATAGTGCATTAACTAATTGTGGCAGCGGGGGCGTGGTCAAGCGCCCGCCTGAAGGGAGAAAGCGGTAAGGGCGCTTGCACCTGAGCTAAATCATGTCTAATACCTGTCTCTAATTTCAGTGAGCACGGGGAGAGCAGATAAGAGAGCCACAGCCCCGCCAGTCGAGAGAGAGAATCTCGCCAGTCCAGTGTTGGCCAGTCGAGAGAGAAAATTAATGTTGAAAGTTTATGTTCTCCCCATATTATTATTTGGAATTAGAAAGCCTTACCTTTGCGTTCAACCCCGTTTCCGTGTCCTCCTTCCTCTTCGGAGAAGCCGAACCTTGTTACACTGGTGCCGAAACCCGGGATATTAAAAGATTTGCGTCCAATTCGTCCATGGAGAAGGGTCACCCCATAGAGTCCTCCCAGCTGGCCGAAGTCCTACAGTCCCTGCTTGAGCTCAGGCAGGACCAAGATCGGCGGTTCTTTGAGATCATGCGGGCTCAAGCAGAGGATCGTCTCGCCACCCGGAGCCTACACAGCCAGGACACCCACGCCATGTTGCCCCCGCCCACGTTACAGAAGATGGGGGCGGGTGATGATGCAGAAGCGTTCCTTGATTTATTTGAGCGAACCGCTGAGATTTGGGGCTGGCCGCAGAATCAGTGGGCAGCCCGCCTGGTTCCCCTTCTGTCCGGGGAAGCCCAACTCACGACTCAACAACTGCCGGCCTCAAGCCTCCTGGCCTATGTGGACCTCAGAAGAGCCATTCTGCAACGAGTTGGTCGGAGCCCCGAGGAAAGCCGTCAACACTTCCGGGCTATGAAGCTGTAGAAGTCCGACCACCCGTTCGCCTTTGCCCTGCGGCTCCGTGATGCCTGCCGGAGGTGGCTGATAGTGGGGGACAGCAATGTCGAGGGGCTCATCGATCAGGTGGTGCTGGAGCAATTCGTTCATCGGTTGCCCAGGAGAACGGCAGAGTGGGTCCAGTGCCACCGCCCGGCGTCGCTGGAGGCAGCCGTCCAGTTAGCGGAGGACCACATGGCGGCGATCCCAAGGGCGGATGAGCCCTCTCTCTCTCTCTAGACTGGCCAACACTGGACTGGCAAGATTCTCTCTCTCGACTGGCGGGGCTGTGGCTCTCTTATCCACTCTCCCTGTGCTCACTGAAATTAGAGACAGGTGTTAGACATGATTTAGCTCAGGTGCAAGCGCCCTTACCGCTTTCTCCCTTCGGCGGGCGCTTGACCACGCCCCCGCTGCCACACTAATGTTAACTAATACAACTTTTGATTTTAAAAATGTATTAGTATATGTTGTAACTAACATTAAGGTTATGTTAACTAGTGTTGTTAACTAATGTTAAAAAATTTAAACTTTTTGTAAAGTGTTACCATAATAATACGGTGTGGGGCATAATCTTATAACTGCAGAATATAACTTACAAAAATGTGGCAAATTGCACTTTTAAATAAATCAGTATCGGCCGATCTTGGTGTTAAAAAAAATCTTGCTTTCCATTCCCACCAAATCCTCTGCTCCAGAGCATGCATATGTTATCGTAATGATTGTATTTTACCCAAATCCACTGTCAGAGTGGGATACTTTCCTAGTTGGACAGACCTGAATAGAGAAGGGAGGGACATAACAAAAGACATAGATGATGGAAATGGGGAAAAGAATGAGAGAAAGATCAGCACAGCTGTCTTTGCAGCTGAATTTGCACCACAGCAGTCTAGCCTCTTTACTGACTTGATTGGCTTCATTTGGTGTCATTGCTTCCACATTGAGACCACAAAGCGGACATCTTTTTGAGATTGCTCCTTTTGCCAACTCACCCCAGCTAGCCTTTTCAAGTTTGAGAATCTACCTCTCCTAAATCCAGCAGAGCATCTTGATAATTCCTAAACCTTGGTTCTGTAGTCAACCGCATTATTTTTTTATCCAAATGGAGATGGTGGCCTGAACTGGCATAACCTTTATATGACACGTGGGACCTGGTTTTCATTGCCCTTCACCCAATAGTAAGAGTGACACAAACACAAATGTGAAATATTTGACCTCCTATACAACGTTGTTTGCCAAGAACCCTTGAATCAATCAGGCTCTGTATCTTCTCCAACATACGTATGTTGGAGAAGATACAGAGCCGTATTGATTGACTGTGGGTCTGACCTGGAAAAAATGGGAATGCAAGAGGAAGACAGAAAGTGACGAAGAGAGTTTTGAGAGAAGATTTTTGGAGCGTTCCATGACTGTGGATCTGCACCCCTCCCCCCAGGAGGAGCGGCGTTTCCTGCTATGCCACTCAGCTGAAATCAGATTCCAAACCTTGCTCGGGCCTTGTTTTTCTTGGCATGAGACATGCACAGACACTCATAGAGAACTCCTGTTGGAGTCTTCACTCCGCTTTCTCTCTTTTTCATTGCCGTCTCCTCGTCCACCTCGGTTTTTCTCATTTGTTCGAGAAAAACAGCATCTCCAGAACTCTTTCACCTATGTTTTTTGGACGTAACCTGATCTGTCCTCACACTGCACATGTTTTAATAACATTTAAACATCTCCAGATGCAATTTGAAAATAAAACAGCACGAATGTTAGCTTGAGGCTTTGCGGTTTCACGCCCTTGTTTTTGATCATCGGCTTTTGAGACATGTGAGATCTTTCCTCGTACTCTGCTGGTGGTTATCCTGATGCTCTCTATTATTTAGATACAGGAACGAAAGGAGAACCCATTTTGCTGACATATATTTACCATTACCTAAACACAGTTCCCTAATAAAGATTCACGGAAACCCAAATGCAAAGTTTGGAGGCAGTGTAGTTTTTTTGTTTTAGTATGCTTAACTAATTATCAAAGTGATCATAGATTTGATGTATTTCCACATGAACAATAACTTCTCAAGGATTGATCAAAGATGAAAATTCTGTCATCATTTACACATCCATACTCTTCAATAATCATCCATTTACTTTAATTGCTACTTTTCCACAGTGAAAACGAATGGTGACTGAGGCCAAAATTAAACATATTTTATTTTTCACAGAAGAAAGTAAATTACAAAATGTAAATGTTTTAATGTGAACTATCTATTTAATTTTATAGTTTTTATAATTTTATTAGTGTAGGGCAACAAATCTGCATCTTTTAGTCAGTCAGTGCATTGCAGAATGCAGATAGCATACCTGTGGCCCGCTCAGCCTCTGGCTTGGAAAAATGGCTATCTTTGTTTTTGAGGGAACATAAAAAGGGTCCCTGTCTATAGTTGCCTGTCATTGGCTCAGACACCGATGGTTTCTTATTTACACTTAGGTCTCATGCACAGTCCAGTCATGTAAGTATGTGTATGGGGGGATATGTGTGTTTCTTTCTCGAGGGGAGGGGATGCTGAAAAAGTCTGAGCTCATAAAAAAATGTAAGTATCCCACATTTGAAAATATTATGGAAGAGAGAAGCACTCGATTTCTGGGCTACATTTAGCTATTATGCCTTCATGCGGCTCACATGCTCTTGAGCTCCTAAAAGACTTCTATCACACCAAAGAAACATGAAATCAGACTTTTGAGTTCATGTTTTGGTGCATTTTCTGGACTCGTTGGACTTCCTTAACTTCTTTTACCTGTAGCAGAGCCTCAAATTAGCTTCATATGATGCTCAACAAGGCCTGCACGTTACCGAATTGGAAAAATTACTCAAGTGTTTGGCTTTCCATGTCATGCTCATGCAAATGTTTTGTTGTTTTACATGAGTTGGGTTTAAATGGAGGGATATATCATAAGAGCAGAGAGGGGCTTTGGGAGTTGTGTGTAACATTGGGTCACATCATATTTTCCCCAATTTGAGTGATCGCACAATTACGGCTGTTAATAAATATCTCTATTGGCAGCCCACATTCCCAAACCAAACCTCATTGGAAAAAGGCGATAAAGAGTTTTTGGGTGAATAGATAATCAAGTGTTTGGATGCGCAGCTGCCCAGTTTGATTTTAACACCCCTTGTTTTACAATTCATAATGGGTGCAGTGCAATCATTAACCACTGTGCTTGTTGAAGCTGTTACTGTTGTGCATGACTGTGTTATAGCTAGTTGTATGGAGGAGGAACTTTCAGGCAGCGCTCTGTGGGGGGTTGTAGTGAGTTATATGAGAACTCTTGACAAACATAACAAAATACTCACTCATACACACACACACACACACATACAGCAAAAAGAGTCTGTGTCTCCACAACCCTGGCCAAATTGAAAGCCTCTGTCCCTGCATTCAGAACCAATTAAATGCTGCCCTTTGTGGCTGGGCTGAAACAGCTGCAATGACTCCACAGAGTCTGTGAAGACCAGGCTAGAGCCAGGCCCCCTCTGCACTCCAAAACACACACACACACACACACACACACATATATATATATATACTGTGAGAACATAAGTGAGAGAGTGAGAAAGAATGGAAAGAGAGAACAGCAAAGGTTAGATGAGTGGCAAAAATTCCATCTAAAAGTTTATGCAAGAGGCATCCTCGCTAATTTACTCACCCTTATCTTGTCTATATAATAGCACACAATTATAGAATAGATAGCGGCCCATGGACAACAGGCCTGTGCCACAGGAAATGAGAAATAGCTAGTAAACAAACACTTGGTGAATGTACTTTGATGTAAAACACAAAACTCATAAAAGCTAGGTGAAGTCACTATTGTTTACAAGAGATTGTCTTTCAACCACTCTTGGGCAATTCAAAATTATCTTTTTGTATATGTGTGTTATTACTTGGCAGGCATTTTAAGCTTAAAGGATGTTTCAAAGATACATGATTTGTAATCTCAGCTGAAGCTTCCATTAAACTTGCTTTGAAATTAATTAATAAAATGAAACATTTTATACTAACAAAAACAATCTGAACAACATTTCTGGAGATGTTCTTTTTTGCAGGGCTGATGTTTAAAGTATTATTTGTCCAGTAGCTTCTCGGCCAAAAGAGGGCTTAAGAGATGATAATGCTCCTTTCAATGGTCGTGGCATTGCAAGTCTGAGATAGAATGGCTAAATTTAAACCCGTGGACAGACATGTCGCGCCAGCGGTGCATGTCTCCATTCCGCTCTCAGCTCCCTATACATGTCACTCTGTACATCTCTATAGTCTTACGGTATACTGCTCCGTGTAATATTACATCAAATTAAAGGTACTTTTAGTGCATTTAGGCATAGTTACGTTATATGGTTCGATTTAGGAGAAAGAGGCAAAGCCTTTTCACATTCACAGACCCGTGCCGAGACTAATTGACAGCACAAGTAGAGAGAAAAAATGTCTAAGAAAGGAAAGGGGTGAAAGAGTGGGGGCAGAGGGAGATTCTAGTCTTTAAAGTTACATTTGTTAACTGTATACGCTTATCGTTATCTGCAAAATCCAATAGTGGTCAGCCTTCATGGCTTTGTTCACACTGCAGGAAAAATCTGATTTTTTTTTGTTTTTTCAAATCTGATTTTTTTTGACTGACTGTTCAAACTGCAGGTTATATGTGGACAGATCAGATATTTTTTCTGTTCAGACTGCAGTCGCTTTTTCTAGAATGTCCACATTAGTTGTCATAGTAGTGATGCAAACTTGCGTATGTTCACCATGTGTGAGTGTTTATAAGTGTATGTTTTTCATGAGGGCAGTATCCAAATATATAAACACATTTGAATGATTTAAAAAACAGGAGAGGTGACATATGCAGTATTTATCGCTGCTAATGTTTACAACTGTCACGTTTTTGCCAGACGGCCCGTATTTTATCCCAAACGTGACGCCTATTGGTCTGTATTTTAGCGGGTAGTAAAACATCCCATATTGAAGGCTTTGTGTCCCGTATTGAAGCATAAAGGGTCGGATAGCGGGACTCTTGAAGAGGACCCCATCCTATATTGAAGCGGTCAAAATACTCAAGCATCCTGTATTTGTGTGAAACTTTCAACCTATTTGCATTGTGGTGACTTGCAGCCGGCGTGTGTTACCGCACCTTTGTGCATCTCTTTGAGTGAGTAAAGCCAATGTCTGTATGATGTTTTCACTGCTTTGTCTGCCCTTTAACTTTAAAATTACATATGGGTTCCATTCAGAAGTGATCATCTCTATTCCCTTCATAGACTTTACCTTCCACTGTGATGAAAGATGTAATAAAACGGTTATTCTAAACTCATTTTTTAAAGTCAATGTTTTATTTTGAAAATAGTCTTGGAACAATCCTACACTGTGGCCATCATTATTGTTTTGAAGTGCACTTTGAAGGTATCAATTATGCCATTTGTAATGCAGTATATGTCTTCTTGTCAGAACACCTGATGAAACAACCCGTCACGCACAACGAATGATGAAAAAACACATAAAAAATCTGACCATTCAGAATGAGATGCATTAAGACTAATCCACCTTCAGTCAGATTGGCTCAAACAATCTTATTTTTTTCTGCCTGTGTGAACATGGCCTTTGTTAATGTCAAAAAAACCTAGAACCACTTCATAACTGTGCAGGTATAGATAATTAATCAATATTTTTGAAATGTGGCCAACAATCAGAATAAAAAATTCAGTGCTGTGGTACTTTAATCAAATATAAAAGGAAAATCAAAAACTGAAAAGTTTTTTCAGTTCATAGTATAGGTAGTGAAAAAAACCCTGCTCAACATATTTGGTCTTTTGTCAGTCTTTGTCTGTCTGTAGTTTTCTCTCTCTGTCTCTACTGTGGGTATAACGGTTCAAATTTCTTACAGGTTTGTATTACGGTTTTAGGGTCACCGTTTCGGTTCGGTATTTGTGGGGGGAAAAATATCTGCCAAATCCAAAGTAAAAATTTTCTTTTTGGTAACAAACACTTCAAGAGATTTGCCCTCACTACAAATCACCATGGTTTTACTACAGTAACATGATATTTGTTTTAAAATCATAGTAACTACAAAATTAACATGGTTGCTGTCATGGTTACAATACTATAGTAAAATCATGGTTACTATATGGAAACTACAGTATTATTGTTGTAAAACAATGGTTAATTATATGAAAATTATAATTTCTGCCAAGAAATCAGTGGTAACTGTAGTCAATGTTACTTCAGTCATGGCTACTACAATAATATTATAGTAAAACCAAGGTTACTATATGGCTACTACATTACTAAATAAAACCATGGTTAATTTTCGTTAGTGTCCTTAACTAAAAAACGTTTTTTTCCCTTTAATACTAACTCAGCATTTAACATTTACCTGTGTTTATGCTACATGCATCAACATAAAGTGCATTTCATACTCAACCCAACATAAATTCAACATTCATAAGCTGTTCATCACTATTGAAGGAAAAACCTTGCTAGTTAAAATGGATGCTAGAAGAGATGTTGTAACGCAACACAGGAATTTTTAATCATACGTGGAAATCCCACATCTTCATCAATAGAGTAAGGCAACATAACTTTGGAAATGAACACTCCAAGCACTTTAGTTAATGTTATATGTCTGTCTGAACTAGCACTGAGTTCCTTAAAGATGGAAGGGAGTGTGTCTATGTGCAGTTTCGGGCTCACCTGCAGCTCTATCTGTCCCTGGGTGATGTTGGCATACATAAATAATCAAACATTGATATATTATAAGTATATGGCACTTGTGTCGAGCAATGTCTGCAAACAGTGCCTGTTTTGTAAAGGTTTTATGACCATCGCTGTTGTGATTGACTTCATGAAGAAAATGTTCCCAGACAGGAGACTTGAATGATGGGGGGCTTCTCTATCTTGTGGCTTGTTTTCTCAGCTTGCCATTTTCAACTTCATACTAATGCGTACAGAACTGTGATGTCATCAAATGATTTAACATGCTCAGTTAATAGGATAGCTTCTCTCTGTAGAAAGTTGACCCACGTGTCTACAGTGTGATACAGGTGCATTAGCAGAGGTAACTGCGCATGTCTATTTGCCACTTTATTTTCTTTCCCAAACTGTATGAACCAGATGTGTCATTAAACTTGAGATGAACTGTGGTGCAAACTTTTACAGAACCATGGGTGGCGAACCGTACGGTTAATTTTTTTTAACCGAGAACCATTACACCCCTTGTCTCTACCTCCCCGTTATGTGACCTCTAATCTGACTTTGAAGATGACATCAAGGGTTAAAACAGAACCCTGTTGTTACATCATCAGCCACTGGTATGTGTGCGTGTGTGTAGACAGGAGTGGTTAGATTTTACAAGTGAGAATGAAGAGAAACCGACCAACTATGCAATGTGTGCAAGTTGCAACGTCACATTTACGGGATGATATTTGTTCACTCTTCCCAGTTTTTAGAATTTTAGCAGTTCTTTTTTGTTCTACAGACAGTCCACAGCCTTGATATTGCCCTCTTTTCTCTTCTGAAATAAGTGATTTTAAGATGCTATCTCTTAAGGGGATTGCCAAATCAGTTTCAAAATCGCAACATTATTTGACTTTGATAAAAAAAAAAGTTACATTTTTATTAACAAGAGAACACAATACACTCCCACAGGTGTTCCAAACACTTCTACGGCCACCTTCACCTGACCCCTCTACCCCTAATCCATTAGTCCCACCCGAAATTCACTCCATTAGTTGAGCCAGAAGTCGACATGTCTGACTGCTCAAACAGACAAAGCAATGTTTTAAAAGTCCCACAGATTAACAGCATTTACAATATGTGAAGTCAACACACAAATGGTCTAGAGTTGTCCCTCTACATTGGACTAAGCAGAAAAAGTATTATAACATCAAAACTTGCACACTTCACCTTTGTCAAGTCAAGTCATTTTTATTTATACACTCATCATTTTAAAGCAGCTTTACAGAAAATCATGCAGTAACAGAAAATAAAACTGTAATATCTATAATGTCTTGGCATCATCATTGTGTAGTTTGATAAAATATTTTTAATTGTGTTTAAAAATAAGTAATTATGTAATAACTGTATTCAGAAACCCAGTGAGCAAGCCAAAGGCGACTATGGCAAGGAACACAAAACTCCATAAGATGTTCAGAAAAATAACCTTGGGAGAGACCAGGCTTACTGCGAGGGCCAGTTCCCCTCTGGCTAACATCATGAATATAATGCCAATATTACTTAATTATGTATAGTGCAAATCATGGTTTAAAATTATTCAACTAAGTAAGTGTTAAGGGTCAGTGTTTAAACAATGATTTTGTAAGAACTGTAAGATTAATGATTAATGTCTTTGAAGTTAATACTGGATTAACTGCAGAAGTTCATATAGATGCATCGTCCTTTGTTAGTTGGCTGATGAATGCTTTTGTTGGAAATTCAATTATAGTATGTATTCCATTTTAAGAGAATAGTCTATCATTATACCAAGGTGATGCAGGCAGAAATCAGTGAGGTGGAACACAGTTCAACCGCCAGGTCATTTCGATGAGGTCTATCCTAAATTCAAGGTACAGACAATGGCATATTATGTATCCCATATCTTATGGTTGGAGTTGGCATCAGTTCATCCTCTGAAGTCCATCGTAATAGACTGAAGTGATGTTTGGCTGGCACCAGCTGCATTTAGTCGTCATCACTCAGAGATACATAGCAGTGGAGTCCAACACAAAGCAGAAATGGAGCTAAGACTGGGATACAAATGTTCTAGAGTTGTCCTTTAAACAAAACAATGTACAGTCACTGCATTGATCCAAACCTTGAGCCTCATAGAGTTAGCTGTTAATGTGACATGTGCTGACATGCTCCATTACATGTGCAGTCACTTGTGTGTGTGTGTGTGTGTGTGTGTGTGTGTGTGTGTGTGTGTGTGTGTGTGTGTACAACGGGAATGTAAATAGTAGATCTGCAAATGTATAGAGATTTTAGATTTCAAGGGGAAAATGTTTCAAAGCTCAAGATAACCAATGGTTCTTTCAGCTATTTCATTGATCATTGAGAGGATTAAAATTGTTGACACACACAATTATTTTTCAACAATAACATGTGGATGTTATGTGGATACCATTGTTCAGATAATTTGGCCTTTGAAGAGTTGACTTTGGTATCTTGACAAATCTGGGTGCAGATAGAGCCAATGGAGATTTTACCCCAAGTAAAATGCCTTAGTAATCTCACCCATGTCTCCTCTTGAGCTTCAGAAGATATCTCAACAATGACACAAAATTGTTGAGATACCTTCTGAAACTCTAGAGAAGACATGGGTGAGATTAATAGGGCCTTTTCATTGGGGAAAAGTCTCTATTTGCTCTCCATTTAATGGCATTGCTGTCTAGGAGATATGATAGAGATCTCATTTGTAATTTTTTTTAATCCTATGAGCTGTTGAACATTGTGTTTGGACATACATTTTTCTTTCTCTGAGTAGAAGCAGAGTAAGAACTTTAGTGTAAGATGTACAGATGACAAATTTGAAAACCCGAGTGTGTGTGTGTGCTTTTCAGTGTGTGCTTTCCTCAGCCAACTCAGTAAAGGCCAGTGTTCTTCATTAAACACAGCCAGTCATCTCCAAATAAGGCCAACACTGTGCCCTTCATACTCTTCCAGCCCCCCACTTGTACTGCCAACATGCATGCTTTTAACACCAGCATAAAACCAGACCCTCCAAACACTGCAGCACACTAACAGTCAAGTTTCATCAGGAGAGAAGAGCTATTGCGTGTGGCAAGTATCACTAATTACATTTACGTGGACACCAGAAAGTCGTTTAATGCGAGAAGGCTCGAAATCTGCGTATGGGTTTACATGAGCTGTGTTTGCGACTTTCTCTTTACTCTTGTATACATGTGGCTTGGTCAGTAAGCAGTTTTCTCCATGGCAAGGTAATTTTCCCACAACACTGTTAATATCAAACATGGGATCTGAGGAAGACATCGCTATTTTTTTCTCTGTTTCTTCACTTCCAGATAATCCAAAATTGTTGCTGTGTTTATTTCCTTCACTTTCTGTCACAACCTGTAGCTTAATTGCACTGCAATAGTAGGGTTTTTCTCTTACATAAAACTTTCCCCCAATGTATCAGCGCATATCAACGAACATGAGGGACAGTTGTATTTTACATTGGTGTGTTTAAATGGGCATAGATTATAGTTTATGTGATTTTCCCACTGTATGACCAGAAATGTTGAATTCTATCCACTGTGTCAGCATGTTGTTAGGCCCCATTCTATGATGTTTGTTATTTTGTCTGTTTACACACATGCACACTCCTCAAAAATTGGTTAAGATGCTGCTTTTGTGTTTACATGATCACAATAAGCTGCGTTCTTCAGGAGAATCCTAGGTGTGTTGAACTGCTTTCTCTTAATCCCTTAAGTGCGTAAGGAAATCAGTGTTCTTGTTTACATGACATTTCAGATTGCCGCTTTCTGCTATAACCCTAGAATAAACCATTTACTTCAGTGCATGGATAAGTGGTCACTATTTCTATTGCACAGAGTAAGGAATTTGAACAAAGCCCTAATCCTAAGCATTAAATCTTTGTGCATAAATCGTCACCATTTGTGCTACACACATGAATGATACCTCCATTCATGGGACATGTTGAGGAGATGTAAGATTTAAAATAATTAAAATAACCTAGAATTGCATTGAAGGAGTGACCTGAGACGGATCTAGTTACCAGAATATCATAGAGACTTGGAGATGAGCTCTCTTCACTTGGGTCTGTAAATAACCACCTATCAATGCCCTTGCAACTGCAGAGAAACAATAAAAACATTCAGAACACATGAGTATTGTGGGGGAAAGTTTTTTTTCGGGCAAACGTTACTTGTATTTTCAAAAATGTTAACATTTAGTTTACTCTGCAGTATTGTGGTTGTCATTTGTTTGTTAATATCTTTCTTTTCTTTTTCTTTTTTATCTCCAGGTAAGACTTGATACTTGAATCCTCTCACCTACAAAGTGTGCAATCCTCCATGTAAGTAGCGGTGTAGTTTCTATAACATCTCATACTGCAGCCATGTAATATACCCTGGATCATGTTGTTTTGACAAACCCTTGGGCAGTTGTGTCTGTTGGAACATTGGGAGCTAAGCATTCCCTCCCACCTTTCTGGTATCTTGTAATCCCGCTGTCAGGCAAACAAAGCCCCTTTTGAACATTGAACTTTGAACATTGATACCATCTTCTTTTTCTGTTCATTTTCTTTCACAAGAGAAGAGCCATTTAACCACCTGTAATCTTCTCTTGACCACCACTTGCAATTGCCATAATAGTCTCATTTGCATAATCACAGGTTAAAAAGCAACGTGTAATTGCCGTTGAAGTGATGCGACTAAGGTAAACCGTAAGGGGAATACTCAAGCTCAATGAAAGAGATGTGTCAGGATTTGAGGGATAAAAGAAAGCAGGCAGGTCTTTTAGTCATGGCTTTGAGAGGGTAAGTGCACTTCTCGCTTCTGAGGCCAATAGCAGGGGAGCGTTAAAGCGGTAGCTTTGTAAGCCTGAGAGTCCGGCGAGCACCAGGTCACGAGGAGCACTTAACCTCAGACTTGGAGACCCCCACTTCTGCACGCAGCTGCACACGTGCACACACAGCCTAGTTAGTGTTATCACAGCCAGACGCTACTTGGGAAGACATGCTTGGCTGGGGAGCAGGAAAGATAAGAGGCCTTCAGATGAGGGAAGACACAAAAGACACTATCCTGCTGTGGAGGTGGTCAGGAGAAAGCAGAGGCAGCCTTAAAGGGATAGTCCAGCCATTCTGTTACTGTTCACTCACTCTCATTTTGTTTCACACCCATTTTACTTACTTTCTTACATGGAAGACAAAAGGAGATGTTAGGCAGATGTTAGCTTCAGTAACCAATCACTTTCATTGCATATTTTCCATATAATGCAAGTAAATGGTGACGACTGATTCTAAATACTATCTTATTTTGTTTGCCATGGAAGAAAGTGAGTGAATTTTTTTTTAGATGTGCAATTGTCAGAAATTACAGGATTATAGAAACCAGACCTGCCAACCTGTACGCATTTTGCATAGCAAATACGCATTTTGTCATTAAAGTACGCAGGTACGATCTGTCACTCTAAACTACGCAAAAAAGCTGTTGACGTCTTTTTCTTCAATTGTGCATGTGCAGTACTCAAGTCTAACAGCAAGAGGCAGCAGCATCTAGCCTGCCGAAAAGGAAAAGAAGTAGAAGAGTTCGACCAATCATAGCGCTGGGTTCATTCCGCCAATTATCAAGCAGGGATGATTGACAAATGTATAATGTCAATAATTTCAAGAGATTGCAAATCGATAGCGACACAAAATAGGAATTATCCCTCTCGTTCTTCCTCCGTCTGGCCAGTTCCTCAAGTGAGGACGGTGCTTTTAACTCCTTTGCAAAGGTAAAAAGGCTGGGGTGGATGTGGAAAGTTGAAATTGAGAACTGAGTTATTTTAACGCAGACCTGCCAAACTTAGGAAAATATTTAACGTTAATTACGTTAGCCTAACATTACGTAATTTGCAATCTAGCTTGCTTGTTCACCAGGCATTTAAGCTGGCAATGTAAAGTTAAGTTATATGGTCCGTGTGTCACAGATTGTTAAACCTGATTTTCCATAGTACCGTATTCATAATTATTATAGGAGCCAAACCTGTCACTGAGAAGAGAAGATCATGTGAGCGCATGTGCCGCATTAATAACGTTACCTAGAAAGTTACCGGGAGGTGTGTGTGTGCGCCTTGCAGTTAAAATAATTATGATGTCAGACCTAAAAAGAAGCAAAACATTGTATCTCCAAAAACCAAATAAAGAAAACATAGAAGTAACCTCCAGTGGTTAAATCCATATCTGCGATGTAATAGGTGTAGGTGAGAAACAGATCAAAAATTCATTTTTTACTAATTTTGTACATTTTCACATCTGAAAGTGAAAGTTAATGTGGAGATTTGGAGTAAAAAAAGGACTTAAAATCTTTGTTTGTGTTCTTCTGTAGAATGAAAGTCATACACATTTGATATGGCATGAGGGTGAGTAAATTATGAGAGAATATACATTTTTAGGTGAATTATCCCTTTAAATAACTTGATGACCCAATTCTGCTATGCATGTGTAATCGCCAAAAGTTCAACCTTTTTTTCTTTTGCTTTTCCATAGTTTTCCTGATTAAAACCAGCCACATCTATGAGCCACCATGGAACTTAATATTTGCATCTTAGATAAGAAAAAGCTATTGGCCTGTTTTCCAAAGTCATTGCACCACACAGCTTTGAATCCAGGAATTCTATGT
Source organism: Moxostoma hubbsi (assembly GCA_032164185.1). Taxonomy (NCBI): domain Eukaryota; kingdom Metazoa; phylum Chordata; class Actinopteri; order Cypriniformes; family Catostomidae; genus Moxostoma; species Moxostoma hubbsi. The sequence goes on along the minus strand of JAVLUX010000017.1, from coordinate 36,185,785 downwards.
CATGCCTCACACAGTGTTTTTGCTTTCCAAACCAAAATGCATCTTGCCCAGACCAAGCAGAATTGTTCGTTAACTGCTCTTCTTTTCATTTTTTTCCCTCACACCAACATAAATATAACATATTTTATTAGTTCAGAGTTGAATGCAGTGAACCATTGCAAATTCTCTCCAATGAAGCAACTCATCCCACAGTATTTAGAAACATTTTAGATTAAATTTGTGTAACTAAATGTTCTAAAAATTCCACATTCAGTCAGCACATCATAAATATCAACACAGAGAAAAAACAGAACAGACATTCTCTTAACCTAATTGTGTTTATAGACTGGGATGTAGTGCTGGGAATTCAGGGTAAATTAAGAAAATGGCTGAGCGAGGTCCTGAATGATGTAAGATGACCAGTGTTAGCGGAGCAGTGTTTTTGGAGCTGTTCTTGTTTGGCCAGAGATGAGTAACATGATTGTGTACTTCCTGCATGCTTATGTAGATGTGATGCTGCAGAACCTCCAGAACTCTGGGTCAGGACAAACAGAAGGAGCTGTCTGAAACTCTCTTTGAAAGTATGATGGATAGGGTTGGGTCTATTAAGAGGAGAGCTCATCATCAGCTTCTAGGGAATATCAAGAGTGAAAAACAAAGCATGGGGTGATCCAGAGATCCAGCAACATTTAGTGTAGTTCCAAAGCTCCAGGCAAACAGCCGAGGCTGGAGAACTCAGCAGGGCAGAAGATGTGAGACAGCATTTGTATGGAGTGAGAAGAGATTGAATAAGTATCAAGTGGTGCAGATTCTGAAGATAATTAACTCCCTCCAGTCAGAGCCATCTGCTGCCATGGTGGACAAATTTAAACTTCTATCTATCTATCTGTCCGTCCGTCCGTCCGCCCGTCCGCCCACCCGCATAGCTATATATTAGTGACGCACCGAAATGAAAATTCTTGGGACGAAATTGGGACGAAACCGAAAATTCAGGATGCACTTGGCCAAAAATAAAAAAAATGTTGTTTTTATAATTGTATTAATATTATATATATTTTTTTTTTAATTTCATGAATTTAATTCATCTGAATTGAAAAACTACAAACCAATAAAATGATCACACTTTTATTGAAAGTAACATACCAAAATTGGACAGAAAATATATTACAACATTACTAAATATATTATTCTTTGTTTAGTTCTTTAACATTCAAATTTAAGAGGTAGAGGGCCTCTATTCTGTTTATGTAAACGGATTTCCACTTTAATATAAAATTATTGTGCAAAACTGCAGTAATAGAACTAAAACCAACCTCACACTTTAAATGACAGATGTAGCCTCAAGTGAAGAACAAAGTTTTGCAGGGCTAAACCTATTTTAATGTAATTGCTATACACATAGCAAATTGGACTGCTTTCTATTTAAGTAAAAGTGGCAGGTTTCTCTTCAAGAACAGAAGTTGCTCAGCTTTCTAGCAGGAGAGACGGTTCCTCTTCTCATTAAGAACATAAGATACTCTCTCTCGGTGCTGTTGCTTGCGGCAGATCAATACCTGCATGCAGTCCGCGATCTTTGTTCATGTACCAGTAGTCAAGAGGATTGTCGCGTTCGTGTGATATGAGCGTGAAGCGATCGGTCCTTGGATAACATATAACGTGCGAGTAAGGGCAGCCGGTGGACTTTCTGGTGCCCCCCCCCCCCCAGGGAGTTGGTGCATTGGTGCCCAAGCAGACTGTGTAGTATGCGTATAGGGATTGGTGGTACTGCTTTGAAGAATTTCCACACCGCTGACATCAGCCTTTGCTTGGTAGCGCCGTGATAATGGCTAGATCGATCGAGAGTGAAACATGAGCAATGAGGGGCGGGGAGGCATATATTTTCGGCTCATATTTTCGGCCTTTTTTCTCTTTCGACCAAAACAAAAAATTTAATTTTTGGCCAAAAATGTTTGGTGCATCCCTACTATATATTACTAGTACTTATGTTATGTTATATAAGATTTAAGTAAAGTTGTATGTAAACTATCCAAGCTCCCTTGAACTTAAATCTTAGACTTCCAATCTCTTTTAACTAAGTATATGCCTCATGTCTGGTAATATTTTTACCCTTTTACTGTAGCTGGCCTGTGCAGCGTTCGTGGACCGTTACTTTTCTGATTGACATGAAACTCATGTCTGCTGGTTTCCTTTACATGTTTTTCCATGCAGTCCTCAATCCAGCTCTGCTCAGACCAGCACTTCTGATTTCCAAGAAGTGGATGCATCCATCCTGCTATATTTCTGTACAAAGATGGTAATTTACTGTGTACACTAGTTTGCGCATTGAAGATCGTAAAGGCGAAAGGGAAACACAAAAACCCGAGGAAGGTATCAGTGGAGTGGAACAACATTGGAGTGGCTCTTGATGTTTTTGGTTGGTCTTTAATAGCTCTCTGTCACTGTCTTGATTTGTCCTTATTTCAGACAGGACCACTTTGGCAAAAAAAAACAATTTATTGGATGTTGGATACAACAATTATACTGTGGCGATATGATTCCATTATGGGGGGGGGGGGGGGGGGTCTTCTCCTGCATGAACATGAACCCCCCCCCCAAATGGAAATCATCAGCAAGGAAAACATAACATTGTGGCAAAATATCCAAGAAAAAAGAAGACTCCTGATATGAAGAGGGGCAGCTCGGAAGGTGATACGTCTCTTAGAAGATCTGGTCATGACGGCCGTCACCTGGAACATAAAGCAACAGGACAGAAGAGTGCACAAGAACAACAAGGTCGGCTAAAGCTATAAAATGGATGGACAATAGAGACTAATGCATATGGAAGGTAGAGCTGGGGAGGAGTTGGGTTTGTGGTCAAGTGCTTGGCTAGGCTGGAAGGAATGGCTGTGATGAATATATAGGCTGCCTTTAAGAGAGAGACTACTGGGGTTGGATGAAGAAGGTCAGCTGGGTGTAGCATTGTATGATGCTGATAAGCACAGTATTGTATCATTCTCAATAGTCGTTTCTATTATGCATTAAGCAGGTGCCCCACTAGACTCCAAACATCAAACATCAGTTATATATTTACATTGAAGGTTGGTTTGGCTTGTGCTATTTTTATTCAACTTTCCATCCTTTTTTTTTTTTACCTAAAAGAGGTATGGTTTATGTCAGGAGACATGCTCTCCAGTATACCTTTTATTAAATAAAATAGCTCACTCAAGTGTATATATACAGTTATATATTAACAAATTATGCATTTTTTAAGATTTTTCAATGTTAATATACTTTCCTATCCCAATTTAAAATGCAGAGTCAACAAAAAGTGAGTCATTCGTTTGGTGATTTCCCTGAAAATTATAAACAGTGTGGCTCTGCAGTGCTATAAAAATATTGCTGGTGTATTCTGAATACCTGACATAGCAAAACTGGCCCAACCAATAGCGTGATTTTGAGGCTGAACTGTCTGTTTGAACTCAATGGAAGCGAGGGAGTGTTTGGGAAACTGTCGTTATTTTAGTGGCTCCGTTTGGAGACTCTAGTGCAGCAGAAATTACACCCTTCACCTTTACTTAAATGTAGTATATTTAAAGGGATTTTTAAACATTTGACTTCTGAGTTTTTTACTTTTAAGGCACAATGGATGAAGTCAAACATCTCAAACAGCGAGAGAACTTGTTATTCTAACCAACAATATATAAAATTAAGTTTGAATTATGTTAGATATTAGAAAACAATCAGCTTTGCTTTCAGATATTAAAATATGTTCTACAGAGATGACTTAAACCATTAAGAGCCTAATGAAGTGTTTTATAATAATAATACTAGTCAACAACATCAGACTGAAATGTGAAATTTAGCATTATGACTACCACTTTTTGAATACCACCAATCATTGTTTTGTTTTTTGTTTTGTTTTGCATTTTGGTTTTTAAAAAAAAATTGTATTATATATTTAACTGTATTGTGATATATATCATTATCATTATGTAAAATGAGTGATATCGTGACCTATGATTTTGGTCATATACGCCCAACCCCATACATTTATGTTTCCTTTATGTGAGTTTTGGAGATACAAAGGTCTGATCACAATTCGCTTTCATTGTAGACCTACAGAGCTGAGATATTCTTTGTTTGTGTTCTGCAGAAGATAGAAAGTTATTTACATCTAGGATGGCATGAGGGTGAGTAAATGATGAGAGAATTTTCATTTTTAGGTGAACTATCCCTTTAAGTACTATATATTTAATTTGATTATGATATACATTATTTAGCCTAAATAACGCAAGATATCTACATACTTCCTGCTTCATGTCTCTGATGTGATTTAAACACCACAGCAGGCACACTGGGCAAATGCTTGTGTTAAGGCTTAAAAGTCAGATGATCTTTGCCTCCTACTCATTACACTTCTTTTAAATCTTGCTTTCAGAGATATATGAATAAATTAAGTTAATACTTAAAACAAGAAAAAAATTATTTGCCAATGGGGCACAAGTTTACAAGTTTAATTTATCTGTAATCATTCAATGCAGCAAGAAAAACATGTTTTATTTTTAATCTAAAATTTGCCTTTGGGAAGTGTTTGGCTTGCAGATTCTTGACTTTGCCAAGAATGTGTCTTATTCGAGTAGATTTTTGCATCTAGTACTGTGAAGTGGACAGAATTGTGATGTATTCGATTTAACTTGTGTTTTTCTGTGCTATCCAAATAAGGAGCACTTGAACTCGTAACCAACCATTGGATTTTTTCTTGGATTTTATGGCTGTCTTCAAGTTTAGAGGGAGGTCTGTTGTCAAGTTACTGCATGAGTTGCCCGTATTAACCAACATCACTATGAGAAATGACTAACATCAGAGCCTTTCAAGTTAGAAATGTTATTATTCCAAGTTAAAATATAACCCATTTAAGTCCAAAGCAAAGCAAAACAGATGGGTAAACTGCAGAGAATATAGTGATTTACAATGTAAAGAATATTATGGTTTACACACTCATCTAGTTTGAGAATACTAATAATGAATAAGATTTTTCATGTGATTGATGCTTACCTGTGCAAAAGTCTTCATCACTATGCTAAGGTGTTGTGTATGGTTCCAAGTGTGTTATGTAGTTGCTAAAGAGTTCTGAGCGTATTTTAGCCTGTTGCTTGGGTCCCTCCTTTAATATAATTCTAAGAGATATCTTCATCTATTTTAACGTTCACCAGATGACAATCTAAGTCCTGTCATTTAGAAAAATAATAGAGGTTTCTAAGTTATCGTTAACTTCCAGAACCAGACTGCTGTGCTATAGCTCTCCTGAACAAGCTGTACAATTTGTATCATTCAAGTACTGTATATAGTACAAACAATATGAGATGTCGCACCAACATTTAATACTTAAGGTTAGGGGCTTTTTCAAACCCCTACTGCAAAGTATAAGCAATAGCAACAATGATGCTTGCCTTAGCAAACACCACAAATACATTCGTCTCAAGGGAACCAGTAATGTCACTATGTATGGATTCAGAACATCAGTTTAGTCAAAGAAAACATTGTTTTCCATAAAAGTCTTCAAACCACTTGGCTTTATTCAAATGCCTCACACATGAAGAGTATATTCAGTTAGTGGTACCAAGAAATCTTCCAAGAAAAAGGAGTTGAGCACAGCAAAGTCAAGTATACTTAGTCTCCCTCCTCACATACACAGTAACACACACACACACACAGCCTTGGTTGTCGTTGTGGTGGCCACAGATGGCGTGTCTTTGAGGCAGTGGCGATTACTGGTGTTTCTGCAGGCTGCTTTGGGAAGGAGCTGTTTACTCTAGGCTGCTGGACTCTGGCTGCCGGACTCTGGCTGCCACGGCCACATTCAGTCCCCTTTTCCTGGCTTCATGAGGCCAAGCCACACACCATGCGGCAAGCAGGACACACTTATGCACAGATACACACTTGCGCAGGTCGGTGACAGCAGTGGCACAGTTCTAATGCCACACAAAGAGAGAAGAAAATGTCTCTGTAACTCTTTCACTCTCCCTTACACAGATTGAGTGGTCCTAAAAAGTATTTTGACATTTTTGGACATTTGCACTTCAGGCACACTTAAAAGTGCATGAATTTATTGCATTAGATATCAAAATATGAAACCAAATGGCTTGTATTTAAAAGAAAGGTAGCACTAGCACATGTTTAAAGCACAAAAAAGAAAGAAAAAAGAGTAACATAAGTTAATATTTTTTGTTATTTTATTTTATTTAAAAAATGCCCAAAGTTAAAGATAAAGTATGTAATTTATGCACCACTAGCCTCACCAAATGGAATTGCAAGAATGATGACCATTTTCAAATACGTTTCAAGACTACATACATCCTCCTGCCATTGGTTGAAAAACAGATCCTGCCCCAAACATCTGTACTTTATACGTTTACTAAAAATGACCTTGAGACCAGTTGGTTAAAGGGTTAGTTCACTTAAAAATTAAAATTCTCTCACCATTTATCAACAATCATGCCATCCCAGATGTGCATTATTCTGCAGAACACAAAGATTTGTAGAAGAATATCTCAAATCTGATGGTCCTCACAATGCAAGTGCATACTGACCAGTACTCTGATGGTCCAAAAAGCAGCATAAAAGTAATCCAGTGCTTAAATTTTGATCTGTTTCTCAAGCATACCTTTCATAACACTTCAGAAGATATGCATTTAACCACTGAAGTCAAGTGGTTTACATTTATGCTGCCTTTATGTCCTTTTTAGACCTTCAAATATCTGGCCACCATTCACTTGCATTGGATGGGCCAACAGAGCTGATATATTCTTCTAAATATCTTGGTTTGTGTTCTGCATAAGAAAGCAATTTATACACATCTGGGATGGCCTGAGGGTGAGTAAATGGTGTGAGAATTAAAATCTTTGGGTGAAATATCCGTTTAAAAGGCATTGCAAAAATGACAAGAAAATTGAAGTTCTAAGAAAAGGTCTAGCATCATTTGTTTGCAGATGCCACTTGGTTTGGTATTTTCTGAAGTAATGCAATGAAATTTGTACATCCACACATGTGGTTTAATTATCCAAATACTTTTTGTGGCCACTGTACACACATAAGCTCACAAACTGCTCTCTATATTATAAGCTTCAGTAGAGACAGACACAGCCATCTCTGTACCTCTGTACCTCTTGAATAAATGTTTGTGTACATTCAGCCTGATCTCATTCATATACGTAGCTATTTGTATGTTAATATTTGTAACATTTAGGTTACATTGTAACATGCAAGTTTGTACGTTTGGATAGACACTAAAACGTACAATATGGACGTTTGAAAAACGTAAAATATTGACAAACCCATTACAACTATATTTGAATACACGAATCGATTATAAATGTATTTGTAAATTTTTACTGTTTTACAGATATTTTAGATCCCTTCTGCACACCCGGTCCCTTATCAGGCTAATTAAGTCTCTGAGAGGGATAAAGGCTGACTGCAGATGGTGGTGCGACAGAGAGAGATCGTTTACAGGCAGCTGACCGTCATGTGTTTATGTTTGTGTCTTTTGTTCAAGTTTATCATTAAAATATTATTTATATTGTCAAGCCGGTTCTCGCATCCTCCTTTCCATTGAATCCCTTTACAATGGTGCCGAAGACCCGGGAAGGAGGAGGGATATGCCGTAGTTGAGTTCTTGCCGCAACCATCCACCCCAATAGAGCAGCCGCGGCCATCTGCCAGGGGATGGAGGAGCCCGGCCGCCTGGAAGCAGAGGAACGGACGCCAACCGCGAGGGGAGAAGGGGCTCCTAGCCGAGCGGGGAGAGGCTCGCTGCCAGGGGCGGGGGAGACCCCTACTGTTCCCCGAGAACGCGGCGAGGCGTTCCGTCCACCAGGGGCTGGAGGACTGCCTCCGATCCGCCCGGGGAGGCGCGCTGTCATCCGTTAGAAGGTGGAGGATTTAGGGCCCTATAAAATCCGTTTTATTTTTTCCCAAATTCCATTTTATTTTTTCCCAAATTCCGTTTTTTCCGTTTTAATTTTTGCAAATTCCGTTTTTTTTCCATTTTAATTTTTGCAAATTCCTTTTTTTTTACCCTTTACTGATATTTTAGTCGTAAAAAGAGTGTGCTTTTAATGTTAATGATTAAAATATACACAAATAAAATAGGAATGAAATAGAAATTTATTGAGGTAACAAACACATGAGGACAAATACTGCACGATGCAACATAATACTGCACTCTAAGTAACAGCAAAATATGAATGGTTATGAACAAAATGGTTATAAATAAAAGTGCTCCATTTAGCTTTTTCTTTCAAGTAAACAAAAATTAGACCAAAATAAAGAACTCTCAATTTCAGAGTTGTACATAAAGTACTTTCCCATACAGTACATTAAAGTGCATCAAAAACAAGGCAAAATACAGCAAGTACTCCCTGAGTTATAAAACTAAAGTTGACTTTGTCATGTAACAGACAAAAACGTTTTATCAAAAGTTTTTTAAACAAGTATTCAAGTTGCAGGACTAACTTTCTTCATTTAAGCTTCCCACCTATCAGAGACATCACCATTGAAATACATGATTGCCAGCCTCTTTGTGTTGAGTTCAGTGAGTGTCTCTCTCTTGTCTGTGAGAAGAGTTTTGTATTTGCTGAAGCTCCGCTCACAGTCAACTGAGCTGACTGGGAAGTAGATGAAGGCCACAGCCACCTCTGCAACTCTTGGGAATCTTGCACTCAGGCCTCTCCAGTAGTTTGCAAGCTCCACATCAGTTGGCAGGGGGTCCCTGGAAACACATTGCTGATAGGCCAACCACTGCTCACTGAGCTCTGCTGATGGGTTAGCCAGGGGCTTCAGTGTTGAGTAGGCTTCAATCTGCTTTTTCATTGCTGGAGCCTGTCTGGGATCAAACACCCTGGCCATCCTGTACACATCTCTGGCTGGATGTGTGTCCCAGTGCTTTGAGAACTTTGCGAAAGCCAAATGAAAAGCATCATGGAGATTGTCCAGCACGTCCTTCTTCTCTCGAAAACCCATTTTTATTAGTAGCTCATCTGTCTTGGGCCCATAACCACATGTTTTTGCTGTTCCATTAACTAGGTAGGACCCAAGATCCTCCATAATATTGTATGCAGACACTGCTGTGGGTCTGTGGGTCCCTTCCAGGATGGTCAGGGCTGTCATCAGTTTGGAGCACGTCTCTGAGATGAAGGTTAACTTGAGAGTGAGGGTCTGCACCTTCTCCTCTGTTTCCAACTGGCTGAGGATGTTCTTGACTGCCATGCCTGTTGACTCCTCTGACAAGAAGAACGGTCTGTACAGCTGAACATGCCCTGCATGGTACTTGACAGCCTCAAACCAACTATTCCACCGGGTACACACAGCCTCAGGAGGAACCTTGGCCTGCACAGCCTCCTTGTTTATGAGGAAGGCCACCCATCTTCGCTTTCTGGCAGGCTTTTTGAAGAACACAGATCTCATCCATGTGACAAGTGAGGTAGCATCAGAGAAATATTTGTAATGCTGCCAGGTCTCACCCACCAGATTTATGATGTGGCAGAGGCAGGTAACATGGACGCTGTTTGGCATCACTCCTTTCAGGACCTCCCTGTATGCTTTAAGACAGTAGGCAGCATTATCTGTGACCACTGCCCAGGCATCATTCAGATCTAGATCGTTGCTGTGGAGGGAGGCTAGTATTGCTTGGGAAACTGTTGAGTAGTTGCATCTATCCATAAAGATGACATCCACAAGAAAATATTGGTTTTCAACTCCTGTGATGAAAGAAGAAAAAAACATTAGCGCTTACATGTAGTTTTAAATGTCCCTTTCATTTAATTCATTAATATTAATCAAAAGGCAACAGTGGCTGTACTGACATGATTTTGAGTTAATTATTTTATTTTGGACATGTACATATATCTAATAATAATAAATCAGTTAAAAAAAGAAAAATAATGAGAAATGAGATAGGCATTATTTTCAACTGTATTACCATTTAACATCCTGATTTACATGTCCAAAAAAAGAGTAATAAGAAGTAAATAAGTTTGTTTTTTAACTGGTATATTCGAATTAACCATTTTTAATTTTATTTAATGTGCATGTCACCCAGATTCCCCTGTGGGCATCAGTTGTTTTCTAAGTCTTACACAGCTATAAATTATTATGTATTTTGAATTACCTATATTCAGTTATCCCATTACATAGTTGCAATGATATGTTATTAATGACTGAACACAAAAAAAATTATAAGGGGGTGCATCAGTTAATGCATTCACACATTTCTATATTAACTTAGTGTTGACCATTGTACAGTACAGGCTGTTAAATTCACACTAACTTACCAATGACGATGTTTAGGACGCTGCAGTCTCTTGCATCAGTAGTCTCATCCACAACAACGAAGTACTTTTTCCCACGGATCTTTTGTAGCACAGAGGAGATTTGTTGCTCGAACACTCGGGGTAGGTGAAGTTGGCGAAGGCTGCTTACATTTTCAGGTAGGGCTCCTCCCTGTTTGCAGTGCTTCTTTAGAAACGGACGCAGTTTTGTCATCTTTTCCAAAGGAATGTCAGCCTGAGCACACACAGCGACAAAATCCTCAACAAACTCTTTTCTTGAGTCCGAAGACTTGAATGCATCAGCAGTAATGCACATCTGTAGGGACGTTGTGGCCTTGCTAGCATTATCATTGTACTTCTTCTTGTTCTTCACATGGCTTTTGGATAACAGGTGGTCAGTGCATGTATTTTTGCGCTTCCAGTCAACGGAATGTTGACAAAACTTGCAAAACAATAGTTCACCTGACACATAAAAGTCACTGGGGAACTGCTCGACTCGGTACCGAGGGCTTAGCGTCGAGTTTCTCAACTTTTTCGCCGTACGCAGAGCTGTGGAGAGCCGCTTCGCCATTTTTTCATTGTTTTGATGGGGAGGGGAAGATGAAATGACGGGGAGGGGTTGTGTCGCCCAGATTTGCATCCCCCGGTCTGCATTTTCCCCAGACATACGTTCTTCTCCCACACAAAAAACAGAATTTCATTCCAAATATGTAAAATTCCGCGAAATTCCGCGTTAACACTGGATTCCGCGTTAATTTGCCAATTCCGCAATTCCGTCCGCGATTCCGTGATCGCGGAAATTATAGGGCCCTAAGGATTGGCCAAGGACCAAGCTACAGCATATCAGAGAACTGGCGAGAACTCTACTACGGCATATCCCTCTAAACAAAAGACACAAACATAAACATGACGGTCATCTGCCGGTAAACAATCTCTCTCTCTCTCTCGCACCACCATCCGCAGTCGGCCTTTATCCCGCTCGGAGGCTTAATTAGCCTAATAAGGGACGGGGTGTGTATAATCCCGGCCCGCCCTCCGCCCTGTCACACAATTATTTTTGTTTCAATATATTTATATTTTATAGCCGCTAACCCCACACCTACTCCTAAACCTAACCATACACATTTATTAAGCATATAAAACATGCTAAAGGCAGATAAATTTAATCATACGTATTTCACATATTCACAAAAGTATTTCACAGGGCGATGCGCTGCATCCGATGTGCTCCCTGATGGCATACAATAGCATTATGTGAGGTGGAGAGTAGAATTTAAATGATTAATCGCTGTAAATGTTCTCTTGATGCACTCCAGAACGGAGTATTCGAATACATACGAATTCTCATGAGATCACATTGGTACAGTGGGTTGGAAGTGGCAACTACACATATACAGAAACATTGTAGTTGGACTGCTGTTGTTGTGTTGTGCAGTGCAGAGCCTCTGGGCCCAGGTGCTTCCTGTCTTTAGTTTACTAACGTAATAAGAATGTAAAAAACCTGCAATGAACTGAGAGATACTTATGTTGACACTTATACAATGAACTGAGAGATACTTAAGTTTACATTCTTACACTCATGTTGTATTCCCCATCTGTCTTGTCTATAATAAAATCCTTTTTACAACATAGATTTTTTACTTCCCTGTTTCTCTCTCTTATCCCTATTTATTCCTCACTTTCCAGACCAAATTATCTGCGCTAAGTTATAGATTAGTTTTATAGCTCGATACACGTACTTTATCAAATATTGTCTCATTTGTTTATATTGTTATTTCATAATTATTATTCTAAATGTTTATCTACAGCCATGACCATAAGTTTTGGCAGTGACATAAATTTTGTATTTGGCAGTTATCTGCTTCAGTTGTTGTGGTGTTGATTCGCATTGTTTCTAGATTATTGTTCAGAGTTATCAGATGCATTTTAAAAAATTGCAAAAAGCTTCATTGGCCCAAAAATTGTACTTAATCACAAAAACCTAAATTTCACTGTTTTTGTCCCTGGCACAAAATGACCAGCTAACAACATTTCACTAATCATATCAGCAGCACCAGGGAAAATGTGAACGAGTACTAGTCAGGTGAAATCACTCTGATTGGATTATAAGAGCAGACTGATTGAAGGTGGGAAGAAGTGCTTCCAATCAATGTGTTCTTGTTAGCAATGGTTACCTCTAAAGAAAGACGTGCAGCCATCATCGATTTGCATCAAAATGGCCTCACATGCAAGGAAATTGCTGCAAAGAATATTGCACCTGAAAAAAACATTTACCGGATCATCAAGAACTTCAAGGAGAGAGGTCAACTGCAGTGAAGAAGGCTTTAGGATGTCCCAGAGTGTCCAGTAAGCACCAGGACCATCTCCTCCTGAGGAGTCAGCTCTGGTATCGTGTCACCACTAAAGCAGTGTTTGCTCAATATTGGCAGCAGGTTGGTGGGATTGCATCTGCATGCACAATTACTGAAGCAGCAAACTTTGCGAAACTTATGTTACTGACAATACTTTTGGCCACGGTTGTACTATATTTATACTATATCCTTGTTAGAGCCAGTTGTCCTCTGTCTTTGAAGACTGTAGTGTACACCTTTGTATGAAAGTTTCTGTACTTTAGCCATTTTAGACATGGTATAGCCTTCATTCCTCAAAACGATGATTGACTGATGAGCTTCTAGAGAAAACGGTTTCTTTTTTGCCATTTTTTACCTAATATTGACCTTAAGACATGCCAGTCTATTGCATACTGTGGCAACTCAAAAACAAACACAAATACAATGTTAAGCTTAATTGAATTAACCAAATAGCTTGCAACTGTGTTTAATATAATGGCGAGTGATTTTCTAGTACCAATTTAGCATGATTACTCAAGGATAAGGTGTTGGAGTGATGGTTGCTGGAAATGGGGCCTGTCTTGATTTGATCAATGGTTACTTTTCAAATAGTGATGGTACTGTTTTTTAACATCAATAATGTACTGAACTTTGTGATCAGTTGAATGCCACTTTGATGAATTTCCTTCTGAAACAGCAAAATCTGTACATTATTCCAAACTTTTGGCCACCAGTGTATATGTATATTGATCAGCCACAACATTAAAACCATCTGCCTAATATTGTGTAGGTCCCCCTCATGCCATGGAGGCATAGACTCCACAAGACCATTGAAGGTGTCCTGTACTATAGGTATCTGGCACCAAGACCTTTAAGCAGATCCTTTAAGTCCTGTAAGTTGCGAGGTGGGGCCTCCATGGATCGGAATTGTTGGTCCAGCATATCCAATAGATGCTCAATCAGATTGAGATCTGGGGAATTTGGAGGCCAAGTCAACATCTTGAACTCTTTGTGATGTTCATCAAACCATTCCTGAACAATATTTGCAGTGTGGCAGGGCGCATTGTCCTGCTGAAAGAGGCCACTGCCATCAGGGGGATACCATTGACATGAAGGATTGTATGTGGTCTGCGACAATCTTTAGGTAGGTGGTACATGTCAAAGTAACTTCAGAGATCTTAAAAAAAAAAATTGTGCTCCGATATGCCGAAATACCAAAACCTGCGATTATAAGTCAGAGATGCCAATATAAAATCAAAATTTCATATAAAATTCTTCCAAGAATTTTACATACACACACACACACACACAAACACACACATACATATATTCACCAAATTGGCATTCAGCTGATCACAATGTATAGTTAGGAAATTAATGATGTGAAAAATTACTATTACTACAATTGAAAAAAAAAACATTTCAGAACTTCTTAAACTACTACAGTTATCATCAAAAAAAGATCAATTTGCAGAAAGCTTTGCAGATCCTTGGCATTCCAGCTGTCAGTTTGTCCAGATACTCAGGTGACATTTCACCCCATGCTTCCTGTAGCACTTGCTACAGATGTGGCTGTCTTGTCTGGCACTTCTCACACACCTTACAGTCTAGCTGATCCCATAAATGCTCAATGGGGTTAAGCTCCATAACACTCTTTTCCAATTATCTGTTTTCCAATGTCTGTGTTTTTTTTTTGCTGACTCTAACCTTTACTTTTGTATTTCTGTTTCAAAAGTGTTTTTTCTTTGCAATTGTTCCCATAAGGCCTTCACTCCTGAGTCTTTTCTTTACTGTTGTAGATGAAACTGGGGTTGAGAGGAAGAATTAAATGAGGCTGACAGCTGAGGACATGTGAGGTGTCTATTTCTCAAACTAGAAACTCTGATGTACTTATCTTGTTTAGTTGTATATTTGGGCCTTCCACATCTCTTTCTGTCTTTGGTAGAGCCAGTTGTCCTTTGTCTTTGGCATTGTACTGTATTGTACACCTTTGTATGAAGTCTTCAGTTTTTTTTTGTTTGTTTGTTTGTTTTTTGTTTTTTGCAATTTCAAGCATTGTATAGCCTTCATTCCTCAAATTGACCGACTTGCCATTTTTTTCTTAATATTGACCTTAAGACATGCCAGTCTATTACATTCTGTGGCAACTCAAAAACAAAGACAAAGACAATGTTAAGCTTAATTTTTTACAAACCTAATAACTTTCAACTGTGTTTGATATAATGGCAAGTTATTTTTTTGTGCCAAATTAGCTATTTATCATGATTACTGAAGGATAAGGTGTTGGAGTGATGGCTGCTGGAAATGGGGCCTGTCTAGATTTTATAAAAAAATATTTTTTCAAATAGTGATGGTGCAGTTTTTTACATCAGTAATATCCTGACTAAACTTTGGTGAATTAAAGTACCAATTTCCTTCTGAAACATAAAAATATGTACATTATTCTAAACTTTTGGCTGCCAGTGTACATCCAAGTTTGTTTAAACACTCAAGTTACTTTTAGACTTCATGTTACTCACCTTGTGTATGTCAAAACAAAAACTGTTTGTTTAAGCATTATGGTGGCATATATTGTAATGTGTATTCTCCTGGCATACCAACAAAATGGAACCAACTATACATTACACAACAGTTTCTGTCAAAGTGTTAGGATTTATGGGCTGTTAGGTGCCAGGTGTGCGTTTATGTCAAATATTTACGTGCTCACTGAAAAATGTGCTGTGGCGTTTAAGTAGGTCTGTTGTCTGTTAAGCAGGTCTCTGTTGAACTGTTAGAATGCCTTGTTTTTTAACAGACTGAGAGATTGTGATGTTGTTTGCCCTAGTTCTGCCAAGAGACCATCTGGATTCAACCATTTCAGTGAAAAGGAAAGAGACGGAAGGATAGGAGATCCCTCTAGTGGACAAATCAGTTTTGCCAGTTCTCTTCCATTAAGCCCATAGTTCTTTGCAGTAGAAATGAGCACTGTGAGGTTTTCCTCATTATAAGGTTTGAGAATGTTTTAACCTGAATTATTTCAAGTGTGGAGAGAGCTCCCATAAAAAAATGTACAATAAAGTGATGCAAGCAAGTGATGTAATTCCATTCCATTGATATATGACATAGTACTGATATGATTACCATATACTAAAGTTTTTGCATAGTAATCAGTCTAAGGTACTTAAAAATACTATGCAATTACCATGGTACATGTACAAAAAGAATGGTATTACAATTTTTTTCATGGTAAAAAAAAAAACATACAATACCATACCTTGATGATGATTTTTGATTGTAAATGCTGAAATGTGATTACACTTACAGGTATATACACTTTATATAATATATAACATTAATTTCAACAATAAAACACTCACCACCACAAATTCTAACAAATAAATGTGTGCCACTATCATTGCAATGTTTTTTGTGTATTAGTATGTGAATATGAGCCGCTCTCTTTAACTTGATCTCATTGTCACCGACTTTTTTTTTTGGTGTGATATACTTTAATATACAGTATTGTAGAGTCTGTCTGTGTTTGAAGAGCTTGGATAGTAAGAGAGACTGTGGCAGTCTCACAGTCAATGTTTAGAAAGTTTACATTTGCTGTAGTATGGCTTGTGGAATACGAGAGTCAAGCTTAGTGCAGATCCTGGCATTTGTTCTGTATTTGACCCCAAGCAACTTGCAGACATTACAAAATACTCAGTTGGCTGCCTCAAAAACTCTGTTTATCTAAACAAACAGTTAATAGAAAGTTCAGGAGTGCTTTTGTGGAGTTTACCCCATCTGTCATAACGTGTAAAGATTGGTCTGAGGAATGCACATTCAGAATCAAAAATGGAAGTCTCACAGTTGCTTCTCCAATGTGAAAATTTTCAACAAGGAACAATTTTCTGACCAAAGTATAAACTGGTTAAAGGCAATTTAAGGCGATTTACTTTAGAGAATTATGGAGTTGGGAGACATAATACATTCTTGCCCATCATATTTGGCTCTCTTTTTAGACTATGATGACATCGCAGTTAGTTTGCTTATGAGTTGTGGTGGTTGCTCCTAGTTACCTTATGAAGAGGTTTACTCACACACAAACACCACTTACGTTCTCATTGTTCTTGCTGAGAGAGGTAACCGTTGGGAAAATTAGCTTTAATGGGAGGGGGAGGATGACATGTTTGTATGTTTGGTGGTCTGTCGTCTCCTGAGGGCAGAGTTACGTACTGGATGATTCACACACACACTCTATGACTAAATGGACTCAGAGGGTGTTCATGAGAATGAAATTTGAGAGTGGAGCAGAGTGGGTAGAGATAAGAAAGGGCATAGAAGTATTTTCAGTATTCATTTGAATGTTTTGTGTATTTTATGCAATTCTGTATTATGTTATTGCATTTTTATTTTGGGGAGAATTCTGGTAAATTATAAGAAGTGTAAATGGTTCTGGTTGTTTAGGCCACATCGTAAACTTTACTTCTCCCAAACGGAACTACATTATGTTTGCATAAAGAAGTTTGGGAGCAACAAAAGATACTGCCTAATCAGATACATAGCAATCTGATCATTCAAGACACACAGTGATTAAGTGTAAACATTCACTGAAGATAAAGAGGGAATCGCATGGGAGAGAAGGGGATAACATAGACATCCTGAGGCGCTGTGTGTGTGTTGTGATGAGTTCAGGGAAGATTTATGTTATGCTGTAGAATGTCGCAAGCGAACAGAAGGCCTGATCCCCCCCGATGTCTCTCTTTCTCTCCAATTTTTCTCTGTCGGGATTTGCTTTTATGTTGAAATTGTTTGTACAGATTCTCAGTTTGCTATAAATTTCTGGACACTGTCAATTTTCTACTCTCTTTTCACACACATTTACCTCCCCCTCACTTTCACACTCTTGACATATTCACAACCATGATTTACCTTAGATGGAAGCAGTTTTTGTCAAATCTGTCTTATTCTTCTTTTCTTTGGAAGCATCTTTGCCAAAGGATGATGAATTGTCTGCAACATACTAAAGTGGACTGTATTTTAATGCTGTAAATGTTGCCAAAACATAATTCTAGGTGCCTTTTAAAAAAATGATTGCTTCTAAACTACAGTGACTACACTATCAGAATAAAACAGAATTAAATATACAGTAGGTTATTTAAGTACTCTATTTTGCACCACAAATTATAGTAAGGGATCATGCAAAAAGTTACGATAAATAACATGGTCATCATGTATGTTATACTTTATTTTAATGTTTAACGGAATTGTTTATATTTTAGATGTTATAACTGATCACCATTTATTTTGTTTTTCAATGTTTTTAATAACCTTTTAGCTTTTGTGTGACATGCATTTTTTGAAAGTAAATTTTAGGCATGCTTTTACCGAAGATTTTACATGTGTTTTGGGACAAAGATATTTGTCACGAAAGTCAGGTTGGGGCTTTTTTTGGTAGCACTTTATTTGACAGTACTTTTCTATATTTACTTAATATATAATTACAACAACTAAAGTAATTACTAGTTACTAACCCTAAACCTAACTCCAACCCTAACCGTAACCCATAATAAGTACATGTAGTTACCAAATATTTCTCCCTACTTTCTTGGGTAAGTATACTGAAAGTACACATACTGTAATATAAAGTGCATTCCTTTTTTATAAGGGCATTATTCATTTTTATTGTGTTTTAAATGTGTAATTTATGCAATTTATCAATTAAGTATGTGTTGTCCAAAACAATGTTTCAATGTTTTTGTATGTTATAATTTTTTGTATGTGTGTGTGTGTGTTCTTTGTTTTGTGCCTTATAACTGTTTTCCTTGTAAATTGTTGCTGAAAAGCCTATAATGGGGTATTTAATGCTGGTGTAGTTTTAATGAGAGCTGTAGATTTTATTGTGATGGGGGAATATGTCCCCTCCAAAGTTTACATGAAAATAATGCCACTGGTTTAAAGGCTGATTCAATTGTGACAACTTACCATATATAGTGTTATAATATGCCCTGCTATTGGAGAAAGTTGTCACAAAAGGTCAACATTTATTTAATTAACTGTATCTTCATCACCTTTTCACCACTCTTACAGGTCAGGTAATAATTGCTACCTGTGGGGGGAGCTAAAACTTAAAAAATAAAATTTTCTCTCATCACTACTCAATAGGGTCTATTGAGATCTGACCATCACTTTGTCTTTAAGTATGTTTCCAAGTCCTCTCAAATTGGATAGTATATTCATAGCTTTACCCTCATGTATTTTTTAATGTACTTTTACTATATATATACACTACCGTTCAAAAGTTTGGGGTCACCCAAACAATTTTGTGTTTTCCTGAAAAGTCACACTTATTCACCACCATACGTTGTGAAATGAATAGAAAATAGAGTCAAGACATTGACAAGGTTAGAAATAATGATTTGTATTTGAAATAAGATTTTTTTTACATCAAACTTTGCTTTCGTCAAAGAATCCTCCATTTGCAGCAATTACAGCATTGCAGACCTTTGGCATTCTAGCTGTTAATTTGTTGAGGTAATCTGGAGAAATTGCACCCCACGCTTCCAGAAGCAGCTCCCACAAGTTGGATTGGTTGGATGGGCACTTCTTGCGTACCATACGGTCAAGCTGCTCCCACAACAGCTCAATGGGGTTCAGATCTGGTGACTGCGCTGGCCACTCCATTACCGATAGAATACCAGCTGCCTGCTTCTGCTCTAAATAGTTCTTGCACAATTTGGAGGTGTGTTTAGGGTCATTGTCCTGTTGTAGGATGAAATTGGCTCCAATCAAGCGCTGTCCACTGGGTATGGCATGGCGTTGCAAAATGGAGTGATAGCCTTCCTTATTCAGAATCCCTTTTACCCTGTACAAATCTCCCACCTTACCAGCACCAAAGCAACCCCAGACCATTATATTACCTCCACCATGCTTAACAGATGGCGTCAGGCATTCTTCCAGCATCTTTTCATTTGTTCTGCGTCTCACAAACATTCTTCTTTGTGATCCAAACACCTCAAACTTGGATTCATCTGTCCACAACACTTTTTTCCAGTCTTCCTCTGTCCAATGTCTGTGTTCTTTTGCCCATCTTAATCTTTTTCTTTTATTGGCCAGTCTCAGATATGGCTTTTTCTTTGCCACTCTGCCCTGAAGCCCAGAATCCCGCAGCCGCCTCTTCACTGTACATGTTGACACTGGTGTTTTGCGGGTACTATTTAATGAAGATGCCAGTTGGGGACCTGTGAGGCGTCTGTTTCTCAAACTAGAGACTCTAATGTACTTATCTTCTTGCTCAGTTGTGCAACGCGGCCTCCCACTTCTTTTTCTACTCTGGTTAGAGCCTGTTTGTGCTGTCCTCTGAAGGGAGTAGTACACACCGTTGTAGGAAATCTTCAATTTCTTAGCAATGTCTCGCATGGAATAGCCTTCATTTCTAAGGACAAGAATAGACTGTCAAGTTTCAGATGAAAGTTCTCTTTTTCTGGCCATTTTGAGCAAATGTGATGCTCCAGAAACTCAATCTGCTCAAAGGAAGGTCAGTTTTGTAGCTTCTGTAACGACCTAAACTGTTTTCAGATGTGTGAACATGATTGCACAAGGGTTTTCTAATCATCAATTAGCCTTCTGAGCCAATGAGCAAACACATTGTACCATTAGAACACTGGAGTGATAGTTGCTGGAAATGGGCCTCTATACACCTATGTACATATTGCACCAAAAACCAGACATTTGCAGCTAGAATAGTCATTTACCACATTAGCAATGTATAGAGTGTATTTCTTCAAAGTTAAGACTAGTTTAAAGTTGTCTTCATTGAAAAGTACAGTGCTTTTCCTTCAAAAATAAGGACATTTCAATGTGACCCCAAACTTTTGAACGGTAGTGTATATATATATATATATATATATATATATATATATATATAATTATTATTATTATTGTTATTTTTATTATTATTTTATTTTTAGTATTATTATTAA
Organism: Moxostoma hubbsi; assembly: GCA_032164185.1. Classification (NCBI taxonomy): domain Eukaryota; kingdom Metazoa; phylum Chordata; class Actinopteri; order Cypriniformes; family Catostomidae; genus Moxostoma; species Moxostoma hubbsi. The sequence continues at coordinate 36,165,220 of JAVLUX010000017.1, read as the reverse complement.
TTAATTTATTTATTTATTTATTTTGGTTGTGTTTGATTTGGGGAAAAAAAAACATTATCCATGAATTATGTCACAAATACAGGGAATCTGTGAAACAATTTTCTTCGCTGTATCCCTGCCTAACATAATACAGTAGAGCATATAGATTATATACAGTGTCTCACAATTTATGCAACCTAAAAACAAAATAAACCTTTTATTAAATGTGTTTAATAGTCAGAACATATAGCAGGTAGAGCGAGAGAGAGAGAGAGTAAGAGAGGTCACTGTTCGGATTTGTGAAATAACCTTTTGCTAATCTCTCAACCGCTGTTTGCTGATTTATTGTCCAGTTTATGATGGCTGAACCTGCCTAACCTGGTTCTACGGTGAAGCCTTCATCCATAATCGCATTACAGAACAACAAAAGACCCACTTCACTCACACTCTCTCTCTCTCTCTCTCTCTCTCTCTCTCTCTCTCTCTCTCTCTGTCTCTCTCTCTCTCTCCAAATAACAACATAAAAGCTGCTTTGAGAGAATAACCTAGGCTCCAGCTTGCATTTTGACTAAACCATCCTGGATTAAAAGAGATCTTTTAGGAATGTTTGATTCACAGGTTCTTTAGTTTCTTTTGTTTGATTGAAGCCCTTGTCTTGCAATTGTTTTGATTTCTGTTTCCTGTGGGGGGCTCTATGCTGGGGCTGACCCAATGAAGCCGACGCCCTTGGGCAGACGGAGTGTGGTATCTCAACCAAGTTCAGCCAAATGTGGCGCTCCTGGACCACCAAGGTGGACATCGCCTGCACGAGAGTCCCATGACCTTCTTGCCCGGAGGGTGAGATCGGTTGCCAAGCTTAGGTCCTGCATCAATCCCGGGTCAGAAATACCCTCGTGCAGTTCTCTCAGCGCCTTGACTTGGTGCACTTGCAGGAGAGCCGTGGCGTGCAATGCAGAGGCGGCCTGTCTAGTGGCACTGTTGGCCTTAGCCGCCAGTGACGATGTAAACGTACATGCCTTGGACGGGAGTCTTGGATGGTTCCGCCAGTTGGCAGCGCACAACTGCAATGCAACCACCTTATCCACTTTGGTAATTGCCGAGTACCCACTGGCAGCCCCACCATCGATGGTAGTGAGAGCGGAGGAGATCAGAGATCGGGCCCGGGCAGTAAAAGATGCCAGCCATGATTTGTGAGCTCCTCATGCACCTTTGGGAAGAAAGGGGCTGGGGTGGAACGTGGCCTTGAGCGGTGCTCCGGGCCCAGGAACCAATCTTCAAGCCGCGAGGGATCAGGGCAGGGCGGAGGATTCCACTCCAGCCTGACGCTCTCAGCTGCCCAGGCAAGCATGGCCGTCATCTCCGCATTGGACTGCGACCGCACCCGAAGGTGGAGCCCCATCTAGTCCTCTGGATCAGACTGAACCAGCCTGCTCTCTGATGCTGCAATGGAAATCTCATACGCTTTGCAAACCCCGAGTGAGATTGCAAACTCGCACCGAGTGGTCCCATCGCAGATCTCACCCGGGGCAAACATAGAGGGTAACTCAGCAGAGCGGCTCCCATTGGAATCCCCAAATCCCCCCCAGTGCGGGCTCAAACCCGTAGGTAGAAGGGCCGCAGCAGGGAGATGCTTGGGTGGCTTTCCCTCTGAGGAAGGAAAGCCCTGACCACAAAGTTTCCATAGTCATGTTCTCGCAGTGAGAACACGACCTGTCCACAAATGCTGTCTCTGCATAGGCAGCACCCAAGAAGCGGAGAGGTAACGACCGCAACCAGGAATTATACACAAACAGAAAGGCATCTTCAAAAAGATGCTCTCTGTGAGTGCCACAATTTTAGAGGAATATATACTCTTTTAGAGTAAGAATACACTCTTTTAGACTGATGAAGCATCCAGGGGCATTCTCTGCACTCCACCGGTGCAAGAGGGGAAGAAGCCGCTGTTATGCACCGCAAATCCAACAGCTTTGCAGAGGTAAATGGATCGGCGGAGAAATTCAGCTCACTGAAACACATCCGCTCGGCTCCGAATCAGAATTTTACCTGTATGAACTTTTATACCCGTATTTCCAGGGGAGTGGCATGCAAATTCCACTCACCAATTCCCATTGGCCTTTTCTCAAAGATCAGATGTGTTTGTGGCTCCCAAGGGGTGACCCCTAGTGTCACTACATCGACACAACCTCGAGTGAGTGACAGATAGGGAACAGCTGCTCATAAGGGATCTATGTATGAATATCTATGGTGATGATGACTAAATGTGCATCACACATAATGCAAAACCAGAGTAAACATTGGCCTTTAGGGTTAGGGGTTTAAAAAAATATAACCTTAGTTTTAGACATAGTAAGAGTGATGCTTGTAAGCACCACTTATTGTATTTCTCTCTTGTCTCAGTTTTCCTCTTATCCTGATGTGTTCTATCTTCACCCTGATACCATAAAGCACATTGTATACTTTAGTCAGAAGCTAGCACTAGACATATGCGTACAGGGCATGTGACACAAATTTCGTCATCAGCAGAGTACTGAACACACTCCGCCTGATTTTCTAACTGCACAGAATGCACATGCGCCTGGAATTATTTGCAATAATTTGTTGGTCCACAAGGTGGAAATACTCACAACTGAGATGTTGCTTTCACGAAAAAGCGCTAGAAGATGTAATCAGCACTAAACAGTGGGAGACATGGGCTGAGTTTGGAATTGCATTACTACACATACTATTTCTGACATAGACACATATGGTATATGTAGTAAGAGTAGCATGGGTGGAATGCCATTTTGAACTCAGCCATGGATAGAAACAACAGTGGATGTGCATGTCAAGAGTGCGTGTGTGAGGAGGTCAGGAGATACCATCATTGTCAAAACCGAAGTATACTTTGGGCTTAAGTTCACTGCAGCCTGGAACTGAACTTTTGGTCGGATGTTAGTAATAAATGCACTTTTGATCTACTGACACAAATTATGGTTAGTGTTAACAATGATTTTATCAGCCTTTCAGGTTAGGCTGTGGATTTTTGCACGCACTTCTCTTTGACGTTCAATTTTGCTTTAAAAATGTATCAACACATTAAAAAAATACAAAATATTTCTAAATTCAAATTACACTTGAAACAAAATGAAAATATAATAAAAATAACAAAGTGGTCAACAAAATAATATACTGTATAACCCCCACCTACCCAAATCCAAACATTTTATCCTCTCCATCTCCTTCCACCTTCCACTTTTACAGTGATTTAAAGTCACTCAAAGACATCAGGTGGAAAAACACCAATATAAATTAGATTATAAATATAATTGTAAATATAGACTAAGCATAGTAATAATAATACTTGAAAAATAAACAATGACCTCTAGAAAGTTTAACACAAATCTCATATCTGTTTCATACAACGTTATATTTTCAGAGTATGACTTTAGTATCACCCTCTAGTGGAATCTCCAAACTGCAAATGCAGGAATGCAGAGTTTAGACTTTAAATTGCATTTTGTCCCAGTTCATTAAAAAAACACCCACAGTTTGCATGCATACAGCTACATATAGTGCAAACACTCACTCACACCCACTTGTGCTTTGCGCTGGCACAAAAATTGCACTTGGAATTAGTGTTCTTGTGAAAATTGGATAAGACACAATATGTGGTCATTGGCGTGGCTCTGTGCTTAGCGTGGCCACGAAAATAGAGCCCTATAAATGAAAGAGTGCACCTTTGTGAACTCCTTTGTACTGAGTCTTTCTGTCAGACTTTCAAAGGAAACTCTATCACCCCATTGATGACTGAGGTTTATTACTGCCACAGTAACGCAAAAATGCACGCAATGTATGTTCAGCCGGACAGCACATTGGCAATGCGTTGGCCAATGCATCGCCATTTGTTTACTTGTGTACATTTCTGGTTTAAGAGAGAAAATGGGAAATAAATAATTCACAGTGTACTACACCAATTATTGTATTTGACTCATGACATTTTAAAGAACCCAATTATCTTGTTTTGTTAATGTTGCTACTTAGTTTTAATGATCCTTCCGTTGCCTACTGTCAGTGTGAATGCTAGGGAAAAGTGTGTATTTCTTAAAAAGTGGCTCTTTTAGAAGGCCACGGATGAAGACCACATCTCTCTGCCCTGTCACACAACTACACACACATTCACGGATAACACAACCCCTAAAGGCCCTACAGGGTCCTGGTGTCAACATTTGAATGGTGAGTATGAATTAGAATTCATTGTTATGGGTTCTGGGAGAAAGATGCAGAACGGCTAGTGTCACTCACCCGTTGCGGTGACAATAAGGGGGCTTCCCCTGCCCTTCCCTTTGTGTCCTTATTGAATTATGGCACTGGTTTTCTTTGTGTGTTCTGGCAATAGTAATTGAAAACGTGATAGAAAAGGCAGTCAGAAGAGAAAGGATATGCCTCAGTGACTACGACTCCATTAGAGAACGCAAAGTCAGAGAGAGCAGCAGTGATTCCTATAACAAAGAGCCTGGGTTACGCTAGGAATCGTCTCTGTGTATGTATCCACCTCATTTTGCAATGTGGAAGTAAGCATTAGCTGCATTTCCGGTGAATGTGTAGAAGTTCCACTGTTATTGAACACAATGTAAATAAATGAAAGAATAATAATACCACAATTTAGTTATATACGTTTCTAAACTATAACACAACAGCAGAATGATGTGCAGGATGTACAGCAGAATGATGGCCTAGTGTCAGATAATTTTCTAAATTCAGCGTTTATAGTAAAAGAGTAAGTAAATCATTCACTTGTTGCTGTGTGTTGTATTGAAGAGACCGTAATAAAATCTGCTTCTTTACGAAGATCGTGACAACACAGAGTTTTTTTGTCTCCTTGTAAACTCTATTTATATGTAAGTTCATAACCTCCAATGATGCCTTTATTTGTTTATTTCTGAAGGCGATACTTCATAAGCCATGCTGAATGCAAGACCTGCGTGTTTGTTTACTATGCACCGCTAAGAAAGTGAGAATGCTCTCTGATAAGAACAGAGAGTAAAATGCGTTTATTAATTTGCCAAGATGAAACAAGCAGTTTTGGTTTATTATATAATTTATTTTAAACTATAATATTATTAAAAATAAATAGCAATAAAAGTATAATAATTAAGTTATTACTTAGAAAATATATGACATAATATTAAGTATTTATATTAGTTACAATTAGATATTTATGTATTAATATTCTACATTTATTATGGTAAATAATACTGAAGGATTATTGAAAACATAATTTTACATTATTAGATATTAAAAACAATAATATTATTTCAAGTGTATATTAATTAAGAATTATTATTTTAAAATACTACATATCATGTATTAATATAATGGATAAAATATGTTATATATGATGTATTCATATTCTAAATGTATTGTATTAAGTAACAGGATAATTTTATTAAATATTATCTTTATATTATTAAATAATATTTAAAATGATCATTTATTTTATTATTTTTATAGTGCACTTTATCATATAATTAAAATAATAATAAGATCAATAAAAATGTAATTATAATAAAACATTTTAATCAAACATTATTCTTCTTTCCCATCCATCTGTACTCGTTTATTAAATGTCACTGCTTTATTGTACACATAACCATACATACAAATATACACAAACTAGACAAATATTATATTTGACAGACATAAACTTTCCTCTGTGATTCTCCTGATGCCATAATATCTGTCAAGCCTAACTATAATGCCTAACACGCAGAAACGCACAGATCTGTCAGGTAGTTTGCAAACAGACAGTATTGTATTGTCTCCCCTTAGGCAACAGAATATTTCTGTATGTGTTTAGCAGCTGTAGGCCAGATATTTTGTGTTTACAAAACAGTCTCTCTTTCTCTTTCACTCACTCTTTCTTTGTCAGGCAGCACAAGATGGTGAAGACACTCCTCCATTCACTTGCTTAATGGATTCTTTTCTCCCTCTAACTGAGCCATAGTATTGTATTCCATAATGACAGCATTTGCAGAGTACTTCAGCACAAATGAAGTTTGAATTGGATGAAAATTATAGAACCTGGGTCTTTTTAAAAGCCTCAGTCATCCATTTTCCCTCATTCTCAGCCAAGAACGAGGGGCTATGCGAAGACTAGTGTGAAATTAACTTCAAACAAGCAAGCAACTGGCTGTAGCATTGTGGGGGAAACAGCTCTTAGGGAATTAGAGCCATGCTAATAACACTGGAGTAAAGGAACACTGTGGAGTTTGCTAATGGGGAAACCAGCTCTTTGTGGCTGGTTCCTCTCTCTTAAATAGATTTGAAGGAACAACAATTACACTCAAAAGCTCCCAAATGACTGTATAGATTAGCATTTGTAGCTGGTCTCAGGCTTTTGGAAACATATTCAAAGCAAAGACTTTCATTTTTACCACACACAGTTTTAGATGGTTAGCACTGTGCTTTTGTCAAATATGCATTTTAAAAGGGTTTTTTAACCTGCAAACAAATATGTCTTTTTAATCTAGCATTATACTGCATTTATTTGACTCTTCTTCCTAAGAAGCCTAAGAAGTCAATAAGATTGTCGAACCTGTAGTCTGAAAGCGAAATTGAGACGTTAAGTAATGCCAGTTGTTACAAATTAATTTTGAATGTATGTTAAAACGATTGGAGACTGGTAACTAAAGCCCCAGACATTTGTGTTTAAATACAGAGAAACAAATCACAGGTGGAAATTTGATAAATTGCACCTTTTGATTGTAATCTGATTACACTTCGGCGTCTGATCTGATTTGAATCGACATGCTAACAAGGTTTGTATTGTCTGGAGGGGATACGTCTGGAGAAAGGATGTTGGAAAAAAGTGAGAGGACATTGTTGGAATGTTAAAGGCGAAAGTATACCTTGGCAACAAAGTATACAATGTTCCCTGTTGGAACAAATTTCATCATAAGTACAGTATGCGTGGACTGGCCGCATGCAGCCCAGTTTTTTTAGACATACTGATGCATCTGTGTGCTGCCGTCTTCACGTGTGCCTGGTTTGACTGTACTAAAGAGTCACAAGCAGTCGTAGTGTGCATGTTTCGAACATGTCCTTATGGAATCCCTTCCATGTCAATCTAAATTTTGTTCTAACCAGCCGATACTGGTTGTCTTATTTTTATGGCCTCATGTTGGGTAGCCTCATCCACAGTGAAATGTCATTGGTCCAAAATCCTGCTCCATATTACTGGATTAAACATCAAATATTTTTTGATTGGCTGTGAATGTGTAACGCTGCGCAAAGACAAATTACCTGTTGCTGAAAAAAGAAAAATGTAATTACCCAAGTGCTACTGTATTTAAAATAAATATAGTATCATTGGGGTAATTTTGTTCTTTTTCCAGAATTAAAAACAAAACAAAATCAAAATACTGTGGAACACCCAGTATTTAGGCTTAGCAAACGCAATTCTACCTTGATAATCAGATTTGATTTCATAGTGATGGCCTCAAAGGCATTTAAAGTGAAAACAGTTAAGTATACATTATTGTAAATAGTCATGGCTCAGCACCACCACGTACACAACCTATTTGCAGCTCGTACAGTGCATGACAACATCTGGCAACCATTTCAATTTATTTTATTTTTTTTAAACTGTACAGGTCATGTCAGAGGTAATCCCAAAAGCCTGTAGGAGAGGACTCATCTCACAGATATTCCCTGGTCGGCTTGCTATGGGTAAATGATTGCAAGACTAAACAGATTATTTTCCTCCTCTGTTACTATTACTTACTATTTTTAAGTAATCAGCTCTGACAGAAACAGAACTGTTCTGTTCCACTGTTCTGTTTTAAGGCAGAAGATACTTGTGCAAAAAGATCTTTAGATTTTTACATGTTTTTAATGAAAACCCATGTAAAAGTGGTGCTTGCCCCTGCAAAATCCTCTACCAAGATGTTTTGGGGTTTGATATGATGTTGCTAGATGGTTGCTAGGGTGTTCTGAATGGTTCCCAGGGTGTTGCTTAGTCTGTCTGTGAGTCAAAGTAAAATCACACCTTCATGGCTGCAGTTAGACATTTTTGGGGATAGCCCCCATTCAGGCGGGTATGGTGTGGGGTTGTCATTAATCCTATCAACATGAACTATCATGACAGCTTTCCCTGTTGGAGCATGTTTATATCCGCATTTCCTGCTGAACACATTTAGATGCGCTCTAAAATATGGAACAGCCTTTCTGTGGCCGCCCATCAGTCCGGGCCCTGATCTGGGACAAAAGTTCCAGTTGTCTCCCTTATCAGCAGCTATGCACACCTCTACTCAATAATTATCTCTCCTCTACACAATTTGAGGTATTGTACTTGTCCATAGCGCAAAGAGTGTGCACCAAGTTATGGAGCAATGTTTAAATCCATGTGTTTTGTTCAAATCCATAACCCTGTGTATGTGCAATAGTAATAGTAAGCACCATTAATGATGGCCCTTGATTGGTACACCAAGGTCTAAATTCATAAATCACCTTATTCTATACTATACAAATATCCAAGTCATGTCTGTACTAATTTAAGATCAGATGAAGTGCTGTTGATTATGCACTAACCATTCACGGTGACTCTAAAATGGACAGCACTTTTATAAAATGCCTGATAAAAAATGCCGAACCTCGCTTCCACCGCATTAAGAGCCATAGACTGAATATTACATCTTTTAATATCCTGTCTAATAGTGGTGGTGACAAGCACTGGGAGTTAGCTCTTTGAAGGAATGTCATGGCATTTAGATAATGAACCGTAAATATTGTTTTATTAGGAATGGGTTTGCAGTGAGGAGATTTTATTGTGGCAAAGGTTAGGTCCTGATTTTAATGGCCTTATTATAGTCAGTAATTCTGCTTTGTACAGTGAGGGCAGATGACTGCTTGCTGGAGTCCAGCCAGGGCCGAAGAGATATTAGATGTGCCAGTCAGAGACTGAGAATAAACTTACCTCAGTTAAGCTCCACCTCTGTCATCACCTCTGCCAATTTATTCACATCTAAATCCGTTTTTATCCTCTCAGCCCAGAGCCTGACAGCTTTCACTATCAGTTGTTCATTTACTACGAGTCCTCTACCCCTTTTGGGACTTTTTCTGGCTATGTCACTCTAAAATCCTTCCAAATGATTTGCTGTCAAATATTTTCAGGTGTGCCATGAATGTTTTTCCATGGCTGTGTTGCAGTCTTGACTGTTTCTGAAGTTTTAGAAGTTTTAATATGCTTCTGTTTCTTGTTGACTCATTCCAAAAGCCTTGATTCACCTACATGCAACTTTTCTGGTGAATGTGGTGTGTGCGCCTTTGTTTCAGTATGTGTGTTTGTAGGCAAGCTTTGTGGGTAGGCAGAGAGATACAATTGTTAAGGCTCATCCACACATTCATTCGAAAAGTCAGTTTTCAGTTTCCTAACATCATCATGTCCTAAAGCATACAATAATGGACAGGGTTTTCGAAGCACTCATATTAAGAATATATTTAATGTATTAATATATTATATAAAATGTTATATATTATGTATTAATATTCTACATTGATACAATAATTTTATTAAACATTATCTTTATATTATTAAATAATATTTAAAACGATCAATTATTTATTAGTTTTTCCGGTGGAGGAAACTGCATTGTAGCATGGATGAGAGGCGTGAACACAGCTAAATTAATACATTTTAGAACAAAATCATGTTAATGTGGCCTTACATCCTGTATACACTGAATGCTAGTGTTGCATCAAGTCATATCAAAAGCAAGTCACACTGCCATTATAATCAATGTTGCTGTCTACACAGGATGCGTCTGAAATAAAATAAATTAGGATATAGGTTATTTACCCATTTAACTGTTTCTCAAGTCAAGCCTTGTGCCCACAGCCATTTTTGATGCACTACATTTATAATATTTATTTTGACACATCCAGTGTAGACAGCCTCAAGACGTTTTGGCATGTCACATCAACAGACGTATCCGGTGCACACTTTTTGTTCACCGGAATCTTCTAAACAACATTAAAACACTCCAAGTCCAATGTTTTGATGATGCGAACATGCGTTTCCCTTGTGTAACTGGGCTGACACAATATGTCTCTTTCATTCTTATCCTGTCCCCATCACCTTATGTCTGTCCAGAGCTGCAGCATCCTTGCCTCCCCCACTGTGCTCTCAGATCAATGGCCTCTTGCTCTTTAAACTTTACTCTGATATAAAAGTCTGATGAGTACTTCTAAATCTCTCTCTCCCTCTTCCTTGCAGAGCTTAAACTGTCTGATTAAGAGAGTGATAGAATGACATTTAGCCTAGCTGTGCTTCAGAAATACCAAGGTCTGAACTCTGATCCCCAGCGCAAAGAGTGTTAAGTGGAGAGAGGTACGTATTGTGATGTACTGTCGGTGAGAAACCATCAGGTGTTTAAGACCAATTGAATGGGAAATATTTTGAGGGAGCTGTACTGAATCTAGAAGATCTACCAGAGATCTGCTTACGTTTTATTGGGGTATTGACAGAGTAAGAATTAGCAAATTAACTATTCTGGTCCCGAATGCTGATTGGTCAATAAAGCTTCCAGCTATGCTAAATAGATTACATAATAACTACTATGACTCCAAAAGCTATTCACCTACTGTAGCAACTGTGAACTTCACCTTAGGTAGATTTACATCAGGGTCTATAGGTGCATCCCAAACTGCACACTTCTGCAGTATCATTTGACATTTGGTAGCGTAAGTAGTGAAAATAGTATGTTTACTATGAAAATGGCAGAAAAAGAAGTGTACTACAAGTACCTGGATGATGCACTTTTTCAACCATCAAATTCACACTTTTTCACACATCACGCAGAGTGTGGAATTTTGGACAGTTTGTGCACTCAGTGCTAGTGGCTTGCTGTACATACCGGAAGGGGCAGAGTTAGCTGCAGCAATGCTGGTCTGGCAAAAAATACATAATAATGGAGAATATGGCAACTAGCGAAACTTCTGTGAAGACGGCACCTACCAAAAGTGAGTTAAATGCTTTACCATCATACCATGCTGTGTAAATACGTATGTATATAATTGAGATTTAAGTGTTGAACTGAGGGTGGCTAGCACGCTAAAGCTAGCGGCAACACAACACTTGAGTTTGAAATGTCACTTCCTTCAGCTGTCTAATGGCGAACGTTTCCATGTAGTAAAAAAAACGTTAAATCTTCCATTTGGGATGATACTCCACTTTGGGGTTTGATATGATGTTGCTAGATGGTTGCTAGGGTGATCTTAATGTTTCCCAGGGTGTTGGGCTGAATGCATAGTATATTTTGTATGTGCACAGTACATAATTTGTCATTTGGGACACAGCTTATATCTTCTAGTGGAAAGATGCAACTTGTGAAATTTTTAAATTTGTGTCCTTACAAATTTAAAAGCAGTTGAAACCATGTTTAATAGTAAATATAGGATAGGCTAAAGGGTGCCACTGCGCTGGTGCCTAAAAACGGGTATATCTATGACTGTAGGGACCCTTTAAACATTTCCGTGGGTTTGGAATGTGGAAGTAAACCATATAGCAGGGTAAACTTTTATAGCGGTGAATGGCAGACCACAGCAAATACTGTATATTTTTTTGTATTCCTGTTTGCTTGAAATGAAAAAGAAATAAAATATAGTGTTGACATTTATTTTTTTTTTTTTTTTATAAATGCCAGGGTAATATAACACTGTAATCCAGTATAATAATATAACACAATATAGCATAATATTATAAGTAAATTTACACTAAATAATTACAAGATTTAAAAATATTAAAAAGTTTGCTAGATTTACACATCTTTACAGACTGTGAAAAGGATCCATTCACAATATAGCACAGCTTCATGTTCCTTATTGGTTAAATACAGCATAATGCTGTTCAGTGTTTTCAATTGATATTCTTTGATTTTACTAGTCCGCATGCCTCCTTGGATTCAGTAATATTCGTGGCCCCCTGTAGTTGCTGTTAAAAAATCAACTGAGACAAATGTTAAACTAGGACCAGTGGGGCCACAGTAAGACATCTTGAAGAATATCTGATGAATATGAATGTTTGCATCAGAGCTTAGACCCCGAGCAAGAGGCCAGTGCCAGTGCTGTCTTAATTAAAGTAGGGATGATTGAGCCACCGTCCCCCTATTGATAACTCGCCTCCTCTTTGGCCCTTCCTCCACCTCCCATGTGGTTGTGACACCCCACCAAACATCATTATCTGTGACTTGGTCTGCTTCTTTTGTTTGGCTCAGGCAATACCAGTTCCATTACCTCTAATGATCAATTTATAGACATTTTTGGGGGTTTCTCCAGAATTTAGAGATCAAATTGCCCTTTTTCCCCACATTAGAGAAATAAAATAAGTTCCCCAGGGAAGATCCTATGGTTCTGCGGAATAACACATTTTTAAAAGTACAAATATATAATTTAGCCTCTGAAATAATGAGGTTATAAAAACTATGAAATTTTGTTTTTATATTATTGCTGTCAGCATTAATGCATTAATTTAAAGTGTATAAGACGTTAATTGTTTCTTCTTCGCGATTTAAGGCATGTACGATTTGACATTAGATTCTGACATTTTACTTCGCTCCGTGTGAGTTCTGAACACTGGTTAAAGGGTGGAACCCTTAGAAAATGTTAATAAACCATTATTGTTTCAAATTGTTTTCTTCTATTGTATTGTTCTTTCCAAAGAAGTGAATAAATGCATTTTTTCAGGAAATAAGTATATATTGAGTCAAATTTCAGCACTTCTAAAATCTGAGATTACTCACGATTAACTATGAAAAAATCATGAGATTAATCATGATTAAAACTTTTAATATACAGACAGCTCTAGTTTATATATAATATGCATAATTTATATTATATTTATTTAATACATTTCCATATATCCCTATAAAGTATACAGTATGTATTACATATTTATATAATAGATAAAATAGTATATTCTGAATGTGTTTTATTCATTGCAGACAGAATGAAGCCGCTTTAATATCAATTTTGGTAAATGGGTTAAATACATTTAACAGTGCTAAAAATTCAGGTAAATTGAGCCATATCACAAAAAGTAACCGAGTTTACCTGAAGAGCTGACAACAATATGAATTAATGACTTACTTACAGAGTTTGTACTTTGTGTGTGTTTTTGTGTGTGTGCATGTCCCTGTGAATGTGTAAAGTTTAATAAATGCATGACATTTTGTTGGTCATGCTTGTATAACAATCCTATTGTTGAAGGTGAGATGATTCGAAAGTCTGAAAATCTTTTTGAAGATGGTCTGCACTTACATAGTGCCTTTTTAAACTTAGCGGTATTCAAATCGCTTTACACTGCATCTCATTCACCCATTCACACACACAGTGTCAGGGTTTCAGTGTCTTGCCCAAGGACACTTCAGCATGTGGAGTCATTTGGGCCGGTAATCGAACCACCAACCCTGCGACAATCCGCTCTACTACCTGAGCCACAGATGCTCCGATCTCAGCTGAAGGCAGGTTATAGGTTAATCCATATACAGTACACATTCATACAGACACAAAATCACATGCACATATATGCACACTCAACAAGGCCAAACAATACCCCTAGGGACTGCATATTGGAACATGAAGATGATGAAAGAAAACAAGACGTCCATATTAGGGAATCATACCATCAAATTAACGAGCCCCTTATCCTGCGGTACTTTGCTTTCTTTGAGAGCTTTGATATCATCATTTGGTCTTAGTTGTTCTGGACTGTCCAGCATTCCCAAAACAAGATATGTAGAAAAGGTTTGATGGAATCATTTGGACAGCACTTGGTATTGGAAGTGGATTAACTCAGTGAAGCCTCACCCTGTCAGCCTGGAAAACATTAGGAATGTGGCAATCTGGGACTGATGAATATCATCTGGAAACATCTGGTGCATGGAAATCCCACCACTGCCACCAGATTAAACATACATAATACATACAAGCACACTTCGGTTCTCATCCTAGCCCATGTCACAGAGACAAGTAGGAATCTATTGTGCATGCCAACTGACTTCCTGTGTGATTCCCTGTTGACACATTCCCGGTCAATGAGAGGCGGCTTAAACTCATGTCTGAAATAATATTTTCTTATCTGATATAGGGGTGTGCGATATATATATCGTCTGCGATAATATCGCCATTGTTGTTTTAACGATATGCGAAATCACATTATCGAGTATGTCACTCGTTTTCAAAAATCAATCAAAAAGCTGTATTAATCATTAATTAGCCATAAAAAGCTGTGTCCACAAATTCACTGCGTGCTATAGCAAAGTAGTATATACTACAGCACATGCGCATTCAGATCGTGATGTTGCACATTGGATTGCGGTGTGTATGACAGAAGTTAAAAATGAGCGAAGAAACGGCGAGAGGAGAATATCATCAAACATCAACAACATTGCAACCCACGCAAGATTAAATTGCTAGATGTTGTTCGTCATCAATAGCATAAGGTGGTTTGGTTTTTGATAGGTTAGATGCTAGTCAAAAGACGCCAATCTGCAAACTGTTTCACCATCTTCGAACTACCCACCGCATTGAATATGAGGAATATGAAACGCTTCGAGTCAACTGAACACAACACGCCTGCAGCTGACGAGGTAAAAGCAAAAAAACACACTCAACAAACTTTTGCCGAATTGTTTAACAAAAACAAAAAAGCAACAGATGGCAAGATATAACAAATGCTGTCACCAATTACATTGCAAAAGACATGGTGCCAATTCAAGCGGTTGAAGGAGATGAGTTTTAAACAACTTTTGAAGACTTTAGACCCAAGATACACACTGCCTGTGCTTTATTTTTTTTTTTTGGTGCATCTTTTAATTCATGCAAAAATTTACAGAAGGGTGTAATTTGTTTACAAATGCAATATTTGCATTTTTTTCTTGTGCTGTTTTTGAAAGAAGTTTGCGTTTGGTGACTTTTATGACAATGTCATATTTTTGCTTCTTGCTTTTATGCTGCACAGTTCACCATACAGCAGAGCAGTGTTTTGTATTGTTCTTATTTGAATGATTCAGTTTAAAATAATAAAGATATCTTTTCCTTCAATATATTGATTCGATTAATATATCAACAATCAATATTATCATGTTATGCTATTAATATGTTGTAAGAGGGAACTAGTACAATATAAGCCTTCAACAAATTTTTTTTGAAGGATGCAAAATATCGTCTGTTTATCGCTATCGGTAAAATCCCAGAAAATATCGAGATATCATTTTTTTTTGTCAATATCGCACACCCCTAATCTGATAACAGTGCATATACAACAAAGGAAGGCATTTGTGCTTCCCTGATATCTTTGGACTCCAAAACATTCAGAAGATGCATATGGAATGTGGATGGACATTCAGCTGTCATGCCACAATAGCAAAATGCACAAATGCACTACTTTTTTTCATCTTATTGGCATTCCAAATACCTAAAGGGATGGTTCACCTAAAAATGAAATTTCTGACATCTATTCCAAATACAGAAAGTGTTTATCTCCAAAAATGAAAAAAAGCGCCATAAAATTACCACAAAATAGTCTGATTAATGAGCTATATAAGTTTCCTGAAGTCAGACAATAGGTTTGTGTGAGAAACAGACAGAAATGTGTCTTTGATAATCTTTCCCTTTACCATAGCTTTCATATCTCATTCGCACTTCAGCATATTCAAACTTGTCGCATCGCAACCAACCAAAGGTATTTGGCATCATTAACATCAAACCTGCAAACACAAATGAGAATTGAGGAATATTTTCTCCAAATAAGGATTTAAATTACTGGTATGTTCCTACTTTTACGGTACGTTTATTATGCAGTTTTATAGTTTTTAATAAGATTGACGGTATCCGTCCCTTTTCACTTTCATTGTATGGCAAACAAACTTAAATATTCTACAGATGTTCTCTTCTTTTTTTTTCAGAGTCAGCATGAATACATTAGGTTAAACCAACAAAACGAGAACAAGAACTGCCCTGTATGTTCTGTTGTCCTCATGCATATATAAAGGTTGCTGAAATAAATACTTTTGTTAAGCCTCTAAAGCATTCTCTTTTCTCATTGTATCAGCCTTTACAGTTCTGAGAAAATCGATTATTTCTCAATATGAGTGGAGAACGGAAAATCACCCATTTATTTATTACATCATTGCTTCTATTTTGTTGTGTTTACAATTGTTTGAATGACTCATCTTGAATTATTATGGTTTGCATAATTATCAGACCCAATTAGATGGTTGTTTTTGTTGGCATAATGCCTTGTGTTTATACAACAGGTAGAAAGAGTAATGAACTCATGTTCTCTGTTGTGTGTGGGACAGCCCACTCATAAATATTCAATAAGTAATTACTTAATATGCATGAGTGGGCGTGCATTTGTAGTAGTGTCTTGCCAGTGTAAGCAGCTGAAGCAGACTGGGAGATCCAGAGAGGGGAATGCTGTACTGAGATACATCTCCAGGCATACAATGCATACTGCATACATGAGACCTTGTGTAAAACTTACAGAATAAAGGAAAACGGGACTGAAGAAGGGGGAGGAAAGGGAAGAGAGAAGACGAGGTTTACGGTCAAGATAGCAGCCAAATGTGCACGAGAGAGGGTGGGAGCATGCTGACTTCCTCCTCTCCTCCATGAGAAGACTAGATGGTGTGATCTGTCCATCATGGGATGCAGAGTGTGTACTCTACAGAAGCCTCAAGAGCAATACAAACTGCTGTATGAAGTATGTCAGGTAACAACTCTTTGAGTCTTGATCTCAATGATCAATAAAGCATGTTAGGAGAACTTTAGAGCATCGGGCAAGAATCTTTGTGGACTTCTATTTCTTATTACTGTTGCTTAGGACTATTTCGATTATCACTATAACCATGAATACTACTAAGAATTATGTGCTCAAAGCAAATTATTGGATTCATGCATATCAACATTAGCTGCAAAACTGGAATATTGTAGATGTTTGAATACTTTACTAGTGGTCAGTATTGTGGATTGATCTGTCTTTTGTGAGGTTACTTGAAGTTTACAATAAGCTTGTATTTGTAAACATTTGCTAACAACATTAGTTAATTTGAACTAACAATGAGCAGTACTTTTACAGCATTAATCTTGGATAATGGATATGGTGCCACACTGCTGGTTTGTCTCTTGTTTGTTGACTTTATTGTAGAGAGTAGATGATGAATCAGTTTGATATTTGCAATTAATGCATTTGGGGTTGTACCTGAAATGACCAGTCAGGTGTTTTATTGTTTCATTAAATGTTGTCACATTGGTGAGCAAGCCTATACTCTTGCTTGTTTGTTTGTCCATTAATTTGTTGTATTTTGTTGGCTGGGTGACTAATGCATTAATTAATTTGACTTGAATTTAGCATTTCAGATTGATGTCAAATATTTGACATCAACTTATGCGTTGTCATGCGGCATGTATAAACCTTGTCTGAGCTTTGTATCGTTGTTTGACATTGATGTCAGTGCTGATTTCCTGTGGGTTGTATAAATCTAATGCTTATAACTTTAGGATATCTGACATGATATCACTGGTGGGCAGTAGATGAATGCTAGCAGGGGGCCTCTGAGAACAAGCTCAGGTATTGTTCTTCCCAAGACATGCATCACACACTTATGCAAATACACATAAATGCATTCTTAAAGTTATTGAATTTTTTTTAACAAACAGTAACTTGCTCTTGATATTTTCCTTTTCAACTGGAATTCACTCAAACTGGAAGATTTATTTGGCAAATAAAAGATGCACTCGCATTCCGTCTACACAATTTTTTTTTATTGGTCAATGGATGGATGCATCACATCCAGCATTTTGCTCTATGGCCATCTCGTTTTTTAAGATACAGTGTCTCTATATAAACCTGTAAAGGTATTCTGTTGCAGTATTCTGTGTAGCTGTTTTTGAACTCAAAGCGTCCTGGTTGAACAGCTCCTTGGAGACAAGAACATTTCTTGTTTTAGGCATGAAAGCGACCAGCAAGATTATACGACCGTATTGTTACAACTTCCTTACCCACTGAGGGATGCTTACTTTTTGTTTATATGGTGTGTAGGGGTTCTTTCAGTAAATCTAATGAGTGGCCACTTCGCATTCCCCTTTTACAATTTTCCTGTGGCTGTTTCTCTGCATTAGCTGTTGATGACAGCACAGTCGCTTTTGTGAAAGACTCTGCTTTGATCGCACTGGCTGTGTGAAAGCGGGACTAAAAGCTTTCTCTCTTGTTAAGGGCCATGTGTATATATATGTTTATTTTTGTGTTCTCTACAACAGTAAATGGTGTCTGTTTGTTAACAACCCAACAGCCGATGTTGGGCTTCAAAGGGATCGTCAGTCCTTTTCAAATCACTCCTTGTTGGAAAAACAGATGAAAGATGAAAAGAAACAAAGACGTATTGGGGCCATCACATGAGTTCTTTCTCAAACCCACTGCTCCATCATACTGCGTCTGTCATGCTGCTGTCAATTACATTTGATTGGCAGGCTGTTTGCTGGTTTCTCTAATGGCACACTTACCTAGTTACTCCTAACCTCTATACCAGACTGGGCAAAAAAATTGGCAGACAAGGACACTCATCCATGCTTAACATCTAATGTCATTCATCATACATTGTGAGACATTGATATGTCTTCTGCTCAATCGACAGCTTTGGGGCATGGTATTAATTTATAAAAGAAAAAACATTTGGTTACGGTAAAGCACTTACAATTGAAAAGAATGGAGCTGGCCCATAAACATTAATAGTGTGCATCACTGTTTCAAAAGTATAGCCACAAGACTTAAACATTAAACTTGTTAATATGTGCTTAAGTGTGACAAAATCAAGGATTTATTGTCTTTACAGCGTTTAGCAGATTACAGGGTTTTAAGTCATCATGACAACAAAGTTATAATACTCGATATAACTTTACACTGATAAGTAAAGTTAGTAATCAGTTTCATCAAACTTAAAAATTGTTACCATGTGTAATGTTAAGGTATGGTCTTGTTGCTTCTAGATTTGAAGGAGTGCTTCCATTGTGAGTGAATTTTTTTTAAGTTTGCCTTTTTTTATTATTTTATTTAAATGAACTAGGGACGAGTTACATTTTTGTTGTTGTGGTAATCAACGAGCATGACTTAAATTGAACATGAAACATTCCTTTAATAGAGCACAGCAGCCTATTCAGTGTCTGGGTTCCGGTAGTATATTTCCCTTTCTTTTTTTCAAAGGCTTTTCATAAAATCCTCCATAAAACAATTCTAAGCCCTGAACCAAACCATCCAGCTCCAAGGTGAATCACAACATCACAAGATTTCTTTTGAGGCAAAAAAGGATATGAAAATCATACAAAAAGACAAAGGTACAAGGTTGTGTACTTTCCGTCTTTCATGAGGATACAAACTACAGTCCCATGAAGCATTGTGAGTAATGTAATTTAATAAAAATTATGGGAATATATCAAACTATTGATAAGTATAGAAACGATGTATTTTACATTTACTGCAAAATATTTCAATATGTACAATTAGATAAGTAGTTTAAGTGTAAAGCGTGACTCAATTACAAGACAACTCGATTACGTCACTCACAATGCACCATGGGAGTGGGCGGTTGCTCTGAGGCAAATTTTGCAGACTTCGTTGGCCACTGCATGCTTTTGGCTGGTATTGGGGTCACTCACAATTAAGGTCTATGAGTGTCAGCAGTATGTATCTGGGCTTTAATGAATAGAGGGAAAGACTCAATTGAAGTGTAAAAGTGATCTGTTGACTCATCCTTTCCCAAGCACCCACTTACTCATGTGTCCAGCTTTGTAAGCATGTGCATAAACCACACGTGTGTTGGCATGTTGTAGTGTTTCTGATTTGATTGGTAGCTGGTCAATAATTCATGGAGGTCCAGCCTTTCAAGGATTTTATACTTTGTAGCTTTTATAAACTGACTGTATATTTTTCATATCCAGTTAAACAATGTTATTAAAATTAGTCCTTTTTTCCACTGTAAACCTCTGATAATGAGCTTACAAACACAATTAAATCTCATATTTTATCTTGTAATTTGATCATTTTTATCCAATTATTTATAAAGTTTAAGTGAGTCACTTTGTCTATATTATTTGAAAAGAAAGTGTGACGAGGAGGAGGGCCTGATCGGGCCGTGATGAAACACTTCTGGCGCTGAATCAGCTGATCAGCGGGAGAGCGAGATGAGGAGCAGATGCCGAGAGAGCAGCCGTAGCAGTCTGCCTGGAGGCGGAGGGTTTACTGCTGGCCGCCGAGAGCCAGAGGAACTTTGGCCTGGGCTGGAGGAGGAGAGGCCATCTGCCAGGGGTAGAGCAAGCTGGCATCCACCAGAGGGCGAAAGAGCGGTTGAGGACCGGGTGACAGCACGTCCGGGAGCTGGCAAGCAAGTTCTTCTCTCTCCGCTCTCCCTTTCCCCTCTCCCCACATCTCCACTCATCTCTCCCCCAGGTTTACTGGAGGTGGGGTGGACCACCGACTGACAAAATGGCCGTAAGGGCAGCGTCTCCCTTCCAGAGATGGGGGGTAGTCAGACCGGTGGTGCCCCGGCCTGAAACAGGGGATGGCGAAGAGGAGGGCTTGGCACGGCCGGTGCTGAATCAGCTGATCAGTGGGAGAGCAAGATAAGGGGCAGCCGGATATGCCGGTTCGAGAGAGAGATGCACGCGGCTGCATTGTGTGTGTATCCTTATGTTTTATGTTGGTTAAGTTTGTGTTGACCATTAAACTTTATGTTGACTGTTCAGCCAGTTCCTGCCTCCTCCTTGCCCAACCTTTCCTCTGTTACAGAAAGTAACAAGTATGAGGTAATAAATCCACTTTTCGAGAACATAATTTCATATTGACGTAAAATTATTCTTTGCCCCTCTGTGCACATTTTGCCCACCCCTTTTAAAAATTACAAATATAGAATCGCCACTGGGCCAACTTGACTCCGCTGACCTCTCCAAGCATGTGTAGAAACCACATGTGTTTTGGTGTGTTGAAGCGTTTCTGATAAGATATTGCAATGAGGCACTGCATTATTGCAATGGATTGACATTGGTCTTTTTGGATTTAACCGGCTTTTCTGGAAATAACATGCTATTGGGATGGTGGAGAATTAAGGATAGATGGGAGGTGTGTGTGTGTGTGTGTGTGTGTGCACCATTGTGAATCAAATAGCAAATACAGCGGATCAGGCTCCTGACTGGCCCTATCCCCAGATAATTCACACAGATCCTCTTCATTAAGGTGTCTGGCACCATGCCTGCCCTCTCTCTTTCTTTCTGTCCCTCTCACACTCTCTCTCTACTTTAGAGCTCCCCAGTGGCTAACTGATGATCCAGAAGGATGCATCTTCCTCACATGAACACACACACATGCATGCACAAGCGCACACATTTATAGAGATTTATGTTCACAGATATTATATGATTACCTCATGTACTCCAGAGCATAATGTACATTACATTGTAATTGTAAAGAATTTAACTTTGCTGGTTCCGATTTCGATTCCACATAAAAAATCATTAGCAGTTTTTTAAAAGTTCTGTTTGGTCATACCCATGCTAATACATTTTCGTTTGAAAAACGTATTTATTTTGCTATGTTTACATCTCTCCTATTCAACCTATTGATTTCAATGTTAGGGGACTTAGTTAATAAAACGACAAAGAAGAAGAAAGAATTAGTGCACCCTGTCTCTGTAAACTTCAGAGTCGAAAGAGTGTCATTTTCCTCTTCAGTTCAAATTATTAGAATTGAGCGAGGATGCGGCACGAACATAAACTTGATCTCTCTCTAACTTTGCTGAACTCTGTGCTTTTGGCTTAAAAGCAGGAAAGGTATGCACTATGTGGTGATGTTGGCTCCTTTGTCTCTGATGGGTCTACATTGAACGACTGCTAGAAACTGTGCTTGACAGCCCTGTGGCTCCTAATCTCCCTACAAGTGGCTGGTAATGGTCATGGCACCTGTCTGTGCCTCGTGCAAGGCATTTTAATTAGAGTATCAAAACAGACTAGTGAATCTTGAGCTCAGATTAGGTTAGTGCTGGATGATTGCTGCTTGCTAACACATTTATGTTAGTGGTTTTGCACAGGTCTTCCCAGGTTCTTCAAGAAATTCACCTAAAATTAAATGTTCCCCAAAAAGTTTGTGTTTATGTAAATCCTGACGTGAAATGACATTTGCAATCCATTTACTTCTGTGATGTGACATACTTTCAAGTGAGATTGATTGGATCATAGAAAGTTGTCTCTTTAGTAGGGATAGTAGGGCTTTATTAAAGGGCTTGGTGACAACCTGAAAAAGGTTATTTTAGAGACAAAGCAAGATATTGCATTTTGAGATTGTTATGATAAAATATATATATATTTGGAATAGCATGTACCAAAGAATCATTCTCAATAAGACCAGGAACATGTTTGTAAGGAAATAAATTGGGTCCAGTTGATTTCACTTTGACTTTAAGGCTTAAAGTGTATCACCAAGTCTGAATTTTCAGCATTATACATTTCCATGAGAAGATTTTAAAATTAAACACTGCATTTCTATGAACTCCTTCAAACAGACTTTAAAATATTGTACTGTGATGATCTGCCATTGTTTTATTCACACAATTTTGTTCCCCCTGATATTCAGAGCATGAAAAAAATAATATTAAGATATTTACTGAGAAACTTTAAATTCATCATTGGACTCTCTGCATCCTTTTAATGCAAAAATGGAAAATGAATATTTTTGTTTGCGAATACTTCTGTCATTTTGTTGCATCGGACTTTATGTGAACTGGCCTTTATCAAACTGATTCCATGATCAGAACCCTTGTCACTCTCCCCCTCATCCCCTTAATTAGTCATTGCAGAGGCGGGATGCAAAAACAAGCAGTTCACCCATGCCATGGGGAAATCGGCAGAGCTCAGTTTAGTTAGCTTAACCAGGGATGGGTCCTCCCTACTGCGCCTTCACAGCTGCTTCACGCTGTAGCAGATGGCCAGCAGCCATTCGGGAGGGATCACTACCCTCTAGTCTGCAGACTGACACTTTAACACACCTCTACCACTGCCATTTAGAGATGGGTAGACAACGCATGGACAGAACATTACAAAGATATACACAAACTGACATGATACAGATGGAATGACACATGGACAGATGAAATACAGACATAACATGTCAATATTGACATGTCATAAAGAGTGCTATAGACAAAATATTGATTCACTGTAGCAAAGTAACGGACGAGATAGACATAACATGAATAAACTGCTTATAGACAAAAGTTTACTTCATGTAAAGGACAGACATAACAAATTAACTGTTCTGAAAGGGTCCCCCAAAGAATATTACTCCCAAACATAAGCAAAGCTCTATTCCAAAACTTGGTAGGCTGCCTTGCTGTGTATTACCTCCTTTGGTAGCTGCCTTATAAGGCAACATCCTAACCATAAGAGAACATCTAAAGTGACTGATTGGAGACAATTGATTTCAACCGGGTTTACGTATTGCTAAGCTAACAACACAGTTGGCTACTTTAACAAGAATGAAAAATGCATACAGTAGCACATGAATATTTTGGAAAATAATACATTTCTAAGTATCAGTATTGAATGAAATATAAGTGTATTTGTAATTAACAAAATATGGAGACGTATAATACTTTACTATATTCTGAAACAGTGCTATCAAGCCACCACACCTACAATTCAACCACAGAATTTCAGACATGTCTAAATTAAAAATGGATTTGACACAGATATAAACTAAATTCCATTTCTTAGTACTTTAATACACAATACTAAGCTCAGACATATGTTTTTGATATTGTTACTGCTTTATGTAAGTGACATGATGCATAGATCATTATAGTCCATGAGTAGGCGCAATGGACACTATGAATAGATACGCATTGTTTGGTCATTAGTCTCTAGAACTCTAGCACAGATGTGATTTTGTATGGGGATAGACAAACACAGGTGTCCCTGCATCTTTTTATGGACAGCTTTATTTGCACAGATGCATCAGATACTCCACAGTTAAATAAAAATAAAACTAGATTAAGCGTCCCAACTGTTGTTGTTTTCACGCATGATGTTATGTCTGCCTTTGTTCTGTCCAACAACAGGGTTCAGCTCTTTTTTCTGCTGTCTGATTTATAATTACAGTATAGTACGTCCATTAGACTTTTTTTTATTTTAACTTTTTTTTTTTTAAGTACAAGTATTACATGTAGTCTCTCAATAAATATGAGGTCCTAAAAGATACATGCATAATATTTTTTTTTTTAAATTTGCAAAAATGCTGTTTACATTTTTTTTTTAGAATAAGTATTTCATGTCACACTGACACTACCCATACATAAAGGATTCAAAGAAACCAAAGCATGTCAACCTGTATCCATTGCAATTAACAAAATTATGACTTTATTCAAAATCATTTATATTAATAGACCCTGTGAAGCTAAATCGCAATTAGCATTTTCATCGGAGAACAGGGCTTCCACTTAAGAGATTTGTTATTCTTTAGGATGTGATAAGACACAATTAACAGCATAAATCGAGTGTATGCATGTTGGGAGAGCTGAATAGCGACATGCTTCCCTGGTGTTCGTGCTGAGTCATGAATAAAACATGCTAACAGAGAAGTTTAAACTCACTAAAGCATTTGGCTGATTTTGAATACTGATGATAGAACGCTATTATATCTTATTTATATTCAGACTGAGCATGCTCTTAGTGGCTAAATACTGCTTGCTGTGCAGCTTTAACGTACCATTTAAAAAAGTATTGCCTGTTGTGTCTTAAATAGCAAGTTTTCATTGCTAAAGGCCTTTGTCCTGTTATAATGTCAGTATTTTTAGTGGTAGTTCTACTTGCTTTTAAATGATTTTATCTAGATGGAATTTTATATGGTATGTCATTATGTCAAATAAATGGCTAGCAATTATATATTTTTGTTTAAATTACTGTTACATTCAAACAAAGCTCACATAGGTAGGGAAACTGGTGAAGACTTAGCAGTCTAAACATTTTATCTTGGTTATTTATACCTGAATCTGTTATTATACCAGCCTCGGTAGAGTGTGGAAAAGTGTATATTTCTCCAACGGAAAGTGATGGAGAACTCATTATAAGAGGAAAGCAAAGACACAGGAAGCTTGAAGAAAGTGATTTAGCCTTACTCTTTTGATCCTGTCTGGATAACAGAATGCTTCATGCTTAAACAGGATTAAGAGTGAGCAAACAGCAGCATCTTTTAGCAGGCGTCCATGCTTATAAGCGGCATTAGTTTCCCTCTGTTTGCTGCTTAATCTACACAAAGACGGCATGCCAAAGCATATAAAGGGTACTGTGTTTCAAGTCGGCCAAGAAAACCTTCTTCGTTGACTGTAAAGAGGATTCCCTTCCTGATTCTGAATGAAATAACAAACAAATACATAGAGAGTGAAAGACCAGACCAAGCCCTGCCAAACTGTGTTGCTGTTTTCAAGATAGTTGTGTTTGGTAGAAAAGAGGAATTAAGATTCTAAATTAACTTGTACATAGTTAGAATGTTCTCTTCCACTATGTGCCAATATCTTGTCTGCACTGAAGTCTTGAATAATCTATCACTTAATTATGATATTTTACAATTCATTTATATTGAGAGGTTAATTTATATTTTGTAGCAGGTAAACAGATCCAAGTGATCATTAGATATGATAAACAGGCAGTTTATTTCCTTCAAGACCCCTCCAAAGGCCAATATCAGAACCCCAATAGTCCCAGCCCAGTACAATACCCACTAAGACCCAGGCCAAGACTAGACTCCTTGAGGCCCAGGTCCAGACCAATCCACATCCAGACTAGTTAGCTTTTGGTTGAAAACAACAACATTTCCTAGTGTCATCGTTTTCCAAAGTATGCGGGACAAGAGAGTGTTTTTCATAAGTGTTTTTGGAGGAAAATGCTGTTCAGTGTGGATGAGTGTTGTAGCAAAAACGTCAAAAAAAAAAAAGTGTATACTCACAAAGGCAACACGGTCAATCAGCCGCAAGCTGATCCAGAATGTGCAAAAACTAAGTATACTTGTGCCATTTGTGTGGATGTGGCCTCAGATCAAGACCTATAAGTCCAAGAGCCATGTAATCCAATGGCATTTTTTGAGTACCACACCAGTACCCTGGTTTTTGAACATGCACCATGCTAATGCCATGGCAATGGTATTTTGTAATTACCTTTTAGTACCATGATAATATCATGGTTTTTTGGACAAATATCATGGTTCTGCCATGGAATTATTTGGAAATCCTTGGAGTACCAAAGTAATTCAAATTTGTATTGCATGTACCATGTGAATACCTTGATATTATTTGAAGTAACTTAAATACTATAATATATGAATATGGTAATCCTTCAGGACCTTAGTACATCTATAAAAGTAAGCTGGTATTATATCACAGTACCATGGTACTGCCATGGTACTTTTTAAAGGGTAATTTTGAAGACTTCCTCAATGTTCAGTTGTTAAACAGAGATGGTGAATCATACTATTTATTTTTTTTTTTTTTTCCCTAGTTTTTGATATTTCAGAATTTGGAGTCATACTGGATGCTCCAATTATCCCTTAGGCTGGGATTAGTTTTAATCAGTTTTGGTTATTAGTTAGCATGTACCTTCAACGCTGGAGTATGCTGATCCTCAGTGTATGCACACATTACTGCCTGTTTGGAAATCTTTTGGATCCAGCGGCCTGTGAATTGAAATATTTAAGGTTCTCACAAGTGATTATTTTGGAAGCAGAAGTATAACAGAACACTGAATGCAAAATGGGTTTCATTGGATAAATAACTAAAGCTGTTTGAGAGGTTGTTCAATTCTGTGGTCATGGTGTGTTAATGACCAATATATTAGAAATGGATTTCAACTAGTGAAAATGTGCGTATCTATCAGAAAATTAATCATGAAACTGGAATATTTCTGTTAAAAAAAATATAGGTGTGAGCATTTGGATTGGTGTTCACCCTAATAAGGTATTTCTGTATTCTTAACTAGTGCATCACATAATTTCTTTTGTTGTTTTCCTTGAATTTCATCACCTTCTTGTACTAAGCCTATGTTTGCGAGTGCCTCAAGCACTGATCTTATCAAAGCCTCTCTCATCCAGGAATCAAAATTGAACAAATGGGGAATACTGTGTCCATTGAGACGAGCACACAAGGAAAAGCTCTGTAAGTTCTCAGATAAGAGAGATAGTTCACCCAAGGTCAAATATCCTGTTAGCAGCTGCTCTAATGCAGACTGTCATGCTTCTACATCTTAATGAAGTCAGTTTAGATTTTCGGTTTACCTTGACACCAACCTAACCATTTCCAGGACGTTTGTGTTAGATATTTCTGTGGTCTTATACTATGCCTTAATTGTTTACGCTCCTTGAAATCTCTCTCAAAACTTGTATTAGAATTTATTTATACATATTGTTTGTGTAATATTAACAGAAAAGTTAAATATCTTTGTTTTGTTTTTTGGACATAGTGTGGCAACATTATAATTTTTGGGGGATGTGCCACAGTAGTACTATGGTATACTTTGAAGTACCTTGGAGTTTCATGTAAATACTACTGATTAATCTGCTCAGCCAATTTGAGATTATCGACACAACAGTTTGGCTGATTAACAAATGTTAGTTCCGCAGTGTCAGTGCCAATTTCGACTGACAGCCTTGTCAACTAATGGTAAATATTTTCTGTTTGTAATGCTTTTAGTAAATTTTAAATCTTATATAAAATTTATTTCAGACATTTTGTGTGTTACATCAGCCATCAGCTACCCTGAGCTCTAGAAATTGGCACTGGCCTTTAAAAAAAGCCTATATCAGTTGACCACTTGTACTTTACATGAAACACGAATATGGTAAATTACATATCAAAGTACTATTGTATTCCCATCTTATACCATCACTGTAACATTATACCACCACCGTACTTTTTTGTAAGGTCAACAGCAATCATTTCCAATTTTGTAAATGCAACTTCAATAAAAAAAAAAAAAAAAATAAATAAAAAAAAAATTTGGAATGGCTATTTTCTGGTCCCCTTCTGGTCTTGTGTTTCTGCACTAAAAGATTGCTTTGAATCTTTTCTTTCTTATTCCGTTAAACTCTTATCAGCGAAGTGCTGCTCTTAATTGGTGCACTAAGCTTTGGCCCTGAAGCTTGTGTTCATTTCCTCAAGTCAATATACAGCAGCATCAACATCATCTTCCAGGGTGGCCCTCAACTTAAAATTTCTTAACTAAATGAGAAATTAAATAAAAAATTAATGACCTTGATAATTAGTAGAAGTGTGCAATCTAGTTTAGCCCTGACTCTCAAAATTCAGTGAGAGGCATTACTGGTGCTTTGTTCTGTTCTATAACAGTTGTTTTCAATGCTCCATTGCCTTCAGTTTTCACTTTTAAGTAATTTGTCTTTTTTACTCCAGTTATTCTGTATGGTTGAGTGTTTTTTTGTTCAGCATTTACATGT
This sequence comes from Moxostoma hubbsi, assembly GCA_032164185.1. NCBI lineage: Eukaryota > Metazoa > Chordata > Actinopteri > Cypriniformes > Catostomidae > Moxostoma > Moxostoma hubbsi. Next base: position 36,136,725 of record JAVLUX010000017.1, on the reverse strand, counting down.
ATGCATTTGGCAGATACTTTTATCCAAAGTGATTTACAGTGCATTACATGTACACATTTTATTAATTTATGTGTTTCCTGGCGTTGCTAGCGCCATGCTCTACCAGTTGAGCAAAAGGAACCCAGTTTTTGGTAATCAATCACTAAGCACAATTGTTTGTTCAGAGAGTTGCCTTCCCCCAAGTCTCTAATATTCTTGTCCTATATATGGCTCAGGGCTGTGTTTCCCAAAATCATTGCAAGCTTAAATTGATCACAGAGATCATTGGCACCAATGGCTTCTATGATCAACTTTTTGGAAACGCAGTCTAGGTAAGTTATTCAGTATATCGAAAAGTCTGGTAACTTAGCACAGTAAACCCACCTCTCCTCAACAAGCTGCACAATTTACGGTATCATTCATGTTGGTAGCACAAACCGTGAGGGTAGAGTTGCATGCCAAAGTGGAATACTAAGGAACAGCTTTTGTTCAAATTCCCCAAACACTAAGCATGTGCTATTTTTAATAGTGAATCTTTCCATAGTAACCATCACCTAACATGATTTGCCTATTTTAGAAATCCTCATAACTTAAATATATATAACATAAATTTTTAGGTGATTTATGGTTGTATACATGTTCAAGCTACTTGTTTTAATGTCAATATCTGTTTATCTGTTTCAATAGGTCAATGGCAAGGACATGTCTAAGGCGACACACGACCAGGCAGTGGAGGCCTTCCGTACGGCTAAAGAACCCATTATGGTCCAGGTGCTACGCAGGGCACCAAGGCCCAAACCTACAGGTCTAAGTGTGGATGCCCAAGTAGTGGAAATCAGCACCCAGACTGATATCACCTTCCAGCATATCATGGCCCTCAGCAAGCTGCCTGTGTCTGCCCCACCTGTGGATGTTCTTGAGCAATACCTGCTGCCAGAAGAGTGAGTGACAGCTTCCTAAGCTAATCAGAATGCTCATGAGAGATTTTAGTTATGAGTGGCACATAACTAGAGAGTTATAACTAAGAGTGACCCCTTCATTTTTTTACATTTTGTTATGTTGCAGCCTTATGATAAAATGCTTTAAATTATTTATTTTCACATCAATCTACAATCCATTATAAATTGGAAAACAGAAGACTCTCTTCAGTGCAAGACACATGAAAGCCCACTTGAAATTTGCAATTATTATTCAATTATTTTAATTTATTTTTTTTGCCTGGAAATGTTTATGTGAGATTCACTCAAAGACTAAAATTGAGGTCCTTGCAAATATTCAATTCAAATATTTCAATTGTGAATTGTCTTGAAAAGGAATTCAAATTTTGCACTACCAGCACAGCAGGGTTGTGGCCCAGGTCACACAACAAAATTAAGCTGCTGTCATTTCATAATGTCATTACATTATTTATTTTCCTGTTTGTCATTGCTCATCTCTCTTTGTGACCCCTTAGGGTTTGACTCTAATTTAAGACAGGAGCTTTCCTTTCTTATTGCCATGAGAGAGGATTTTAATTTATTTTTCTTTGCTACTTAACTAAATGAAAAAGAGCATTGTTGATATCTCATTTCCCCAGATATTTATTATATGACGAACCATATTTTCCATTAACTTTGAAACTTCTGTTTATTAATTAATTTCTATGATAGGTTAAACACCCTGGAAACATGATTGGCATGAACTACAAAATTGGTAGCTCCACCAAACTGATTACATTTCATAAAGCAAATCATTTCATAAAATTAATTTAAAGTCGTATTAATTTGATATTGAATACAGTCTGAGAGTTAGTCAGGTTAGTTTGATGTGCACACTAATCCATTCCCAATACAATTTGAAAATGGAGTTACTATGGCAATACTGAAAAGACTGTTTACTACGTTTTTCCTTTGCAGAGCAATACAGTCCCTCTATAGTATCTGTGTTTATGGTTTGGCTTTTTTGTTTTATAGACACTCTCCTGTTCATGAGTACTTCGACGCCAATGATTTCCTAGAGGGCTTGCAGCATGAGATAGAGAGAGAGGAGCTGGAATATGAGGTAACACACACACTGATAGACACACAATCTATCTGTTTCCTATGACATCCCATTTTCAGTCTGTCTCCCCTGAAATGTGAATTAAGACATACGGTACATCTAGCATGCTGATGCCAGGCTTTTCCAGCCTAACTGTCTCTACTGATCTTTCCCTGAACTGACCAGCCATACCCTCTACAACCTGTTACAGAAGTGGTCAATTATATCAATAGCAAGCCTTGTTCATTGAGAGAGGAAAAAATATAGAATAAAAATGCTATTTGGTAAATGTATCCTGATTTCCTGAAGGACAAAAAATACATATAACAATCCTTTAAACAAGACAAATTTGCTGCAAGCAATATTTTGTATGACAAAAATACTTGTTCTGAGAGAATATATATTGAATATCTTGAATTTATGCTTAAAACAAGGAAGAACCATTTGCAAACAAAATAAACTTAATTCAAGGTATATTCTCTGAAAACAAGTCTTATCTTACATTTACATTTATTCAATTGACAGACGCTTTTATCCAAAGCAACATAACACATAAGCAAATAATTTCTTGCCAAATAAATGTTTTTATTTAATTTTTTTAAGGATTTTGAGATGTTTTAACTGGAAAACAAAACATTAATACTGATTAAGTGAATGGTTTTTGCAGTGTTAGTCCATGAACATATATAAGATGGTGACATTATTATTTACTTGTCATAGACTAATATACTGTATATTTTAGCAGAAGAATTGTGGATGGGTTGAATTAGACGAATGACTGGCGTGATGGATCTGATAGTGTACATTAAGAGTAGACAGATAACCCTATAATGAGAATGCTGGACAGAGAATCATGAGGGGTCGTGAGCCAGTCCATAAAGAGATGAAGTTCAAAGACTTATAGCAGCAGATGTTGGGCACAGAGAACTCATGACAACCTTCCGTTGGCCCCTAAAGTCCCCAAGGAGCCGCAGTAGACAGAGATCAATGGTCAGGTTGGGGCCGATTTGAATGCCCAACCACAACACCAGCCCCCTTGTTTACCTTGATTAATGCTCTCATTTGCACTTCAAGGACATAGGCAAAAAGAGCTTTAGATGTTCTGTGGTAGAAATACGGTACTCTTTAATGTTTGCAGGTCTTTTCATACCATAGTGCCTTGTTGGCAGACATTTGTAATCATATTTTGTAACAAAGCTTACCAAATACTTCAAAATGGGCTTGAACTTGAGCAACTTTATGCGCAATGAAGAGATCAAGATTTTGTCTGCAAAGAAAAATCAAATATTTGACAGAAATTAATTGTGGTCTATTACAGCTTGGATAAATATAACCATGTTCTAGGTGTATTTTTAGTTTTTAAGTTGTAAAGTGTTAATACAACATGGTAGTATTAGTTGGACAGTCTTTAATATACAGTATCTTGATTTCATTGTAAAAAAAAAAAAAAAAAAAAACATTTTATTGCAGTCATGTTTATGCTGCTATGCCATAAAACAAACTTGCTGTATTACAGTAATGAGAATCTAATCAGTATCACCATTAAATATTGAGAATTTTTAGAATACCAGAAAAACAATTTTAAAAAAACTAACATCTGGATACATTGCAGTAATGATAATTTGCGTGTTAAATGTGCTTAATTGTCATAAAAGATTGTGCAAAATGTGTATGTATATATATATATATATATATATATATATACACACTCCACCGGTCAAACGTTTTGAAACACTCATTCTTTATTATATTTTTTTTTTTATTCACATTTTACAATAATAGTAAAGTCATCAAAACTATGAAATAACATAAATGGAACTATGGGAATAATATTGTATTGAAGGAGTTCCCATCTATGTTGGGTACTTATTGGCTTCTTTTCTTTATTATTTGGTCCAAGTCAACTGATATATATATATATGTATGTATGCAATAAAAAATTATTATATATATATATATATATATATATATATAATATTTTTTTATTGCATTTAAATGTTCACCCTCTTATATCAACTGTGATTGATGGCTGGGCATTTGTTGGTTTGGTTAGATAAACAGTTTTTTTTTTTTTTTGCAGTTGGGTTCAACAACAGCACCATTCACCCTCTTCTGTCCCTGCTGCTGTGATATCAGCCCCATGAGAGCTGTGATCTCCATATATTCTGTATCTTGTATATTACAGGTGTTGAGGCATGATGAACGAGAATTGGCTCGTGTGCATTATTGTGGCAGCATGTAACTGTCACAATGCTCTCTTATCTTTAAAATTTTTTCAAACATTCAATTCAAGAGAGCAGATATGCGTATATCAAATGTCAGCAGTGCTGGCTAAGGCAAGCATACCCATTTCAACAAACCCCTAACTAAACCCACGTGGTTTATGCTATGAATGTGGATTTACCTTACCTTACCTTTAAAAGTAATAGCGCACCTCTCCTCAACAAGCCAAATGTTCTAAGTGATCAGGCTTAAAGCGGTTGCACGCCAGACAAGAAGCGTCACACTGCGTCATCGCTAGGACACAGCACAGGTAGCAAACACAGGGCACGTCGATGAGGTTCAGGAGGCAGACAGTACACACATAAGTTACCAAAGTTTTTCCCTACTTCAAGAAGGAGCAATACAAGAGTAATTAATCCATGTCCTTTGATAATGATTAAGGTCTAATTAAAAAATTAAAATGTGAGTTGTGCTCCGTGACGCTGCAGAAATTCGACTAGTCTCCGGAGTCCAGTGTGTGATCCTCTTTAAAGTTACCACTTGGCAGATGAAAACAAAATAGTGAAGAGAAATGCCATAGAGTTACATTGAAGGAGGGACCTGAGCTATATCTAAGGACCAGAATTTCAAATTCATGTAGTCTTGGGGTGGGCTCTTTTGACTTGAGCTAGTAAGGAGCAACCAAAACACCCCAACCATTACATTGCAACCCCTCAGTACCACTTATACCTTAGCAACCTTATAGCAACACCCTAGTAACTACCCTAACATTATGGTGGCGTGTTTGACAAGGGCAAACACTGATCACATGTTCCTCAGAATATGTAAAAATCATAAAATTTTAGATCACACTCAAGTTTAAAATGTGATTCTCTCTTTACAGGAAGTGGATTTATATAGAACTAATATCCAGGATAAGTTGGGGTTAACTGTGTGCTACAGAACAGATGATGAGGATGAGACAGGGATCTATGTCAGCGAGGTAAGTTGGAGAACTGTATCAAATCATGTATCATTTATCATAGCAGTTTTTGTCCATGTTAATGTCTGGAAAATGTTCTTTAAAACCACATTGGTTTTGATTACTAGCCTGTTAGATCTATTTAATTTCCAAGCTTGATCTGCAGTTTTCCTCATTGTGCAGATTGATCCAAACAGCATTGCCGCAAAAGATGGACGGATTCGTCAGGGAGATCGAATCATCCAGGTTTGTTCCATATCAACCAGACACAAATGTATGTATTTTCCTTATTCAGTCATATTCAGGCATTTAACTAAGCAAATATCCACTTCACTTTAAATTAAGATCAATGGCATTGAGATTCAGAATCGTGAAGAAGCAGTGGCTCTTTTAGCCAGTGAAGAACACACAAATGTGTGCCTGCTACTGGCTCGCCCAGAGATACAGGTTAGAAACCCAAGCCACACACACCACACACACTAATGACAAACATTAAAGGACAGCTGATAGCTTTTCTCCTGTCCTTGTTGTTTTAGCTAGATGAGGGCTGGATGGATGATGACAGGAATGACTACCTGGACGACCTCCACATGGATATGTTGGAGCAACAGCATCATCAGGCTATGCAGTTCACTGCAAGCATGCTTCAGCAGGTACAGAAAATCCATCATTATGCCACTCATGAAAGTCAATCGGCAGACATGTCTGTCAGTCATAGCCAGCCTGTCATGGTAAAAACATCCAATATATCATCATAATTTCAGTGTTCGTCACTGAGCTATGTAACTGCAGCAGGTGAAGCAGTAAATGGACAGTGTGACAGTGTGAAATACATCTGCAAACAGGGTCCAATGCATCACTATGGTATGCTTGGGGTCACTGTCCATTTGGAATATCTAATTGCAACCAAGCTTTAACTTCCTTGCTGATGTCTTGAGATGTTGCTTCAATATATCCACATAAATTTCCTTCCTCATGATGCAATCTATTTTGTGAAGTGCACCAGTCCCTCCTGAAGCAAAGCACTCCCACAACATGATGCTGCCACCCCAATGCTTCACGGTTGGGATGGTGTTCTTCAGCTTGCAGGCCTTACCTTTTTTCCTCCAAACATAATGATGGTCATTATGGCCAAACAGTTACATTTTTGTTCCATCAGACCAAAAAAACATTTCTCCAAAAAGTAAGAAGTCCCCATGTGCATTTGCAAACTATAGTCTTTTAGTTATATGGCTTTTTATGGTGGTTTTGGAGCAGTGGCTTCTTCTTTTCTGAGCAGTCTTTCAGATTATGTTGATATAGGACTTGTTTTACTGTGGATATAGATACTTGTCTACCTGTTTCCTCCAGCTTCATCACATGGTCCTTTGATTTGCATTTTCACACCAAACTACGTTCATCTTTAGGAGACAAAATGTGTCTCGTTCCTGAGCGGTATGATGGCTGTGTGGTCCCATGGTGTTTATACTTAAACTGTTGTTTGTACTGTTATTTGTACAGATAAACATGATACCTTCAGGCATTTGGAAATTGCTCACAAGAATGAATTTTCTTCTGAGGTCTTGGCTGATTTCTTTTGATTTTCCCATGATGTCAAGCAAAGAGGCACCAATGCGTCAATCAAACCATTTTCTTAGGTAGTCAAGGACGAAAATGGTCACATCGCATTTGTAATGTAAACATATAAAATGTCCCTACTATCTGACAGATCTCACTGAAATAGGTGTCCAGAGAAATCAGTATCTGTGATAGCCCTTGGCTGTGTAAACAACCAAAAAGAGAGAGTGGAGCAGCCCATGCTTTTTAAGCCAATCAGAAACACTCTGTCTGTACATAATTTTGTGCTTTGGGGTTTGCTGACAATGGGTTGGCTGGCATGTATTTGGAGAGCACAGTTTTGGAAAGAGGGTGTGAGGTTGAAGTTAGCAAAGTGATGGACATTAGCAGTTTAGAAGATATCTTTACCAGCATCAGAAAACAAAGCTCCAACCAAAAAAAATTGGAAAAGGCCATAAATGGACATTTTCGGTATGCCTGACCTCAACAGGCAATTAGCCACTGGTGTAAAATTTTGTAAAAAGATTATATACTTAAGAAATCAGAGACTGTCCTATTGATAAAATCTAATCACAGTTTGTCACTGAAGACATATTTGAAATGAATACCAGGTGTAAACAGGGCCAAAGTCTTAATTAGAATATTTGGAGCATTTTCAATCAGAGTAATGATATTCCTCACTTGTTTTATCACAGAAGAAGCATGAGGAGGATGGCGGTACAACAGACACTGCCACGCTTCCCTCTCAACATCATGAGAAGGACAGTGGAGTGGGCCGCACTGATGACAGCACCCGTAATGATGAGAGTTCTGAGCAGGAGAACCTAGCAGATGACCAGACCAACGCCTCCACCACGTTAGGCAGCCGCCGCAGACTTGCCTATAGTCAGGACACCATAGGCAGTGGAGACCTCCCTTTCAGCAGCGAGTCCTTCATTTCTGCTGACTATGCTGATGCTGACTTCTTGGGTGACTTCCCTGTGGACGAATGCGAGCGGTTTAGGGAGCTGCTGGAGCTCAAGTGTCAGGTACAGAGTGGAAGCCCACAACAGAGCCTGTTTTGGCCCAGCGGTGGCATAGTCGGTGGGCAGGGCACTGTAGGCGAGGAGGGCGTGGACAAAGAGTTGGAGCTTCTGAACGAAGAACTTCGCATTATTGAGCTTGAGTGCTTGAGCATAGTAAGAGCGCATCGCATGCAACAGTTACGCGAGCAGTGCCGTGAACAGCCCTGGATGCTGCACAATAGCGGCTTCCGCAACTACAACACAAGTGTGGATGCAAGACGGCATGAGCTGGCCGACATCAGCGAACTTCCAGAAAAGTCAGATAAGGACAGCTCCAGTGCTTACAACACTGGCGAAAGTTGTCGTAGCACACCACTCACGCTAGAGCTCTCTCCCGACAACTCTTTGCGGCGTGGAAACGAAAATCAGGCGGAGGCAGGGCCAAGTACTGCAACTTGTGGTGACAACAGAATTCTGAAGCCTCTACTTTCACCCGTCCAAGAGGCTTGCAGCCCCAATAGGAGTTGGCCAACATCATCAAAAGAGGCGGAGGCTGGGTCTCAGCCTGAAATGAGAGAGCGCAAACCAAGCCGGCACGCTCAGCCCCATTCGCCATACAAACATGCCCACATCCCAGCCCATGCCCAGCACTACCAGAGCTACATGCAACTGATCCAGCAAAAGTCAGTGGAGTACGCCCAAAGCCAGATGAGCCTAGTCAGCATGTGCCGGGATCCTGTCGCTTCTGTTGACTTGGGACCCAAGATGGAATGGAAGGTAAAGATTCGCAGTGACGGTACACGCTACATTACCAAGCGGCCTGTCCGGGACAAGCTCTTGAAAGAGCGTGCCCTACGGATCCGAGAGGAACGCAGTGGAATGACGACGGATGACGACACCATCAGCGAACTAAAGATGGGTCGTTACTGGAGCAAAGAGGAACGCAAGCAGCACGCTGTCCGTGCCAAGGAGCACCGTCAGCGCAGGGAGTTTATGAAGCAGAGCCGTATGGACAGTCTAAAGGAGCAAGCTGTTAGTGCCGAAGACAAGAAGGAGCCCAACATCATTGAACTGAGTCACAAGAAGATGATGAAAAAGCGGAACAAGAAAATATTTGACAATTGGATGACTATCCAAGAACTGTTGACCCATGGTACAAAGTCGCCCGATGGGACACGAGTGTACAACTCCTTGCTGTCAGTGACCACAGTGTAGGCATACATCTTTTATGTAATGAGCTGTATATAGAACACTACCAATTGGGGTAGACAATCCTGCCTCGTTCAATGTGGCAACATTTGTATATTGGAAATAGGAATGCCTTGTCTGAAGGAACTTATTCATTTGCCAAGAGAAAGTACAATGAGGGTCTCATTGGATGGATATGTTAAAGTTACAGGAATGTGTCTCCTTATTTGCTATTTTCATTTCTATCTTTGAGCTTGCTGTTTTAAATATTCTATTAAAGAAGCTAATTACCATTTGGCCTCTTTATAAGGTTTTTGAAAACAATGCAAAGACACTGTGCCATAACAACCAGCAACATATATTGATTTTCTTTATGTTCCAACAGGTAACGTTAAGCAGTATTTTACTTTTATTTGCATTCATATTGCTAATTAAAGTAATGCAAATATTTAGCTTCATTGTCATCACAGAATTTTATCGGTTATTTTGTATACTTTGCAGTACTTATATCTTGGTTTTAAAACTAATTAAAAACAAAAAAGATTTTACAGATTTTAAAGAAAAGGTGCTGATTTTCTAAAGTTTGTACTTCGAAAGCTACTGTGTTTTCCAACTGTTACTTTAGACATGCATAAAGCGAAAACAATTTATTGACATCTAAACCTTTGTATTAATGTTGATATTAATGTCTGTTGTAGACAAAAAGCCTTGTTGTATAGGTCTCCATTGTATTACGCAAAATAATACAGTTTAAAAAATCATTAGTTAGAAACACAATTTGATGTCTTGTAAAATGAGAGAAATAATAAATTATTGTTTTATATTTGATAAGCTTTCAAAATGTTGTGTTTTGAGGTTAACTTAACTCTGTTTTCAGGTTATGCCTGAAAGAATTGTCTCTGTGTGAAACCACAAGTAGGTTATTTTCCAATAGGCATTTCTTCAAATTAATTTAAAGAATTCACTTAATCACTGAAGCAAGAGGTCTAACATTGGTCTCGGCTGATATGTGTGTCTATTTGTGTCGAAGTCTATTAGGGGGGTTGTGGATGAATAGTGTCCACACTTCAGTGACCACTCGACCCTGGGGCCAGTGACCCAACCGGGCCCCTGTTTCTGCTTATCTGTCCCCAGCTGTGTAACTCTGAAACATAGAGCTCAGGTCAGTGCACAGACCTCTATCTCATTACAATCACACTGAAAGGTCTGCAATGCCACAGCTGCAATGAGCTGCGCAGCCAGATATATGCCAACAGACTTGCTGATTTCCCGGTACTAGACAAGCTCAGACTTTTTCTGTCAAAACTTTTGTACAGAGACCCCAATTCTTATGTGAATTTTTTTTTTAAAGCGTAGCTTTAGTGTTCAAATGTGGTAAATACACCACAACCTGTAAAGTAGGACACTTGAGCTCAATCATCTATATTCATATATACTGAATATGCAATTGAAGTCAGAAGTTTACATACACCTTAGCCAAATACATTTAACCCTCTGTGGTCTGAGGGTGTTTTGGGCCCTGAAATGCATTGACATTTGTGTTTTTTTTTTCAGTTGCTTAAAAACATATTAATGGCTAAAGTGTGATAACACTGTATTCAGCACAAAATGGGCTACAATAATATGTGAGCAACATGTGTGTACACGTTTATGCGTGTTTTAAAAAAAAAATAAAAATTAAGTAATTGAAAAAAGGCCATATAACACATACTAAACATTTGTCCACAAGACTTTTGAGAACTGGATCTTGTAGCCTAGAGTTTTTGCTACAAAATTATGTGAAAACCATCCTGATCACTCATTCATACAAAACAATATAGTAATTTAACTTTTGTAAGACACTTTTAGTGTTAGAAAGGTCATATGCGAGGAGGCGTGAACTATCATGAATATGGATGTATTTCACACCTGAGGAGACAAAGACCCCTCCCCTCGGCCTATCACTGAGGAATGTGACAGAAAGACTTAATGATCCAAATCAAGTTTTAAGTTAAAAGAAGAAATATGACTATACATTTTCTTTACATAAAGACTTTATCATTTATTATTGCAGTCTTCAGTGTCACATGATCCTTCACAAATCATTATAATATGCTGATTTTCTAATATGGGCATATTTAAAGTGCATTTTACTCATTTAACTTGAACACATATTTGCAAGCTTTGTTGATGATAATGAGGCAGCATAAACACTAGATAATATATAATCTAAACATTCATATTATTTTTATATAATATTACATGTCATATTTATATCATACAGCATACAATTTAAATACCTGCTTTAGCCGAAAAAGTTTTTAAATGTAACTAAAACTTGCCTATTAGGACATATTTCAAATTTCAATACTCTGAATCCTGGCTGGCAAGTCTGGAAACAGTCCCACTAGTAAATATGTACATGTTTATATAAAATAGCATGTCAACTAATATGCAAGTAAAACTAAATTACTTACTCATCCGAAATTGTAACCTCGGCTGGATCAAGTCTCTCTTCAAAATACAAATGTTCATCGGAGTCCCGCTCTTCTTCTGAGGAAAATGTTAACTCTCAAACGCGCAGAAAAGTGAATGAACTAGATGTTTTTAAGGCACAGTCGGGGGCGTTTACCATTTGCATTGATCGTCTTATCACATTATCATATGAATAGCGCCCTCTGCATGTGGGTGTGATCACATTTGAGATAAATTAGCTGAGCCAGGAGAAACTGTACATTGCTTTGCTTCATACAGATTACATTGCTGGAGAATATTTGTTTTAAATTTGAATTGTTTTATTTAAAAGTAGACATTTTAAGCTTTCTTTAGACATATGTTTCATGTTTGTGTGATAAGTATTCACAAAATTTCAGTTCATTTTTGTGACGTGTTTCAGATATATGCTCACGAACACAGAGACTGCTTAAAGCTCACCCTTTTTATTTTCTTTATTTTACAAAAGAACAAGGCTTTGTTGTTATTGTGAGTGTACACAAATAAAAGTTGACCCTTTATAGTTTCTAATGATGTCTTATCTGTATGCCCCAAAATGACGGAGTATTTTATGTTGTTTCCGCTGTAATGATGAAAAATCCAGCAGGACGCGTCGGCGTCCCGGCGAAAAACTCAGTTTTTCACAATTCCTGACATTTAATCATAGAAAAAAAAATCTGTCTTAGATCAGTTAGGATCATTACTTTATTTTAAGAATGTGAAATTTCAGGATAATAGTAGAGAGAATGATTTTATTCATCTTTTATTTCTTTCATCACATTCCCAGTGGGTCAGAAGTTTACATACACTTTGTTGGTATTCGTTTGCATTGCCTGTAAATTGTTTAACTTGGATCAAACTTTTTGGGTAGCCTTCCACAAGCTTCTCACAATAAGTTGCTGGAATTTTGTCCCATTCCTCCATGCAGAACTGGTTTAGTCAGTATTGTAGGCCTCCTTGCTAGCATATGCTTTTTTAGTTCTGCCCACAAATTTTCTATCTGATTGAGGTCAGAGCTTTGTGATGGCTACTCCAGTTCCTTGAATTTGTTGTCCTTAAGCAATTTTGCCACAACTTTGGAGGTATGCTTTGGGTCATTGTCCATTTGGAATATCTATTTGCGACAAAACTTTAACTTCCTCGCTGATGTCTTGAGATGTTGCTTCAATATATCCACATCATTTTCCTTCCTCATGATGCAATCTATTTTGTGAAGTGCACCAGTCCCTCCTGAAGCAAAGAACCCCCACAACATGATGCTGCCACCCCCATGCTTCACGGTTGGGATGGTGTTCTTCAGCTTGCAAGCCTTACCTTTTTTTCCTCCAAACATAATGATGGTCATTATGGCCAAACAGTTAAATTTTTGTTCCATCAGACCAGAAAATATTTCTCCAAATAGTAAGAAGTCCCATGTGCATTTGCAAACTGTAGTCTGGCTTTTTTTATGGTGGTATTGGAGCAGTGGCTTCTTCTTTGCTGAGCAGCCTTTCAGGTTATGTCGATATAGGACTTGTTTTACTGTGGATATAGATACTTGTCTACCTGTTTCCTCCAGCATCATCACAAGATCCTTTGCCGTTGTTCTGGGATTTGATTTGCATTTTCACACCAAACTACATCTTTAGGAGAAAAAATGTGTCTCGTTCCTGAGTGGTATGATGGCTGTGTGGTCCCATGGTGTTTATACTTGCATACTATTGTTTGTACAGATAAACCATGATACCTTCAGGCATTTGGAAATTGCTCCCAAGAATGAATTTTGTTCTGAGGTCTTGGCTGATTTCTTTTGATTTTCCCCATGATGTCAAGCAAAGAGGCGCACTGAGTTTGAAGGTAGGCCTTAAAATACATCCACTGTTTCACCTCCAATTCAATAACACCTCCAATCAGAAGCTAATTGGCTAATTGTCAAAAGGCTTGACATAATTTTCTGGAATTTTCCAAGCTGCTTAAAGGCACAGTTAACTTAGTGTATGTAATCTTTTGACCCACTGGAATTGTGATATAGACAATTAAAAGTAAAACAGTCTGTCTGTAAACAATTGTTGGAAATTACTTGTGTCATGCTCAAAGTAGATGTTCTAAATGACTTGCCAAAGCTATAAAGCTAATATTATTTCTGTGGAGTGGTTATAAAATGTGTTTTATTGACTTCAACCTAAGTGAATGTAAACTTCTGACTTCAACTGTACTTTCTTTACACTGCAAAATAAAATATAATTTTTTGTCTTGTTTTCCGATAAGTCAAGTCAAGTTTATTTGTATAGCGTCTTTCATAACACACATCGTTTCAAAGCAGCTTTACAGAAGATCAGGCATTAACCGAAGATAAAACCGTAATGTCTATAATGTCGATGAATCATCATTGTGTAATTAGATAAAATACGATTGTTAATCGTGTTTAAAAAATAAGTAATTGTATAAAATTATTGTATCAATAAACCCAGTAAGCGAGCCGAAGGCGACTGTGGCAAGGAACACAAAATTACATAAGATGTTGGTTAATGGGAGAAAAATAACCTTGGGAGAAACCAGACTCACTGGGGGGGGGGGCAGTTCCCCTCTGGCTAACATCATGAATATAATGCAAATATTACTTATGTATAGTGCAAGTCATGGTTTAAAATGATTAAACTAAGTAAGTGTTAAGGGACAGTTTAAACATAGATTTTGTATGAAATGTAAGATTAATGACCAATGTCTTTAAAGTCCATCCTGGATTAACTGCAGAAGTTCACATAGATGCAATTGACCTTGTTTATTGGGTGATGAAGGCTTTTGTTGGCAATTGATAGTCTTATGTATTTCAAGAGCGTAGTCCATCAATAGACCGAGGTGATGCAGGCAGAGATCAGTGAGGTGCATCGCAGTTCAACCTGGCCAGTAATTTCGGTGTGGTTTGGTGTGGTTCATCCTAAATCCAAGGTTCAGACAATGGCATATGAAGTATCCCATGTCTTATGGTTGGTGTTGGCATCAGTTCATCCTCTGAAGTCCATCATAATAGACTGAAGTGATGTTTGCATGAATGGAGCTGGATCCGGCCATTTCTGGTGACCTCAGGATAGGAGTCCTGAGGTTGAGACAGGGAAACAAATAAAATAATATAAGCATAGATACCATCCAATTTATGGCAGAATTTATAGATCATGATCAATGTTTCTGGTTCCAGCAGACTAAACTAAAGCAGCCTAATTGTGGATTAAAGGACAAATTAGGTGTATGCCTGGCTAAATAGATGAGTCTTTAGTCTAGACTTAAACTGAGTGAGTGTGTCTGCATCTCGAACAGTGTTAGGGAGACTATTCCATAGTTTAGGAGCCAAATATGAAAAGGATCTACGTCCTTTTGTGGATTTTTTTCTAGGAACTATTAACAGGCCAGAATTTTGTGATCATAATGAACGTGATGGAATATAGTGTGGTAAGACACTTAAGTACTGTGGAGCTAGACCATTCAAAGCTTTGTACGTAGTTAACAGAATATTAAAATTAATATGAAATTTAACAGGTAGCCAATTTAACGATGATAAAATGGGGCTAATTTGATCATATTTCGTGGTTCTCGTTAGCACTCTGGCTGCTGCAGTTTGAACCAATTGATGTTTATTTATTGATCTTGCTGGACATCTTCCCAGTAATGCATTACAATAATCTAGTCTTGAGGTCATGAATGCATTATTTCGTTTTTCAGCATCAGCAACAGAGAGCATGTGTCGTAACTTAGAAATATTTCTTAGGTGGAAGAATGCTGTTCTACAAACATTGTTAATTTGATTTTCAAAGGACAGATTGGTATCAAATATAACACCTATGTTCTTCGCTGTTGAAGATGATGTAACAGTACATCCATCGAGAGTCAAATTATATTTTAGCAGCTTATTTTAAAGAGTTTTTTGGTCCAATAATTAGTACCTCTGTTTTGCCAGAATTTAGTTGAAGGAAATTTCTGGCCATCCAATCTTTTACTTCATTGATACACTCTGCTAATTTGGAGAATTATGAAATGTCATCAGGTTTTGAAGAAATATAAAGTTGTGTATCGTCAGCATAGCAGTGGAAACTTATTCCACGATTCCTGATAATATCTCCCAGGGAAAGCATATACAAGGAGAAAAGCTGAGGCCCTAAAACTGTTCCCTGTGTCACTCCATACTTTTGTTTGGTTTGACAATTCCTCATTTACATAGACAAAGTGGTAGCGGTCTACTAAATAGGACCTAAACCATGCTAATGCAACTCCACAAATGCATAATTTTCTAGCCTCTTCAAGAGAATGTCCTGATCTATTGTGTTGAATGCAGTACTAAGATCTAAAAGCACTAGAAGAGAAATGCAGCCGCGATCAGATGATAAGAGCAAGTCATTTGTAACTCTGATAAGTGCAGTCTCTGTACTGTGATAAGGCCTAAATCCTGACTGAAATTCTTCGTATATACCATTTCTCTGTTGAAATGAACATATTTGGGAGGATACTACCTTTTCTAGTATTTTCGACATAAACGGGAGATTTGAAATCAGTCTATAATTAGCAAGTTCTCCAGGATCAAGTTGTGGCTTCTTAATAAGCAGTTTGATAACTGCCATTTTAAAGTTTCTTAGTACATGTCCTAAGGATAGCGAGTTAATAATATTAAGAAGAGGTTCTGAAATTACAGGAGATACTTCTTTAAGAGCTTAGTTGGTATTGGATCTAACAAACATGTTGTTGCTTTTGATGTTTTGTTTAGTTTTGTTAGCTCTTCATGACCTATGACAGCGAAGGATTGAAGTTGCACATTAGGAAAATTATTAGACACTGTTTTCTGAGGTGCTATGACAGATAATTGCATAATTCCAATTTTATTTCTGATAATTTCAATTTTATCTGTAAAGAAATTCATGAAGTCATTATTCTTGTGCTGTGATATAATATCTGGTTCTGTTGAGGCTTTATTCCTAACCAATTTAGCCACAGTACTGAATAAACACCTAGGATTGTTGTGGTTATTTTCTATGAGTTTACTAAAATATGCTGACCTGGCAGCTTTTAGTGCCTGTCTGTTGCTACAGACACTACCCTTCCATGCACCACAAAATACTTCTAATTTTGTATTCTTCTACATGTGCTCTATTTTCCGAGCTGCTCTCTTGAGAGCATGAGTGTCATCATTGTACCATGGTGCAGGGCTTATTTCTTTAATTTTCTTTAATTGAAGTGGGGTGACACTATCAAGACTGCTAGAGAAGACTGCATTTATATTTTTTGTTATTTCATCAAGTTCTTCTGGGCTTTGGGGGTTATTGAGTGTATGAGATAGTTCTGGAAGATTATTAGTGAAGCTATCTTTAGTGGTTGAAAGAATAGTTCTACCTGACCGATAGCGTAGTGTCAATTGAGTAACATTAGCTGATCGCAGCATGAAAGAGACTAGGTAATGATCCGAGGTGTCATCGCTCTACTGCAGAATTTCTATATTATTGACATCAACTCCATTTGACAGAATTAAATCTAGTGTATGATTATGGTGATGAGTTGGTCCTGTTACATTTTGTCTGACTCCAAGAGAGTTGAGAATATCGATAAATGCTAATCCTAATGTGTCATTTTCATTATCTATGTGAATGTTGAAGTCACGAGCAATTAAAGCTCTATCTACAGTAACTACAAGATCTGATAAAAAAAAATAAAAATAAATCAGAATAAGGCTTGGGTGAAGGGTAAAAACAATATTTTTTTATTTATATCTGACGGTGTCAAATTAAGCATTATTAGTTCAAAAGACTTACATTTATATCCTGTCCTCTGAGTAACACCAAAAACTTGACTGTAAATTGTAGCATCACCTCCTCCTCGACTCTTCAGATGAGGCTCATAACTGAGGGAGTAGATTAACTTAAACTAATATATTCATCCGGTTTAAGCCATGTTTCAGTCAAACAGAGCGCATCCAATCTATGATCTGTAATCATTTCATTAACAATTAGTGCTTTGGTAGAAAGAGATCTAATGTTTAGTAGCATATTTTATATGATTGACCTTAATAATTTTTTTCTAAGTGATTTAGTGAGGGTTTTGTGGTTAGTAGTTCGGGGAACAGACACAGTCTCTATGAGATATCTAGGAGATACTGTCTCTATGTGTTGTAGTTTATGTGACCTGTGTGATGTCTCAAGGCAGTTAGCAGACGTTCGGATTAACCAGTTTGTTTGGCTTCCTGACCTGGGCCCCAGTTAGTCAAATACTATCATTATTAAGACTATGAGCCAAATTACTAGAGAGGAGAGTGGTTCTTTCCCTGGAGGGATGGAGTCCTTCTCTCTTTAGCAGGTCAGGTCTACCCCAAAAACTCTTCCAATTGTCTATAAATCCTATTTTATTCTTCAGACACCACTCAGACATCCAGCCATTCAGTGACAATAATCTACTATAAACCTCATCACTACGACAAGCAGGGAGGGTACCAGAGCATATTACAGTGTCTGACATCATTTTTACAAATTCACACACCTCTTTAACTTTATCTTTATTGATCGCTGACTGGAGATTGGCTGGAGTCTCTATTTCCACATTCCTTACAGTAGAATTTTTATAGAATAGTAGAATTTTTATAGATAACAATAAAATAAAAAATCTAAACATTCTTATCACAAGATAAATTACTGGTGAAGCAAAATTACATAATATGTTTTTTTGTCTTGTTTTCTCAGCAGAGAAATCAAAATTTGCTAACGTTTGTGTTTATAAATATAAAAATAATATTTTTCCTATGAAGTCAGAGGAAAAGAAATTTGATTTAAAGGGAAAACAATTTATTTTTCTTACTCCATTTGTAAACACTTCTTTCTTGTTTTTTGTTCCGTGCAAAAATCAGAAGTTAATTGAAAAATTGCCACTGATCACTTTCACATGCAAACAAGCTTTGCAGCAAACTTGTGGCAAATTGTCTATTGTCGCCAAAGGTTTGTCGCAGGTTTACCACTACCGGTGAAGAGTTGCAAACTTCTGGCAAATTTGCGGCAAGTTTGTGGCTAGTTTTCCAGAACTCTAGTTTAAAGATATTTTTACCGGAAAATAAGACAACTATTCTCTAAGAAAATAATTTTTAGTAGTGAACAAAAATTAGCATTGCGTTCATCCTGAACTAGTATAGAATGGCATTTATTTAGCCATTTGAATCATATTTTTAAAAATGTCCCACTTTCACAGTATTCAGCCTAAAAAAATATATATTGTTTACCTTTTGCAAATCTTGGCACCCAAAAAAATAAGACATAAGCAAAAATATGAATTGAATGGATCTACCAAGGCCACTTGTAGCTTCATAAGTCAAAATTTTGTTAGTAGACATAAAAGCCCATACTGTCATGAATAGTGTATGTTTATCTCTGTGCAAACATTAAGAGAATAATTATGTTAAATAGTTAGGTGAGAGAACACGCTGCCATCCTCCTCCGCTCTGTCTGCTTGTATGTAATTGATTGCTTTTGCACTGCCTGCAGGAGGACTGTTTGTGTGATTTATATCCACGGGGACATTTTTACACACACACTTTACTAAGAGATAACAATGTTCCAAGCAAAGGCAAAAAAAAAGAAAGCAACAGCAATCAATTCTGAGCTATTCCCTTTCGGGGGCAGGAAGAAGCTAAAGTGTAGATTGCTTTGATCACACTATCTGGTTTGTTTTTATTTTGGTAATGAATGAAGGTGGGCAACCCGTGATGTGGCTGGTTGTCCTCTGGTGTTAGTTTTGAAGCTCCCCTCATTTGTCTAAGTGCCACGGCAGAAGAAAAGGAGAGGCTCAAGAGTAAATCGGCCGGTGACCGATAAGACCACTGTTTGTGTCCTTGGCTCACATTCAGTTTTCTACAAGGAAACTGGGTGATGGGATGGGTTCATTGTTAAGAAAAAGAATGCACTCCAGTTTTTGTTTTTACCACAAACATTAATGATGCCTTTTACCCTTTTGTGTTATTAACTATGTAGTCAACTTATTAAAAAAAAAAAGTAAGAATAACTGGTTATTTTTACATCAATGTTAATATTTTGTTCACGTTTTAATAAATTACCAGCATTAAGATCTTTAGGGTTTTTTGTTTCAGACTCCACAAAGTCACGTACAGTAAAAGTGCAGGGGAAAAAAATTGAAATGGCACTGAATTTGAATTAGCCTATTTGTTTTGTTCTGCTAAAGGCAAATACAATTCACATATTTTTTCGTAGGTCATATCTGGTTTCCTGTCATATCATTTTATTTATTTTATTTTTTTTACATTTGCAGGCCATATATTTTCTCACATGCAAATATTATACAACTGATGCAACATTAATCAAAACATATTTGATGAGCAGATGCCATCTTGATTACGGAGGACCTCTGATTACATTAATGCATGATGGGTATCAGTTTCTTCAGCCATCTACATGATGAGCTGTCATTACATGCAATGTTTACATGTTAAAGTTCAGCATTGTAAACTGTCTATCATGACAGGAGTCATGAATCCAATCTCCTTACCAAGATGTCATAAATATGGTCTTCTTGACTGAGAGGTAGCTACTGGTGTAGGTTTCGGATTTGGTCTAAATTTTTGCAGTGATAATATGGGAACCCAAGTTTCCATCACTAAGATTAAATATTTATGTCATCAAAGCAGAATGATGGACCAGGGATAGGGGTAGATCTTACGATTTATCTTGATAAAACATCAGGATAAAAAACAAAAAAACATATCACTTTATTTCCACGAAATAAATACCTCTTTGGAGAACAAATTATTTGCAGTATATACAGTATATAGATTCAGAAATTGTTATGCTTATAGTCTATAATGAAAAAAGAAACAATTATTATTTAAATTATAATTAAAATGAATTAGATACATTTCACTATTCTTCTCACCACAATTCTACAGTGGTTATCTGAGTTACTGTAGACTTTGAGGCCGCCTTCCCTTCCCAACAATGCTGTCACTTCATCTCAACTTCTGCCCATGTCAAACCCATGAGGAGTAAACAATCAGCAAACCCGTATCTTCATCCATATCTCATTCACTTAGGAGTGAGCCATCGCATCCTCAATCTGAATGCACAACCTGACGTGGAAGGACTTGCACTCCTCGCCAAGTCTGTCAAAATCATTGGCGAATTTCATGTCAACAGCGCATTCGCTCTCATAGTGACGGCAGGCAATCCGGCTTTCACACTGTGATAACCTGAGGGTAACTCGGTCAAGGTTCACTCGCATTCCATGTTGCAAGCCCGAGTGTTCCCCATTGGGGAATTAAGATCCTTATTCAGGCATGTCATCCTGTACAGTGCTTATTGTATGGGGTCCCATCACTCCATTCAGGAAGATATCCCTGTTTTGTTGGTCTCCTTAACTCTAAATCACTTAGCAGGTGCTTTCCAATACAATTTATCATCCCTATGCCCTACTCACTAGGAAAGATAAGAGATCCTGATGTGGACACTCTAGAGAAGGCTATATTAAACTGTGATCCCATGCTCCCTCAAAGTCTTGTGAAAGGGTCCTTAGTGAAATAATTAACTTATTTCGTTCAGTACAACATTTTGAGCGGTGTTCCCTACCCGAGCGCCTCCAATGGTGCATTAATGCCACTTTGTAAAATGCAGTGTTTTCTTACTCTATGCATACTTCCACGTTCTCATCAGAAGGACTACTGTTGTGGCACACCTCTGACAACTAGTGGAAGGCTCTGCACTGTATTCCATTAGTCATCAGATTTTTTCATTACCAGCGTAATGCATATCGCCAATATGATCAGGTCACACAGGGGGTAATTCCAATTTCACAGCATATTTACATTTTATTACTCATTCAGGCATCATTAAAGTTCAGAAATTTGTATGGTATGTCTTCATAAATCATTCACTCTCATCTTTGTTCAGACCATGTTTCAATCTATGGGGATCTTCAAGCATTGTAACTTTATTAATGTTCCAAATTTCAAAGCTCATGAGTTTAACAGTCATGTCAGCCTAACTACATTACTTTTAATTACTTTTAAACTACATGCATGTCGTTCTCTGGTCAGTTTGGGTCTTTTAATGCGATCTCCTGTCCCTATTAGGCCACCTCAATTTTGCCATGTGCA
The DNA here is from genome assembly GCA_032164185.1 of Moxostoma hubbsi. Classification (NCBI taxonomy): domain Eukaryota; kingdom Metazoa; phylum Chordata; class Actinopteri; order Cypriniformes; family Catostomidae; genus Moxostoma; species Moxostoma hubbsi. Next base: position 36,115,220 of record JAVLUX010000017.1, on the reverse strand, counting down.
TCATTCCTCAAGGCCTCCTCACACTAGCCCATTCCGTAGACCACCTCTCCTACATATCAATCGATGACAACTGCTGCTTGGACCTCCTCTTCTTCTGGTCACAGCTACATTATTACATCACTGTTTCGGTATTACACGGCATTTCCTTTTTTCACAAAATTAAAAAAAAAAAAAAACTTCGAATGACATGTCCCTTTTCATGGACGCGGCTCCCTCCATAGGATTCGGGGGATATTTTCTAGGATCATGGTTCACAGGGAAATGGCCAGACAAATTTTTCAATATATATATATTGAAATATTTCAATATAAATCCTATGCTCCCTCATCCGCTTTCTTTGAAATTTATCCCATCGTCATGGCCAGTGTCATGTGTGTCATTATCTCAGCCAGACACATTCCTGGGTTTTTCAATGTAATCGCTGAGTCCCTCTCTCGTTTCGTTTCAAGGAGTTCCACAGACCATGTGGAAAATCGCACTCAAGGACAAGAATTAAAAAAGAAAAAACACAGACAAGCACAAAATCAAACTCAAGGGGAAAAAAACACACAGCTTTTTGTATTGCAAATGTATTGCACAACCATGCCAGAGATATTGCACACCATGTCAAATCTAGGTGTTCACATCTCTCCTTTCTTTTTCCCTCTTCTCCAGAAAGAACGCCTAACACAAGACCTGGTTTGTACCTGACTGGATCTTCTCTTAGTATTCTACTTTCTCTCTCTTTTGGGGTAGGCTTCTCGCCCCTGCCACCTATCTCCAGCAGGATATGACGGTTCCGAAAAATTCTCCGGACCGCCAGACGGGGCTTACGCCAAGGAGTGACATTACATTTCTGTTTTATATTCATCAAATAAATGTCATCCTTTCACTCAAGTCTGCGAGTCTTCCTAATAGAACTGTCGCTCACTGGATGTTTTTTGTTTTTGGCACCATTCGAAGTAATTTCTAGAGATGGTTGAGTGTGAAAATCCCAGGAGATCAGCAGTTACAGAAATACTCATACAGCTGTCTGGCACAACCATCATCCATGTGATAATCTAATCAGCCAATCATGTGGCAATAATGCAGTGCATAAAATCAGGCAGATATGGGTCAGGAGCTTAAGTTAATGTTCACATCAACCATCAGAATGGGGACAAATGTGATATCAATCATTTGGAGCGTGGCATGATTGTTGGTGCCCGATGGGTTGGTTTGAGTATTTCTGTAACTGCTGATCTCCTGGGATTTTCACAAACCACACTCAACAATTTACTCAGAATGGTGCCAAAACATCTAGTGAATGGCAGTTCTGTGAATGGAAATGCCTTAATGATGAGAGAAGTCAACAGAGAAAGGCCGGATTGGTTCGAACTAACAATGTCTACGGTAACTAGGATAACCTCTTTGTACATTTGTGGTAAAAAGTATAGCATCTCAGAATGCTATGCCCCCGTAAATAGGGGTGGGCGATATACCGGTAAAAATTTGCATACCGGTATACATTTTGGATTATAGTCTCTAATGCAGTAATGCAAAATTGCCATACGAGAAAAGTGTACAGCACAAAACACTCTGTCGGATAAAGGGAGGAAGGAATAGGGACTGCTCGTTTCTCAAATTCAATTGAATGAGAAGATGAGAGGAGATTATGAAGGAAAAAGTGCATCCACCGTGGTGTGAAATTGGTTTGGCTATAGAACGTCTAAGTAACTGTAGTAACCTCCATTCCCTGTTGGAGGGAACGAGACGTTGTGTCAAATGAAACAACACTAGGGGACTTTCTTGAAGGCCTAGGTTACCTAGGCCAATTAGAATTTGGCAGACAGAATTTGTATGTCCCTCCCCTAGACATTCGGGTATAAAAGGAGGGAATTGTGCATCTTTTCATTCAGGTTTTGCACTGAGGAGCCGAGAATAAGGTTCGGCCTTTACAATGGCTCGGTTCACCATTGTGGCCGGGGGGACACAATGCCTCATTCCCTCCATCAGGGAATGGAGTTTACAACAGTAACTAGAAGATCACTGTCTGTCGCTCACTCGATTTTGTGTCAAATGAAGTGATACTAGGGGTCCCTATTCAATCACACCATGCACTGAACCGTGTACATGAGCTGCTGGCGCATGTGTGTGTAGGCAGTTGCGTGCCAAAGCAACAGGCTGTGTCAGACTGCACGTACCCTTCCCCAATGGCCCATAAAAAAAATTCAATGTTTTTTGGTTCCCGGCATCCTGAAAGGGGGAAACAAAGCGACGTGCCAAGCATGGGAGCAGGCCACTACTTTTCACTCTCTATGTTTCTTGCAGGGGCGCTTGGGAGCTTTCCAGGTCCTCGAAGACGTCTGAGAGACGGGGGGCATGTGCTTCCTGCAGGGCGCTCGATGCTGGGGCTGCAGGGCATAATGTGGGAAATGGCCTGCATCTGTTTCTTCACTGACGAAAACTGTTGGGCAAAATCGTTGACGGTGTCACCTAATAGTCCGAGCTGTGAGATGGGGCCATTGAGAAAGCTGGCTTTTTCTAGCTCCCGCATCTCGACTAGGTTCAGGCACAGGTGACATTCTTTGACCACGAGGGTGGCCATTGCCTGCCCGAGTGTCCGAGCTGTGACCTTTGTGGCCTAGAGGGCGAGGTTGGTTGCAGAGCACAGTTCCTGCAACACATTGGGGTCAGGACTACCAAAGAGCAGATCTTTTAAGTGGCTTGGCCTGGTGAACTTGCAGGAGGGCCATGGCATGCAGGGCAGAGGTGGCCTGTCCAGTTGCGCTTTAGGCTTTGGCGGTCAATGACGACGTCATCCTACAGGCAATGGAGGAGAGCACCATTCTGGTCCTGCATGGTGGCGGCGTTTTCCAGACATAGGTGGATCACAACCGCTCTGTCCACCTGAGGGACCTCAGAGTACCCGTGTGCCGCCCTGCCATCGAGGGTAGTGAGAGTGGATGAGCGAGGAGGTCGGTTGTGGGCAGGGAAAGGTGCCATCCACGACCTTGCTAGCTCATCATGCACATCCGGGAAGAAAGGGACCGGCGGGGCGTAGCTTTGAGTGGCGACCGGACCCGAGGATCCAATCTTATAGCCGTGAGGGCTGCGGGGAGGATGGAGGGCGGCCTTGGCAAACATGTCGGCCATCTGGGCATCAGCGTACCGGGGGGCAAGTGGTTCGTGGGGATCTACCCGGTGAAACAGAGCCCGCTTTCAAATCGCTTCCATTGCCAGCCGGGTCATCCTCAATCCCGTGGGAAGGATCAACGCGGGGGGGGGAGGGTGGGTTCGCGGCTGGAGTGGCTTTCCTTTTTAGGAAGTAAAGCCGCGACCGCAACATTGCCATGGTTAAATCCATCCACAAACGCCGCCTCAGTGTGATCGCTGCCCAGACACATGAGTCAGGAGCGGAGAGATATTGACCACATCCAGGAACTACACAGGGGCAGAAGGGCATCTTTAAAAAGACATGTCCTGAAAAGGACTTTCAACACCTGCTGTGTGTGCTCTTTTAGAGAAATAAACTCTTTTAGGAAAATACTCTCTTTTAGAAGTGCTTTCAAAGCACTCAGGGGCAAAGCTGCACTGCCGTGCAGAGAAGGAGACATCCACTGATATGCGCCATAGATCCAACAGAAAACGCTCTACAGAGGTGAGTGGAACAGAAGTGATCTCAGCTCGCTGATCGCACAACCGCACGGCTCCGAAGAAGAAATCTGAATGAACAGATGCATGATTCCCTCCTTTTATACCCGTATGTCCGGGGGAGGGACATACAAATTCTGTCTGCTTTTTCTCAAGTTCAGAGGTAACCGAGGCCTTTAAGAAAGCCCCCTAGTGTTGCTTCATTCGACACAACGTCGAGTGAGCGACAGACGGGGAAAATGCAATACCAAGCAGAAAACAGCAATTTGCAAGGTTTGTACATTGTGTATGTCAATATATGTAAATATCAATTTGCACGTATTTATCAATGATCAGGGCTTCATTTGAGACACAGATGCACGTGTCATTAGTTAAAAAGCTTGTCTAGAACGCAAGAAAAAATTTAACTGAATCCTCTTCTGCGCCATGAAATTTCAATGGAGCTACCATCAAAGCAAATTCAATGACAATCATCCCACGCTCCAAATATGTCTCCCATCCAAACACGCGCAGGTGTGTTTTGCAAGAGTTTTGCGCATGCAGTCTGAAACATGCAAGTGCACGCAAGTATTGAAGTTATCCGATTCCCTTCATTTGTGCTCCTGTGACATAAAAAGCACAGATCACACCCATTACTCATTCTGGTTTCTTTCGATGTCAAGTGGGTTTTCAAAACCCATTCTAAAATAGTGTTTGAATGATGTTTGATATCAGGAAACACACCAGCCATATTTTCCATCAGATATTTTATATGTTCTTTATAGAGATTACTAAAAACACATAGGGCCTTAAGTGTTTTATTTATGTACATTTTTTATATTTATGTTATTTTACTTTTTGCATTGCTTTGAGAAGATGTTAAGTTGCTTGAGGAAAGTTATGACAATATCATAATAATAACAATAACAACAACAAAATTAATAATAATAAAAATAAAAAGAAGAAAATTGGTGCACATCATCAGACCGATTTTTTTTTATTATTATTATTTATTTTTTTTATTTTGACTATGTTTGTCAATTTCAAAATAAAGAGAAAATTATATAAGATGAAGATGTTTTCATTAATAAAGTATTTAATTAACTGATTGGATTACTCAAAATTACACATATCGACATTGCGACATGTTTTAATACATAATATTATAATTATAAAATATAATTTTAATGATCTTTCTTTATCATGATAACTGTGTATCGATATAATCAAATATTTACAAGAATGTGAGGGGTGTACTCACTTTTGTGAGATACTGTAACAATGACTGATAGCAGAAAAGCTAGACTCCCATCTGATCAACTACCATAAAAGACAGCTATGGACCCTCCAAAAAGGAGACATCAGAGAAAACTTGAAGTATGTGCCCAATTCAATTAAACCTCCACTGTCTGACTGTCCGTTCCAACATACTCATGAATTCTGAACAGTGACATCTCATTATGCTTAAGACAGGGTAGTGTATGACAAAGCCCACTGTAAAGAAACACTTCAATCATTTGAAAAGTAGGACAGAGGGTTCATATGCAATTTCCAGAGTGCATTGATGTAGACTACTTAAATGAAGCACTCAATTCTTACCAGGCACAGGCTATAGAACGGAATCATATACAATGCTCATTCTCACAATCTCAATTCAAAGGGAAATTGAGGAATACCTGGGTCACACATTTAGATTTCTTTTGCCCAACAATTCAGTCACATTGACCCTTTCCAAATCAAAAATCTCACACATATGTCCACATACTTTTCTCTTGGCTCTGGGTCATAGATGCACTTGGATCAGTAATTTGAACTGGAGTAATTTGAGCTGTGTGAATGGCACCTGCAAAAAAAAAAAAAAAAAAAAAAGTGAATGGAGATCTTCTGCTGCGAATGCATGTGCATAGGAGAAAATCCATTGAACATAGAATAAATAACACTTTTAAATTTTCTGAAGAAAATGGTTGCTTTAAAGTTGCTAGAGTGTTCTGGGTAGCTGCTTACTTAGCCATGTAGCAATGCACTTAAAACCATTTAGAACACCACTTAGCAACATCCTGGCAACTAAAATTGTACTTCTGCAGAGTTATCAACACATTTTCTAAAAGGAATGGTTCACCCCATGATCTTATGTACTCAAAATCATGCCATCCCAGATGTGTATGGCTATCTTTATACTGCAGAACAAAAACAACGATTTTTAGAAGAATGTTTCTGCGCTGTAGTCCATACAATGCATGTAAAGTTTGACCAGAAGTAGTCCATATGACTCCAGTGGTTAAATCTATATTTTCAGAAGCAATATGATGGTGTGGGTGAGAAACAGAACAACATTTAAGTCATTTTTAACTATAAATCTCCACATTCACTTCCATGTTCTTCTTCTTTTGTTTTTGGCTATTTGCATATTGCCCCGTACTGGGGAGGGAGGAGAACTTATAAAAAATTTAAATATCTAGTCACTGATAATGATGCAACTGAATTACAAAAATGTATATATTAAATAATGAATACTATTTTGTAGACATGTACTATCTGGAACGCTGTTCTGAAATAATTCCTGTATTAATCGAGGTACTTTATTGATCCCTGAGGTGCAATTCATGAAATTGAACAAGGTAGAAAATTCATGCATTTGTTTTGTGAACACACAAATGGTAAAGAATGGTCTTGACCCTGTGCATGACCTCAAACAAAAGTTACCCTCACTAGTCATCTGACCCTTGAACTTAGCACAGACTTGTTAGGTTCAAAGGTCTGCTAAGCCATGTTGTTTATGGCTTAGCATTGCAGTAACTCATAGTCCGTTATTTCTTTAGGTCTACACTAGAGCTCAATTCCCATCATTAAAAAAGACTAGGGAGTCCTTCCCTGCTAAGAAGAATGCTTAGAACAGTTTGGACTAGATTGAATGGCAAGATTGTCTTAAGTGGTTTCAAACCAGCATTAAATTGCCCAAATCTTGCATTTTTAACTGGTCAGGCTGGTCCAACAGGTATTTCTGCGACTGAATAATACTTAATAGGAAAAGGGTATCTATACAACTCTCATATCAATATTTAACTAATTTAGCATTTCTTTTGGTATTTCCTTTTTCATTAAGTGGCCTGCTATAATGCAGGTATACCTGCATTATATGACACAAGTCACTAGATGGTACATTCGTAATTGTGAGATATTAATATAGAATTACTGGACTATCTATTGATATTTTTCATTGCATATATGCTCATCCACACTGGTTGGCCAGTGTCAAAATATTGCAATTGACAGCAGAGATTATAACAAGTGCTGTGCGATGTAAACATGACACTCAAGCAAGTTTCCAGTCACTGTTAGTAGCTATAGGCACTGTTGTGTCGGAACTGTCATAGAGGCGCTCTGGTTTCCGCTGGCACCAGCAACTGTGCTTGTACAGTGCCATTCCATTATGTTTACCCTAGGTACCTTGAGGTATTGATCCAAGACTTGTCTCTCTCTCTTTGAGAAACTAAACATCACGTTGAATGCCTTTAACATGTCTCACCTTTGTTCCGCCATCAGAATGTCACTGTAGCGATTGTATATCCACTATAGATAATATTTTCATTGTAAATTATGAGTACAAGAATTGGTGGGCTATAAATGAAAGTTTTGGTTAGCTTTACAAATGGATATACAGTATATAAGTTATGTTTCATGGAAGCCAGATCTTGCCACAGAATAAAAAATGTAGAGGTAATTCTGACTTTGTCTCACAATTGCAACTTTATATCACACTTTTTGCACGATATGATTCAATTGCAAGAAATAAAGTCACTAGGTGATACATTCGTAATTGTGAGATATAAAGTAACAACTTTGTCTTGCAAATGATATAGAGAAAAATTGTGTGATATGAATTAGCAATTGTGAGAAATAAAAGTTTTTCACAGAATTGTGACTTATTTTTCTCAATTTCAAGTTTAAACAATATTGCAAATTTGACTTTATTTCTCACAGTTGTGACTTTATATCTTCGCAACTTTATGAGTAACTTTATTTGACTCAAAATTGTGAGTTTCTATCTTGTAATTACGAGACTTCAAATTGCGACTTCAAATCATGCAGTTGAGACTTTATATATCTAACAATTCAAAAAACAATTGCAAAATTGTGAGATAAAGTCAAAATTACCTTTTTTATTTTATTATTCCATGCTGGGATCAAGGCACCATATTGTATATTGATATATTGCCTTTTTCTTGGATTTCAAGAAGACTTGTAGAAGAATACCTAATGGAACAAAACATGGCTTATGACCCAGCCTAAGCAACGAAAGTTATGGCTCTAGATGACATATTGTGCGGTCTTTCAGTGTGACAATGTATTGTGGCATCACAATTAATGAACCCATTGCCCCCCATTTCTAGGTTAAAGTGTATATTTTCTGCCTTTGAGTGTTGGGAAAGATGGAATGAAATGGAATCCATGCAATTTTGTACCACTAAAGGCATGATTAATTGTATGAACTTGTTGCTTTATCATTTATTACTATAATACCACTGCAACAGAGGAGGTGATGAGTCCAGAATATTGTTTGACAGTTTTGTATTTAGTAAAAAATAATAAAAAAATAAAAACACATGGATGAATTTTACCTGAATATTTAAAGTAAAGTTATATCTCCTTTTCATGGACTTCTGAAATGTTTTGATATAGAGTTATCGATGTAAACATAAGATGCTACTCTTATATCTGAAGATGAATACATTGTCTGAATTTCCAGTTCAGAAGTTTGTATTATTTGCTTGCAAATGATTAAGCTTCAATGTATTTGCAATATACTGTGTCTATAAATATTCACAAAAATTAGAATTATTCTGTGACAGAAAGACAGACAGACAGATAGATAGATAGACAGATCTGACGTCTTTGAAATTCGTGTAGTGTGTGAGACATTAGTGGCAGCAAATGTGAATCTTGTGGGAATTTAGCAAAACATAATGTAGTTACACAAACAATACATTGTATTGTATGTATTTTAATATCAGTACATAGTAGTTAAAGAGACCTAATATAAAGTAGAACCAAATACATTTTTAATGTATTGTTCACCAGGGGCGGACTGGCAATTGGGAAAACTGGGTGTGTGGCCGCGAAATGGGGCCAAACGGGCGGCGATAAGCTGAAACATGCTGCCGCATTATGCCGAACGTTCCATGACTGGCTGGAGAGGGCCGCAATACGGCCCCACGATATGCAGAGAAGAATTTATACTGACTGCAAAAGATTCATCATTGTATTACAAAAATGCAACAAATGATACTATTGCTCATACTTTGGGTTAAGGATTTAAAATCTGATGCTTAATTTGAGCCATGTCTAGGTACTAAAATATCATAAATGCTTGGGAGCAACATCATCGGATTGTTATATATTGGTAACAATTTACAATAAGGTTCTATTTGTTAAAATTAGTTAACAATATTAGTTAACTTGAAATAACAACAAACAATAATGTGACGAGGAGGAGGGCAGGACCGAGCCATGACTACACATGCTTGGCCCCCAATCGGGCTAATCAGCCAAGGAGAGGGATAAGTGCAGCAGGATGCAGCAGTTCGAGAGAGCGAGCCACACAAAGCTGCCATGTGTGCATTTGTGTTGTGTGTCTTTTTGTTTCATTAAATATTATTTTGACCATTCAGTCAGTTTCTGCCTCCTCTTTTCCCATGTTAACCCTGTTACAAATACTTTACCAGCATTTGTTATTCGGTAACACTTTAGTTTAGTGATTAGAAATTAGACAGTGTCATTCATGACTAATAATTACAGTTGTAAATGACTAGTTATGGACTATGGGCATTAAAATTATTTATCAAGCATTTATTGACTGATTTGTTATTATTGCTTTATAGCCCCTTTATATTTGCTTTTGTCATAAAAATGAATTTCTTAACATATCAACAGCTAGTATGATGCAAAACACATATTTTATAGGTTCTCGGTACTCTGTGTGAATGTGTGGCTTATACAGTAAGTATGAAATACATGTAGAATTTATATTATATTTCAACAAAGCTGGGAAGGTTAGATTTAGGGGTAGTGGTTGGTGTAGGGCGTTTGTGGGACTTTAAATAAACACAATAAAAATTCTGCATTGACGCCTCTATACTGTATGGTAATATTTAACACTATTTGCCCTTAGTGCAAAGAGGACGCTTTTTGTTGCTATTTACACCAAACAAAAATTGCCTTCATATTTATTTTATACTTATAAGTTGCACATCCACATAGTGTAATGAGAACCTATTAAGGATGCATTGTACACCTTACTAGCTATTAGTATCTTTTGCTTTTACCTAATAAGTTAATAGTTAGGAAAAAAACAAAAGGCTATTAGGCAATGGTAAGAATTATAATGACCAAACAAATCTGTAACTAGTCCCTTACAAGTCCAATTATTAGTCATAAATTAGTATCTAATTTCTGATCCCTAAAATAAAGTGTTACCTGTTATTCTTATAATGTTATTTCAACATATACAAAAAAAAAATTCAATGAAAATTATGAACTAACATAAACTAGCATTGAACAATTGTATTTTAAACTAACACACACACACACACACACACACACATATATATATATATATATATATATATATATATATATATATATATATATATTGGAACCTTATTGTAAAGTTTTACCAATATATGTTTACATATAGTTTCTTCCGTTAAATAGTCTGAATGTATAGTTACTTTTTTAATAGCTTGTAGTGTAGCTAATTACATTTTTAAAAGAGTTGCTTGACTGTACTTTAACTATTTTAAGTCACAAGCAGCTTCCCCAACACAGGGAGTGGGCTCTTTTGACTTGCACCAGTAAGCAACAAAAAGCAACATGCTAAAAAGCACTCAGCAGAAACCTTAGCAACTAAACAGCAACACTATAGCAACCACCCAAACTTCTGACTTTACATAGAAACGCTTTATAGCAACTGCATAAAAATGCACTAAAACCAAAATACTCAAAACAGGCTTTTCAATTGGCAAACACCACTTAAAATTTAGTTTTTAAGTGTCAAGCAAATGTGCAAATTTTGCATTTTGTTGCACAAATACAGCATAAAATTTTCCCCACCATTTCCCAAGTGCCCTTTCCTCAGCTTCTAAAAATATACATATAGACGTGCCCTTTTGCCAGGACCAAAATCACCCAAATTGCCTCTTTATTAGTCTCCCATTTACACTTTTAACAGCCCCTTGCTAAAAGCAGCCGTCCCTTCACAAAATGCCTGATAAAAGCTTAGCTGTGTAGTAGAGCAGGTCCTCGGCTGCTATTAGCCTGAGATGCTGAAGGTACATCTATAAATGGAGCTATAATGGAGCAGCCTCCACAAGAGTCAATTAAAGCACTTCATTACACTGTAATACTCCAACATAGGCCACTAGCTCACAGACCCTGTAATGATGTCAATCATTGTGTGTATTACTGTGAATTAGCCACCAACTCTCTGAAGCAGATTGAATACTGACCCAAAGGAAACACGGTAACATTTTAAAATAAGGTTCCATTTGTTAACATGAGTTAACAACATTAGTTAATGTGAACTATCAATGAACAATACTTATGAAGCATTTATTAATCTTAGTTAATGTTTATTTCAACATATATTTATACATTTTTAAAATCAAAAGTTGTATTTGTTAACATTACTTAATGCACTATGAACTAACATGAACAACAATGAAACATTTTATTTTTATTAACTAACATTAACAAAGATTAATAAATGCTGTAAAAAAATGTATTGCCAATTGTTTGTTCATGATACCTAATGCAATTAATGTTCACGAATTGAACCTTATTGTAAAGTGTTACTGAGAATGCAAACATGCCCCAAAAGGAGATGTTGGGAAGAATGAGAGCCTAAGCAAGCATTCACTTTCATTGTATGGAAAAAAAGATCCAATGGACATGAATGGTGACTGAGGGTGTCATTTTGCCTAATGTCTTTTTGTGTTTCATGCATTTGGAATTGGGCTGTCACTTTAGTGTTCATTTATTGCAATTAATGAACCCCCCAAAAAATAACACCATTAATTATGCCCCTGATCCATATGCAAATTCCATAATTAGGATTTTTTCTTCCTACCATTGGGGCAGTTCAAGCTTGATATGCGTCATGCTTTTTTATTTATTTTCGAAAATCAGTGGCAGTAGAGGGCAGTCAGTGTTCTGGCTAAAAAGCATGAATACAATGCCAATATTTGTGTGTGTGTGTGTGTGTGTGTATGTATAGTGCAAGTCATGGTTTATAATTAGTAAACTAAGTAAGTGTTAAGGGCCAGTGTTTAAACAAAGATTTTGAAAGATCTCCAAGATTAATGACTAATACTTCTACTAATTATTTGACGTCCATCCTGGATTAACTGTAGAAGTTCACAGAGATGCATTGTCCTTTGTTATTTGGCTGATGAATGATTTTGTTGGCAATTGATAGTCTATGTATTCCATTTCAAGAGTGTAGTCCATCATTAGACTAAGGTGATGCAGGCGAAGATCAATGAGGTACATCGCAGTTTAACCGGCAGGTAATTTCGGTCAGGTGATAATGAGAAGTGTTTTCGGTTCCGGCAGATCTAACTAAAGCAGCATAACTGTGAGTTGATGGATAAATTAGGTACATACCTGGCTAAATAGATGAGTCTTTAGTCTAGACTGAAACTGAGAAAATGTATCAGTGTCCTGAACAGTGTTATTCCATAGTTTAGGAGCCAAATAGGAGAATGGACTACCTCCTTTTGATATTCTAGGAACTAATAACAGGCCAGAATTTTTAGATTTTTTGAACATGATTTTAACAAATAACATTACATACCATGTGCTTTCAAAATGCATTATCAACTATTATCAAGTCAGCACATCAAGTAATTAATTAAATTAAAAATGTGAGACTACACCTATACATACTGTGCTGAAATATTTAACAGAGGTATTAAATACAATTCTGTCACTGTAGTTCTTAATGGCTGGTCTTCTGTCATACACTCAGTTATGTCAAACAAAACAAAAAATATTGTGTTTCCACTAAAACCATTGTTAACTGCCATTATTACAATTACTAAAAGATAACCTGTAAATGGTCTGCACTTATATTGCACTTTTTTAACCTTAGAGGTTACCAAAGCGCTTTACACTCTATCCCATTCACCCATTCACACTCACATTCATACACCAATGGCGGCAGAGCTCCCATGCAAGGCGCTAGCCTGCCATTGGGAGCAACTTTGGGGTTCAGTGTCTTGCCCGAGGACACTTCGGCATGTGGAGTTGTGTGAGCTGGGAATCGAACCGCCAACCCTGCGATTAAATAAAATCATAAAATAAAATAAATAAAAATTACTGAATGAAATTGTTACGATCCATATTGTCTTTTGTCTATGTACCTTTTAAGTTCTGGCACATGTTACGTTCCATATTGTCTTTTGTTTTATGCATTCTTATTTTGAAATTATTCTCATGTTCCTGTTTCCCAGTCTTGTCATGTCCTGTTTTCCCTCCATGTTCATGTGTCTGGTTTTCATTGGTTCATTGTTTGATTGCTTTATTATCAGTTCTAGTTTTGTCATTGGTTTTAGTTAATTGCCTTTATTATCTTGTTTTGAGTTCTGTTTGTCCATTGGCTTTTGTTTCCCCTTGGTTTTGTATTTAAGCCCTCATGTTTACCTTGTCCTTTGTTGGTTATTGTTTGATGTTTGGTGTTTGATGATGTTCCATGTTAATCCTGCCTTCGACCGTGTTCCTGCCTGTGCCCTCCTTGGAAGATTCCCCGTGTTTATATCTTGTGTTTGTACCTTTGTTTTTGGATGTTTTGTTTGTTCCAGTGTTCACTGTTTGCTTGACTCCATGCACCTTCTCAATAAAGCTGCATCTGGATCCTCACTCCTCGTCTGTCCCGTTCGTAACAGAAATGAATATTCTAAAGGCTTCCTATGCTATTTGAAGGAGATCTCATATACATTTATCACAGTATTAGAAAGGTAATAATGGTGGAAACTACGTTTAAAATGGTAATTTTTGTTAAAGTGTGTACAATAGGACAAAGCACAACAGGCAGGGGATTTTGCATACATTACAGGAATTTTGCCACTGATTCCATCTCATACCTAGCCTGTAAAGCTTCAAGCCAAGAAAATGGGTTTGGCAGACTGTGTTCAATATGTTCCCTCACCTGTTTATGCAGAAAAAAACAGACTGCAAAAAGAAGATATCAGATACATTTTGAAATATGAAAGTAGTAATTTTCTCATTAATTGAGCTCTTACCATGCTTCTCTCTGAGGCTCTAAAATAATTCTAAATAGCATGCATGGGAAGATTTAGGAGTTATTTTCCTATTAAATGAAATACTGGATAGTTTTAGGTACTGAAAGCTCATGCATAGGCAAAACAAACAGCCTCTGCCTCATTCATGAACATGACATTCTGGCCGCTCTTGGTCAATGTCTGTCTGACAAGTCAGTGGCAGTTCAAACAACATTAGTCTGGGAACAGTGTATTTTTTTCCATAGCACCTCCTCAACAGTCTAGCAATTCCAAGGGTTCAGGCATTGTGTGTGAACCTGAATACAGCGCACTTAACAAAAGTATTATAATCACAAAGGTACATAAAAAAACATAAAAAAATGTCTCTCACATAAAAACAAGTCCTACCCTTTCCAATTGTCATCCATGTGAATAATCTTTCACCTCACGTTTTGCTTTAACGTCAAACAAAAACATATTTCCCTAGAAAAAAATTCTTTTGAAATATAGCAGTGCTAAAATATCCTGAAGAGGTGTAGAACTTCTACAATATTTTAAATTGGCCCGTAATGTTCAGGATCCTTTTGTCTCTGCCAACAATCCATTTACTGACCGTTTGATGTGTATTAAACGCAAAAATGGCAACTGATTTCTTGATTTGACAACTTCTACTCTGATTGGCTGATTTTGTGCAACTACTGGGAGCTGGTGTGCACAGCAAAGTCATTTTTACATGGTATAGTACTGGTTGCTACAATATGCAGTTTTGAAGAAGAACTTGGATTTGCAACGTTTTCAAGGTAAGTGACATCAAACCTTAAAGTAAGTAAACTAATTTCCACAAGCAGAACTGTATATTGCATTTTTTTTTTAATTCATTAGTTTATTACTTCTATACATTTAATTTGTATTAATAATTTTATTTATTCATTTATTTAATGATTTTTTCCCCCCTACATCTGTCTATGAATGGGATTGCAACTACTTCAGATGAACCCACTCTTAAGTAGCACATAAATACAAAATTAACTGTGATTGGTCGATTTTTTTTTTTTGTCTAAATGGGTGGTTCTTGGCCAGAATAGGCCGCAAAGTGGACCAGAATGAATGTCAGTAGTGAAAAGTCTGGTAACGAGAGCATCCTTTAACAAAGGTCAAACAGTCACTACATTTTTAGAGTTTGTAATTCCATCTTCATTTCAGCTTTCACATACTTCAGATGTCTCTTTAAGCTTGTGCCCATGTGGGAGTCTCAGTTGAAGGTTGCATTGGACACAGTGCCCATAGCAGTTAAGCAGTCATCAAGACTTCATGCCAAAGAGAAGGATGAAAAGGAAGGAGAGCAGCCCATATCTACAGCCCTGGGGCAGTCAGACTGTCTCCTCATCTCAGGGAGGGGTAAACCTGTTAGGCCTGGCTGGGAGACTAAACACTACCCTCTATTGGATGATACAGAGATTGTGCACGGTGAGGCTTGACCCTTGCATGAACCAAGTTATGGGTTACAGCAGTGAGATTAGTGACCAAGCAGTTCACCAAACTAATCCAATCCAATCCCAGTCCATCTGTGTCTAGAATGTAAATTTGATAATGCTCATGAAAGGCTCAATTTTTCTTATTTCTTATTTTTCATTTTGAAATTATATTATATAGGACTTTGTTTGCTTGTTTTATGAAGTTCTTGTTCTTATGCACAGACTAAAAAATAAAATCTTAAACCAACGTAATGTGGATAATTGGTCTTGGCATAGATAAGATGGTTACGCTGGTCTGTTTTGATGGTTTTAGAGGATTTGGAAAAACTTTTTAGCAGGTCATGCTGAAAGACCAGCAGGTCAAGCTTGAACCGATTCAGACCAGCAAACCACCTGAAGTTCCTTACTGAACTTTAAAAAAAAAAAAAAAAAAAAAAAAAAAAAAAGAGAGAGAGAGAGAGAGAAATAACATTCAAGCTTCGATTGGCACTTGTGCATTTATTCTGTGGTCTACCTGCTTTGGAATACCAGACCTGCATGACCAATTCCCCACAACGCTCTGTTCCAATTTTTTTAACACTTCTGTCAATTTCTTCATGTCACTTTGCAAATCGCACAACCCAAATTGTCCTTTGGGGCCTCCAGCACAGTTAGCCTACTACCAAGTCTACTGTCAGAACACAAGTTTTGTGATAGGCTACTAGTGATATATTGTAAATCTATAATGAAGTGAAGATGACAGTACTGTCTAAATTGTAAGACGTTCACACTGAACGCTCTCTTGTGCTAAAAAAGCAGAACGCATGGATCTTAAAGCAAGTTTTTAACGGAACTTGACAGCGTCTGAAAAGCACTGCACTTCTGTACAAGAGTGAGATGTGCAATGCAACAGTTTAAAAATCGGTGCGGATGGACGCAAAAATACTTTAATCCACATTCCAACCATGACAGAACAACAAAGGAGAATATATATGAGCTGATAATTGGAGACAGGTGCCACTGGTGATGAGCTGGGTGGAGAAACAATCAGTCTTCCTGGCAACAGATACATATTTCATGTGCATGTGCAAAACACAAAAGGGAGACACAAACGCACACATGACAAGACAGACAGAAGTGACTGTCCAGCTCAGACTGTGACATCCGGTATCCAAAAGAAGCAATGTAAACACTACTGAAAAACGAACAATGCAGATGGACAAAAACAACCACTTTAAGTGTTAGTTGTTGTCAAAATGAGTTTAGGCTTAATTTGTGCAGTTGTTAATGATATCAGTGCAACTAACATCAGGCCATTGCTTCATGCCATCTATCCACTCCTTTAACCTTGACAGGGGTCTCTCAAAAGACAGTCATTTAGACTCTGTAAAGTATCGGCACAATGGAGCCACGTGTTTTTTTATTTGGCCATTTTTTTTTTTTTATTGTATACACTAAACATCACATTATCCACTAAAAACATACTCGACACGAGTGAAAACACTGGAGACCAGAAAACGTAAACCGGCTTCCTATATAAATTGTGGTAGACTTCCGCATTCAGGAAAAACGTGGATAGAATGTGTTCGAACAGCCTGCTGTTGCTATGGTCCTCCTCAGGCAACCGCAAGTTACAAGGTGCATTTCAAACCGTACACTTCTGCACTATTCTCCACCATTTTGTAATGTAAGTAGTGCGAGTAGTATGTGTACATTGAAAATGTAGGAAAAAGAAGTGTACTTTAAGTACCCGGATTTTGCAATTTTTCAACTGTCAAAACAGAGTGTGAAATGTTGAACACTTCATGTACTCAGCACACGCGGCTTAAAATGCATAGCAGAAGGGGCGGATTTACCTGGTTGCGTTGCTGGTCTGATTTGCTGGAGATTTCATCTTGCCTGGCACTATGTTGTCATGTTGAAAAATCTCAGAAGTTTGGAACATCAGCAAGATCCAAGCTTTTAAGTTGAACTTTACATGTACAGTTGTTCCAACATTATTTGTTTTGAAAGCTATATCCAAGCATAAATCTGGCGCCCAATATACTGTGCATCATCTGCCGCCACCCAGTGACAATAACAGAGCGATTGACATCTGTCTTGTATTTGAGCTTTGTAAATAACAGGGTGCTTCCTGGTTTATTGAGTCTCATTTTGAGTTATTACATGGGAGCAAACACACAATTACAATAAAGCAGTGATTGAAAACACCAACATTTTTTTCCTGCATTATTAAATGCATCAGCTTACCAGAAATGTGCGCATTTTTTATTTCATACCATGTTAAGCAAATGTCATTGCGATTGTACAATGTTTTCTTATGCAAATTTGACATTATTGTGAATATTTACCCTCTTATCCCTTAATCCCCAAGTAATGAGTCTCCAACTCACAAGGCTTGGTCTTTTCACAGGCAGTTACAACAGTATATGTTGTAGCTGTAGGATACTGAACACTTGAATACTAAGCGCTCTCTGTAAGGAGCAGTGCCAGGCCATGCATTAAAAGTCTAGGCCTTTAGTGTGATTCATGCCATTAAGAAAACACAGTTTCACAGTTGGGCATCATACATTATGTCGCAGCTAACTAATAATACCAACTGACATTTTAAAAACACGTCCACGCACGAAAGCCAGAACTAGAAACAACACAATGCTCAAGCAAGCCTAATTTTAACTGCAGCATGACTGTTTTGTGAAATGAACGTCTCCCGTACACACATTCAGAAATAATAATTTTCATATGAATCTTCCAAGGAGGACTATAATGCCTCGAAAAATCTATGTAATAATATTTGCGATTTATTTAAATGTATAGTTGCAGCAATAAATTTTGTTTCATCGGGGTACACAGTTAGTTGTTCCATTCAAGTTGGATGTGGGATATTCCTACTTGATATCTCCAAACATAAATGCATTCTATTCCCAGATATTCTGAAGATGACGTTTAGGGAAACAAAACTGCAATGCTCCCGTTAGCTTAGCGGGGTTTGACTCTCATTAGAGATGTCTCCTAGCAACCCAACTGATAAACAATGCCGCTAGCATTTGTGCTTCAGGTGTACGATTATAAAAAGAGATTATAATATTTTATACACCTGTTTCTGCAAGCGTTTGTTGAACAAGCTTTAATAATATGCAATGTGGAAACAAACTCATTTATTGATATTACTTAAAAAAGTCAATGATTATCACTAACTTTGTATATCTCCCTGAGTGTTAACATGTTTGTGTGACATCATGCCCATGCATCTCGCCGAAATCGGAGTTGAGAATTTCTGCATGAGCCTACAAGCTGTAATTCTGACTTCAAAAGCATTCCATTGCAATTTTCCTAGTAGGAAGTTGTAAAATCCGTCTTGCCGAGCTGAATGGAACGCAGCACTACTCTTCAAAACTGACACTGAAAGCTCAAGCAGCCTAATTTACACTTAGAAAACTCCTGATGTTGCTATAACAATGCAAAACGCACGTACCAATTAGCTTGAAGTGAAAATCAGTCCTCCTCTCCTGTTTAATAAATTAAGCAATCACACGGTCATGCAGAACATCTCCTGTTTTTAAATCCATAAGGATCTCTTTCTTAATGGCAAAGGCAGCAGTAATGACAGTAGACTCCGCAGCAACTTCTGGCATTTTTCTCTGTTTGTTTGTAGATTAATTAAGAGTGGAAAGCGATTAAAAATACATAGGCAAAAAGGTGATTGAGAATGAAAGGATGAAAATTATTTATTTATTTGGCATGTTAGGCCAAATGGACACTTTTGTCCATACCGAGTGATAACGGTTATCTCTCATTGCAAATGTGAGACAACGGGGTGTAACTTAACTTCTCAGATTAGTTTGATAGAAAGGCTTTGCATTGGCGAAATAGGGGCAAGAAATTCCTGTTCAATGCAAAACCAGGGAGGGCCAGTTTACCATTATTAAAAAGTTATTTGGTTTCCAGGCCGGTGTATCACATTACAGTGTATTTATTTAAGAAATGCTTCTATTCCCACATCGGGTAGGGTTATTTCCCAGGAGATGAGCATTCAAAGATGATGTACCCACCTGATGTACAGCTGGTGCAGCTGCTTTACCATGAGTCATGAGTGCTCATTACTGAGAAAGCCATAATGCATGTCTGCATTTGAAAGCAGCTGCCTAGGAGTCAGAGACAATCATTTTCCAAACTGTGCATTACTCTGTATTATCTATTACTGACACCATTACTTTTTTAAGTTTAGCATTGACTTCCAAAGCACTGGAATTTGACTAATACTTTACAGTAAGTTTGCATTCGTTATTTGTTCACTAAATATGTCATGATCCTTTCACTCATTGTTCCGTTCTGTTCTGTCTTGTATTTTGTCTTCTGTCTTTGTGTGAGTGCGCGGCTTCGGTGCTCTTCGGTAGGTCTCGTGTCTCATGTCCGGAGCATGTTGTGTGGATCCTGACTTCTCTGTCTTGTTCAGTTTCCGTTTTGTTGTCGGGATCCGGACACACATGTTCCATGTCTTGTCTTGTACCAATATGATTGGGCTCCTCCGCTTCCTGGCAGTCAGCAGCGGGCTCATCCACCTCCTGGTGGTAAGCAATGTATCCATGCTGTCAGCCGCAGTGGGCTCGGCGATGGGCTGGGCTTCTTTCTTTTCCTCTTCTTCTTCTGATGTACAGACGCAGTGGCCAAGGCATCCAATTCTATGTGGGGACTGCCCTCGTCCTTGGGTTGGGACGAGGATTGAAGTCTCCCAAGGCACAGGCTGTAATAAACTCCTCCCATTTCATAGCTAGCCTGACAGCACTGAGAAAACTTTCATCCTCAACCCAATTTGGAATAAAAGATCTAATGGGTTCAGTCAGACTTGCCCTAAAAAGCTAAATAAGGCAGGCCTGAATGTATCCCAGACCCGAAAATAACACAAAAAACTCACAAACAGGATTTGGTCCTGCTGCCATACCCTGTACATACTCATACTGTACGTACTCATACTGTACATACTGTTTTCCATGCTGGCGAGCAAGAGAGCCAGTCAAAAAATTATTCTCTTCTGGGTCCATCATGGCCAGTACGTAATGTCACAGGTTGAAGAAGAGGCAAACGCAGAGTTAAAAAACAAAAGTATTTATTTATACCAAAAAAAAAAAAAAAAAAAAACAGCAGTAAAAAAAAAAAAAACTACCCCATAGGGGAAAAAACAGTCCAGGGCAACAAACTGTTTAGTAACCTGTTTGATTTCCTTCCCTATTTTAGCCTTCTCATGTGTGCTGTCCAGTGCCAGTTCATCTTGTGCTTGTTTATGTCGGTTCCGGTTAAATAAATCCTTTTGTTTTTTAGCTCTGCATTTGCCTCAACCTGTAACAAAATTAGTTAACATGAACTACAAATAAAATAATTTTCACCACTTATTAATGTAGTAATTAAAACTTTAAGGTTAATGTTAATTTTAACTTTTTTTTTTAATAAATGTTTATGTATATGTGAACATTAAATCATTATGCATTAAGGCATTGTGAACTGACAACTAACAACTAACAATAAAAATCTATTTTTATAAAATTAACAGTAATCAAAATTAATAAATTCTGTAAAAATAGCACCTAACTATTTAATTAATTATTACTGACATTAGCCAATCAGCATGCCTTACCTGAAGTGTTGACTCCTTTGTGTCAGTCAGCTCCAAAATTAAATTGATAAAGCACACATTTTGTTTTGTTTGAGTGATCTGAAGTTTTCAGATATATCTTTTTTCATTTAATTTCAGCAATTTAAAGTAACAATATTTATTTTTGGACACCAAAAACAAACACAATACAAAGTTTTTTGCAACTTTTTATTTTTGAGCACTGTTTTTTTCTTTTTTTTCAGTTATGCATCTGGGATAGAAGAACCAATACACCAGAATAAAGCTTTTCAATATTTTTATTTGCCCTTGCAGATACAGCTGCCACTGAACAACCTTCACAGCTTCATTCTTTTCAGGGCCCACATACCAGCCCCACTGGTAAGGATAGACCAGGTTATGGGGCTGCTCGCCACTGATCTTAAAGTACATTTGAGCCTGCTTTCCCTCAGTGATGATCACCACTTGGGTCTTGTGCCATCTGCTGATAATCTGATTGAATAACATCACTCATTCTGCTCGAAGAGATGTCCAGGGTCTGATTTTCCATGTTAAGTGAGGCCTTTTTGTGAAGTGCCTGAAAATACGGTGGATTTAAAGTCTTCTGACGGTGAGGAGAGGTCTCTTTAGGAGTGCACTCTTTTACCTCCTGACATACGAAGGGAGGCACTAATGTTGAGAAATCGCAGCCTCATCCTGGATGGCTTGGAGCTCAATAATCTGCACCATGGAGTTGGCAAAACCCACCGTAATCAAACTTGCACGTTATCTTGGCAACCACACTGGTCTGATGGGACTAGCTCTTCAATTCAACTTCATTTGTCTTCAGAACAAGAGGCAAAGGAGACTAGCACCCTGAGGCAGGAGACCCATCAAATCCCATCGAGGACTCTGTTGGAGCCTGGCAAGCTGGTTGGTGGGTAAAACAGATATCAATGCAGCTGCTGAACTGGGGAATCTTAGTGGCTATAAAATTCCTAGCAGGTAAGTTGGAATGGATGACAGGTATCTAGTGAATATCAAACTTCACAGTATCGAGAAGGGTGGCAGAGAGGACTTGGTGGAAACTTACACCCTCAGGCAGGAGATCCACCACACCTTGCCGAGTGCATGGTTGGACAGTGCAAGCTGGTTGGTGGTAGCCTTTAGAATGGTGGCCATACAATTCCCAGGGGCCAGAGCAAATGGCTTGGGCTGCAGAACAAGCAGTGTCATTTCAAAGCTGGCAGTTACTTTAGAGGCAATGTCAGGCGCTGCCACTTCATGGCATTTCTGCCAAGTATTAACAACAACAACATCCGATAATATGTCAGAGCTGTCCTCGTGCTCATACCGGTCTCTCTTTCCATCATTTAGGGATAGAGTGACAAGTAATGCAGCTTCAGGAGTGAAAAAGGCCACAAATCCATACTACTTGCTGTGCCTGTTCTGCATCATCACTTTGGAACCGGTGATGGTTCCAAACTACGAGAACAGCCTGCGGAGCTGCTCGCTGCCCAAGTTGTATGGCGATTTGAGATATAAAGACTCACACCTGGGAGAAAGCTCTGCTGGTCCTTCTTTTTTTGAAACCTGGGCTTTGATCTTCCCGGCACTCTACCTGACGATATTTGCAGCGGCATTCCAAGAAGGTCCTCAACACTTAGCATGTTCAGGGCCTTCTCCGCATCGCTGAAGTATGCAAAGGTGACATAACCAAACCACATAGAGTGGTTGGTCACCCTGGCTCTCCATTCTTGCTGATGGGATTAAATGGGATGAACGTTGTAAACAGCAGCTTGTTGTCCACCTCAGCTTGAAGGTCGCCCACGAGAAGTGCTCCTCTAAGGTCTCCATTTCTGGAGACATATTTACAAGATGAAGCCATTTTGTTGGTCTGTACAAACATTCTTTTTTAGGCCGCCAACATTCTAATTCTTGATAAAACATTCTGTTTTTTTGCTGCTTAGCAACTTGGGAACAGAGTCATTCCTCCAGTGTAAGTCTATAGGATTTTTTCTTGCATTTTTTTCTGCCACGCAAAAATCTTAAGGCTGATTGCTTACAAAAATAACATCACACCTCTCCTCAACAATCAAAGTAAAATTTATGTCAGTAGCACAAACTTGAATAACGAGTTACACACTTATGGTCTTTTGATCAAATCACTAACCCTAGGCATAAGCAATAATAATAAAAGTGCTTACCCATGCAAATACCACTAATAATATAATATCCTAACTTTTCTCTATCCAATCAAATCCTGAACGATAAAATAAAGTCCCTCCCTGCTTTATCTAATGCTTAATATTTTTTTCTTTACTTTTCTCTTAAGTATATCACATTATAAAAGTCAGCTGCTGTGTTAATACTGATTCAGGTTGCCTTTAAATACACTGCATAAAGTGAGGGAGTAACAGAGACATTAGAGTTAAAAACAAAAAGCACTGGCAGTACAGTCTGTAAGAAGAATTATTTAGTGTGTATGAATTAAAGTCCGAAAATATAGAGAAAGCACAAAGGATGGAATATGAACCACTCTGACCTCTCCTATTCTTCTCAGGGCTTTATCATGGCAAAACAAACAAATCAATGAGACACAGAGATACAGTTTTTAAAAGTCTATTATTGCTTTCATACCAGCAAACAGAAATACAGCAGTTCATTTAAGAAAAAAACATGGGGAAATTTCCCTGAAGCTGCAAGGTAATAGTCATTTATTCTGTTACATGGAATAAATATGAAGTTACCTGAGTTTTCTCTTATGTTATATATTTTTTTATTTCATTCACAAAAACCAATAACTACAACATAAAATACGGAATCAGTTATTGTATAGAGAGGGGGACATCTATAGGGAGAGTTAAAATATCATCTGTGTAAAGCAAAAGATTATGTGCCACACCTCCCACCACTACCCCTGGAAAATCATCTTCCTTTCTTATCGCAGCTGCCAATGGTTCCAGGGTAAAACAGAACAATAATGGGGAAAGAGGGCAACCCTGCCAGATGCCCCTATCCAGAGTAAAATATTCTGAAAATAATCCATTCGTTTGTACCGCTTCTACAAAATAACTTAATCCAACCAATAAAAGTATTCCTAAACCTGTACATTTCCAAAATCTTAAAAAGATATCCGCATTCTACCATATCAAATGCATTTTCAGCATCAAGTGAGATGGCAGCGACCAGAGTCTGATCATTCGCCACTGACCACATGATATTGATGAAACGCCTAGCATTACCATAAGAGCTACGGCCCTGAATAAACCCCACTTGATCTATATGTATAAGAGATGTCATAACTTAATTGGAAAGCCAAAAGTTTTGACAATATTTTAACATCTAGCTGGATCAGGGATATTGGACGGTAAGTCTTACACTCGCTTGTATATTTGTCCTTTTTAAGAATCAGACTGATCCAGGATTGCATCATGGTTGGCAGAAGCTTTCCATTCTTTATGGATTCCATATAAACTTCTAGCAAAAGTCGAGCCAATTATATAGCATAAGATCTAAAAAAACTCAGCAGCAAACCCATCTGGCCCTGGAGTCTTGCCTGTAGGCAAGGTCTTAATTATCTCGCCAAGCTCCTCCAAGGTTATCTCAGAATAAAGAGAATTGTTTCGCTGAGCTGTCAGTTTAGGAAGTTCTAATGGTTCCACAAAGTTTCTAATATCCTTATCAGTAGATGAAGACATGGAACTATAGAGATCAAGATAGAATTCTTTAAAAGCATTATTAATATAAATGGCTGGTTTTATATATATATAGCCAGAAGTTTTCCTGCCTTGTCCCCCAACACAAAGTATGACTGTCTTGCCCTGAATAGCCAAAACCCCAACTTCCGTGACAAAATAATATTATATCTGTATTTCAATCAGGTCAATTCTCCAAGGCCATCAGATGACATTTGGCTCTTCAGCTGTGCCTCTGCATTTTTAATATTCCCTTCCAACTACACAAGTTCTCGTGCTTTGGAGTTTTTGGTGAATGAGGCATACTGATCCAGCCCCTAAGAACTGCTTTAAGTTCCTCCCAAGCCATGCCCACAGAAGACACTGAGGACCAGTTGTTCTCCATATAAACATTGATTTCAGCCTTTAACATTTGTTGGATTTCAGGATTTTGAAAAAGGGATACATTAAAGCACCAACTGTATGAATTCCTTTTCTCCATATGTAACACCTCTAACCATGATCTGAGACTAAAATGTGCAATCAACAACAGATGAAATGAGGGACTTAGATATCAAAACAAAATATATTCTAGAACAAATCTTATGTACAGATGAAAAAGAATTGATAGTCCCAACCAGATGGGTTCAAATGTCCAATATTTTTACACATCCTGTGAAGCATCAATGTTGCTCTAGGGGGGGCTTTCACACTTTTGCTTCACTATGATTAAGAACTGAGTACATCAAAAGATTAAAGTCTGCTCCCAATATTATATCATGAGGGGTGCCATCAGCTTGCAACATCCCTTCAAGATCTACAAAAAAGCATGACATATAGTGTGTAAATGTTAGCCAAAATAAGACTTTGCCCCTGAATTTCTGCTAAAACAATAATGACTTTTCCTAATTTATCTTTAAACTGTTTGAGAAATTTTTAATTGTAGATGCTTATCAGTGTAATGACTCCCCTGCTCTTACTTGAGCCAGCACTAAAGAAAACATGTCCACCCCATATCATCCCAAATTTTTCAGCTTCCTGTGGGGAAAGATGCTTATTTTGAAGAAACACTATATCATATTTATTACACTTAAGAAGAGAAATAACCTTCCTTCTTTTTATGGGGTGCCCCAACCCATTCACATTCCAAGTGGAGAGAGACAATCCACTTATATTAACATTTTACATTTTTACATATTAGAAAAAATAGATTGTGTGTCAAAAACAAAATTATAAAGACCACATTCCAACATTAGTGCAACAATCAAACCCCAAATGTACCCCCGAACCAGACAAACAGAAAAAAAAAATTAACCCTGTGCACGACAGCGCCAACTGGCGTCCATCCCTCTAAACTCAAACAGTCCATGTATGCCTACGAGAGCCACCGTAACAACTTTGCCGTCTGATTGCTCAAGTCCGGCATATCTATACAAAATTTGGGATACAGAATTACACAACAAAAATAATCTATAAAACAAACTCCAGCCAATAGGTGAAATAACACAAAGAATGTGTAGATTCATCCACATAACTGTCCAGTGTTCCTCCACAAAACAAACTCTAGCCACTAGGCAGAATCAGCACAAAAAGAAAGAAAAAGGTGCTCAGTTTCCTCAGACAGTCAAGTGGATGTCCAGTGACTCGGTCAATTCGGCTGCAACGCGAGTACCACAAAATAACTTACTCAGTCCATTGACTTTATGAAGGACATTGCTTGCTGTGGACATGTAAATGTTTTACTACCATCCTTAGCATCTGTTCTCAATTTGGCCGGGAACATCATTGCAAAAGCAACTGTCTGCTGATGTAAGAGATTCTTGCATTCCTTGAATCGATCATGTTACTCTTGTCGAATTCGCAATGTTTGGGAACAAGAAAATGCTGTGGTTCTTCCAAGAAAGCCTTCCTTTACTCCTCACCTCATGTAACATGAGATCTTTTATCGGAGCAACTTATTATCAGATAATTCCCTCTCCAATGACTCCAGATAATCTATCTATGTCTCGACATCCCCCACTCTTGTAACCAGTGAATTTCATCTCCATGGCAGTGATCGATACATCGATGTATTACAGCAAGATCCTCCAAGTCAGCAATGACCTTCGTCAGCATTGCTGACATGTTCAACATTTCTTACTGAAATTCCCGAATTTTCCAAACAAATCGACTCATGGGCTTGCAGCCTGCTGCTGAGGTGCTTCAGCTTGAGCACGCAAGTGTCTTTTAATGTCTCCAGAGCCTGAGGATTTTGAATTTTTTTTACATATTATAGAGTGTATTGAATCTCACAGGTTTATGTCATTAAAAGGTATTAAAACTAGCAAAGTGTGCAGAACTCGCCGTTTACACATTCGAACCCCGCATGGCGTCACGCGACTCCTTAGATTATCATTATTAATAGGCGCTTTGGTTCCCAGGCTAGTGAAAATAACATTTTAACTTTAGAATTCTTCAGCGCTGTCCACATAGAAAAACAAACAAACAAACAAACAAACAAAACAATGATGGCAACTATCGGCACCGATTAATTGGTAAAGCCAAAATACATTGCATTCCTATTCAGACCCCTTAATTTTTTTTCCACATTTAATGGGATTAATCCTTCTGAAAGTTTCTCCCATCTCCACACATGATCTCTGGAGCTCAAACAGAGTGACCATCAGGTTCTTGGCCACCTCTCTTATCAAGGCCCTTCTCCCTCGATTGCTCAGTTTGGCTAGGTGGCCAGCTCCAGGAAGAGTCCTTGTTGTTCCAAACTTGGGAGCCTTCAATGCAGACAGAATTTTTTTGTAGTCTTCCCCAGATCTGTGCCTCAACACAATCTTGTTTCTGATCTCTGCTGGCAGATCATTTGATCTCAAAGCTTGATTTTCAGCTTTGATACCTTACATAGACAGGTGTGTGCCTTTCCCAATCATGTCCAATCAATTGAATTTGCCACAGGTGGACTCCAAACAAAGTGTAGAAACAGCTCAAAGATGATTCAGAGAAACAGAATGCACCTGAGCTAAATTTCAAGTGTCATAGCAAAGGGTTTGAATACTTATGTCAATGTGATATTTCAATATTTTCTTTTTAATAAATTTGCAAAGATATCAAAAATCTGGTTTTTGCTTTGTCATTATAGGGTACTGAGTGTAGATTAATGTGAAAAAATAATAATATAATGCATTTTAAAATAAGTCTGCAACATAAAATGTGAAAAAAAATGAAGGTGTCTGAATAATTTATGAATGCACTGTATCGGACTAGCTCTAGTAAAAATATAGTTTGAGATTCTTGTTTAATCTTGACTATCACAAACAACTTTTCTGTAATCATTTATAATCATGTTAGTTAAATGCATGTTAATCAAAACGTCATTTAACATTTCAAACCATAACATTTATTGCCTTGTCTGAATAATGTATCAAAACCACACGCATTCAGTATACACCAAAACAAAACAACAACATATGGATGCACAAAAAGGCGGTGAACACAATGCTCCACAAAACACCACAGAAATGTTAAAATTCTAAATATAAAAAATGCACAGTTGCAAAATGGCAGCCAGCTGTTATCGCTGCTGGGAGTCAAAACTGTCACAAATTACATTGTAATTCAGCTCGTCATAAAATAGCATCTTCAAAACAAAACTAAATCAGCTTTTCAAAAATAGGTCAAGATTGAAATGCTGGTATAAATTAATGTGAATCACAAAATATGAAAGTATGCTTAGTTTGAATCTTTCAAGAGGTAAATGTACCTGACATAAACCACAAGCTTTCAACGCAGTGCAGACTGCATGATAATAAAAAAAGAGAGATGGTGGTAGTGGGAGAAAGAATGACTGCAGAGAGAGAAGGAAGATTTTACAAAACATTCAACATCCCCGGTCAGTTAAACAAGAACTACTAGAAAGAAATGATGCTAAAATATAAAAACAAGTCTACTGCTCAAATAATTTAACAGGACAGACCTATGGCTAAAATCTGCTTGGAACATAACCTCTGAATAGTGGCCAGTTATGGGTCTTTAGAGAGACTGCTAAGAGCAAGACGATAAACTCCACTGCCCTGCTGTTTGGCCCTATGTGACTGAAATATTAACACTAATGCAGAGATGCATCCCGGTGTCTCTAACATCCTAAAGCTTAGAACAAAAAAACAGGACTGCTATCCTGGTTAAAATATGTAAAGATACACTTCAGTCAAACTTATTTAAGCTTAGTGAAAGGTATGTCCAACAAGGATAACCAACCAGTTTAAAACCTTCACTTTAGAAATAAAATCATATGTACATTGGTATAAAGTGTCCATTTGGGAAGGCTGGAGAAGTTAGGTGACTCTCGACCAAAAGGCGCATGGTGGTAAGTTAGGTGTTGCTTCGGATGGCCATTGTGGAAGGCCACATAAGAGAGTGCCTTCTTAACAATGTCCACAAAAGCACACAGTTGTTACTTAGGAGTCTTTTAGTCCTGCTCCATTGGCTCCTCTGCACTCTCTGAGTCCTGGGCCCCTGACACAGTGTTGCCCTCTGTGGGCGAGTCTGCGCTACCTCTGCTTGATGTGGATCCAGAATAATGTTCATCAGTGCTACTGCTGCTGACCTGCTCACTTCGATCCTCCCCTTCCCTCATTTCAGGACTAGAGGACACGCCCACTGGGGCTCTCTGCTCTGATTGGTCCATATCACTGGGCTCCTCTAAGGAAGAGACTGAACTGCAGAGAACCTCTCGCTCAGTAAAGGACTCTCTGGAATCTGCAGCCGGACTCTCAGACTGCGTGCTGGAAGGCTCTACATTACAAAAGAAAAACAGATTAGACGAGAAAGAAAAATGTATGTTTTGTGTAATAAAACACCCATTTATAAAGTACTTAAATATAATTTTAAATTTTTTGAGAACATGAAGAAAAAAAAACTTTTCAATAAGGTGAAAAAATAATGTTACATACTTCAATTTGAAGCAAAAATGGACTTGCAAATTGGACAAAAAGGTCTTAACATCTTCCATGAGGACAAATACTATTGATGTAAAGTGACTGATTATGAGATAAATTGATTATGAGTAAAGAAACAAAACTTAGTTTCCTTCCATTCCCTGATTGGAAGGTATTGTTAAAAATCAATTCGCCTATGGAGACAATGAATGGGATTTGCAGGACAGGACTGCTTCACTCTACTGTGGCCTGTCTCCAGAAGTGGCCTGGCAGTTAGTGCATGTGCTTGACAAATTGAGCTATGGTGCTCACATGGGTAGACCGATATATACATTTTATCGATTAATCTGTGCCAATAGCTGATTTTTAGAGTATACATTTTTGGCAAAAATCTATGGTGGTAGTTGCCAATAGTGAATTAGTGAATTTTAATCTAGTAAACATAGGCTATAAAAAGCCCAATCTATGTCATTTAAAAGCAAGTAAATGTATTCCAGGCTTGTTTATAGTTAAAACTCTATTTTAGCATTATGCACCAAATACTGATTTTTTTTCTGGTTATTATTGAGATTTTGGTTGCACAAAAAACTGCAAGGAACAAAGAAAGGAAAAAATGCAAAGGTTTACAAATGTGATGATACTTCAAGTGACCAAAGGTTGAGAAAAAAAAATACTTTTGTTATAGGGCATTCTGATGCAAACACCTGTTGACCAATGAAAATTTGAGTGGCGGAAAACAGCTGTGCTTTTGGAAGTCCAAATCGCTGTATTCCCTATTTATTTCAAACTGACATGGCTTTTTCCAACCCTCAAAAGCGATCTTTTTCTAGTGTGGCAAAAAAGGAAGTATTACTTAAAAATAACACTACCTTGGTCCTCACACTCTCCGGCTGAACCAGCTTTACTCTCCTCCTGCTCTTCTTTGTTTGCCTCCCTTGACATAGACGACAGCGATTCTGCATCCTCTGACCTATCGGAGGATCTCTCAGTCGACGTCGACCTGGGTGTCACAACAACATCCTCTACATCTTCTTCATCCTCCTCGTCCTCTTCTCCATCCTGGTTGAATTTGAGTCTTTTTACCTCATGCTCGTCTGCCTCCATTTCTTCCTCTTCATCTAAATGTTTGTTCTTTACCGAACTTCCTAGAGGCCCAATGCCTGATCCAGATGCATCACTGCAAAAAGACAAATGTTTATGATAATGTATGAGCACACAAAAGCACAGTGGTGATTCATGGAAATTATTGGCTGTCTTGAGTGATCAAAGCCATAGTTCTAAACTATATGGAAGCTATACTTCCATAATGTGAGTTCCTTGACTCTTTATTCAGTAGAACCATTAAAAAGAGCAGCATAAAAGACCATCCGTCATAAAATATAAACCAGACTCACTCCATTTCTGTATTTCTATAAAAGGAACAATTATTCATAATTTGGGATATGGGTGAAAATATTAATTGATTCAGTCATTCAACTATGCCTTCGACAGATCAGAACAGATCTATCTGAATCTGGAGACAAAATGTGTTCTGGATCTTTATTTTTAAATTTAAAAAAACAATCTGAACAGTCTTTTTTAAGCAGGCTGACATTAGTAAAGCAATTAAAAAAGGTTCTTTCATTTACTGTAACTTAAATATTTTATAATAAAAAAGGAAAGATTACTTTTTTATAAGGAAATTTTTTGTCCCTTTATTTTGTAAGCATCCTTGTAAAAAAAATAATAATAATAATAAAAAAATAACATTTAATGCCTACAATCTCTGATCTAATTGAAAAACTTGTTCAAATGTAATTACCCGATTATCGCGATTACCCGATTTCACAATTAACAGCGATTAAAATGGTCACAGTTATTAAACTGTAAGAATTTGGAAGCTATGGCTAAAAACTGGAAAAAACAACCATGTTGTCTATTTAAAACTGATACTGATAATTAAGCTTTCAGTGTGGGTCTAACTACTTCTGCCGTGCGTGTGTCCTGCCCTCTGCCTGGCTGGTCTGTGAGTCTGTTACTATGGTAACAGAGTTCACAAGATGATTGTCTATGTAAGGCGGGGCACGTGCAGATCTTGAACTTTCAGTGCATGTGAAACTCTCAAAATGAAAACATGATCTCCTGGAGTTGTATCCGCCGACAAAGCAAATTAAATCAGCTATTTGGGAGCATTTTGGCTAGGGATGCACCGATACCATGAAATACAATTTTTCTTCCGATTCCGATATTGGAAATCTCTGCATCGGCTGATACCGGTGTTGTTTTTTTTGCATAATCACTTTAGAATATCTTTACATTATTGTGTGTAAATAATTGGGAGAACTCTTTAATTTGTAAAGAAACAAAAACCTCTAACTACACATTATTTCAATATAAATGTAAAGCTTATTAAGAAAAACTTTACTGTTAACTAGTATACTGGATAATGTAAAAGCAAAGTTAACAGTAATTCCAGTTTAAGTCATCAGTAGAAATGCTGTTTCTTTTTTTTCTTCAAATTTTTCAACTTGTGTCTGGACTTTAAAGGATTCAGATTAGTTTTTTGTTCAATTTAGCTCACTTTTCATTCACACAGTTATTATTTGGAAACCATTCAACTTAATATTACTATCATTTGTAAAAAAATGATAATAATAATAATATTTTCTATAGTAATATATCTCAATCGTGCACCTTTTGTCACGGATTCACCTGTCTCTCTCTCTCTCTCTCTCTCTCTCTCTCTCTCTCTCTCTCTCTCTCTCTCTCTCTCTCTCTCGGCCGTCACAGTGCTCACTCTCCCATGAGTTCTGATTTCACGCACCTGCATATCATTAGTGGCTAATCAAGGACTGCATACATATACATATATATATATATATATATATATACACACACACAAACACCCACACACCAATTTCACACATACTCTTTGTCTGTTCTCATCGATAGTATCTCCAGACCTACTATGTCAAACATACCTGTGTCTTCATCATTGCCTGCAAGTATCATAAGACTGTTGTGAGTTATCTGTTCATCGTGTCTATACCCTGTCTGGTTATTACTCACCTGCTATTTGCCAATCTGCTCAACTGGATTACTCGCAATGTTTATATCACTGTTTCAATCATCTGTTCAATAAACCCTGCTACGGATTTCATATCTCTGCCTCCATGACACCTTTATCTTTCAAACCATCATGCTTATATTTAGACATTCTGAACTCTCCAGGACGTCCTGTATGTGTCTGTCTGAAAATGTACAGTAGTTTAATTTGATTCTTATTCTAATTCTGGTAAAAATGCACCTCTGGTGCCATTCTAAATGTATATAAGTGAACCAAACTATTGAGCATCTACATCCGAGATGTTGTTCGCAAGTAGCATATTGTGCACTGCGTGAAGGCTAAAAATAGGCGCGCGTGTATGTAAACTGAGCAACGCCATTAAATAAAGCGCTGGAGCTGCATGTGCATTTATATATTCACTAATAAAACACATGATTCACAGAGCTATTGCACATCTTCAAGTGGCTTTGAATAAAATGCACGAGTCATATTAACTACTTTAATTGTGTTTTAATGGTTCTTATGTCATTTTTGGAGCTTAACAGTAACGAAAATGACTAACACACAGTATCGGATTTGGATCGGGCTCATCGGACCGACACCCGATCCATTTAAAAACATCAGTATCGGAGCCAATACCGATCCAGGTATCGGATCAGTGCATCCCTAATTTTTGGATCCTAAATATCTCAGGATTACACAGGAGTTGTTTAAGATGGGTATCCAGTATGCAAAACATGCAGACGAAAAGTGTCAGCAAAAGCGGTGAACACATCTAATATGTTCCAGCACCTGAGGGTCACCATCCTGAGATTCATGCCCAGATGAAGGCAATAACTTTACAAACACAGTAAAGTCAAACACTGAAATGATACTGTGTAAATCTGAAGAGTTGTATATTTTGTATATAGTTTTTCCTACTTGAATAAGATTTCAGTGAGTATAAAAGTGCTGTGATTATCCGGCTGATCGTTAGATTACTGAATAAAGAAAGAGGGTTCTCCAACATTTTATTTTTATTTAAGTTATAGTTTTTTTTGGTTATTTATTTTAAATTTATATTTAATTAAATTTTTATTTATTGAAAGGGTAAACATACTTTTTTGTTGAAAAGGTACGTACGTTTTGGTGTCAGAGGGCAGATTGCACCTACTTAAATGCAAGTACTTTACCTACTTGTTTTCAGTAAAAAGTAGGAATACATATGTTAGCTGCATGTTCTAATGAATGCTGCAAAATAAATTAAGTTGTAATATGTTTGTGGAGGTTTTTATTGTTGCATAACAGGTACATTTGCAGATAATTGGGAAAATCGTGATTTTTTTTTTTTTTATCAGACAATAATCGTACCATCCAAAATTCACATCGTGATATCCCTACTCCACTAAGTATGGCAAAGTCAGCCTACCTGAGTGTTTTGCTGTGCTCCTGTGCTGTGTTTGTCTCATTGTTTTCAGTGCTGTCTGGAAGGCCGTTTGTGGATAGTGAACTGTACATGGAGTGCTTCTGTCTGTTTAACGGCCTGGGCGTTCCTGGCCCATTTACTTTCCTGTAATATATAGTGGGACGTAAAGTTTTATGTCCAATTTTAAATGACTAATGATAAGCTCCATATACATTCCTCACCTCTCTGTAAAGACTGATGTGTTCTCTGATAACATGACTCCATTCACTCTGTTGACACCACTGCAGCCATTTTTCCTACAAAGAAGCCAAGAGATAAAAAAAGCATCTAATGACATCTACATTAATTACATTCATGTTTAATAAATATAGCTTCTGAAAAACGTTAATACTGAACAGCGAATCACTTACTCAGATGTAGGATAAATGCAACTAACCACCATCACATTCTGATGAAAAAGAAAGAACAATCAATATCACATAAGCAATGCAATTTCTGTGTTTCCAACTTCCTACTTAATAAATTGTAAAAGACAATGCTATTAATAATTAAACAAAATTATGTTCAAAGCACTGACCTTCTCTACCCCTCTGAGAAATTTTTCTGTTCCCATGTAGTTCCTCTTGGGTTCTGTGAGAAGTTCACACAAGCGCTGGATGGTAAATGGGATCCTGAATAGAGAGAACCCAATATTTGCATTAGCTGTGACATCACCCATAACAAAGAGTAGAGGATTAGGACTAGATCTACTCTCCTGCAACCTGACACATGATAAGAATCTGTCTATGCTTTGATAAACTTGACAGCCAGTAGATGGCACACTTGTTCTGGGGTAAAGAGCACTGCAACTCTCAGATCCATTGGACTATACTGAATACAAAATTTAAGTTTTGTAGCTTTCAGTCTAGGTCCTAGGCAACATTTTGTGGTGAAGTAAATATAGCAGAAATAATTAATTACTTTCTACATTGAATACACTAAAGCACATTAATTCTCTGAATAAATTTAACAGGTAAGTCAATTTTACATACATTTTCAAAGCTGGTGTTCCCAGCATGCACCAGGCTTGAATAATGAATGAGGTTGCACTGTTTGCAAGTTTATTTACACAGTTTTTATTTTGTTTTTGGTAAATGGTCTGCACTTATATCGTGCCTTTTTTTAACCTTAGCGGTTACCAAAGCGCTTTACAATGTCACATTCACACTCACACACCAATGACGGCAGAGCTGCTATGCAAGGCGCTTGGGGTTCAGTGTCTTGCCCAAGGCATGTGGAGTCATGTTGGCTGGGAATCGAACCGCCAACTCTGCGATTAGTGGCCGACCTGCTCTACCACCGCCATAGCCGACGTTTGGTAACGTCTCTGGTTACTCTTATAACCTCAGTTTCCTTCACTGCTGAACACTTGGGGGAATTCCTTTTCCATGACGTAGTTGAAGCCTTTGAATCATAACGCCAATCTTATGATTGGCAATGGTGTTTGAGCCCCGCCCTATTAGGTGCGCATTTGCCCTATTTAACACCAGGCACACACCATTTCTTCAGAATTTTCTGACTGAGGACAAGAACATATCACCCATCCTTGAAAATCTGAACTAGTAGTGTTGCCAAGTTTGCAATGTCTCGTTCCCTTCATCTCAGGAAACCGAGGTTACAAGAGTAACCGGAGATGTTCCCTATCGATTCAGTTCACGAGACACTGCTGAACGCTTTGGGGAAGAGTCCAATAACGGATTGCTACATATTCTAATACCCTTGTATGCACCAGGGTATAAAACACTTGTTTTTAATGTATATTACATCGGGCGGTGACTTATAGTATCTCTTTAGTGTATGAAAATTAATAACCAGTGGTGAAAACCAGATGGGAAGTTAATCTTATGGGGCTTTTCCACTGCACGGTACAACTCAACTCTGCTTGCTTTTTGTGGGTTTTCCACTGTGGATAGTACCTGGTACTTTTTTAGTACCACCTCGTCGAGGTTCCAAGCGAGCAGAGCCGATACTAAATATGACATCAAAACCCTGCAGATCACTGATTGGTCAGAGAGAATCGTCACTGGATTTTCGACACGGAACATCAACCCGCTAGTTTTAAAGTTAGCTATAGCTATAGCAGTATAATTTGTTTACGCAATTTTCAAAATTGTAAAAAGAAATGGCTGTGGGCAAAACCACGCCGTGGTCAATAAACGTGGTCCAGATGTTACTCTCGTTAGTGATGAATGAAACGAAAAAAGAAAGAAAGAAAGTCTCAGCTGTTGCCCGCAAAGCTGTACACAACAGTGTAGGGAAAAGTAAAAAAAAAAAAAAAAAACAAGTGACTACAGAACCATCAAGGAAATGTGGAGGTGGTTCTACCAAATGGACACTATCTAGACCGGCGAGCAATGGGAGGGAGAGTGCCCTGGTTTCAGCCACGGCTGGAGTCCATGATGGAGGATGGTACGTTAACTCTATACTCCGCTTGAAAGCTTCACTTTATTTAGTAGACCAGCTACTGGCAGCTTGCTTCTAAAACAACCAGGCCAATTTAATGGTTACACTTGTCAAAAATCACTTTGCAACAACTGCTTTATGCAGCAAAATGAGCTAGTAGCTAACAGCTAGCGGCCGTGTTATTGTTTAGTGTTGCGTTTAAGATGATGTCACTACAGTAGAGGCGGTGCAACTATGACGATCAGCCTATAATCCCACCCACGTTGAGGTGGCACTAAACAGCAGTGGAAAAGCAAGCTCAGAAAAGTAAAGCGAGTAGACATGAGTTGAACCGTAACGTGCAGTGTAAAAGTGCCATTAGTCTGAGGATGTGTACTCGTTAGGGCTGCCCACAACCAAAGATTTTCCTAGTCGACTAGTAGGTGTTAATTTAAGACATTAGTCGACTAGTCGCACCTTTATGATATTAATTTAATTACTTAAATATATATATTTTGGGGGGCACAAGAAAATGGTTTGAGTTCAAGGGCTGAGAAAGTATGCTATAAGTAACTGTTCTACATTACAGAGAAATACTAAACCGTAATAATGAGCCTTTAAAATATAAATTTTACAAGCACATGCACGAAGCGAGCCACAGCGACACTTCCAAAAGCGGTAATGATTCTGAATGTGTTGGGAAAATCAGCAAGGAGACTGTCTGAACATTTTGTTAATTTATAGAGTGAAATGCACATTAGGGTTGTGCCGACAGATGATGATCTCGAGGATCGACAATGGTCAGTGATCGCCAATAGCTGATGCCTTTGACGATGTCAAGACGACATTTGGCTCGTTTTCCCATGTATTAAATAATAACTATTATTATTTATTAGGCAATTATTATTATTATCAAATTAATATTACAAATATTTTGCCCGTAGACACACAGACATGCACTTGAAAAAACAATTTATTATATTATTAAAAACGGATGACAGAAAAGCTGTCTATGCGCATGTATGACATGCTAATACGGAGGCGTGCTGTATCGTGGAACACGCGCATGTAAAGGTTCTTACTCTTTCTTTGTTTCTGCCTTCTGATTTTTTGTTACAAGAACTGTATCGTCTATGAGTGCTGCAAATGACCTCAGACATCTCAGCTCAGGAGGTGCTTTGAGTTCAGTTTTCTTTATTTCCACAGAGCAGTTCATTGTGTCCAGAACTCTGCAGCCTATACATCTGTGATTAAATATAAAATAATACAAAAACATGTTCAACTCAAACCATGATTTATATTTCAATGATTGTTATCATCATAATTATTATTTTTATATTTATAATTGTTTTTAATTCTTTATTTGTACAAGAAGTTTTCCACCTGCATGTTTAGACGGATATATGCCTGACGGTAAATGGAAAGGTGTGTATTTCCATATCGAAATATATATATATATATATATATATATATATATATATATATATATATATATATATATATATATAATATTATATTATATAAATAAATTATTACAATTTTAAATGCAAAATCACTAAAGCCAGAATATTCACTGATCCCTCAGCCCGGGGGTTGCTGATGTAATTGGATATTGCGATTATATATAATATACAAAAACTTTAGTAAGTGTAATTGAGCTTGAAATAATGATTGCAAAGGAGTCTGCTGATGTCAAGATTTATAGTGAAATAGAAGTAACATTTCGGGCTGTTCTCATGAGTCTTATATATTACTTTTATGCTGCCTTTATGGGCTTTTGGGGGCTTCAAAGTTTTGGTACCCGTTCATTTGAACTGTCTGAACATATAGAGCTGAAATATTCTTCTAAAAATATTTGTTTGTTTTTTCCATAAGAAATAAATTGAAACGTGGGATGGCATGAGGGTGAGTACATTAGTAAATTTGTGGGTGAACTATTACTTTAAGTAAATCTAACTAGTCATTGTTTTAGTGTGCACTCAAGCAATTCATAGTCTTTAAAGGGATAGTTTACAAAAAAAAAAAAAAAAAGATCTATCGTCACTTACTCCCTTTTTTTTGTTTCACATAAGAAATAAAGTCAAACAGGTTTGGAACTAAGGATGAGTAAATAATAACAGAATTGAGTTTTATTTGGCTAAACTATCACTTTAAATAGTCATTTAGCAGATGCTTTAACCCCAAGTGACTTTTTATTCTGCACTTATTATAGGGACCATCCGGCTGGAAAAATGTTGAGTGCCTTGCTCAAGGGCACAACGATCGAACCAGCAGTCTTCAATTTACCAGCATTGAGTAGTACTCCACACAATGCTATTAATTAGAGTGTTACTTGCCCATTGTATTCATTGACAATCTTAAGAATCCTCTCCTTCATTTCTTCAAAGGGCACTGACTCCACATTTGGGTTGGCAGGTCCTCTTTGTTCTGGGGCCGATGCTTGAAAATCCTCCATTACTTTCTCCAGCTTGAATATGAAGTAGCATTTAAACTGAGACCACGACACCCTGGAGTGACAACAATATACATCAAAAGCTAATTATTGCAAATTTGTAATTGACTATGTAAGGAATTACATTTTGAAAGTGTTTACATGCACGGCAATATGCTGATAAAGAAAAATAAAGAAAATAAATAGGCGACCTTGAGTGTCCAGAAAGGCGCCAAATAAATAAAATGTATTATTATTATTATTATTATTAAAGTAAGAAACCCATTTTTGCATGAGATTTGAAATCACTGAATAATTATCTGATTTGACATCAAAACATATCCAAGTGTTGTGTGCATAACTGTTTATTGCAGTAAGGTGTTACCATGCAAAGTGAAATCAGGGTAATGGTCAACAATCTACCTATGCTGATTATATTTTTTTATCATAAAACTACTACCGTTTATGAGCTTAGCCAAATAAAGGAACACCATTTGAGGCATTTACTAGGGCTGGGCGATATAGCCTCAAAAATTATCTTTTGATATTTTTCAGTAAAGTGACGATATGCAATACATCTTGATAATTATGTATTTGTTATGAAATAGCATGATTTTTTTTTTAATTCAGAGGAACCAGCATTTCATCTAAACAGCCAATTTAGACAAGTAAATTGAATATTTCAAAGGCATTAAATAAAAATCTATTTAAAAAATAATGAAGGCATGTGTCCCAAAGTTTTACAAGAAATGAACACAAGGGAGAGTAAAATGTAATTATTTTCATTGATTTGCACATGTATATCTAGCATACCATGACAAATAGCAGCTTAATAAAAATATTATTTACCTTCATATATTTTTACTAAAAACATCTATTCATTAACATGGGCTGTTTAATGTAGTCTGTTACAATAAGTACAAAAGTCAAATATTTTGTACTTAATAATAATATTTTGTCATTATGTGAAGTCTCGCTGGCCAATAGACGTTGGAACAACGAGACAATGCTGAAGCCAAAGACATATGACATACACTACCGGGCAAAGGTTTTGAAACACTTGACTGAAATGTTTCTCATGATCTTAAAAATCTTTTGATCTGAAGGCGTTTGCTTAATATTTGAAATGAGTTTTATATGTTTTAGACAAAAATATAATTGTGCCACCATATTAATTTATTTCATAATAAAACAAAAATTTAATTAAAAAAAAAAGTTTTTGAAATTGATGACTTGGACTGAATAATTAAGAAAAGTAGCCAATAAGTGCCCAAAATAGATGGGAACTCCTTCAATACTATTTAAAAAGCATCCCAGGGTGATACCTAAAGAAGTTGGTTGAGAAAATATCAAGAGTACATTGATATTTGGAATGGGTGACTTCTTTGTAGATGCTAAAATATAACACAGTTTTGAATTATTTTGGATTTTGTTTAGTCACAACATAATTCCTATAGATCCATTTGTTATTCCATAGCTTTGATGACTTAACTATTATTCTAAAATGTTTAAAAAAAAAAAGTAAGTGTTTCAAAACTTTTGACCGGTAGTGTATATGTACATGTCTATGCATCATTGATGTCACTTCCGAGTACTCGTGCCTATCCCTAGTAGATTTGTGTAACAACTTAATAGCGGTTACTTACGTTTGCAATTGCACGAATGCTTGGACCTGCAGTACTTCACAATGCATCTGAAATGAGCTAAAAGCGCTAAAAACACTAGTCCATGAGCGCTGCAGTTGTAAAGATCAGCATATCACAGGTTCATTCTGAATACACACAGACCATGTTTATCTGTCTTTAATCGCAGCCTAAAGACAATGATAATTAACCACATCTGATCATATCACCATTTTGTTATCATTTTGATTAATTATACAGCCCTGCAGGATCGTGAAATTAGTCTTCTGATGCACTCTATGAAACTTGAAGTCCAATTTAAAATCACGTGACATTTCACAATATTATTACATTTGATAGTCAGCAAAATTATCGTTATTATATTGTAAATATTCGATGTATCGCCCAGCCCTAGCGTTTACATGACCTTACATGTTGTCAGTAAAGCTTTATTGATGAACGTGCATGTAATTACACTCTATGATTCAAGTTAAATTTATTATGCAAAAGCAAAGAAACTGTCAGTCTATTGCATCAGTCTCTTAGTAGTTGTCACACTGACTGGCAACTTCATGGACAAAGTATTTTTGAACTGATAAGTACACAGTTCAATGTGCTTTGGAACAAAAGCAAAAGTGCTGTGGTGGCATAAACCACCATGTGGTGTTACACAACTAAGTGAATATTTTAAACTACTGAAACAGGGGTCAAGAGAGGTAAATGAGGTTTCTTTGGCCTCCTTAGATCATTCACAGGTCTCTGGAGGCAAACTATACTTACAGGGTTTCCCCGGTCTTCGCAATATGACACAAAAACCGGTCCAACGTGGGAGAAACTTCTTTCTTCCCCTTCTTGTCAAAATCTGCAGGAAGCACAATAATACAACCTCACTGTGGATTTCACATGGGTTTCAATGTAAAAACACAAAGGTTATGAAACATTATTTTAAAGCTAACAATGCAACTGCAATATGCAATCTGGAGAGACTTTTACTTTAAAAACTATTTGGACCACTTAACCAATAACTAGTCCTGGCATTGTGCAATATAATTATTAAAAATAATAATAATAAAAACAGAAATCTAATTATTTTCCGAACATGGTAACATTAGAGCTGACAGTATAGCTGTTACGCCAAGCTACAAAACACATTTTGTAATCCAGTGACACTTTAGTTTTTTTCTGTAACTATTTAGACCGCTCAGATAATACCTATAACCTGTCCCGGACTCCCGGCACAATGCTTGTGCTTTTAAGAAAAGTATGAGAAAATCTGTTATTATTATTATTTTCCAAGCAGTATATTCCATAGCAGTATAACATCTTGTATATTGGCTATATTATTCAGGACTTCTTTAAAGTTACACTATGAAACTTTTGGACCTCTAGCGGTTAAAAAAATAAAACTGCATGCGACTTGTGGAAGGGCATTATTTTTGGTTGTGCTTCGGCTTTGCTCCTCTGTGTGGATGAATGTGCGAGACACCGGTGTACACAAGAATACAGGACATCTTATCAGAGAGAATGGACAAATAAATAATGATAGAAAGGAAAAGACGAATATCTGAAAACATGTCATCTGAGCAGTGCCATGTCTTGTTCTGTTGTTTTGACTTATTGGAAACACTGATATTTCAAAATAAATGACGTTAAAAATGTTAGGCATCGTTCGTTAACATTAGACACAATGATTGCTAGTCTGACAAGGTCAAACGATGTAAAGTTTTTATAACTGCAGGATATTCTGGCCAAATAGACCACGGTAGTAACTAATTTATAGATTGTCATTGTTACCAACTAGTGGTCAACATCATTTCAAGACTCACATGTCCTTGGCAAGCCTAGGATTAAAGGATTTATTTATATAACTTATTGCTGTTATAAAGAAAAATACACATGCATGCTATTAAGTGAAAAGTTCTGCACCAATTACAGTATAATTATTGTATTTCACAACACACACACAAAGACATTTGTTGTCAGCTTTAACTACTCAGTATCCAGATCTTATTTTCTCAGTCTATGAACATGACGTCAACACACACAGGTGAATGTTGTATGCAATTTCCTGTGAAATCCACCCCGACAGCGCTAAAATATTTATAATATAATAATTATACATTAAATAAAGCATATTTGGGTAAATACATGGTTTGGAAGATGATTTTTTGTTGATGTCTCTCATTAAAACATTCTATTTTGTATCAAAAAAAGTTACATAGTGTAGCTTTAAGTTCACATATCAGGTGACACTTTCAAAATTACTTTTTTGGCCATTCATACTACAACTGTTGTCTTATTTTAATGCAAACTATGAGAATATATTTAGTTATTTAACAAGACCAGATACATTTTAACTGTCAGTGCGACTACAATGAACCTAAACATATTGTTCCAAGGATTCGGGCCATTTTAAAGTTGGAAAAACTTGAAGGTAATTTCATTCTCTAAACGATGTAGACCACTCAGAATTACTATTCCAGGCACTATTATGTGTGCTTTTATGAAAAGTATGAGAATATCTTCAAATATTTTCATATTTACATAAGAGCTTACAACTTGTCAACAATGAAGGTGAAATACAAAGAGAAATGTAATAAAGCTGATACTATAGAGAAAATCTAAAATCATTATAAAACTGTTCTCTTATTTAGAGTAAAATCAGACTAAACCTGTGTAATAAATAGTTTTCTCTTGACAAATCTTCATATTACCAAAGCACCAAGCAGCTAGCTTTCTAGGTACTACAATTTTTGTCTGTTTATATATCAGTTAATTAAACCAATACTTTTACCACAGAAACCCAGAAAAAATAGAATGAGGCCAGTTCGATAACGCTTTGAGCACACAAAAGAGCTCAGGAAAAAAACAGGAAAAGCCATTTAGCCACAGGCAATGCTAACATGAGCTAACTCACATCACCCAGATCATAAAATCATATATCTCCTCTCTAAAACCACTCACACTCCTCAACACACACATCCGGTTACCTTTAATAGCTTCCAGAAGAGTGTCTACCTCCATGTCCGTGCTGTTAGCCCTGTGATCGTCTGAAGAGGGAGAGCTGATGGCTGCTGTTGAGCTCAGTGAAGAACAGTAGGAAATGGGAAACATTTCAATATGGCGGCCGTCACTGCCGGCGGCCGATCTTCTCCACGAGCTCTGACTGTTGCGCAATTTTGTGACTGTGTGTCAAAACTGATTGTGCCGACTATCTAGACAACGTTTAGGACAAAATGGGGGTGTTCGACCGCGTAATTTTTTTTGTACCAATGTGGAAT
Organism: Moxostoma hubbsi; assembly: GCA_032164185.1. NCBI lineage: Eukaryota > Metazoa > Chordata > Actinopteri > Cypriniformes > Catostomidae > Moxostoma > Moxostoma hubbsi. Next base: position 36,071,503 of record JAVLUX010000017.1, on the reverse strand, counting down.
AAACCTAGTAATTTACATTTCCTAAGCAGTATTTTTTCGCATGACAGGCGAATTCAGGACGAAGTTTATTACCAAATATGCTGCCAAGGTAGACGGCTTACTAGGGTTTGAGATGTGGCCTGATCTCTTGCGCAACTCTGACTGGAACGATTATCCTTTCTGCAATTAATTTAAAGGCAAAAATGGTTTATTCATCTCAAGTTTTCATCCTAGTTAGTGTAAATATGGCTTTGGGCTGTTTTTGGTTCCCTTACAAACAAACAAATAAATAAATAAAAATCCCATGATAACCACAAGTTTCCACCTTTTATTAAAGTGGCAATAGGCAAATATGTAGTTTTTAGGTATCAACCACTATTGTCATAACAAAGTCATAAAATAATAATAATAAATACAAATAATATAAATCAATTACTTACAAAATCGTAGTCTGAAATCTTCTTACACTGCTTGAAGGACATTTTCATTTATTATATTATTATTCATTAGTAACAATAGCTGTAGTAACTAATATTTTGGTGGAAACTATGGTAAATATGTCATTAGCAAACATGAAGATTAATCAGATTTTTTTTTTTAAAAACTTGAAACTAAGTGTAATAATTTTTTTACATTTCTATTTGAATGTCCAATATTACACACTCAAATAAAGTTACCAATGCCATTACAGTCAGCCATGAGTAATTTCATGCACAAGTTAAAGTGTCCAATAACAGGGTGGCTACTGTGATAGTTAGTATTCAGATGGTCATGTGATTCCAACATGGCAGCCCCCATGAGGGGACTGTCTTCAAGTAGAATAAACACTAATATGACTGGAGTCCTAATCTAAGTGAGTGGTCATGATTTTATAAATATATTTCAAAATTACAATGAATTTGAGTAAAAAAAAAAATTAATCAGGAAAACATTTCCTGTATACACCTTTAAGAAGTGCCACCCTTTTGAAATCTCTACATGCAATATATTGTCATAGGGCAATGTGTTTTTAATAAATAAATGTATTTATGTATGGAAATACTTATGGGAAGTTGACCACAGGACCAATTGAAATGAACAAAGGAGGCAAAAAAAAAAAAAAAGAAAAAGAAAAAAAGAAGCAAAAGTAAAATACGTATACAAAATAAGTTGTGACAAGTGACAGCACCTCATCAGTTTCCCTTATACATTCATATTATTTAAACGATTGCAAGGAGAATAAAGGTACAATCAATATTAAATGCATACTCAATTTACTACATTTCTGACATCTATTTAAAAAAGCCATAATACAAGACGGCAAAGCACATTGGATACAATCAATTTCGCTGGTGCATCTCTTTACTCAGAGATAACATGAGATGTATTATACAGTCTCCTAACGTTTCCAGTTAAATAAATCTCCTCACTGATCCCAGACCAGTGACAGGAGGCTGGAAACTGGTCACACAAATAAAGATTAAGCACATTGTGCTGATGAACACGTCAAAGCATACATCAAAACATTACCAACACATTAGCACACATGCTCACAGTCTTTTATGATGTTCAAACAGTCACACACATAAAGTCGACAAATTAAGATGCTGTGATTAATTACTTGAATTAAAAATATTTCTGGATTTTAAAAAATATCTCTTGATACATAGTAAAAAAAAAAAAAATGGGTAGAGATGGTTTGTTTTGTAAAACTTGTATTATCATTTATATGTGTATTTATGTTTTACCCTCTGAATCCACTGAAGAAACATTTTAAGGGATATTTCACGCAAAGAAAATAGTTTCTTCAATAACTCAGTCACCATTCACTTTAATTCAATGGAAAAAAAGATGTAATGAAAATGATTGGTGACTGAGGCTAACATTCTGTTAACATCTTTTGTGTTTCATTAAAGAAACAAAGTCATACGGGTTAGGAACAACACAAGGGCGAGCAAATGATGACAACATTTTCATTTTTGGGTGAACTATCCCTTTAAATCTAGGGAAATGCTTTGTGGACACGCCAGAATCAATATTAATAGCCTCAACATGAAAAACACAAAAGTGCACTTATCTGTAAAAAACATATTGGCAGGTGTTGTTTTCATTTGTATAATACTTTCATGATGTACAAGCATTTCTAATTAGCTCATTATAACCACATGGCTGCACATGAACTCATTTATTTTACATAATGGCATTTGTTCTTAAACTGCTCTGGTAGAAGACACCACTTTAGTGAAGGTAAAGATTCTAGAAAAGCACCAGGAAAACAAATGCTCATGCCATAAAAGCACTACTGTCTCCTTTGAACTTGAACAAACTGAATATTGCTTAAAAAATACATTTATATCTGCCACAACATAATATACATTATTCCCATGTGCTCTTACTCTCAGATAAAATTTCAGAATAGCGTACACCTGTTATGTAAAGGGATGCTCAAACACATTCTTAAGATTTAAGTTCATTTTGTCCACTTGAATAGACTTGTAGCATCTGTATAATACTTCCATGATGTACAAGCATTTCTAATTAGCTCATTATAACCACATGGCTGCACATGAACTCATTTATTTTACATAATGGCATTTGTTCTTAAACTGCTCTGGTAGAAGACACCACTTTAGTGAAGGTAAAGATTCTAGAAAAGCACCAGGAAAACAAATGCTCATGCCATAAAAGCACTACTGTCTCCTTTGAACTTGAACAAACTGAATATTGCTTAAAAAATACATTTATATCTGCCACAACATAATATACATTATTCCCATGTGCTCTTACTCTCAGATAAAATTTCAGAATAGTGTACAACGGTTATGTAAAGGGATGCTCAAACACATTCTTAAGATTTAAGTTCATTTTGTCCACTTGAATAGACTTGTAGCATCTGTATAAGAAGAAAGCTAATGGAAATTCTGGAAAGGCCAAATGTTTTCTCATGAGATTCCTTCGGGGTGTTTATACACTGTATACACTATATATTAAAATACAGAGTTGCGAAGAGACTTTTTCACAACAGTTGATCTATATGGCCCTTGCAGATATCAAAGTAACCTGTGTGAACATCATCTTTTAGGGCTTTGTAATGAAGGGGTTGCGTCTAGTGTCTTAAATTGAATGTAAACCTTCTTGAGCTCTAAAATGCTTTCAAGCTAGTCCTCTTTGGTAGTTTGGGCATGCTATATTCAATTTTGTGGCTTGAAAAACAAGACTGCATCGTGCTTTTAATGCACAAACAAATTGGTGTATCCACTTAGAATTGATATCCACTTAGAAATCCAATGGCCAATTGTGTAATACTAGTCATAATGATCAAGATTCTGAAAAAAATATCATTTATATCAACAGCTCATTTTGGGGGGATTTGCTTAAAACAGCTTTGCTAACGAGTCTGTGATATACTTTCATGAAAAAAAGAGAATCTTCTTGAACATTCAGGTGGATGGTACCACTCGTTAATGCACTTGCTTAAGTCTCTGAGCCAAAGGTTTGATAATCATGGATTTTATATATAATTGATTCCACAGATATTCCTTCAACATTGCTGCATCCAATCATTGAGCAATTCCAAGCCAACCCAAACCTCAGGAGTCAAAACTGCTGCTCAAAACGGAATTTGTTTCCAATATTCCAAACTCCTCTGGCTTGTGAACTTCAGGCAAAGGCAGATGTTCCACATGTAGCTTGCCTCTGGCACTTCACACCATCCATTTAAGAACCACTCTGACCCAAGCAGCAGGTAGAGATTTTTCCTTATGATATTGAAAAAAGTACTCTCAGAACAGTCAAGACTCATTACTCATGTGGCGGTCGAACATGGCGGACCACTTTTCTCTCATAAGCAGCTCTCATGGTCTTTTCTATTTGTTTGAGGAACACCTGTGGAATTCTTCCGCACAGGGTGTTAACTGTGTCGAGGAACTTGGTCTGAAGAGGGTAAAACAAATTCTGGAACATGTTCTCTTCAAAAGGATACTGAATAACAAGAGGAAAAAACATTGTGTTAGATTTTAAGTTATTGCAATGGCATTATTGAGGGGGGGGGGGGGGGGGGGGGGCAATGAACATGGTCTACATTTCATATCTGAGTGAATTCTGAACAGCAGAGGGGGCCACTTAACTCTACCAGACAAAAGGTTCCTATTCAAGAGATGGTTTCCTGCTATTAGCCTTCAAGGAGAGACTCAAGGAGACTGCATTACGAATGCACAATGTGACACTTATTTTTTCTTGTTTACTACACAATGTTCAGCTTTGATTTATATATATACACACTCTCCGGCCACTTTATTAAGTGCACCTGAGCATCTACTTATTCATGTGATTATCTAATCAGCCAATCGAATGGCAGCAGTGTAATGTATAAAATCATGCAGATATGGGTCAGGAGCTTCAGCTAATGTTAACATCAACCATCAGAATTGGGAAAAATGTGATCTCAGTGATTTCGACCGTGGCATGATTGTTGGTGCTAGACGGGCTGCTTTGAGTATTTCTGTAACTGCTGATCTCCTGGGATTTTCATGTACAACAAGTCTCTAAAGTGTAAAGTGGATGGTGTGAAAAACAAAAAAAACATCCAGCGAGCGGCAGTTCTGTGGCCGAAAATGGCCAGACTGTTCTAAGCTGACAGGAAGGTGACAGTAACCCAAATAAACACGTGTTACAACAGTGCAATGCAGAAAAGCATTTCTGAATGTACAAGATGTAGAACATTGAGGTGGATGGGCTGCAGCAGCAGAAGACCACTCCAGATACCACTACTGTCAGCTTAGAACAGGTAACTGAGGCTGCAGTGGGAACAGGCTCACCAAAACTGGACAGTAGACGATTGGAAAATCCCAGAAGATCAACAGATACCGAAATACTCAAACCATCCTGTCTGGCACCAACAATCATGCCACAGTCAAAATCACTGAGATAAATTTTTTTCCCCATTCTGATGGATGATGTGAACATTAACTGAAGCTCCTGACCCATATCTATGGTTGATTAGATAACCGCATGAATAAGTAGATGTACAGTACATATACACTATATACACACAACACACACACACACACAGACACAAATATATAATGATATAATAATTATTTTCTTCTTTTAAAAGAATAGCCTGCTAAATTGAAATAGAAAACTCACTTCATGTATGGCATCGTACACCACTCTGAAGGCGGGCTGCTTGTCATTATGGTACACTCCACGGTTACCATGAAGAATGGAGACACCTTCTTCCTCCGCTGGCTTGCAGTTGCTTCCATACATGCAGTGATCTGGCCTGTAGTTCCACTGACATGGAAATATGTAAAGACACTCTGGGGAAAAAAGAAGCAAACTAAAAATAATATAGACATAATACTTAAACAGGAAAAGCAAGTAGAAACCAGACAATTGAATTCCATGAAGATAACAGTCAGTGCTGTCTTATTGGTGTGTCTTTGTAGTAGTCCAAGTCTGTTGGACATGTTTCATTACGTCTCTCACGGATTTTTAGAACTTAAATGCACCTGTCAGTATCTGTCGCACCGGTTTCAGTCAAGATCAGCATTTACCTCCACAAACAAAGCCTGACAAACTCTAATAAAGCAGCAACTTTTGGAAAGAGAGAGCTGAAAAAAAAAACAACATTCCCATGCCATAGTAGGCCTTATTGATTTTCTGGGAAAAGTACAAATGGAATGCGAGTTGCGAGCCATGGTGCGAAAGTTGGTGCCCTATGCAGACTGTGTAATATGCGTATAGGGAGCACCGGTACTGTGTGAGACAACCTCGGGGCTTCGCAAGTAAAATAAAAACATTTTAAGCCTGAAGGAAACAATTAAACTGGTGCTGTATGCTTCAGGGTGCAAATCAACAAAAAATGAAGGAAGTAGACTGATGAAGCTTTATATGCAAGTTTCAACAATGTACTAATGTACAGGTTTTTATACCAAAAATTACTAGGGTGGTAACATGGTGTAAGAGATGTAGGGATTGATTATGCTGGTCAACTAGTCATTTAACCAACCAACAATTAAGACTGGTGAGGTCTAGGACTATTTTTTTTTTTTTTTTTTTTTTTTAAATCAACTATTTAAAAATGCAGATTGTTTTTTGTGGATTAAAAAAACAATTATCCCCTTCTAAGCACCACCGCCATACAGCCATACACATTCAGACAGACATCTTTTGCCATGCCCCAAAACCATTGCATTACCATGGTCTTACATCCAAAAACACTTTAATACCATGGTACTTTGAATTAAACCATGGTATTTACTGTGAACTTCAAAGAATACCATGGAATTTCCACAGAGCATGTGCAAAAACATGGTATTGCCATAGTCCCAAGTCTAAAAACATTATAATATCATGGTACTTTGAATTAAACAATGGTATATATGTACAGTGAGGAAAATAAGTATTTGAACACCCTGCTATTTTGCAAGTTCTCCCATTTAGAAATCATGGAGGGGTCTGAAATTGTCATCGTAGGTGCATGTCCACTGTGAGAGACATAATCTAAAAAAAAAAATCCAGAAATCACAATGTATGATTTTTTAACAATTTATTTGTATGATACAGCTGCAAATAAGTATTTGAACACCTGAGAAAATCAATGTTAATATTTGGTACAGTAGCCTTTGTTTGCAATTACAGAGGTCAAACGTTTCCTGTAGTTTTTCACCAGGTTTGCACACACTGCAGGAGGGATTTTGGCCCACTCCTCCACACAGATCTTCTCTAGATCAGTCAGGTTTCTGGGCTGTCGCTGAGAAACACGGAGTTTGAGCTCCCTCCAAAGATTCTCTATTGGGTTTAGGTCTGGAGACTGGCTAGGCCACGCCAGAACCTTGATATGCTTCTTACAGAGCCACTCCTTGGTTATCCTGGCTGTGTGCTTCGGGTCATTGTCATGTTGGAAGACCCAGCCTCGACCCATCTTCAATGCTCTAACTGAGGGAAGGAGGTTGTTCCCCAAAATCTCGCAATACATGGCCCCGGTCATCCTCTCCTTAATACAGTGCAGTCGCCCTGTCACATGTGCAGAAAAACACCCCCAAAGCATGATGCTACCACCCCCATGCTTCATTGTAGGGATGGTGTTCTTGGGATGGTACTCATCATTCTTCTTCCTCCAAACACAGTTAGTGGAATTATGACCAAAAAGTTCTATTTTGGTCTCATCTGACCACATGACTTTCTCCCATGACTCCTCTGGATCATCCAAATGGTCATTGGCAAACTTAAGACGGGTCTTGACATGTGCTGGTTTAAGCAGGGGAACCTTCCGTGCCATGCATGATTTCAAACCATGACGTCTTAGTGTATTACCAACAGTAACCTTGGAAACGGTGGTCCCAGCTCTTTTCAGGTCATTGACCAGCTCCTCCCGTGTAGTTCTGGGCTGATTTCTCATCTTTCTTAGGATCATTGAGACCCCACGAGGTGAGATCTTGCATGGAGCCCCAGTCCGAGGGAGATTGACAGTCATGTTTAGCTTCTTCCATTTTCTAATGATTGCTCCAACAGTGGACCTTTTTTCACCAAGCTGCTTGGCAATTTCCCCGTAGCCCTTTCCAGCCTTGTGGAGGTGTACAATTTTGTCTCTAGTGTCTTTGGACAGCTCTTTGGTCTTGGCCATGTTAGTAGTTGGATTCTTACTGATTGTATGGGGTGGACAGGTGTCTTTATGCAGCTAACGACCTCAAACAGGTGCATCTAATTTAGGATAATAAATGGAGTGGAGGTGGACATTTTAAAGGCAGACTAACAGGTCTTTGAGGGTCAGAATTCTAGCTGATAGACAGGTGTTCAAATACTTATTTGCAGCTGTATCATACAAATAAATAGTTAAAAAATTATATATTGTGATTTCTGGATTTTTTTTTTTAGATTATGTCTCTCACAGTGGACATGCACCTACGATGACAATTTCAGACCCCTCCATGATTTCCAAGTGGGAGAACTTGCAAAATAGCAGGGTGTTCAAATACTTATTTTCCTCACTGCATATATATATATATATATATATATATATATATATATATATATATATATATATATATATATATATATATATATATATATATATAATATACTTCAAATAATACATGGTACATGTAAAAAACAAAACAAACACAGCATTACGATAGCACATCTCCAAAACAATAATGGTAGCACTTTATTTTACAGTACTGTTCAACATTTACTTGCTAATACTCAGTAATTTCTTGGGTAAGTATACTGAAAGTATATGTACTGTAAAGTAAAGTGCAACCACAATAATATTATTATTTTACAATATCCAAAAAAAAAAAAAAAATAGCATGGTACTTTGAAATGTAGCATGGTATTTACAAAGTATTTCAAAGAATACCATGGCACATGTCCAAAACGTATGGTATTACTGTAGTACTATGTCCAAAAACATGGTAATAGCATGGCATACATACAGGTACTTTTTCATTAGCATTGTTTAATCAAAGAAATCATACCTGGATTATAATGGAAGATGATGTTGAGGAGGTCTTGGTCTCCCCATGTGATGTGGTTCTTGTATTTCTGATAGAGCGGGTGAAGCAGATTTTCCCAAGACAGGCCGCTGGCAATCATGCTGTTCTGTAAAATCAATAGTGGCAGGTTATTTTCCTCAACACTCAGTCTGGCAGCCACTTTTTAGACAGCTGTTGATATGGAAATTGGGCCTTTTTTTAGAAGAAATTTCCTTTCCTCCCCCAAACAGAATTGAAAATGCGCTTGGGTTGAAAATTACAGTTCACGCCGAATCAGAAATATGCTAATCCAGACAGCTGTCACCCACTCTCTCAGGATGCTGGCAATCAGTAGATTTCCATCACTGCTTCTTAAAAACAGCCGGAGGTTAAAAGGGTCTCAATTTTAAAAGAAACCTTAAAAGTCATGTCAACAGCAAAGCTACAGCCAACTGCCATGAGAAATAAACTGTGTAAAAGGAAAACACAAGTAACAACTAGGAATTTCTGGCAAAATTTCAAGCACTAAAGCAAAAAGCAATGAAATCATTAAAATGAAATGAAATTAAAATTCTTGAATACAGGATATGTGTTTAAGTAGATCTGTGCTGCAGCTATAAACAAATCATATCCTTAACAACTTGTCCTTTCTACATTTCTACCTTTCTAGTTTAGAATAGAACACATTAACATACTGTACATTGCAATGCATTATGATATAATATTTGGATTGCGACTGAAACTGTGGCGAACACGTAAGAGATCCAGCATGTTTGCAGAAAATTAAACTGCGAGGTTAAGTATCAATCTCTCTCGCTCTCTCTCTCGCAAATTTTTTTTCACTTTTGTCCTGTACAATGCTTCATAGAAGTGGCTCTAACTAAACTGAGAAATGTCGAATTCAGAGTTTGATGATGTATCAGTCTACCTCTATTGGGTTGTACAAATTATATGAATGCACACATAAATAAAATATAGTGATACGTGGAAGTATCAAAGCTACATTCTGAAAAAAATAATTGCTCTCTGTAGAATTATGATGTATAGCCCTAGTTTTGAGTATCACATTATTTTCATTCTCGCAGAAAGCAAAATGCAGCACAAAGCAATAAATTCACAGCCATTCAAAAGATAACTGATGTTCAAAATGCAGCAAAGTCGAAGAGGATTATGGACATTTCTAGGAAGTTGGGGTGTAGGGAACTAAAAAAAAAAAGAAAAAAAGGACAATTTAATTGTTCCTTACCCTGAACAGAGTGCTACGAATCCGTGTGAGGTTCATTAGCATGACACCCGAATTGACCCCTGTCACTCCATAAAAGGGGTGTCGCGCAAAGCGACTATACCAGCCGATCTTGGGGATCTCGTGTTCAGGGGCCATGGCAGCTAGCTGAGTGCTGTTGAAATCCTTCAGAAACTTCCAGATGTTGTCCATAGGCCGGAGAAAGAGAACATCTGTGTCTACGTACAACAGCGAGTCCACATCCTTCAGAATAACCTAATATTAGAGGAAATGCAGGTTTGTAGTTTGTGCAGACAGAAAACACAAACCAATCAAGATAATCATGAAGCAATGGGGGCTTACAGGAAGAAACAGCCTCTGGGCAGCACATGGCTTGAAGAGCTTCTTCCATTCATCAGCATTCCCCACAGAGAAGGTGATTGGATATATGGTGTAGTGAAACTTGGAGGACACCGTCTGAGGCCACTGACTGAACTGTGAGAGGAAATTGAAAGATGGTATTTCATTCAGGATTTCTTATGCGCAATTTCAAAATGCACATAAAATAGTTGGATGGAAACACGATGCGAATAAACTTTCAAAATTTGCTTAAAATGTAATGCTGAAGAGAGGTGGATTTTCTAGAGTTTCACATTAGTTAAAATGTGCATTAAGGTGATGGAAACAGTTTACTCGCAAAAGGATGACGTGTTTTGATTATTTGTGCAAGTGAAAGGAGTGTGCGATCGTTAGATGTGAACAGCCCAATGAAAGGTCCGACCTTGGATCACAATTCTTCGAACATAATGCTTGACATTGGGAAGTGTTTAACTCACAGCTGGTTGTTAAAGATGGTCCTCACAATCTGCCAGAACAGTTTAGAGCACGGGCGCTCCCAGGTATAAAGAGGCTGGCAGCATATGGGCATCACAGCCATTTCAGCTCTCATTATAGGTATCAGATATTACACTCATTCAGCGGCATCTCCTCGCATCATTTAATGAAACATGTAGCTTGAAATGGATTTGTAAAAATCATGGCAATTTTACCATGTAATACTTTGCATAGACATTGTGTAATAAAATTTAGATCTTTTTGTTTTGATATTTGCGCGGACACCACCCATGTAGCAACTGATCATGCAAACTGTCCGATAGTCATTGGTTACGATTCAAAAGTTCAGTGTCAAAATTTCAAAGTTGAAACTACTTGAACATTAAGCATCACATTACAGGGGCCTGGGTAGCTCAGCAAGTAAAGCTGCTGACTACCACACCTGGAGTCGTGAGGTCAAATCCAGGGTGTGCTGAGTGACTCCAGCCAGGTCTCCTAATCAACCAAATTGGCCTGGCTGCTGTGGAGGGTAGAGCCATATGGGGTAACCTCCTCGTGTTCGGTATAATGCAGGACTCCAGACTAAAAAAAATGACTTGGGAGCCACTGGCTCCTAAACAGAAACATTAAGGAGCCAAATGGCTGTTTTTAGTTGCCAAATCACAGAATTGTTTGATTTAGATTGCTGTTCAGAAACAAGATAGAAAAGACAGCTGATAACCCATTAATCGAAGGTTTAATAAACAGTATAGCGTTGAGAAGTTTGCATTCCCTTTTGTCTCATAAATGTTCGCACACCTTTCATAATATATACAAATATAAGTTAAGATTTTTTTTTATTTAATACTGCTCTTCACAATCTAAATTACAGATAAATACATATATAGTATAGTATAGTATGCATATATTAGTTTGTTGTCATCTTGAGCATCAATCAATTAATGTTTTCACCTTGTGTAATTGTTGTGAACAAGTCCCTCAATTGTCAAAAGCTTGATCTTGATCTGCATATATTAGTGCCCGACCGATTTATCGGTATCAGCGTATATTTACCGATATGCGCAGATATGAAAACTTATTCCGGAACTCATAATGTAGAAAACAATGCTTTAGAATTGGTGTCATTACGTAGTTTGTCCAGCAGAGCACGCGCCGACTCTGCAGACAGGGCAGAGTTAAGCGGTGTCTTCTCAACAGAACGAGCGAAAAGCAGCGAGAGACACACTGGTGTGCGCAATGTATTTAATAATTAACATGATAATATCTGACGAAACCGCATTTGAACGCACACAAGCAGAATGTCGCCAATGGCGACTAGATTTGAAATTTTAGTCGCAATCAATTATTTTTGGTCGCATTTGCGATCATTTATTCGCAGTCTGGACTCTCGGTGGGGCACGTGGCGAGTTGTGCGTGGATGCCGTGGAGAATAGCGTGAAGCCGCCACATGCGCCATGTCTCCGTGATAACGCGCTCAACAAGCCACGTGATAAGATGTGCGTATTGACGGTCTCAGACGTGGAAGCAACTGAGATTCATGCTCTGCCACCTGGATTGAGTCACTACGCCACCACAAGGACTTAGAGCGCATTGGAAATTGGGCATTCCAAATTGGGAAGAAAAGGTGAGAGAGAAAGAGAGAAATAAAAAAGCATCACATTACATTGCTTGACCGGTGTGTAACAGCAGTTTGCTTTGAATCACAAATTCAAATATAAAAAAAGAAATAAAATAAAATAAAAAAAATCCCAGCCTGTTATTACTAATTCTGTTTTCGAATCAATAATGTTCTAAAATTTTAATTAAAAAAAAGCTGTTTCACATTTAACTGTGAAAATGCCTTTGGATGTGACAAATTTCAGCATCAAGCAAAAATGCTGCATGAAGCGACAAAATTTACTGGCAGAACATTATCCAGCATGATTTTTAAAGAGAGATTTCACTGTGGGCGGAGCTATGCAGCGTGACGCTGCAAAAAATATAAAACAAGCAATCTATAAACAAACATGAAAGATTTATCACTTGACACAGATACTGCATCATGTCTGGAGTAATTCTTTGAAACACTAACAGCACTATTTAGGGTCATGATTTAGTTTAGAATATCCTGCTGATTCCCAAACAACTACTGCTGCTGCAGAAGGCAGCAGACATATTATTGAGGAAACCTTTTCAATAACAAACATGACAGTGCATTCCTTCACTAACACTCTTCAAACATCTCTATCCAAGCCTTAAAAGAACAGCTCACCCCAAAATGAAAAAGAAGAACTCTTAGGAGAGAAGAGCGCTTAGGAGGGCTATTTCGAAGTGGAAATTTATATATAAGAAAGGACTTAAATATTGATCTGTTTCTCAATCACACATATCATATCCCTTCTGAAGACATGGATTTAACCTCTTGAGTCGTATGCATTAATTTTATGCTGCCTTTATATGCTTTTTGAGCTTAAAAGTTTTGGACCTTGCATTGTATGGACCTGCAGAGCTGAGATATTCTTCGAAAGTTTTTGTCTGTGTTCAGAAGAAAGGAAGTAATACACATCTGGGATGGCATGATGGTGAGTGGGTAAATTCTGAGAACATTATAAATTTTAGGCAAACTACACCTTTAAGCTCTTTTATTTGCAGCGGTTTACACAGTGCAGGGATAGGATAAATCAAGATCAATTTAATGGCAAAGGACACGTCTAAAAAAAGTGATGGATCTTCAAGTGTTCTGACAATAATGTTCTGCTCTTTTCAGTAACCATCCTTCTGTAGTGAAAGAGACTATGAACATTTTGTTAAGTATGATAAGAAAAAAAAAATCCCTCTATCTGCCAGATACAGAAAAATGTGTTCAGAGATCAATGCCTTTGAATGTGTGGAGGTCTCTATTCCTCTCACATTACCCCGCTCACCTTTACAATCACAGCATAAAAGACAGTTTGAAGGTAACAACAAAGCCACCACATTAAAGCTAACAGTTTTAATCTGCTATCCGTTTTAAGCCATTTTAAAGTTTCTGTTGAATAAGCAAAGACACCTGCAAGACTACAAACTGCACTATTATAGTTAGTTAATAGGGGTACAAAAATGTATGTATCAACAATTGATTATATTTCCCTATAATTTACTAAAATGTATTATATTTAATAATATACATGCTGCATGTAACATTTGTGCCGCTAAGAGACCAAAAGGAATTGCAAAATAATGTCTGTTTTTAAAATGTTAACATTATAGAAAAATAATTAAATTGGATGAATACATAGATTAATATGCATCGCATCATTTCATACTCAAATCAAATGATTGTCAAAGAAAATATTTACACCTCTAATAGTTAGCTACATTGCAAAGTTACATCTAGGCATTTCTTTTTTTTTTTGCAAGGAAAAGCAGTCCTCCACAAAAGTCATGTCAAAAAAGTGTTCCAGATTTTTTTTTCTGTCTCAGAGAGCAGCATAGTTAGAGGATGAAACTTAGTCTTAGGTAATATATATAGTTCATTGCCGAGCTCAAGTAGCTGGAAAGCCAGCACGACGTTCTTTATAATGTAGCTGGAATAAAAATTCAGTTACCAATTAGTGTGCTTTTTGTCTTTAAAAGTATACAAATGGTGGTCTTTAAAAGGAAGGTTCTATGTTAAATACAAGCTTAACCTCAATCGAAAGCATTTGTGGCACTCTTGTGGTTGATTACCACAAAAAAATATTTTGGCTTGCCCTCCTTTTCTTTAAAAAAAGCTAAATTCTCAGTTACGATGAGGCAATAACAATGGAAGGCAATGGAGCCAATCAGTAAATGTTAAACGTTTCAAAAGTATAGCCACAAGCTGTAAACAATGCGTGTTAAAATTATTTTAGTGTGATAAAATTGCATAATAACTTTTCCTGTGTAAAGTTATATCCAATTTTACAACTTTGTTGCTATGACCACATAATGCTGTGTAGCCTGTAGTCCCAGTAAACAACGATTTAAACAACTTTACAGCTCAAATAATACACAAGTTTTAACAGAAGAATTCATGAAAGTGCTTTTATAGAATTATAAGCTTCACATTTCTACCCTCCAAAAATTGGCCATTTCCACTGTAAGTTCCTTAATGTAATATTGATTTTAGTTTTTTTTAAAGAAAAGGAGGGAGAGTCTAAATTATTATTTTGTTCTTGGTAATCATAATTATGACAAAAAATTATTAATTGAGCTTAACCGGAATATTCCCTTATGGAAGTTTTGAAAACAAAACTGTGAAGGGTATCAAAGACACCAAAATACTTAAATAAAACTAGACATTTGAAGCCACCAGCTAGACATTACCATCAACACAAAAAGCAAAAGGGAGCCATTGCAAAGATGAAAGAAACTTAGGACCCGCTCTCACCCCTTTTTCAAACTGTTCGGCCAAGTCCTCCTCTGCAAAGATGTGAAACTTGATCTTCTTTATGCTGAAGAGTAGTGCAGACTTCACCATGGTCAGCGTTTCATCTAGACGGTTCCCACAAGCCACCACCGCCAGGTGCATGACATCTTCTGCTTGGGTGACCTTTGACCCGGGCCGCTCAATCTCACTCTTCTGCCTAGAGGTAATAAAAATCTATGAGTCAAAAACCCATCCAAACTGCTGTCAAAAACAAAAACACCTGGTATAGATCAGCAGGGTCAAACCATGAGATAACACACTCTTGCAATATTTCTTGTGCCACACATGGCTTTTTGGGGCATGGAGAATCTCATTTAAAGAACTCAAGGTGACCATAAGGGTAAACATAAATCAAAGTCAGATTTGCTTTGGATTTGGTAAGGGCACACAAGGGTAGTCTTAATTCTAGATCTGAAATACAGTAATATGATTTGCCCAAAAATGAAAATTTGAATTTTCATCAGTCTCACCCTCTTGTCATTCTAAACTACATATATGTGTAGTTTTGGCTAAGAACCCCCCAGATCACCTACCTTGTAGATATCTCTCTCTCTCTCTCTCTCGCTCTCTCTCTCTGAGCAAATTGATTTTTTATCTGATGTACAAATACTTTTAAGACAACAGCAGGAGATACCAAAATTGTACACAGGTACTAGCAATCTTGCTCGTCCAGACCTGTCTGACCCATTGTTTCACTTGAATACACATCCCCTTGTCTTGAGACTCTAACATAATTGTTACTGGTATGTTGTTTGCTTTAGTGATTCATGTCGAGTCTCTATCACTCCGGGGAAGTAAAGCTCACAAACATACTAAGCTCTTCCCAAGAGACTACCTTTGGAGAAAAGAAAAGTCCTCCATTTATCAAAGGCTTTGGTAGGGGAAACTAAATCATACCACAGGAGAAGCACACTGCCTTTTAGACAGACATCAAAGGGCTTTTGTTAAGCCGAAGACATGCAAACACTCTTGCTCTCAAACACAGACCTTGATGAAGAATCGTAAAACATAGGGCTTTGACAACAAGGAGGCGGGGTATCTTCATACCTGATACGAACGTTTCGGATTTTTCTGCCTATTAGATGACTAGTATCACAGAGGGTTACAGAGTCTTGTTTTGAGGTTGTGGTTTCCTGTGGAAAAAGCTTCCAATGTTTTTAGCAAAGCAAATTAGGCAACAGGAATTGCAATGGTCTGAATGGTATCATACAATTTTTTCAATCATAAATTCCAAGAATAAGAGCCAGAAAATTAACATATGAGCATCTGACCAATACCTTACTGGAGAGACTGTACCTTTTCGCTTTTAATCAACATGAAATGTTTTCAGGCTCAGATCTTATAAAAATTCTTGCAGTCTGAGTGCATACATCTGGGAATATTTAGCCTAGATAAAGAGTGAATAAAACAATTTATTCCTTATTGAACACAGATTGCGTTCCTAGGCTGACAATCACCAATAGTTTCTTGTCGAGCAATAAAACCAATATGTTAGACAACATTAAACCGAATGGCAACTTGGAAATTGATCCAAAAATTGTCTGAAGCTAGGGGTGGGCGATATCACCAAACTCTTACAGTATATCACGATATGAGTCATTTTATATAATGACGATGATATATATCATGATATAGTCATTTTCTTTTTGGAAAATCAATAAAAATCGGTTAACGTAATAAATAACCATATTGTAATGCCTATTTTTGGAAAGTTTAGTGTTTCAAATAAAATGAAATGAAAACTCTTATATAATTTTCTCTTTATTTTGAACTTGAAAAACAGTCAAAAGTTAAAAATAAAATAATCACTCGGTTAAATCAACCTAACCATAATACTCAATTTATATAATATAAACTTTTCTCAAGAAACTCAAGATCTTTTCAAAGCAAAGTAACAGAAAATTTTACATGATTTTTATTTTTTTTTAGAAACACTTGAGATAGCAAAAAAGATTGCTTGTATTATCACAAGTGATTATGGTCGAGCAACAGTTTGCAGAATACATTATTCTAATCTGTGTCGGCTTTTGTGAACTTTCTCACCACAGATGCCGCATCTGTTTTAATAACAATCTTCCCCTTCAACATCTTGACTTTTCTGTTAATCAAATCAGCAATAATTCATCAAATCATGGAGAAGTACAGATGTGCAAAATAGTCAAGCACACCTCGGCGTGTTAAAGAGATGATACAGGTGTCTGGATCACAGTGACGCTGTCCCGGCAGAATGTGTCAGATCACAGTGGACTGCTGCATTCTCCGCTATATATAGCCCAATTGGCCCGTAGAATCAGACTTGCAGAGAATCCGTAACGAGTTATCTACATAATTTCTTTTGTGAATCTGGCATTTAACCAGCACGACTAAATAACTTTCAATTTTACATGTCCTAACTCATTCTCCATTTGTGTCGATTCACACTTTGTATCGTTGCCACAATATATAACATCATATCGCCCAGATCTACATGAATAAGTGGCAAAGCCATAAAAATATGAAATATTATAAACTTATTTTTAGTCTCTACTCCTAAATTCATTGTGGATATAATGTACAATCTCTCATCCTTCGCCTAGTTGAGACAATTGATCATTAGACCTAATTTGTGTTACACAAGCAAAACAAATTTCTGTGCAAATCATTCGGACAACCATTCATAAATTGTTGCATATGATAAGAATGGATTTATGGAGGATTTACACAGAAATGTCTTACATGTATGAATATATACATACAAAGGTAATATGATACAATTCATGTATACCTAAATACCAGCCAGTCATAATAATAATAATAATAATAATAATAATAATAATAATACGAGATGCAAAATCATAAGTAGGATTGTCACAATACCAAAATTTTAGTAGTTGATACCAATACCAGTAAAGTTTCATGATTCTTGATACCAAAAAAAAAAGAAATTAGTAAATATCCTCAAGGCATAATTTAAAATACAATATTGGTCTTATTCATGTCAAATAAAGTGCTGCACAACCAAGAATCACATAATAGACATTGATGAAAACTTCTATTTAGTACGTCATATCGCCCAGCCTGGGTCTAACCATTTACCAAAACCTAAATATGGAATGATTAACCAAATTTGTTCGCTGACATTAACTTTCTAACAATAGTTTTTAATAGAAATCTTATGATTTCACCATTGAGTTGTCTCAATGTTGACGAATACATGTATTTGAGCCATGACGGTTGTGTGTGCCACAAAACGCAGTTCAATTCGTTTTTCTCATTATTTTCAAACCATTATATTTGGACTAGTAGTTAATCTGGGTGGACCAGTTCCACCCTGGCCCTTATGTGGCCTCGTCTCTGGCCTGAAGCAGTCTTACCCTTGAATTTAAAAAACTTGCAGTGAGAACATCCAACACGAGTTCCAATAAAGCATATTTTGAAATGGAAAATGTTAGCTGATTCAAGTCTGGCCCTCAAGGTTGTGCATTTGGAATTCAGTCAGTGCTTTGCCTTGAGCTATGAACTGCAGCTCACACACTATGGTGAATTATTAGTGTACTTCCCTTCTTTAAAATAATAGTCTGCCTGTCTGCTCAGATAGAGACAACTTTTACATCTTTGACTTTAAAGCCTGCATTAAAGGTTAGCTCTAGGGCTGAATCTAATTACTATGAGAATTGATTTGATAATCCGTTGATCATTGCTTCAATTAATCAGCTAGTTTTTATTTGCTGTATTGCAATTCATTTTTCGCTACTGTAAAGTGACGTCACTGACAAGTGTTCTCACAGCGCTCATATCCAACTAATTGAAAAAGAAATCAGTTTTTGGTTATTCTCATTATTGATTTTTAGAGTCAACACATCAGGATGCATGAGTGACAACGGAGAGATATTTGGCTCTCTTTAAAAAAAAACTGTTAGAGACATAAAAACAGGATATAGTGAGAAGAGCAAGACATAAAAGGGAAGGCTCTTAGTGCTCTTCAATGACATGTTTATGGCTTTATATAATGCAGCTGTCATGCGGCAGTTGCCTCTATTCATATGGCTACGTTACAAATGACAGAGCCAGGTTTTTGTTTGATAGTTGATAGACACTTATTCATAGGTGTTACAGAAACTGTGCTGTGGGGTTTAGTGGTTCTCTTGCAGAGAGATGGGTTTTGAGATCCTTGAACTTTCCATTAAACGGAGGATTGTTTGACAGAGAGATAATTAAGGGAAACCAAAACTGAACATTTCATAATTTACTCACCTTCATGTCATCATAATCTCATATGACTTCATTTGTGGAAATCAAAAGCAAACATTTAGAAGAATTGTACTGGTTGTTTTTCTTCATGCAATTAAATTGAACAGGGACTGAGGCTTTTAAATAATAAAAAAAGGATGCAAAACACCATAAAAGTAGTGCAGATGACTAATACATATTCCAAATATTTGGAAGCCAGCTTACAGCTTTGTGTGAGGAACAGACTGAAATAATATCACAGTTGGTTACAGAATATATAAAAGAATAGAATGTTTACAGCCTATTATAGGAGTGGAATCCTTCAGTATGTGCCAGTCATTCTTTTTACTAGTTTACTATGATGGACAGCAATTTTTGCAAATATTCTGTTTGAATGGACAGAAACATCTGTCTCATGAGACCAAAGTGGAGAACAGCTTTTGAGTTGATAACCCCAGTTATCTGCGGGTGTACAAAGACAGGACAACCAACCTCTGTCAGGACTATGGTAATGTCACCTTTGCATACTTCAGTGACACAGAGAAACTTGCTCTGAACTTGCTGAATGGTGAGGACCTCCTGGACAGGCCAATGAAAATATTGTGGGACCAGCACAATTCCCCTTTGAAGAGAAGTGGAAAGGGCAACATCAAGAAGCATCAGGTTGAGCGAAAAGTGAAGAGAAAGTTGGAGCGTCAGCCAGAGAGCGACATATCAGCTGGAGAGTAAGATGGAAAGGCAGAGCTTAAGCCTGAGAGAAAGGTGATGAGAAAGGCGGAGCATCTGGTGCCGTGTCAGTTGGAGCGAAAGGCAGAGAGAAAAGTGGAGAGAAAGGCTGAGAGTCCGATAGAGCATCAGACAGAGCTAAATGAGGAGCAAAAGACCAGGTTTAAATATCCTGAGAATAAGGACCAGAAGAGCCGTTATCCAGGTGAGTCTTTATGTCTTGAACTTGCCGTACAGCTTGGGCAGTGAGCAGCTCCACAAACTCTTCTCTCGATTTTGAACAATTATCAGTGCCACTATGCTGATGTAGAACAGACAAAGTAAAGGATTTGGATTTGTGGCCTTTTCCACGCCTAAAGCCGCTATTATGGCTTTGACAGCAATGAATGGCCATATTGTTGGCAAGAGGACTTTAAGTCACTCTTTCCAGAAATGCGGAGAAGAAAGGCAACAGCTCGATCACCAGGACAGCTCTGATCCATCGTCTGATGTCACCATTGCAGAAACTCTGCAGGAGAGCACCGAAATTGCAGTGCCTCACATTGCTATCGAATTACCTGCCAGTTTGGAAATGACACTGCCTGTCCTGCAGCACAAAGTAGTGGACTCTACTCATATGAAAAATCAGACTCTGGACATCACTTCGGGCACTCTTCACATGGAAAGTCAGTCCCTGCACATGACTATAGACAGATCAAGTGATGCCAATCCATCACATCACATCCTGAGAGGGTGGCATAAGAATCAAGTGAGCGGTCATCAATGTGGAGAGGCAGGCTCAGAAGTTCTTTGAGATCTGTGATAACCAGCCCCTTAACCTGTTCCATCATTGCCTATGGGGCTGGTCTCTGGGCCCTAAAGCGGATGAAGCTGTGAGGGTCCTTTTGTTGCAACTACAGCAGTGCAAAAAAAAATTTTTTTTTTAAATTAAACAAACTTATCCTTGGTCTTTTTAGCTGTATCCTTTTATCCCAGACGCAGCAGTGCAAAAATACAAATTACCTTGCGTTTTTTGTGCACATATACCGAATATGTATATATGTGTGCATGTGTGTGTTTGTACAGGGATGCAGGCGACATTTAACTCCACGCTTCTTGTAGCACTTGCCATAGATGTGGCTGTCTTGTCGGGCACTTCTCACGCACCTTACACTCTAGCTGATCCCACAAGAGCTCAATGGGGTTAAGATCCATAACACTCTTTTCCAATTATCTGTTGTCCAATGTCTTTGTTTCTTTGCCCACTCTAACATTTTCTTTTTGTTTTTCTGTTTCAAAAGAGGCTTTTTCTTTGCAGTTCTTCCCATAAGGCCTGCACCCCAGAGTCTTCTCTTTACTGCTGTACATGAAACGGGTGATAAGCGGGTAGAATTCAATGAAGCTGTCAGCTGAGGACATGTGAGGCGTCTATTTCTCAAACTAGAGACTCTGATGTACTTATCCTCTTGTTTTGTTGTACATCTGGCCTTCCACATCTCTTTCAGTCCTTGTTAGAACCAGTTGTCCTTTGTCTTTGAAGACTTTGAAGACTAGTGTACACCTTTGTATGAAAGCATCAGTTTTTTTTGCAATTTCAAGCATTGTATAGCCTTTGTTCTTCAAAACAATAATTGACTGATGAGTTTCTAGAGAAAGCTGTTTCTTTTTTGCCAATTTTGACCAAATATTGACCTTAAGCCATGCCAGTCTATTGCATACTGTGGCAACTCAAAAACAAACACAAAGATAATGCTAAGCTTCATTTAACGAACCAAATTGCTTTTAACTTTGTTTGATATAATTTTCTAGTACCAAATTAGCAATTTAGCATGATTACTCAAGGATAAGGTGTTGGGAGTGATGGTTGCTGGAAATGCAAATCTAGATTTGATCAAAAATTACTTTTTTCAAATAGTGATGATGCTGATTTTTCAATTTAGTTTTCATTTAAACATGTTTCCGCAGTGCTTGAGCCTTGTAACCAATATTGCTTGCTTCAGTGTAGAATACATTTTGAATTATTGTTCATGCTTCTAAGAGAACCAATGTGAAGTTGACATTTATGCCATTTTAATTTACTGATAAACATCTATAAAGTAATTTGAAAACAGTTCTCGGCTTGGTATGGATGTTTAGCCTACATAAACGTATGGAATGCAGTGGATTCACCAAAAAAAATAAGTATTTTAATGAAACCTGTATTCATTAAAATTCATTGCAATTACAATATCAAGGGAACTAATTAGGCATAAATAAAAACAGGTAGATTAGGCCTCTCATAAACCAGATAAAAGCGGTTTATAACAACTAGTGATTAGAATCAGATGACTTGTGTTTGTTAGAGCTCTCAGGACAAAACAAAATCCGCTGGCCCCCCGAACATGCCATCAGGGACACATTTGTCTGTTTTGCATTAGTGTGACAGGAAGCACGTCTGGAGGATGCGCTTAAAAAATTAAAAACATCCTTTATAAAAGGAGTTAATCACTTCTAAATAAAACAACATACTGAATAGGACGAGACAGCTTGGCCCTTCCCCCTTCCTCTGCAGAGATGGCTAGGGAGCCAGGAATTAAACACATAGAGCGTTTTCCAAATCACACCCTCTCATCCCTCCTGTTTGTGCAGTGGATCTGTTTAAATAATTTCCCTGAGGCTGCATCAGCCTGTTGCATCGTGAGTTTATCAGCACAGAGCACTCGCAGGGGTGTGGACATTAAGACAGATCGCTGCTGGAAAGCCAACAGAAGGGTCAAAAGGCTGAGACATCTAACAACCACAATTAGCGCTGTTTATGTGAAGCTGTCAAACTGGTGATAACATATGCTTGATTAAAGAGGGCAAGCAATGAATATTAAACTCATCTTCAGTTCAGGCATCGTCCATTGGCATTATTGATTTTACACTATAAAAAAAATAGGCTTGGTTCAAACAAGCAGCAGGAATAAAATAAGAATAAGACCAAAATTATGGTTTTGGCATAACACCAATCTGCTTGAATGAAAAACAAAAAAGTTGTTTGGTGAGTAAATAATGACATTATCATTTTTGCTTTCATCTCTTTACAAGCTAATCAGTTTCCATCCACGTTTTGAATCGCAAAATCGTAATATCACAAAAACAATTTGCGATAAAAGCAGCGTGGTGCAAAATAGAAATGAAAATGAAAGTTGAAGTCACTGTGGCTATTTTATTTAATATAATAAATTACTTGCAGCTTCATGTTTGCTAACGTTCAGAGGCAGATGCTTTTTTTTCCACATTCGTGATGCTATGCGATGATATTGAGGACATTCTCAGAGCGAAGTATCTATTTATTCACATGGTTTTTTTGAGGCAGTCACATGACTTTTTGTATGTGCATCTATATTTCTAAATACTGCATATTCTATAGGAGTATATTCAGAAAATGTGTTTCCATCATAGAGTCTTAAAGACTGTTTTCCAGATTCAGATATATTTTTAAAAAAAATGCTTTTTGTGCAGTGTGAACAATCTCTCTCCACAAAGCTACAACTAAATACATATAGTACACCTGTGTTGACATTACTGATTTAAAGGAATACTTCACTCAAAAATCAAAATTATCACATAATTTACTCAATACATACAAACATGTGTCTGACTTTCTTTCTTCTGTACAAGAACACATTTTTTTAGAAGAATATCTCAGCTCTATAGGTCCATACACTGCAAGTGAATAGTGACCAAAAATGTGAAGATCCAAAAAGCACATAAAGGCAGCATAAAATTAATCCATATGACCCCAGTGTTTCAATATTTTCTGAGGTGATCCAATCCATTTTGGGCATAAACAGTCCAAAATGTAACTCCCTTTCACAGTAATTATTGCCATTGCTGTCTCTGGGCATGATCATGATTTCAAGCTCAATTAAACTTCCTAGCAACACGTGTGCAGAGAGCTAGATGACACTAGGAAGTGTAATCGAGCTGGAAGTCATGATCACTAAGGAGACTGCAGATGCCAAGATTTATAGGAAAAAAGGAGTTACATTTGGTCCTGTTTTCACCCAAAACCGATTGGATTGCTTCAGAGGACATGGCTTTAACCACAGAAGTCATATGGATTACTTTTATGCTGCCAGTATAAGCTTTTTGAAGCTTTAAAATTGTGGTCACTATTCACTGGCATTGTATGGACCTACAGAGCTGAGATATTCTTAAAAAAAATATTTGTTTGTGTTCTGCAAAAGAAAGTATGTCATCCACATCTGGGGTGGCAAAAGGGTGAAAAAATAATGAGAATTTTCATTTTTGGGTGAATTGTTTCTTTAACACTACCAAGATAAAGCCACAAATTAACCATCTTTTAGTAAACCTAAAGGATAAATTGGACAACTCCTTTTAATTATGTCTGAGAAAAGGGGCTCATAATCTACTCCATTCTTAGTGTGACAAGGTATTGTGTGCACTCACTTAGAACAACCAATCATTGATTTTGTCACTCCATTGCTTAAGCTTGTGCAGCCCTTTGGGAAATTGGCAATTGCATTCAAGGTGACCTTTATAATAAAGCCATAATGAAAATTCAATTGAGATAATCATGGCTGAGATGTGCATAGGAGGTAATGGTCTTTGACTCCTCTTCTTCACAGCATACGCAATGAACAAAGGTCTCTAGTAAGATCAAAGACATATTAGTGTGTATATCTGGATTTGGACAATGCAAATTCTGTCATGCATGGTTTCTATTACATTAAGAATCCCAAGATTTCACAATCGGTTACTCAATATGTCAAGAGAGGAAAGCAACAAAGACATTCTTGGCAAAACTGTCATTGTCAAAGCACCCTTGATTTTGGCTGGAATATCTTGTTGAGCAGGCTGTGCTAATGTCAAACAAAACATCAGTGATTTATAAATTATTATTAAAACATGCATTTGCATATCACACTGAGGTCATAAATGCCCTTGAGAAACAGATGCCTTCATAATGAATGGCTGCCTAAATATCAACGTTAGGGACAGAATGGGACAAAATGCATTTATTATATGCGTTTATTATACTATATGCGTTAAATGCATGCATTATATTACATGCATCATATTTAATATATGCTTTCTTAAATACATTATATTCAAGGCTTGTTTAAGCAATCACAAAGACAACTTTAAACACGTGCACAAGCACAGCTATATATTATATTTATTGTCAAATTGGTTGTTGATCATGATATGTACTTGAAGAATTTTCCTACCCAGTCTTTGCGCTGACATTCCCTCTGCTTAACTTTGTCTCTCTGCGGTCAGTTTTGCGGATTAGTTTCGGTGGTATTGGCGGCTCTTCCTGGGTTTGTTTCGCCTCTTTCACCACTGCGATGTCCTCGATGTCACGAAAGAATGAGAAATGTTTTTCTTTTGCAACTTCTTTCAACGGCGGCTCGTCCGCAGCGTTGCCCCCGAAAAAGTACAAAAGTAGGAAAACTCCGAAACATATCGCGATCGCCACAATCTTGCAGTGAATTCTCATGGTGAAAAAGTATTCCGTTCGTGTGGGAATGTTTTAACCATGGCTCTGATTAAAACGTGAGCATTTATTTGTAGTGTGCAGCCATATTTCATCATTTGCGCTACTGTGATGATGAAGACGAAGCTCCCTCGTCTTAGCGCCGATATCAGTATTGTAAATGAATCTCTGAAGGCGGATCTTACTCTACTTACCGTAATACTCCTAATACTTTAGTAATAGTACCGTACTGCCCTAATACTACCGTAAAAGCTAGAACATAGGCCCCAGAAACTTTGTTTACATTAATTTGAGATTATTTTAGGCCATTCAGTTTTTCCTGAATGATTCATATAATGCATTTTATTCTATTAAAATGTTTTGGCGCATATATTATATTATGATTTGATTGTCTCATCAATTAACCTTTAAAGCAGTGGTCCTCAATCTCAACCAGGGATCTGGGGCACAATTATTTAAAATAAGTTGTATTAAACTAATAACGTATTACTTATATAATTTTATTGATTATTTAATAGTTATTAATTATTTTTAATCTACTGATATGCCTAGCTTCTTGGAGGGGCATATGCCCCTCCAAGAAGCTAGGCATATCAGTAGATTAAAAATAATTAATAACTATTAAATAATCAATAAAATTATAGAAGTAATACGTTATTAGTTTAATACAACTTATTTTAAATAAATATATATATATATATATATATATATATATATATATATATATATATATATATATATATATATATATATATATAT
The DNA here is from genome assembly GCA_032164185.1 of Moxostoma hubbsi. NCBI lineage: Eukaryota > Metazoa > Chordata > Actinopteri > Cypriniformes > Catostomidae > Moxostoma > Moxostoma hubbsi. The sequence continues at coordinate 36,045,440 of JAVLUX010000017.1, read as the reverse complement.
ATATATATATACAATTTTTTTTTTTTTTTTTTTGTACAATGGGAAACCTTGGGGTCAAAAAGGTTGAGAACCACTGATCTAAAGGAAGTTATATATAGTGTAATATTGTTGTTTTTGTATGTAGCATTACACTCTGACAATTAAACTTTGTCAATTAAATATCATGTTGTATAATTTTATTGAAGAAGAACGTGTTCAAATTCTGCTTGTACTGGAACAAACTTCACCAAACTAGAAATATTAAAAAATTTCCACATTTATGAATTCATGCAAACTTTTCCTTTCTCTCTAATTCCTCACTTTTTCTTTGTGTTTCAATTTTTCATATACGTTGCATGCTTTATCGTTGTGCTGCTTGTGCATTTGATAACTAAACCTGAATTTGGTTTGAAATCACACAACGAGAAAATTAAATTGTGACATCAGTAAATGTGTTAACCCTCTTTATTTTGGGTATTACGGTAAAGACATTACTAGTCCTGAAAGCAGGAAGCAGTCTACATATGTTGATGCACTGAAATCACCACACTGTTGATAGCGCATGGAAGAGTTCACGACTCGTATATGTAACGGCTTTGATTTACAAATGTAATGTAATTTGCTGATTAATTAATTTTGATATCTGAAAGCAAAAATGTAAAAAAAAAAAAAAAAAAAACAGGAAAAAAAAGAGAATTGTTGGCTGCGTTATCTCAGTGTTCACTCAAATATTCCATAAGGGCAGCAAGACTTTTGACAGCTGCTGGCCTGCACACATCTTTAGTTATACATCTTTATTTTGTGTGGTAGTGTCCATTCTGAATAGATTGCCATTAGAAACTGGGCACATTCAGGTTGAATAATGTAGTATTCGCCCATGTTTTGTTTATTTATCTTAAACCGAGCAGCCACAAGGTGGAGTTGTAAACTACCTTGTTTAGCAGTCAGTCTTAAAGGAATATTCCCGGTTCAATACAAATTAATCTTAATCAGAGAGTACTTAGCAGAGACGGGCCACTTATATTCATTTGAATGGGAGAATTTGGAACGACCTACCAAGGAGCTCGAGCGCCAACGGATGTAGAAAGGAAGTCTCGCCTTGCTGGTAAAAGAGCCAATCACATTTTAGATACAGATATCGTTTAACAATTCAGCGAAATCTGAGGTAAAGAGGCAACACTGATGATACCAATTTTGTGAGATTTTACTGTTGATTTGAAATATGTCTTTTGATCGTAATCTTGACCAACTGTTTTTGAGATTTCGCTGTTTCCCATTCAAGAAGATAGGAGCTGTACTATCACGACTGGAAGTAGCCTACCGAGAGCGTTCCAAAGATGACTGACTTGCTAGAACAACTTTGGCTTAATCGACTGCATAGTGGCATAATATTAATTACCACAAACACCTATTTTGACTTGCTGTTCTTTAAAAAAAAAAATAATAATAATAAAGAAAGCAAAAATCTGGGTTCCACTGAGACACTGACAATAGAAGTGAAAGGGGCCAATATTCCTTTAATTAATTTTTTTAATACTCACTGTTTCAAAAGTATTGCCACAAGATGTAAACAATCTGTGTTTTCTCTGCAATGTTATAACATGTGATGCAATGCCAACAAACCCTTAAAACTACTGTAAAAATTACACTTGACACAACTTCACAGCTCAAATAATGCATGAGTTTTAGTTGAAGTATTAATGTAAATGCTGTTATATATTAAATGAAAAGCTTCACATTTCTGCTTTTAAACTCTCCAAAAGTTGGTCCCATTCACTTCCATTGTGTGCCTTACTGTAACCCTCCAGTTTTGCCAGCTTTTGTTTTTATTTATTTATCTATTTTCATTTTTGTGGTAATCAACATTATGCCACAAATGTTGTGGATTTAGCTTAACTTGTATTGAACCAGAAATATTCCTTTATTTTTAGACAGGTTAGAGTCTAGCTGTAGTTGAATAGATTGATTTACAGGGCTAGTTTACACAAAAATGAAAATGCTGTCCTCATTTACTCACACTAATGTCATTCCAAACCTGAATGACTTGCTATCTTTAGTACAACTCTAAAGGAATCACTTTCATTGAATGGAAGAAAAAAGTAAATGAAAGTGAATGGTGACTGAGGCTAACATTCTGCCTGTGCCTAACAGCTCCTTTTGTGCTCCATGGAAGAAAGAAAGCCATACATGTTTGGGACAACATGAGGGTGAGTCACTAATTAAAATTTTGGAGTGAACTGTCCTTTATTTATCAGTCTGGATATTAGTGAATCCTTATTGCAGTTCCATGTATAATTTATTTTATATTTAGAATGAGGTGTTAATTATTTGCACATTATCCAAAAGTTTCCCTTTAATGTTTTATTCTTGGTCATAAGACACCATGAAATGAACAATTTCTGTGGAACTAGCATCACCAAATGCAATTGCAAAAATATTGATTTTTTTTTTTAAAAAAAGTATGTTTTTAGTTTTTTTCTTAGTATTAAGGAAAATAGACTTCCAATTCAATACATTTGTTTTCGAAGTCGCATTTTGTTCTGAACAGAATGTCTTATACAATATTTTGAATTCTAATAATGCAATCCATCATGAATTATGTTCTATATATTTTTCTTAAATATTTTATATTATTTTATTTATGAACTCAAAGCATATTCCAACACTACACGTTTGAACCTTTCTTGATTAATTCAGAAACAGTCTACTTTGATTGTTCTCATTACCCTTCATATAGTTTGATTGGATTTGATTGTTCTCATTACCCTTCGTATAGTTTGATTGGATTTGATTGTTCTCATTACCCTTCGTATAGTTTGATTGGAAAGCATAACATTAATTTAGCATTTACATAGTGAAGGACTGTTTTGAGTAACATTTTTAATTAAATTACATTTCATGTCTGCTAACCAGTTTTAGGTGTCTGATTAAACACTTTTCTAATCCATGTATATGTATATTTTTTGGCTTCCTACTGCAGTACTTCAGTGTGTATAAAATGTTACATTGCCATTGTAACCATGATAACTCCTGCATTTGCCATTTAATCGCTGGCATAAGTGCCCTTTCAAATGCATGTCATGTGTTAACACTAGCTTTAGCGCGTTATGACAGTTGAAGAAGTGCAAAATCATGGTATATCTACGGATTACTCTCTGTTTTTGTGTTGATACATTCAGTTTTAACACTACTTGCACTACTTACACAGCAAAGTTGTGTAGAATAGTGCTTAAGTGTGCAATTTGGGACGTGCCTACTGGGAATTCGACAACAGTAGGTCGAATGTTCTGCTACTGAAATTGGTCTGTGCTACCGAAATTCAATCCACTGCTCCCAGTGGCTGAAGCTGGAAGTGTTGTTGAATGTACGGGTAAAGGTGCACTCCATTTTCCGGGTGAAATGTCCACAGAGTGGTGCGCCAAAAGCGAATTGCACTTTTACTTGTAAATGTTGTAATACAGTCAACAGTCAACCATCAGTGAGAAAATGCAACCTTCGAATTGTGCTCACGATAATTTATGTGAACGTGATTACTTCCTGGTTCTCACAGGTCCAGAACCCGTGTCTTGGAGGTTGCTCATGCTATGTGCAAAACTTTCTTTTGCCAACCAGATTTCTTTTGGCATAGAACTCTCACAGTTAGTCAGCCGTTTAAGCATAACAACTTATCTCACAGATTCACCACTCTGTTATTTCTTGATTGTGGTATATACTATACCCGCTACCTCTTTCTTGTTGTGCTTATCAATCTTTCATTCAGGGAGAAATGGAAGAAGCTCTATAATTGTGTCTAACCGATCTGCCGTAGCCCTGACATGTCTTTAATGAGCTGCCTGTTAGTGCTTTTAATTATACCTAATGGCCACGGGATCTTCTGCTTGACGTCTCGTTGGCCTCGTTTCAACTCGTCCGCTTTGATCAACAGCCAGTGAATAATTCAGCAGTCGTCTGTCATAAAGCACCTCTAATTGCTTTCTGTGTTTACAGAAGTAATTGTAAATAATATAGAAGTCTGGCAGGACAACAGTTGGCAATTATTGCCATTTTAACATAAGACCTTTTTAAGTAGACTTTGAATGATCGAGATAAATGTCAGGAGTTTTTTTTTTTTGGCCATGTTAGTGCTCCATTCGTCTTACTATTGCTTAATTAACTGGTTAGGGGTTTTAGAACATATTTTAACCCAAACTATTACTTTTGCAGTGTAACTTGTACTGCACCATTTCTGCTATGGACATGTACCTTAAAGGAATATTCCGGGTTCAAAACAAGTTTAGCTCAATCGATAGCATTCGTGGCATAATATTGATTACCACAAAAAATAAGTTTGACTTGCCCCTTCTTTTCTTTAAAAAAAATTAAATAAAAATATGGTTTAAAATGAGGCTATTTCAATGGAAGTGAATAATGGAATAAAAAGCACACAAAAGCATTTTAAAAATTATCCACATGATAATATATGCCTATATTATAATATATGCCTTTAACATATGCCTTCTGAGGCGATTTAATACATTTTGGGTGAGAACAGACTAAACTGTAACACCTTTGTTACGGTACATCTTGCCACTACAGTCTCATCATGATTTCAAGCTTGACTACACTTCCTAGTGATTTACGTATGTGCAGAGCACTAAATGCCGATAGGAAGTGTAATCGAGCTTGAAATCATGTTCGCCAGGGAGACTGCTGATGTAAAGGTTTATAGTGAAAAAGTTTTGATCTTATATTTTGGTTAGTTCTCACCCCAAACCATCTGGATAGCTTCAGAAGACATGGATTAGACCACTGGAGTTGTATGGAATACTTTTATGCTGCCTTTATTTGCTTTGTGGATCTTCACATTTTTGGTCACAGTTCACTTGCATTGTATGGACCTAAAGAACTAAGATATTCTTCTAAAAGAATAATGCAGAGGTATGTGAGGAGGAAGATGAAGAGGGGGAGTTTGACTGTTAAAAAAAGTAAGTAGCATCACTACTTTAAGTTAGTTATTACCCAACATGTTGTCTATGAACAACACAGTGATGTGTAGAGTTCTTGAGAAATCAATTACCTGGCATAATTTGTAATACGTTCCACTTTTTTAAAGTTTTTCATTTGTATATACAGTAGAGGTAGCCCGATTGGTTTTACCGATTAATCGGTGCTGATAGTTGATTTTTGGTACTATCGGTTATCTGCAAAATTCTATGCTATAATTCTAAAAAATCTATAGTTGCAGATAGTTTTAATCTAGTAGGCTACAAAAAACCTAATTTGGTAAATCCTTAAATATAGAGCATTGTAACAGAGCTAAGTCTTCTTCGTTTCAAAATAAGTACATGTATTTTCAGGCTTGTTCATAGTTAAATGTTCCATGTTATGCACCAAATTTTCATTTTCTTTTTCAGTTTTTTGATTGCACAATAAACTGCTGGGATTTTATTCATTTTGGACTCTTGTATCCTCAATGTCTGTGCCCATCATAGTAAGGAAAGGCTTAGATTTCTTTCTAGCATTCTATAAAGTCTATAAATCAATTTTAAAAACTATCGGCCGATTTATCGGTCATCAGCCTTTTCCACCACCTTAGTTGTTGTATCTGCTAAATACACTGTTGGTTGACCTCTAATAAACAGTAGTAGCTTGCTGGTGTCTCCAGCAATTATACATTGTTTTCTTTGAATGACAATCTTGTACTGCAGATCCAATGTGTTTTGCTCTGTGCCAACAGGAGGAACTAGGTGAGTTGATTTACATGAAAGATCCGGATAGCACAGCTCCTGAAGTCAGGAGACAGAATAGACTAGATGCGGAAACCACAGTATTTTGTGCTGACCACTACTTGTAAATTCCTCATCCAAGTTCCAATGCTGAAAAATGAAAGTGCCATGAAATCTGCCACAAATACAAATTCATATAATATTACCATAACATTTTGAAATATCTGTCTTAGGTCAGAAAAATTCCAGAACTTGTTCGAAGATGAGGAGGTCATCAAAACAGTGCTGAAGTTTAAGCATTGGTGGAGAGAACTGAGCCAATCAGGACACTTCAATACCCGTGAGCCCCATTTCTCTCTTTTCAGATGGATTTCTGTGAACAAATTGTTTTAATATAAAAACATCTCCTAAGGTAGTCCACATGTATTTTGCATTTGATACAGATTGTTTTTCTAGCTCATTTTATTATCAGCATAACAATTTGAATGAAAATGTGAACTAAAAAATTAACAAACTTCTTAGGATGTGGTATTGTCACCATTTTGCTAATGATAACATGCACTCGAGCTGGCATAAATTGTGACTCCATAACTTTGCAAAACACAGCATGATTTGAGAATGTTTCAAAGACAATCCTGTGTGCTCCAATGAAAGCAAGTTAATCCAACTTTTAATACATTTGCATTAACATGGTCAAGTGTAACAGTTTGTTTATTTGATTAGTGACCTAGAAATAGTGCAGAATCTTTAATGTTTATTATTACTAATTTTACGTAACAATGTTTCTTTTTCCTTTTTTTAAAAAAAAAAAAAAAAAAAACCTAAAGTGTTTTGTTTATTTCTAGATTTTAATTAGATTTTTAATTCCAGCTTTTTAATTTCACTCGATCACCTTTTCTAAAGACAGTTTATTTAGAGAATAGACTACAACGCTCTAAATATATTAATTAACACATTCTGTGGATAATTAATGCTTTCTCCTGTGTGTCTCTCTAGTCTATGTGGATTTGAATGGAGAATTGGGTCAGGTTGAGCTGTGGTCGCCAAGTGTTTATCCAGGAGTGCAGTTCCTAGTGTTTGCCAGCAGGTGGCGGCCTTTGCTGATAAATGGTTATCTCGCAGTGGCCTCCGAGTTGCTACTTGTTAGCGATATCGTCAGGTTATCGTGATTCGTGATTTGAGCTACATTAAGACTCGCACGTCAATTTACTGGTGATTCATTAGTGGGTTTTTCATTGTTTTGTAACTGCTGAGTCATATTGATGATAGGCTTTGTGTGAATCAAAGTTTTAGTCAGCGAGGCACAAACAAACTTTCAGCCCACTTTTGTGCCCACAGGCAGTCTGTGCTTTTTTCTTTCTTTCTTTCTTTCTTTCTTTCTTTCTTTCTTTCTTTCTTTCTTTCTTTCTTTCTGTTTTTATCTATCTTTTATTCTCTTTGTTTTTAATGTTTCTTAGTTTCTGTATTTTTTTTCTTTTTGTTCTTTTCCTTTTTTATTTTATGTATTTTTTCTTGATTTTTCTGGGGGTTTTTTCTGTCTCCTTTTTTCTGTCTCTCTTTTATGCTGTTGCTTTGTCTGTCTGTCTTTTATTCTGTCTTTTATTTCTGTATTTTCTTTTTCTTTCTTGTCTTTTCCATTTTTCTTTCATTTTTGCTCTTCTATCTATCTATCTATCTATCTATCTATCTATCTATCTATCTATCTATCTATCTATCTATCTATCTATCTATCTATCTATCTATCTATCTATGGTAATTCCTCAGTGCCCAATTGCTGAATTAGGAAATGACTCTGGCTTGAAAACATATGCTATTGCAGGGGGGTCGGGATTACACAGCTGGCCCTATGACAGAAGAAGACGATAGAGAGGTATAAAACAGAGAGACAGAGATATTTCAAGATGTGTGTGTTCTAAAACAGCTGTCTATCTCTGCTGTCAGCAAACATCAATCAATCAATCTTACACTACTGAAAGCAGACCCATGCGCACACAATCCTTGTATACACCTACAATATTCAGTATTCCCATCAGTGTGCTGGATACGTAGGGTGGATTAATTGCTTCTAATTGCTTGGACAGACTGTCCTGAAAATCCTGGCTGAAATGCACACCACTGAAAATCGGTGCCAAAATGTCTCCTCAGTTTTTGAAGTGTTTTCCTGATTCTATCTGGCTCATTAAGCCATTAAAGTTAATTAGGTCCTTTGCTCTTTGAGAAACTCTTTGATAGTTGCAATGTTTGCTTGAAGTCACATGATCTATGGCTAGTCACCACAGTCCAATGCATCGAATAGTGATACAACTAAATAGTTAGTCAGTGCATTCTATGCAGTTAACACATGGCATAAAGAAAATCTGTTTTATTCTCTTTCTCGTAGATATCACATATGAAATTGATATGAATTCTAATTAAAGATTGCTACTGCTTCCTTTTCTTTCTCATCTTCTCTCCTTGTATTTAGTCTGTGTTTATTCACATGCTGGTGTGTTCCCATGTGTATCGAGCGTCTTCACACTCCAGGTCCCCGTGGAGATCAACAGCCTCACCGAATGAGTTTATGCATGTACAAACACTAAATTCTTCAAGTCTTCCTCCTTCGCTACAATAACTGTTTGCGTTAGTGGTCTGGGCACCTGTGTAGTGTCAGATATTGCAGATTTGTCATAGACAACTTGGTATATACAGTATCAAACAGGTAGTATGGACCACGTTTATTTTTTATGATGATTATTTTTTAAAGCTTGGAAGTTATCATCTATTTTCACTCTTTTGAAAAAAAATTAAAAAATTCCCCCATATTCTGCCAAATAATGTAGCATTACACTGAAAAAATAAAACAAAATAAAAACAATACATATTTCAAAAGATAGATGACAGAATTTACATTTTGGTGAACTATTGATTTAAAACACAAATTCTAACTGAAGGAAAGTCTTTCAAATTTTAAGCTTACCATTAAACATTATAATATCAGCTGGGATAGATTTGGTACATATTTGTAAGATTTATTTTATATAGAGAATATTTCCCCAAAAATTTAATTGTTCTCAACATTTACTCACACTCGTGCCATCCTGGATGTGTAAGACTTTATACTGCTGAACACAATTTAAGATTTCTAGAAGAAAATCTCAGCTCTGTAGGTCATATTCATAAGATGCAAGACAAGTGAATGGTGGCTGGAACTTTGAAGCTCCAAAAAGCACATAAAGTCAGCATAAAGTAATCCATATTACACCAGTGGTTAAATCCATGTCTTCAGAAGTGATATAATAGGCGCAGGTGAGAAACGTATATAAATGTAAGTCTATTTTTTATATATATACAGTATATACTAAATCTCCACCTTTGACCAGCCCCGACCAGTAGGTGATGATATGCATGAAGAATGTGAAAGGTCATAAAACAAAAGAAGAAGAATGTAAAAGTGAAAGTGGAGATTAATATCGCTATTATAATTCTTCTGAAGACATGGATTTAACCACTGGGGTTGTATGAATTAATTGCATTGTGTGGACCTACAGAGCTAATGGATACTTTAAAAAAAAAAGAAGAAAAAAAAGCAGAACATAGAAAGTCATACACATCTGGAATGGCCTGAGGGTGAGAGTGAGTCATTGGCTGAAATCTTTGGAGTTAGATTTGTGTTGTGCATATAGAGTTGTCCACAATGAACAAAAGATTAACCTGTAATAGAGTGACTGGGGAAAGAAACGCTCTGATATATAAACAAAAAGAAGAGATGTTCTGTGGTAAAAGAATGTGTGTGCGTGTGTTTGCCCACAGATCCTGAGATGAACTCCCCCTCCTCACTCCCACGGCTCCTGGTTTTGGTCTCACAGGAGTCAGTGTTTCCTGCCAATCTGAGGCAGCTGCATTAGAGGGTAAATCAGGTAGAGAGAGAAAATTGGGGGAGCTGTTCAGTCGTCATGTCCATGGAATCCAGCAACTGCCGGCAGAACCTGAACTCTAGCATTGGTTTCTTTAGTTGTGTGTATATTTCTAATGGGATAGTTCACCCAAAAATGAAAATTCCATCATTAATTAGTTACCCTTTTGTCAATCCAAACCTGCGTGATGACTTTTTCTGTTGTGAAAGGAGATTTTAGGCAGAATGTTATGGACTGACAGCCTCAGTCACCATTCACGTTTATTGCATGTTGCCTTAAAATTCATTCTCACAACTCCCTTTGGTGTTCCACGGAAAGGAAAATGCTGGTTTGAAAAGACATAAGGGTGAGAAAATTCTGACAAAATTTTAATTTTAGAGTGAACTACACCTTTAAGTGTGTGTGTGTATGGACATGCAAGCCTGCACATGAGGGCCTCTATCGGGGCAGCACTGCAGCCAAATAGGGGATCACTTTCAGCTGCTACTAAAATGCTGACTTGTCCTTTTCTCTCTCGTTCTCTTACTTTTCCTTCCTCTCTGGTGCATTATAAGGTTGGTTTAGGCATCAATCAAACAGTGTAACTTTGCTCTTCCTGTGTGGTAACTTGCATGCTTCAAAACTTTTCAGAAATTTTCAGTGTCTCATCTCCAGCACTGATTTAAAAATAATTGCGTCCTTCATTCCGGTTTTTCTTTTGTTTTATAAAGCTCTCAGTGGATCAAGGGCATCCATCATATCCTGCTGGGGCCTTGTGTTTAACTTGTTTTTCTGGGAGGATTTTCTGGAGATTGGTTTTGAATGTACCTCCACATGTTATTGGAATATACAGAAACTTGATAAACAACGCTATGAATGACAGTCTCTCTCTCCCTCTCTCTATTTCTCTCATCTCTTTCCTTGTAGCAGTAACTTTCACAGAGGAGGAAAAAGAGCAAATGAGGAAATTTATAAACCGTTCATACTTGCTGGATAAAAAAAGCACACTTCCATGTGTGGCTCAGTTTGGTGGACATCATACTTGTATACATGTCCATGATGTGCACACTACAGAGGGGAGCACAACGTAAGTGTACACTTGACTAGGGGTGGGAATGGTGTTCGAAATGTTATTTTATTAATGTGGGATATTTGCCACCTGGAGTTGATTTTCAGGGGCATTTTTCACCTTTTATAATGGCAAATTTTACCAACATATTCCACACATTCTCTTGAAAACCTGTCAAGAAAAATGTAAAATGTAAGAAATGATATTTTGCTCATAGAACATGAAGCCATTAAGGTTTTTGCATTGTGTCATAGTACCCCTCAATTCTCATTGCCTCTTTAAAAAGATTAATTATGATATTTTTAATCCACAATGTGAAAAAAAAAAGATATTATTAAATTGTAATGTATTCATAAATCATAATACAACTCCCTTGGTACTGCCTTTAATTTTCACTAATTTTAATTAAAAAAAAAAAAAAAAAAATGTGTACAACAGCATTTTTTCCCCCTGTAATACGGTACAAAATTACTGTTACAGTAATGAGATTCATCATAGAAAACAACGGGATCGTTGGCACATTTTACATATCGCACATTTTGCATTTTTGTCACATTAAATGGCATTTTTGCTTTGAGCCCCAGTTAAATTCTGAGTCTTATTAATACCAATCCCATGTTCTAGAATCATGACACCAAAAATATTTCAATTTTTCTGCCGCTGTGTTTAAAGCACTGTACTGTTTCCTGCAGAAATTTGCAGCCGCATCACTACAAATATACAACGGCACAGAAAAAGGGAATATGTTTTAGCTGGGGTTTGAGTTTGCCATTTTAATTGAATGTGATGAAACTAAAAAGTACTAAAAGAACCGTTAATGGAATCATTACGGAACTGGAATTGTTAAATTCCTTACGATTCTCATCTTCAACACTTGACTGCAGCAAATGTCTATCAGACAGAAAGTGGTCAGGATTGCGGATCCTGACATATTCACCTTCCATGAAGTCGATATATTAAATCATTTTTTCCAGAGACCATGCTTTCCATGAATATCACTGGAAAGCCACTGCACATCCTAAATTAAAAATATGAAAATGGTGTTTTCCCAGAAGCTGTGGTATGAGAATGCTATAAGTGCTGCTGTGGTGAAGATGTCTGTTGGATTCACTCCAAAATTTTAAATATAAATAAAATAATTTCATGAACAGCTGGGCTTCGATTCAGCCATAATAGCAATGGAATGTATCAGACATTCTTAAAACATGCTCTTTTTTTTCTAAATTTATGAATTGCAGTCAGAGCCGTGTGCTAAGTTCAAATCAGTCTCTCGACATTTTAAAACCCCATTTACCCCTTCTTCTCCCCATGTATTTCTATCTTTTCTCCACTATTGTATAAAAAGTGAAAAAAAAGGACAAAAAATTTATGATAGACCTTGCCTGCTCCTTGTGTTAGACCGAAATCTAACAACAGCCTTGTCAATGGATAATAATGAATATCAGTTTTCAAATTATAAATATTCTGTAAAGTAAGTCTTTATTTTAAAAATAAATGTTAACAAAAATGTGTGTATATATACAGTTGAAATCAGAAGTTTACATATACCTTAGTCAAATACATTTAAACTCAGTTTTTCAGAATTCCTGACATTTATTCATAGAAAACATTCCCTGTCTTAGGTCAGTTAGGATAATTTCTTTATTTTAAGAATGTGAAATATCAGATTTCAGCTTTTATTTATTTTATAACATTCCCAGTTGGTCAGAAGTTTACATTTACTTTGTTAATATTTGGTAGCATTGCCTTTAAAATGTTTAACTTGGGTCAAATATTTTCGGTTGCCTTCCACAAGCTTCTCACAATATGTTGCTGAAATTCTGGCCCATTCCTCCATACATAACTGGTGTAACACATTCTCTTGATCTGAGTCAGGTAAATCAATCCCAGAACAACAGCAAAGGACATTGTGAAGATGCTGGAGGAAACAGATAGACAAGTATCTATATCCACAGTAAAACGAGTCCTATATGGACATAACCTGAAAAGATGCTCAGCAAGGAAGAATCCACTTCTCCAAAACTGCCATAAAAAAGCCAGACTACAGTTTGCAAGTGCACTTGGGGACAAAGATCTTACTTTTTGGAGAAATGTCCTCTGGTCTGATGAAACCAAATTTGAACTGTTTGGCCATCGTTGTGTTTGGAGGAAAAAGGGTGAGGCTTGCAAACCGAAGAACACCATCCCAGACGTGAAGCATGGGGGTGGCAGCATCATGCTGTGGGGGTGCTTTGCTGCAGGAGGGACTGGTGCACTTCACATAATAGATGGCATCATGAGGAAGGAAAATTGTGTGGATACATTGAAGCAACATCTCAAGACATCAGTCATGAAGTTAAAGCTTGGTCGCAAATGGCTCTTCCAAATGGACAATGACCCCAAGCATACCTCCAAAGTTGTGGCAAAATGGCTTAAGGTCAACAAATTCAAGGTATTGGAGTGGCCATCACAATGCCCTGACCTCACTCCAATAGAAAATTTGTGGGCAGAACTGAAAAAGCATGTGTGAGCAAGGAGGCCTACAAACCTGACTCCGTTACACCAGTTCTGTCTGGAGGAGTGGGCCAAAATTTCCAGCAACTTGTGGAAGGCTGCCCAAAACACGACCCAAGTTAAACTATTTTGTGACATTAACTGTGTTAATTCCTTTTGTAAATATGACAGACTTTCTTTCATTAAAGCACTTTTAGAAGACACGTTGTGAAAATTCACATGCAGGATCATGATTATATCATAAACATCGATATATGTGTTTTGTACAAATTTAGCACTCAAACTGTTATGCTGATAATATAATTTATAATGAAAAATAAACTATTAATATCATAAAACTCCAACAGCGGCACAGCCATTGACCAGAAAATTAATAAAATGCCACACAATGTCCAAAAAGGTTGCCGACCACTGGTATAGAATAGAATAATTCTATATAAAATAGTGAATTTAAAATTGAAATTTAATTTCTTATGTTTTTAGATGCAGCCCCCTAAATTCTTTGTCCAGTTCATGAATAATTTATTTGTTTTTATTTTATTTATTTGAAAGAATGAATATCCTTATTTTTTTCATTTGGTTGAGGTTTATAAGGGTTTTAGAAAGTAGTTAGTTATTGTAACGAAGTTCAATGGAAAGGAGGAGGCGAGAACAATGTAAATAATAGTTTAATGGCAAACTTAAACAAAAGACAAAACACGCACACGACGGACATGTACATAAACGATCTCTCTCTCGTCGCACCACTGTCTGCCATCGGCCTTTATCCGTCTCGGAGGGATCTTGGCCACACGCCACCTATTTAGACAACATCATTATGTACAATTATGGTTGGCAGAGGCATATGCAGCATCTAAGAGACGTTCTGTGGTCACTGAGGCTGGCGGGGCTCACAGCAAACATGAAAAAGTGAGCAATTAGATAGTTGGAAGTACGGTATCTGGGCTTCCACTTGGGTCATGGGCAGGTACGACCCCAAATCGATAAGACCATAGCGATAGCGGCCTGCCCACGTCCCAACTCCAAAAAGGAGGTGAGTTCATGGGGCTGGCTATTACAAAAGTTTTGTGTCTAATTCTAATTCACCAGCCCCTTGACTGATCTCACTAAAAGGTTGCGCCAGATCCGGTCCTGAGGACAGAGGCGTGCCAACAGGCTTTTACGAGGGTGAAATCTGCACTCTGTGGCTGGCCACTCCTGCATATATTCATTTTACAGATGGATACATCAGGGAGGGGGTTGGGGGACGTGCTCTCGCAGGAGGTGGAGAGGGTGGAGCACCCTGTGCTGTACATTAGTTCTAAGCTCCCTTTGAGTGAGACTAATTGAGTACGATTGAAAAAGTGTGTCTTGCCATCAAGTGGGCGGTCCTAACCTCTGCTACTACCTGCTGGGGTGGGTCTTCATTCTCCACTCGGATCATGCCCCACTTTGGTGGTTCCACCGCATGAAAGATACCAATGCGGGCCTGAGTCAGGCGGTGGGGGTATTTGGAGCAGTACGTGATCGTGTGTCTGTCATTGGGGAGAGAGGAAGTGGTAAGGGCCATCACCTGATGATTGTTAATACTAAATACCTGCTTCTCATTTCAGTGACAACGCAACAAACACAAACCTGAAGCTGCAAGCTGAAAAGCAGAACTGTGTTGTGAAGCTAAAAAGCCAAAACTAATTGGAAGGATTTTGGACATTTCACCATCTACAGTGCATAATATAGTCACTGCCTTAAAAAACATAATTTCATAATGGATATCATGAAAATGGGCTTGGGATTACTTTAGTAAACCTTTGTTAGTCAACAACATTCGCTGCTGAATCCACAAATGCAAGTTAAGACTACTTTGCAAAGCAGAAACCCTACATCAACACTGTCCAGAAGCGCTGCCAGATTCTCTGGGCTCAATCTCATCTTATATGGGAAGTAGAATAGTGGAATTGTGTTTTTTGGTCCGATGAGTCCACATTTCAAATATTTTTTTAAAAACACAGACTTCGTGTTCTGCAGACCAAAAAGAAAAAGGACCATCCAAGCTGTTATCACCGTAAGATCCAAAAGCCAGTGTCTGTATGGGCCAGGGGGTGTGTCCGTGCTCATGGCATGGGTAACTCGCACATCTATGAGGGCACTATTAATGCAGACAGATATGTACAAATTTGGAGCAGCATATAATGCCATCCAACATCGTCTTTTCCAGGGATGTCCCGGAATTTCACAATTACACAATGAAGTGCACAATATGGCAATGAAGACCCTGTACAATTGTGCATCTGAAGACCTGCATAATTCCACTTTTTAAACTTGTGCTTTCAGAGGCTAAATGCTTAAGTGTTATAAGAAGAAATTATGTTTCACAGTGGTAAACACTCAACTGTCCCAACTTTTTTGGAGTGTGTTGCAATCATCTGATTTGAAATTACTGTACATGAAAAATAAAAAAAATGAAATTCAGAAGGCAAATATCAAATAATTCCTTTTTGTTTTATTAGCATTTTTTATTCTGTTCCGACTTTTTTGGGATTGGGGTTGTAGTATTTCATGACTGTTTTACACCTTGTCTATCGGTAACTCTCGGTTTTCTTTGCACATATTTAGTACACGCCCACTTCTATGATTGGCTAGCATCACTGAAAAGCAAACACCCTCTCGCATTACAATTGTGAAACTGTATTTTCCAAGAATGAAAAAATGTTCGATTTATGAAATCCCCTAAAAACACTCAGACCAGGCAATCATTGAAAAAAACATACATCCCTATTTATGTAAAGCACACAATCAATCTACAACAGTTGTTTCAATGAAGTAACAATTGAAAACTAAATACATTCATCACACTTTTTCTACCTAATACTTATCAGACATACAAGAATTGTTCATAAAATAACACTATTTAAACAGCTAAAATAGTCGAACACAAGCTCCGAATGTGAAGGTTAAATAAATGTGTATCAAGCTTTTTGGAGAGTGTTATAAGTGACGGTAGGCCCCGGGAAAAAGAATCTCCCTAGATAAATTTGCAGCTTAGAGGTATAGTTAACCCAAAAATTTAAATTCTCTCATCATTTACTCATTACATCATTAAGACTCTCATGCCATCCCAGATGTGTATGACTTTCTGTTTTCAGAAGAACACATTTGAAAGAATAAATATCTCAGCTCAATAATTCCTTAAAATGCAAGTGGATGGTTATCAGGCTTTGAAGCTACAAAAACCATAGACAGTATAATCTTCATCCATACGACTCGAGCAGTTAATGTCTATTGTTGCTTTTGGTGTAAAAAAGATCAATATTTAAGTACTTTTTATCTATAAACCATCGCTTCCGGTTAGCAGCATTATACGCATTCACGAGAGTGCTGAGTTCACACAGCCTTCATTTTCGTCACACAGACGTATTCATTTTGGCATGTTATGTATGTAATTTCACATTTCTCTCTTTTGTGACAGCCAGGATAAGCACACAAATGCACCATTGTGACAAACATAATGATTCAAATAGAAATCTCAACCAAAACCAACAAAGATTCTGTACAGCGTTCTTCCTTCTTAGTTGTAAACAGTGCTGCTCTTCTGGTTGTGTCGCACGTGCATCAATGGAAGAGATGATTTATAGTTAAAAGTACATAAATATTGATCTTTTTCACACCATAAGCAATCATATCACTTTAGAAGACAGTAATTTAACCACTGGAGTCGTATGGATGACGTTTATCCTGACTGTCTGTGATTTTTGGAGCTTCAAAAGTCCGATCACCAGCCACTTGGATTTTAAGGACCTTCTGAGCGGAGATATTTTTCTATTTTTCTTCAAATGTGTTCCGCTGAAGAAAAAGTCAAACACACCTGGTATGGCATAAGGGTGAGTAAATGATGAGAGAATTTGAATTTTTGATTGGACTAACCCTTTAAGTAAGGGACAATGGACGTCTCGATGCGTTCATTTCGGACAAAATGCAGGACATCATGGCAATAATGATACAGATGAGAAAGCAGTCAGCCTTACTACCATATACTTTCCATTGTTTTTTTGCTGCACTCCACGTTCTTTCAACATATTTAAATGATTGAATCTCAAATCAATATTTCGTGATGAATTATGTATTTCTTTGCTAAGTAACCAAGCATGATCTGGTGAATGGCTGACTATACAATTCCTTACATGCAGTATAAAACAAACAGAGGCAGATGAACATTAGAATTACACTTGTTACTGTCATGTCCAATATGGCTGCCACTGCTACATCTTTCAATGCAAATTTCTTTGCAAAGCCTGAATCCTTGGTTCTCAGAAAAGTTAATCCATGAATCCAAAGAATCCAAACATTTATTCCCACATTTTCGCATTCAAGAACTTTGTTTAAATTAGCTACTCATTCTGAATGTTGGATCCTTTAGAAGGCTATGCAGAGATGCAGTTTTTCCACAACCAGGAACACAACATCTGGGGACTTAATTTACTCTTTGCTCGTTAAAAGCAACAATACAATAGTACCATGTTGCAGTATCCCAGCTGTATTTTCATTTGGTTAACTCACTGCCCGCATTGATTATGTATGATGTGGAGGTATGGACTGTGCAAATGACACTGCACAGTGATGTCACAAATTTCCAAAATGAGTAGTTTTTGCAGTACAATAAATTATCTTTTTGGACTGGAGAGGAAGCTTTGAGTTCTAAAACTGACAGTATATTTTTATAGTTCAAATACAATAAATCTTATACGTCAAAATATCAAGGAAAATTTTATTCCTCATGTCATGACCCTTTTCAGAGTTGGTTGAATAAACGTGCATGCTTGCCAGATGTGTAATGTAGCAGACATGCACTACCATTCCATCATCCACTTTATAATCCATCCTGCTCCAGAGTTTCAGAAACAGAAAAGAACAAATTTGACCTGATACTGCTGGAATGTAGAATGAGCACTGTTTGTGTGTGTAAGTGTATGTGTGTGTCATGGCTCCCAAGGCGGCAGCAGTCCCTAATCCCCCAGATTTCCATGGCGGGTGTAACAATGAGGGCACGTAACCTGACACCTCTTCCCACTCGGCACTGAGAGCCAGCACTCCAGTGCAATACTGATAAATGAAGGGTGGTAATGACATCCTCCGACTGCCTGTTCTCACCACACACACACACACATACACACAGTCTGCCCCCTCATTGTCTTTTTCACAGTGCCTGCAAGGCAGTACTATATTGATTTATCTAAAACTTTCTGTTTTTTTTTATTCTTCCTCTTCCTTTTTCTTCTAGCTCATTCTTCCTTTTTCTCCTTCCTCTTCTTTCCTCTAATCCTTTCTTTTTCATCATCCTTCCTTTTTCCTTCTTCCTATCTGTTCTGCATTCCTCCTCCTTCACTCCCTCCTCTTCCTTCTGTCCTTCTTTAATCCTCTACCTCTCCCCTCTTCCTTCCTCTTCCTCCTCTTTTCTTCTTCCTAACTCTTCTCCCTTCTTTCTCATTCTTCCTCCTGATGGCAAATGATGACAGATTTTTTTATTTTTGGTACTATCTCTTTAACATAATTAATTTGCCGCCTTGCAAGTGCTGGTGTTTCCCATAAGAAATGCAAATCTAGTTTCTCTTTTACACCCTTTCAGTGTCTCCTACTCTCTTGCTCTCTCAATCGCCTTCATTTCTCTTCCTCTCCCACCCTCAGCTTTGCCTAACCACCCATTGTAAACCACCGGTCGGCACTGCTCCATGAGCCCCCCTCAGCAGGCTTATTTAAACCAGTGTTTAATAGCCTGGGGGAGTGCATGAGTTATGATGACATGCTAGAATGACTCTGGGTGCATTCTTAACAAGCTGCTGAGAGAAGAGGAGAGGGAAGGGAGAGTGGGCGGGCGAAAAACACCAAAAGAAAGGGAGAGTGAGAGAGAGAGAGAGAAGAAAGGCATATGTCACCCCCCCTCCCCCCCAGCAAAGGGAAGGGAGAGTGGGCGGGCGAAAAACACAAAAAGAAAGGGAGAGAGAGAAGCAAGGCATATGCCCTAGCCACCCCCCCCCCCCCCCCCCCCCAAGCGCTTGAACTCGGAGGCTAGTAATTACACAGCCTACAATTAAGCATGCCGCTTGCCAAGGTGTTTAAGAGTTGACCTAGTATTTACCCTCCTAATAAAACAAAAGTCGTTGGGGATAATTAGAGCAAATTGCTGTAATTACTAGTGGAGTTGAAAAAGATTGATGTAATATGCATAGACAGATCTGGAGCAATTTACAGACTGTGTGTGTGTATTACAGACATATCACTCGTTAGAATACAAGCTGGTGTCTTTTGGAAGGAGGGCTTTGTGTTACTCACTCTATTGCCATTTCTCTCTGATAACAAACGCAGTGAATGATGTAGCTCGCTTTTTTCAATCTGGTAAGTCTCTCTGTTTTTCTTTCCTTTCCATGGTGTCATTCTTGTGCCACCTTACAGAATTAGAAAAATAATTCAATCGGGTTTCTTGAACACTCCTTCCATCTTCGACTGGTCGGACTCACGCCATTGGTTAAGGCAACATTGCTGGGTTAGGCTGGCTGGGATTACAGGTAGACCGATATCAGTTTTACAATTAATTTTGATTCTTGTAGTCTCAATGCCTGTCACAGTAAGTATTTTTTTTTTACATTCTATAAATGACTTTTAATACTATGGGCCGATTAATCAGTTATCAGCCTTTTCCACCACCTTGTTATCGGTATCTGCAAATTCCACTATCGGTCAACTTGGTTGGAATACTTTGACAAACAGAGCAATGCTTTGAAGGTTTCCACACCAAAGGTGTTCACACTTTTTGGGGAACTCGACTGATAAATGGCTTACTTATAGTTGTCTCTGCTTATTAAACTGGGATTGAAGAAAGTATTAAATTTGTTTCTTAAATCACACACTTCTTGTTTAAACTCAGATCTCTCAGCTATTTCCAAGCCACCAAGTGCTCGGGTCAAGACTAAACTTCTGACCCACTGCTGACCCTATAAACCCTGCAGTGCTTTCCCCTCATTATGAAAATCCCTGCCACATTGAAAGCAAGTGGATCTTTCACATTTGACTTCACGTCTTCAAGCAAGCTAGTTACCTCAAATTGAGATTTATATAATTTTGTAGAACAGCATTTGAAGTCAACATGAAAAGTCAAAATTTGCCTTTATTTAATTCTTTATACATGTAAATGGTCTTACTGTGCACAATTTGGAAAAAAGAAGCGTTATCATTGGGATACACAGAAATGCTCCTGAGTGTGAACTTGATCTTCAGCCTTCACATCCTGTTCAAAAAGCTTCCTCAGCTTTTTTTTCTCTTTGAATATCCTATTTCACGAGAAATGCTTTTTGAGCTGCACTTTGCAAAAGTAAAATGGGTTGTGAATGCCATTTCATCTCACCTTTAAAAACCCCTTAAAATCTCTCGCTGAGCACAGTTTTCTTTCCTACGCATTTCCTATTGATACAGGAAGATTGAACAGTACCAGTTGCTCATTTGAAAAATGGGGTGTAGACCGTTAACTATGCTACTTGCTGGTCAGTTGCAAGAAAAGGGACATTCTCATTCTGGAGAGCATTGGATTGGACCAAAGTCTGTAGAGCAGCATGACTCATCATCTGCTAAAAGTGATTTTTGTCAAAGTTTAGGAGTGTACTATCAAATAGATGACCTCAAAGCAAATACACATTTCCTGTAAATTTGATTTCATATGGCATTTAAGGGATGGATGACAACCAGAACTTGACACGTGAGAATTAATTTAACTCAACATTCCCCATCCTTCCATGAACATCAGGGTGATTTGCTAAAAGATGCTTTCCATGACAGTAAAGTCAACAGATTGGCCATGTTTTGTGTGCTTAGTCTTGCTGTTTTGTCAGTGTGAGTGGGAGGGAGGTTAAGAGCGAGAGAATCAGACAGGAATGTTCTGGCACTTCTTAAGGAATCAGGGATTCTTCCGAGTATGCACCGTTGACTTTGATATCTCTGAGAGAGTAGAGATCATTAAATCAAAGAAGCCATCTGTTAGGGAGACAGAAGCGCTGTGTAAACACGTTGAGGGTGTGCGTGGTAAGATTATCCAGTGCATGTTGACTTTAGTGCTCATAAATAAGTGCAATTAAAGGGCTTGTAAAAATTGGGATTAGCGGGGTATTGCTTATTGAAAGTTAAGTCAGAGCAGAGGCTACAAGGCAGAACAAGATTAGATAAGCACAATTACAACACTGATCATAGGTTCATGTCAGGTACTGGTAGCTGCTTGTGCTGACAGGAGAATGATATGTAAGAAGGCCCTTTCCCACATACAGTCCTGGTACTTTTCCCTTAGTAACTTTCTAGATGTTAACTCTAACGAGGAACAGAACACCTGAGTAGATTTTTCCCCTGTTGCATTCGCACTCACAAAGTAACCACCGTAGTGACGTCATCTAGAATCGACCATTTTTATTCTGACGTCATTTGCATAAGTGTTTCAATAGCAACAACAAAATCAACAACACAGACAGAGGATGCCGGGATCAGAGCTACACTTTTGTTTGTTCAGGCCTGTTTTATACAAACTTTGGCTGATTTTGAAAGTGTAGGCAGCTGCCTTATCAGTTAATGGTTTAAACAAGAGTTTTTTTTTGGATTAATGAAACTCTCTGAACTGTTTAGAAGGCTCCTTATTTCATCCTAACTTCATCCATCCTTATACAGCCTCTGAAGGCAGCATTTTCCAGTTTTCGGACACAGCCTGTGTCTTCAGCTTACAGTTTAAACTGGTCTCATGAGGCAGCCGGAGTGGGAGATGAGACAAGGCGGCAAAAGTGCTGTTTAACTGCACAGCACATGCTAAACTCAGTGGAGAATGTGTTGAATGCACTATACACTTTTTTATCAACACAGTCTTTTACAATACAGGCTTTTATGATTCAACATAAATTACTCTTCTGAAATACTCACTCATTGACTTAATGCAAGTATGTAACAGGCACGCAATCCTTAATATTGCCCTAATGTAAACTAGATTTAACATCTGTTTATTTATATCCGTCATCCAAGAAAAAAGTTGAACTAAAAAGTTAGTAATCTAGAAATCATTTTATTTTCTTTATAGCCACACAGTACAGATGTGATGAAAACTCAAATTGTGTCTTCCCATAAAGTCACACACAAACATATGCATGTTCCAGTTAGGACGAGAGGTGTAAATGTAGTGAAAATAATGCGTGTACCGAGGAGAGGGATAAAGGCAGCCGGATGCCGCAGTTTGGGAGAGAGAGAGAGCCACACGCAGCTGCCGTGTGTGCATTTGTGTTTGTGTCTTTTTGTTTTAATTAAATATTGACTGTTCAGCCAGTTCCCGCCTCTTCCTTTCCCATTTTAACCCTGTTACAATGTGTTTTCAACCAAAAATGTAGTAGTGTGCATGTGACCCAAGTTAAGATATCACTTACAGGTGACCTGTTTTTTACTACAATGAATGGAGTATTAATTCAACAGATTTTGTCAAAATTGTGTGTGTGTATATATATACATATTGCCTCCGTTTCTGAGACAGTCAATACGCGCATCTTATCACATGGCTGTGCATGATACCGCAGAGACTACACATGTGGAGGCTCATGCTAACCACTCACAACTTACCATGCGCCCCGATGAGAGCGAGAAAACAAGGTGTCTTGGGCTCCAAGAGTGACCCCTAGTATCACTACATCAACACAACGTCTCGTTCCCTCCATCAGGGAATGGAGGTTATGGAAGTAATAGGATGTTTTAACTTAAGCACAGCTTGTGCAACCGGACCCAGATTTCTAAATATGCTCCTGGGTTGTAATCCTCTTGCTTGCTTATCTTTTCACAGCGAGTCTCTCTGGCATTTCAAGTCTACAATTTGTAGATTTACAACCATCAAAGCCTCGTGAGCAATAAGGCTCCAATTTAATGAACGGTAACGGCGGTCTTGTCACATCACAACTCCCGCGTAATTAATTTGTCGGTGGAGTGCAAATGGAGGCGTGAACCTGATGTGTGTGTACTCTAATTTGAGGCACTTCGTTTAAGCGGCTGTGAAAGCAAACAGTTGCAGGTAGTTGGAAAACAAACCCATTAATGGTGCTGCAAGAGGAAAGCCATGATGGAAATGTTATCCAGGGGTAAATATTTGAACAGCCCGCTGGCTGCTTGTCTGGTTGTTCTCCGGGAGATATTTTAGAGGACTGCTAAAGCCATCGGGATCTCAAGGAGGTTGAGGAGGGAGAGGCTGGTTAAGCATGATGGAACATCTCCACCCGTCTGAAGGTGCACCGTTGGCAAATATAAACCATTGTATATAACTGGAGCATTCAGGAGCGTGTCTGTTTTGTATATAACTGCAAAGCTTGTATTCTGTTCCCACTTTTCTTTTTTGCTGTTTTCCCACTTTCTGTTTTTTTGCTGTTTGGTACTGGAGTATGGTTTGTTAGAGGCATAACCTAGTGGTAAGTGTGCACGGTTTGGCAAATTGAGCTGTGGTGCTTATGTGGGAGATGCAAATTTGAAGCCGACTTGTGTCATTTTTTAATCCCTTAACACCGTCCTTTCCTCTCTCTACACTGGAGGTTCCCAAACTTAAGAATCCTACAGCCCCCCCTAAGAAAAATTGGTGGCCCATTAACTCGAACACTAACTTTCATTGAGCTTATTTACATGCATGATCTTACACGATTAACCTTAAACAGCCATCCATGTATATTTTCATGTAAATGCTAAATTATATTCCTTTATTGGGGTATGGTCATATACGGTTTAAGCAAAAATGATTGGCACATTTAGATTTTTGCCAAATACCCTGATTTCACCCAGTGTGTGAACACTTTTCTGGCATTTTACTGGCTTATGCAGTGTGTGTATGTGTTGTACGCATGCTTATTTATATTTTGGCATCAAAAGCAGAGAAGAAACCGATGATTTAAATCCGATGTAAACATAGGTTACTTTCATTGTTGGTTTTCCTGAATAAGTTGATTTTTGATGGTTGCTCATAGTTTAATTAATAAAATCTCAAGAGAAATTTGTACCAATTTGCAATATACTATAACATTTTTATTTATCAAAAGAAGCAAGAAAGCAGTGCACACATGGAGTAATTGCGTCTGTTCCATGCTTGGCCTTTAAAAAACACTTAAAAAAGACCAAAAGGAATATTTGGCTCTCTTAGTGTTTGCAAAGTGTTATGTTGTCATTGATTTCTTTTGGTGTCAAAGTAAGTGTACTTTCAAGGTATTTTAAAAACCACCTTATGCCATTGAAAAATTGATATTTTTGCCAAGTTCTATTGTAGCTCATTGAGATTTATAATTTTGCCTTGGCAGTAATTGTGCACTTAATCTTAAAATGTACATTGAAATATTCATGATGTCTTGTGACATAATTTGATGTCACATTTTTTTATTTTTATTTTTTTTTTAGAAATTTTTAAAGGATTTCAACTCTGCTAATCTCAGTATGGTTTTGACACAGACAGCAGTGAGTAATTTTACATGCACACAAATAACTGATAACTACTAAAAATCAGCTTGTTGCATTTACAAGCGATTTGAAAACATCAGGGCTGCTTTTCCCAAAAGCATTGTATGATAAGTAGATCATAGAAACCATTGGCGCCAGTGGTCTCTATGATCAACTTAAGCTTGCGATGCTTTTGGGAAACGCAGCCCCAAGGTTATTATAGTTTTGCCTTTTCAAATCAGTTTATATTTTATATAGTTTTAAATTTTGCAATAAATTTCAGATTGGTTTCAGTTATTTTAATTAATTATTTTGTTAGTTTTAGTTTAGTTTTTATTTTGTAAATGGATTTCTATTTCGTTTTTATATATTTTAGTTTCAGTTTTTTAGTACTAATTGTTTTGAGAGTTAACAGAACACTTCCAGAGTGTAGACCAAAGCAAGACATTTGAATTTAAGCTTGGCAAACTTACACAATACACTTCTCACACACGTTACAGTCTAGTTGATCCCACAAATGTTCAATGGGGTTAAGATCCATAACACTCTTTTCCAATTATCTGTTGTCCAATGTCTGTTTCTTTGCCCACTCTAACCTTTTATTTTTGTTTTTTTGTTTCAAAAGTGGCTTTTTCTTTGCAATTCTGGCCTGCACCCCTGAGTCTTCTCTTTACTGCTGTACATGAACATACAGTTGTTGTGCAGGTAGAATTCAATGAAGCTGTCAGCTGTGGACATGTGAGGCATCTATTTCTCAAACTAGAGACTCTGATGTACTTATCCTCTTGTATAGTTGTATCTGGGCCTTCAACATCTTTTTCTGTCCTTTGTCTTTGAAGACTGTAGTGTACACCTTTGTATGAAATCTTAATTTAGTTTTTGCATTTTCAAGCATTGTATAGCCTTCATTTCACACTGCAAGTCACTCTACACCCTTATCTCAATATTCGTGCAGTGAAGAAAACCTCATGCCACCAGGCAGTGAAGAAAGAGGGAAGACCCAGATGACCCCAATGACAAACAATCCACACAGGCTGGCTCCTGAAACAGAAAAGAGAATTAAAAATTCACAGAATATACCTCTGCGGTTGGCATCACTTTAACTCAAGTTAAGACATTAGCTTAACCTGATTACAAAGATATTATCCCAATACAGAACCAACAAAACGAAAATAGAAAATTAAAACTAATCAAAATACAAAAATATACAATAAGCAAAACAGCAGGGTCTGGACATCAAATGTCCATATGTAATGTACTCCTCACAGAAACATCTCTGCCGTAATCCGAAGGAGAAAATGTAAACTGTTCCGCATGCTACTTTGCTATTAGGCTGAACATGGAGTCCTCCAACTTTAGTCACTTTAACAGCTCATGTGCAAACTCTTGCGCCAAAGAATTATGTTCCTCGATATGGCACTTCAGCTCACAACACCGGAAGGAAAGGGAGGAGTCAGGAAGTTTCCCATCCTACCTGTCCTTAGGTTATTTATAGGGAAAAACAAATACATTCGCCCTGCCCTATATTTCACACGGTTACACTTGCATTCACTATAAAGTAGTGGGTGGTGGTCACGAGCATGACTCAAGATATTTTAAGTGTTGCCCCATTCGCAACGTTTTTTTTTTTTTTTTTTTTTGCATGTTCTGCTGACAGGTTGACCATCTTCAATTAAGTTTCCCTCAGCACTCTTGTAAAACCCAAACTATGACCACACTTCAGATTTGGTCCTCTAGAAGGCTGAAAAATCTCCCGAGCGCTGTCACTGCCTTCTGCCATGTTTTCACACAAAACAAAACCCACGCCACATGCTGCGCCTAGATCAGACTGTTGCTAACTTTGGTTGATGCTGGACAATATTTATCGTGAGGTTTTCAAACCCAGTTTTAATGATATTTAAAATTTGAAACGGTAATACTAACCGTCTGTAATTTGACCATGGTTTATCTTGAAACCGGTTAACCTTTTCATCCCTTCCTGTTATACAGCCAGGACTGATGTTCTTAATCCTGTAGCAAATTCTCCTGTGATAGTTGCCCCAATGTGTTTTTGCTATCAGGTCAAAAACTTATTCAATTACAATTTTGATGTTTGAAGGTCCCTCCTCCCAATTTTCCCTCACGATGTCTAAGAAACCGCAAGGCTTACGCCCATACAATACAGTAATTCACACTACATGCTGAAATGTTACGTAGGTGCACTGCTTCTGGATATCGCGTTGCATAGATCACCAGAACCAACACAAAGCGATGTCTGCTTGCTGTCCACTCTAATGGCCCTGCGAGGTTCTTTCGAAGGGGACCTTGATCAAAGGAAGCAGGCTCTAAGGCGCTCTTGGGGTTGCTGGCGGATTCACCAGCTGACATTCAAGGCATGCCGCACACCATTTGCTAACATCCTTGGCCAATAGAATTGGGCCATTAGATGGTTCAGTGTCTTTTCCTGTCCTAAGTGACCCGCCATTGGATTATAATGATCCGTCTAGAATAACATTTCCCAACGGCTCTTCGGTATTAACAACTTGGTTGTATCTTCTTTTGACTGAGCATCCTGCTTCACTTATGTCATATATAATAGAAAAGTACAGCAATGCGAGTGCATGTCTGGCTGAAGTTGTTGACCATCAATCACTCTCTCTTGGTCGAGAGTGTCTCCTCTCATGTCTGCTTCAGAGGGAAATCCCCAGCGGGGAATCCTCTAAGGGCTGGGGAAGCCAAGACTTCCCCATCCCTTATGTCATTCTGATGATGAGCGGATGTAGACGCCCCCAACTCCTCCTCCCCAGCCAGCTCATCACAAATCCCACACAGAGACGCTCTGTTACAGTATCCATCCGTACAAATTTCCCTTAATAAAGTGGAAAATCCTGGCCAATTCGTGCCCACAATTTGCGGATGGGTGAGGCGGGAACTAACCGCTATGCTTTTTTCCCTGAAATTGAATTGTCACAGCCTAGAGGATAACTGTGGATATCCCCATGCATACACCTTCACTTTGTGTCTAGCAGCCAAAGCCTCATCATGAATCAGGCATTGATGGAGGTTTGGCTGCAACCTGAATGAACCAAGACCTGGTATGTACCCCCCTTAATACTCACGGGTATGCAGTACATCCCAGCTCGATCGGGGGTGGCCTGTGGCGTGTCGGGACCCGAACCAATGTCCCCACCTCCATCACCGGGCATTGGTCCCAGAAGTTACCATGCTCCCCGCAGCTCCAAAAGACCCAGGGTCTATGCCCGTGCACGTGGTAGCGGGTCAACCAACCTGGGAGTGAGAACGGAGAGGGACAGACAGTAGATTAATTTGTACCCATCCAAAGTCTGTATATACAACATCACAATGCTACAATGTAACTTTGGGATTTTTTCCCCCTGTTATTATAAGTGCGATCGTTTTATGTTACTCTTTACTGCAGCAGCATTACCTTCAGCGGTGCATGGTTGACCTCAACAGAAACAAGTTTAAGAAACTGAGGGAAGATATCAGTAGACATTTGCAGACTTTAAAATGTTAATTCAGAATATATAATTAAGCCGTGTAGCTTCTGTTTACTTTGAACATTAATTGTGGTTATTTTCTTAGTCTAAATGAATATTAGCTATGTAGCTAAAGTTAGTTTAGAAAAATAAACACAGCGACCAAGTTAATGTGTCAGGGCGGAGGGCGGGTCATGATCCTACTCACCCGATCCCGTATTAGGCTAATCAAGCCTCCGAGAGGGATAAAGGCGGACTGCAGAGGATTGTGCGGGAAAGACGGACGGACGGACACACACGCGCGCGCGCGCTCACAAGCTCACGCTCTCTCACACACACACACACACACACACACACACACACACACACACACACACACACACACACACACACACACACACACACACACACACACACACACACACACACACACACACATATATATATATATATATATATATATATATGATGGACATGTCCGTAAATTATCTCTCTCTCGCGCACCATCCTCTGCAGTCAGCCTTTATCCCTCTCAGAGGCTTGATTAGCCTAATACGGGACCGGGTGTGTAGGATCACGACCCGGCCCTGCCCTCCGCCCTGCCACAGTTAGCTTTTGGTCAAGTTGGATATCTAATTGCAGATCAACACCGGTGATACAACTGATGAATATAATTTGGGCTTGCATTAATTCTCAGTGTTTGATTTGTACTTTCTGCAGTGCAGTCCTGAACATGGCCCAACTCGCCGGCATTATTAAATAATCATCCCATTGAATATTAGATAAAACCATAATTGGTTTGCAACAGGAGGAAAAGGCTGTAAAAACAACTGTCAGTCTGGCTTCACTGAAGACAACAATAACTGAGATAAAAGATTATACTATCTGTTTTTATTTATAGTGTAGATACATTTGCAACATGCAGTATAACCATAGTCTTATAAAATTACTGTGTTTCAGGTAGTTATAACTTTTAATGTTAATTGAAAAGTTTACCCAAAATGTAAATTCTGTCATCATATACTCAACCTCATGTCCTTCCAAATCCATGTGACTTTCTTTTGCAGAATATATTGTGAATATAATATAATATATATTCCATATAAGGAAAGCAAATGGTGAGAAAAACAGCTCATTATATGGACAAAAACATTCATTAAAATATAATCTTTTGTGTTCCACAGAAAAAGTAATATAGGTTTGGAAGGACACGAGTTTGAGTAAATGATGACAGAATTTACATTTTGGATGAACTAGCCTTTTTAATGTATGTATAATACACTTCACATATCGTTTTTTATCTTTGTTACATATTGCTGTATATATATATATATAAATAAAACAAAGATAATCATTGTCAAAATTGTATATCTAGGGATGGACTTGGCTCTTGCAGAGAGGGTTGCTGGCAGTAGGAACTGATCTTTATATCTTACTGATTTTTTTTTGAAGTACAAGCTTGCCCAGAGTTTGCCTAAGCTGTTTGGAGTGTGATGCAGCACATGTTTCCTTGGCAATGAAGTGAAGCCTAATGTTAGTACAGCTTTCTGCAATCCACTTTATGAGTATGAAGATGTGATTATTGTATGGTTCTAGGTTGAACATGTGTGCCTTTAGATCCTTGAATACAGAACCACTATGGAGTTCCAGAACTTTTGTGGAGACTCTGGATTTAAATTTGGTGTCTTATTCAGATATGGGTCTTGTGAGTGTGTGCTGATAAATAAGTCTCTCAACTGTCTTGCAGACTTTCAGGACACTGTCTGATGGTCAGATAAGTTCACCTTGGGAATTCATGTTGATCAGTGTGTGTCCAAGTTCATCCTGGGAAGAGCTCCCGAAACTGACGATAAACAGGTAGTGCACTGAATCTTCTTCATAGTTGTTTTAATTACAAAGCCTGCAATGAACCCCACCACAGCCTTTTTAAACATGGACAAGCTGGGAAGTATTTCTGTGTCTTCTGTTTCAGGATGAGCGTCCCCGCCAAAATGCTAGCATATCAGAAGTTGTTGCCTCCAGTACCATTGTGCTATCCAGTGGAGAACAGCTGCCACTAGCTCTGATGGCATGTCTTGCTACCATTCTTTTGAAAGCTGACTTAAATTTCCTTGCTGTGGGATTGTTGTTAAATCCATTAGCAGAGCGAATGGCTGCAAAAAACAGCTCAAGGTGGTTCTGGCTAAATTTGTAGGTCAACAGATACCATAGCTGTGATGTCTGTGGTCTCACTAACTCATCATATAAGTGTTTAAAACTTTTCATTGCCACGAGGAAGCTGAGGAAGGCAGTTTTCTTGCCTGTTGTCACAAGGGATCGCCCATTGATACCTGGCTCTCTCAATCCATTGATGTAATTGTAAGCCTCTGTGAGAAAGGCCATGCTTGTTGTCTCATTGGCCTGCCTCAGGGGGTTTTTAAATCCCCTGGCCATGGGGTTTCTGGAATTCATCCGGTCAAATAGCCAATCCAAATTTCAATTAATTTACACGTCGGCACATATCCAGCAAACTGGGGGAGTTGCAGGTGTTGGTCACAGAACCGTAGGGTCTGAGCAGCAAGGTTTACATTTTTTGACTTTGACAGTCTTGGCGAGCTGATCTTATTTTGTTGCTAAGATGTAGCCCTTCATCATTTTGCAGTTCATGTAAAGATTTATTGTATTCCCATTGTATGTTGTTTCCACGGGGATCTACAATAATGCCACAGGACCCCAAGGTGTTACATACCAGCTTCAGCATATGGCTGACATCCAAGATGACATGGACCCTTCGGTGACTGTTTGATGGATCTGGGAAAATGGGGTTCAAATTTGTGGGTTGCAGGTCTGCGCCAAGGTTCTGAAGCATGGAAAAGTGTGTTGATGGACCATCAAATGTGAGAGACACCACCTTTGTTCCAACATCAGAGTTTTAGGATGTATTGTCACACCAGTGTAGCTCTGTCTGACCCAGTCATGCCATGCATTAAAAGATATGCTACTGGAGCTTTCCAGTGCTCATTAATGTAGACAGCCATTAGTACCAGTGCCTTTGTTGCCATTGGAATACCTTAATTTGCTATTTTTGTGCCAATGTCCACATATCCATTCATTCTTGGCCCATCCCACTTTATGTGCTTCATGATGGACATCCATTATTAGACCACAAAGGGTCTCCTGTCCTTTAGCCTGTGCAGCGGATGCTTTGGCTTCAAGAGAAGTTACGATTTACAATTACAAAGATAGCGCCAGTGTGTTTGTCGGCCTGCCATCTGTCCTGTCAGCTTCTAAATATTCTATATATCAGACCAGTGTTCTGTTTATTTGTGCTTTTTCTGCTGCTGTTTATTCACTGTGTCGATGCTATCATAACTTATGATCATCAAATATTATTGCACATCAGAAGTTTGTTTGAGACTGAACCTAGAGACTGTGCCATTATGCATGATCGCTGTAACTCTACGTTCTCTCACCCCCCTACAGCATGTGTTTGCCGGCTGCCTTGCTGTATCCTTTACCAGCGAAAACGTGGCAGAAGGAGGGGAAACCGTGGAGGTATCCGGGTAAGGATTAGGAGAGAAGTTCATGTTTCTTTGGCACAATTCTCCTCCTGCTCTATCACACTTCCCACTGGACATAATGGTCTTTACTTGGCTCGGCATTCATGGGACTTGAGATACGATCATCTGCCCATTGTCCCGAACTGGAATCAGCCATATTACTACTCCGCTCCTGCGAGACAGCGCATCCGAAGCAGAGGTGTGAATCTCCAAAACATTTTCCCACTGTAATTTGTCCGACAATCACAGATACAAACTGTTATTTTCATTATTTCATTATATGATCGTCTGCTAATTCTGGGTGATTTTAATATTCATGTTTGCTGAACTGGAAAGCCTATGGTCACGGAGTTCATTTATGCCCTGGACTCATCTTGTTTTATTCAGCATAAAGAAAAGGCTACACATGTACTCGGGGACACTCTTGACCTTATCTTGTCTTATGGGTTTTACATTGATAACATAAACATTGAAGATGCATGTTTTCCAGATCAAAAGCCTATTGTATTCAATGTCATACTATCTAGCTCTATGTGTACTGTTAAAACTACAGGTTTTTATTCTCATTGTATCAATTCTCTCACTGTAAATCAGTTTTCCAACATGTATCAACGAAATGATGTCTCATCATCAATTTCATTTGTTGCTGAGCATTTTTCGAGCCTGGCTGATCTAATTTCTCTCTTTAATTCTTCTTGTACATATATCTTGGACTTTATAGCACCTTTTAAATACAAATGCCCTAAATTTCAATCACAACCATGGTTGGATGACTCTACTCATTCGTTTAGACAGACTTGTTAGAAAGCAGAGCGGAAATGGAGAAAAGATCATCTTACTGTTTCATTTGATATCTTTAGAATCTGCCTGGGGAATTTTCAGAAAGCAGACAAAAAAGCTAGAGCCAGTGTCTTTTCTGAGTTGAAGGACTTAGTGATGCAGATGAAATCTACAACTTCGCCTTATGAGGTTGTTCTTTCTGGCATCATTAATGTTGCTTTTGATACAACTGGGCCAAGTAATTATTCATTCTTGCTTAGTTTCCGGCATTCTTAAAGCATGCAGTTGTCCAGCCGTTGCTCAAAATGCCCAATCTTGACACAGAATGTTTAAATAATTAGCGTTCCATTTCAAAATTGCCATTTGTTTCAAAAGTTATGGAAAAATATGTTTTTCTGAACTATACCAATCAACTTGAACCATTTCAATCAAGTTTTATGACACATCACAGTACTGAAACAGCTTTGTTAAAAGTGATGAACGATTTGTTACTTGCAGTTGATTCTGGTGGTAATGCAGTTCTGATTTTACTGGATCTTAGTGCCGCTTTTGACACGGTAGATCATAAAATCCTTCTGTCACACCTTGAACAGTGGGTGAGCATTAAGGATACAGCACTACTCTGGTATGATTAATATCTTAAATTCAGGACATTCTCAGTGACTATTGGTCAGTTCTTTTCATCATCTGCCTCTGTCTCCTGTGGCGTTCTTCAGGGGTCT
Source organism: Moxostoma hubbsi (assembly GCA_032164185.1). Lineage (NCBI taxonomy): Eukaryota > Metazoa > Chordata > Actinopteri > Cypriniformes > Catostomidae > Moxostoma > Moxostoma hubbsi. The sequence continues at coordinate 36,012,357 of JAVLUX010000017.1, read as the reverse complement.
ATTTTGGGGCCACTACGCTTCTATCTGTACATGCTTCCACTTAGTAATATCATTAGGAAATATAACATCTCTTGCCATTTCAATGCCGATGATTTTCAGCTGTACCTCCTATTAAAATGTAGAGACTCTTTGCAGCCTCTCATGGACTGTCTTGAGGATATTAAATGATGGATGGCAAATAACTTTCTCCAGCTCATCAATGATAAAACTGAGGAGATTATCTTTGGTCCATCCAAAACTAGAAGCTCTAAAGTTAGTTACTTAGACAATCTCACTCCAAATGTTAAGTCACATGCAAAAAATGTAGGTGTTATCTTTGACTCTGTGCTTTGTCTTGAAAAACAAATTAGCTCAGTTGTTAAAAACAGCAATACCAGTTGATTAGTACTTTGTGGCACGGTGGAGGGCGGGACCGGCGCGTGATTACGCACGCCCGGTCCCGTATTAGGCTAATTAAGCCGTCAAGAGGGATAAAGGCCACTCGCAGACGGCGATTGAGAGAGAGAGCTCAATTACGGACGTCCGTTATCTTATGTGTTTGTCTTTTGAGTTTTCCATTAAACCTTTAAGTTATATGTTAAGCCGGTTTCTCTGATACGCCGTAGCTCGTTCCTCAGCCACTTCTCCACCCTCTACAGGACGACAGCCGCGCCTCTCCGGGCAGATCGGAGGCAGTCCTCAGCCCCTGGCGGACGGAACGCCCCGCAGCGTTCCCGGGGTGTCGAAGGGGCCTCCCCCCGCCCATGGCAGAGGTTCTCCCGCTCCAGGCGGTCGGCGGCGAGCCCCTCCCCGCACGCGGTCGGCAGTCTCCAACCCCGCCGCGTTCCAGCGGCTAGTAGGGGACTCCCCTGCCCCTGGCAGCGGCCCTAACCACTCCAGGCGGTCGGTCAGGAGCCCCTCCTCCCCTCGCGGTCGGCGGCCGTTCCTCCGCGTCCAGGTGGCTGGGCTCCTCCGTCCCCCGGCAGAAGGCCGCGGCTGCTCCACTGAGAAGTGGCGAGAACTCCGCTACGGCATATCCCTCTTCCTTCCCGGGCTTTCGGCACCAATGTAACGCGGGGTTATGATGGGCAAGGAGGAGGCGAGAACCGGCTTGTCAATATAAATAATATTTTAATGAAGAACTTAAAACAAAAGCATAACCGAACACATAGGACAACGGACATGTCCGTGATTAAGCTCTCTCTCGAACCGTCGTCACCGGCCGCCTTTATCCCTCGCGCGCCCCATCAGGCCGATTGGGGACCAGGCGTGCAACATTCCAGCCCGGCCCCGCCCCCCTCCACTCCACATACTTGTTATCTTTTTATTTTATTTTATAATTGATTTTGTACAGCACTTTGGTCAGTGTACACTGAATTTAAATATGCTTTAGAAATAAAATGTTCTTACTTCTCCAATGCTGCTGTACCATCCTCTTATTGTGGATGGGTGAGGCAAGTTAAATGTCTCCCTGACATAGTTGTAGGCCTTAGCTGAGTAGAACTGCAATGTAAGTGCAAATTATTTTAGAGCTGGGTGGTATTGTGCACGACTAAATTGATCTCTCTTTAGAATATCTAGTTGTACATCAGGACAATTTTCAAGCATGAAAGCTCCATTCTCTGTTAACAATTGAGATTCCTTTAGGGTCTTAATGATGTTCTGAAGGTTTGAAGGTTCTGTCTATTTTTTTGTGTTTGTTTATTAAGTTGTTTTATTGCTTTAAGCAGTCGTCCAGTGAGAGTCTTTGGGCTGGCAAAGCACAAGCTGTGCTCATCTGTTTTGTGGGCATGAGGTGCATCAGTTGAGGTATGAGAGGAGTCCTCACTGCAGTCAAACATTGCCTCTGTTTCTCTTATGTCAGTATTAAAACGTATCCCGACTAACAACTTGCTCTTTTGTACTCTGCCACAGGCATTATTTAAATTAATGTGCAGGACACAACATTCAAAGGACACCTTCTTAAAGTTCCAGCCAACAGGCCAAGCTGACTTCCCCTACAATTCTGGTAAGTAGCTGACACAATTAATACACTTTAAATACATTGAATGCGTTCATAGCTTAAACGGATAGTTCATCCAGAAACAGAAATGTTAAATTTGTTGTGGCTTGTCAGAAGCTATTGTTAAAGTATATTACTGATGCTACAGGCCAAAATGAGTGACTTGAAGTAAACCACGCCATTTTATGTTGCTTGTCTTCTTAAAGGAATAGTTGACCCAAAACTGAAAATTCTGTCATTTACTCACTCTCATGTTGTTCCAAACCCGTATGACTTTTGTTCATCTTCAGAAGATATCTGAAGAATATTCTCAGCTGTTTTTGCCCATATAATAATAGTCAACTGTGACCAAAATTTTCAAGCTCTAAAAAGGACATTAAGACATTGTAAAAGTTAAACATATTAAAAGTGGGGCTTGAGTCATATATTCCAGGTGTTCTGTAGTGATATGATAACTTTAAATGATGATCAGATAATAACCAGTCAGTGTTTTGATTTAATTTCAGCCTGAATAGTCATCAATAATCGATCTCATATCGTCATTTGTGTTCTGAAGATGAACAAGTCAGATGGAAATGTCTTAGAGTTGTGCAAATTTGATGGTCTCTGTAACCTTACACAGAACAGCCTGGTGTAACTGTTTGTGGGTTCTTGTGAAGGCCTGTGATTTACAATGTTGACACGTTCCAAACTGAAAGGCTGTTTTTTTTTTTTTCATAGATTCAAATCAGTTTAGAAATCTATGAGCAATTCAGTTATTTATATATATATATATATATATATATATATATATATATATAGAGAGAGAGAGAGAGAGAGAGAGAGAGAGAGAGAGAGAGAGAGAGAGAGAGAGAGAGAGACTTTGACTTTTAAAACTCTTTTAATACAACAACTAGTTTAAAAACAATTTTTGCACCACACAGAAGAAAACAAAACCACTACCAATTAAAACATAACTCTCCAAACACATCTCTCACCACAAGAGCATCTTTCACACTCCACCTTACATCAAAAAAACCCATATTATTTGTTAATTTACAATAGGCATATTCTACAGCAACCCGATACATTACTAATGACTTAAACAATACAACCAAATCAAGATTTCCCCCCTCATTTTTACATGTGTGGGTTTTTAGAATTGCCAACTTTGCCTGCCCTAATAGGAAGTTCCCAAGAACGCTCTGTGCTTTCCATTCTTTCTTATACTTCAAGCCCATAATAAACAGGTTTTTTGTAAACATAAACCCGAGTTGAGTGAATATTTTGTCCAACAGTTGAAACAAAGGAGTTAATCTAGAACAATCAGAAAACAAATGAAAAACAGTATCAATTACATTGCAAAACGGACATGCAGATGAAACCATTGCATTAAACTTTGACACAAAACTGTTTGTTGCCACAGCACAATGGAGTATTTTCCACTGGAGATCTCCAGATCTCTTAGGAATAGGAGGTTTATAAAAAGACATCCATAATGGAGTTATTTCTAAAGGGATTGAAAAATATTCTCTCCATTTGGTATCAGTGCGTCTTTTCAGTTGAGCACAAAACAAAGATTTCACACACATTCCATACAACATCCTTTTTTGCACATTTTGAAACAACACATCATCAAATCCCTTTAATAACAAAGTATTATTAAAATCTTCATCTAATTCAAAATGTATATCTACTATAAGATCAGGAAAAGTCAAAGACTTTTCACCATTTACAAAAAAATTGTTTACAAAGGTCATAAAAGATTGAGGAAAAGATTTTTTAAGATCCTCAATTAACCCTTCAACATATCTTTCTGATCTAAGCCCAACTTGATCAACTATTGATCTAGTCGCATGCCATTGACCTTTTGTAGAGTCAATTAAATCCATAACAGTAGCTATTCTAGTCTTTAAAAACTTATCAACTACTGTACTTGAAATCAATGAGTTTGTTTTAAAAAAAAGGATTAAAGAATAATGGTTCCAAAACACCATAATGTTCACTCTCCTTTCTAACCTTCTTTAACAACTGCCACGCTTTGAAAACAGATGCATAAAATTTAAAAAAGGGAACAACTTACTTTTGGGACAAAAGATTTTTCAATTAAGAACAACTGCTTATCTATTCCAATTCCTCCCATGTCTTGTAGAATAGACAAGCTATATGCAACCCAGGGTATCTTATCTGAACAGTATAGCAGTTTCTGTAATGTTTGAAGTCTCATTGTTTTAACTCTTGCTTGTAAATGTATGAGTCCTTGTCCTCCTTCATTCACTGGCAGATATAAAACTCCAGGAGGAAGCCAATGAAAACCATCCCAAAAAAAATTGACAAAACTTTTTTGAATTGTAACAAGTAGCTCTTCAGGAGGATCCAGCACTGTAAACCTGTGCCACAACATCGAGGCTGCCAAGTTATTAACAATTAAACATCTCCCTCTATAAGATAACTTTGGAAGGATCCACCTCCACTTTTGTAGTCTCCCCGTAACTTTATCAGCTAGACCTTCCCAATTATTCTCCATGTAATTATCAGTTCCCAAATATACCCCAAGAACCTTAAAACCATCCTTAAACCATTTACATTGTTGTGGAAGCCGAGGAGGTTCTATACTTTGCCACTCACCTAGTAGCAGGGATGTACACTTATCCCAATTAATTTTAGCAGATGTTGCTTTTTGAAAGATTTCCAAGCTAGAAATCAAAGCAGAAATATCGTCAGTGTTTCTAATACATACAGTTATATCATCTGCATATGCTGTGAGTTTTACAGGTGGGATTTCTGGAAACCCAGGAACAACAAGTCCATGCAATCGCTTCCTTAAGGATGATAAAAAAGGTTCAATAGATATTGAGTACAACAATCCGGAAAGAGGGCATCCTTGCCGTATGCCTCTGGTTACTGCAAAAGGTCTAGTCAGGCAACCATTAATTCTCAGCATACTAGATGTTTCGTTATACAACAATTTAACACAGGAGACAAATTGTGGACCAAAGCCAAAGGCTTTCAAAGTCTTTAGTAAGTATAAGTGGTCCACTCTATCAAAAGCCTTTTCTTGATCTAAAGAGAAGAGTCCAACATCAATTTGATGTTTTTTGGCAACTGTAATGATGTCTCTTAACAAAAATTGGTTGTTGAAAATTGTTCTTTTAGGGATACAATATGATTGATCCTCATGAATTATAGTTGCCATACATTTCTTCAACCTATTAGTTATAGCTTTTGACAGTATTTTAAAGTCAGTACACAGTAAAGAAACAGGACGCCAATTCTTCAAGTGTCCACGATCCCCTTTTTTGGGTATTAATGTCAGCACCGCTCTTCGACAGCTCAAGGGTAGAACACCTTGGTTAAAGGACTCCAGAAAAACATGATACAGATCTTCTCCAAGCACATTCCAGAAGCTCTTGTAGAACTCTGCAGACAGCCCATCCAGCCCCGGGGATTTGCCACTGTTCAGCCCCTGCACAGCACTTGAAAGCTCAGAGAAAGTCAGAAATCCCTCCAGCTCCTCCTTCTCTGTCATTGACAACTGTGGAAGATCTAGAAGAAGTTCTTCAACTGCTGCTTCCTCGCAGTGTTCTGACTGATAGAGGGTCTCATAGAAAGAAATAGCAAAAGCTATAATTTCTCTCTGGTCAGTAGTTTCTCTACCATTAGACAGTTTCAATTTATGAAAAAAATTCTGCTCCTTTGACTTTTTCTCTAGTCCAAAAAAGAAGGCAGTTGGAGCATCCATTTCAATGTGCTTTATGTATCTTGTTCTCACAAGAGTTTCCTTCTCCTGTTCTTCCAATAAATCCTTCAAAAGGCTTTTATTCTCTTTAATGATGTCAGCTGACAATAATCTGTCTCCTTCGTTGTTGTAGCTTTGCTGAAGAATTTTTTGTTCAAATATCTTCATTTTCATTTTCAGATTTTCTGTATTATGTGCATTATATTGTTGGCAAAAGTTCTTTATCTGCACCTTTCCCAAATCCCACCACTGACTTAAAGATGTATACTTATATCTCTCTTCCCTCCAAGATCTCCACAGAAGGTCAAAAGAGTGCACAAAGATGTGATCTTGCAGTAATCTGCTATTAAAGTGCCAGTGTGCTTGATAGGGTTTAGACGACAGAACAGACATTGACATTGAAATAAAATGATGATCTGACATAGATGTTGGTGAGATACAACTAGCAGAAAATCTTCCCTTGTTACATTCTTCAACATAAAAACGATCCAGTCTCGCAGCAGACACAATATTTGAATTAATTTTTAACCATGTGTACTGTTTAACGTGAGGATAAGCATCCCTCCACAAATCTACCAGATTGTGTCTATTAATTAAAGATTTTAAAACATCTGCTGAACCAGGATGGGGTTCCTCATGGTTTCTGTCTAATTTGTGATCTACAGTACAATTAAAATCACCGCCTATAACAACAATATTATCCTGAGGACATTTCAAAAGTTCTTCAGAAAGTTTTCCAAAAAAAACACTTCGTTCACTTCCAATATTAGGAGCATAAATATTAAAAAATGAAAAAGTATTATTTCCTATTGTTATCTCAGCACGCAATAGGCGTCCAGGTATTATTTCTAAAAAGTCTGGATCATTTTTTACATGTTTTGAAAATAAAAACGCAACACCAGCACTCAGATTTGTGCCATGACTAAGGCTAATGTTACCGGACCATTCATTTATCCAGTCAGTTTCATTATAGGCGTCGGTATGTGTCTCTTGTAACATAATTACATCTACTTTTTTAAGATGTAAGTAATTAAATAAAGTAGTTCTCTTTTTTACATTCCTACAACCATTTATATTTAAGGATCCAATGTTAAAGGATACCATCAGGATTAAAAAAGAGTAAAGATACAAAATCCAATGTTTCCAGTTCATCATGACTCTTTAGGGGCTTTACTTAGTCTTTTTCTGACAGCACTCACAAACTTTTTAAGTCGATAGCGCTTAGGCTGATCTAGTTCCTCTAAAGAGGCTTTCTTCATAGCTATTAGAGAGGACTCAATAAAAAGCCTTAAATCAGAAAAGAACATTTCAACCTGTGGCTTTCTTTGATTTTTTGTAGCATTCAAAAAGTCATTAAGTTGTTCCACAGTATAATATCGAGATTTTGTAAATTTCCCAGCAATACTTCCCTGTGAATTTGTTTCCGACAATTCATCAGCAATCGAATCTGAACAATCACTGTCCGAATCACTATCAATTACGTGCGATTTTGTCTTTTCAGCCAACCATTCACTATCGTTATCAGACACGTTTCTACTTGATACCTGCGTCTTATTCGAAACATCACCCACTTTAGGCACATCTTGTTCTCTAGATTGCTCTAACTCAACAACAGCCTCCACACTGTCGTTTATTCCACTCTGTCCAGCATCAGATATTTTAGCAATAGGCGCAGTGATATCAAGACTACGACCTGAATGCTGTTGTCCGAGTTCAGCGAGCGCAGCCCTTTCAACGTTCGGATCGGGCGCTGCGCTTTCACTAGTCACTTCAGCCGGATCATTATTCTCTGGCGCATTTAAAACCTGGCCTGAATTAGTTTCAATTCCATCTCTTGCATGTTGAGCCTCTTTAACCAGAGGACAGGCTGTTTTAATGTGACCATATTTTGCACAGGCAAAGCATTTCATTGACTCAGTGCTGATAAAGATCGTATAATCTTTTCCAAGCACCGTTAATTTAACAGACACCTCAAGCATTGCGAATTCAGCACTCAGTATCATAACAGCCTGACGTCTGAATGACATAACATGTCTCAACTCTGGGATTTTCAAACCCAGGGGAATCATTTTAATCGGTCCAACCAATTTTCCATAACGCGCTAAAATATTCTCAAGCGCTTTATCAGAGATAAATGGGGGGACGTTGGACAACATGACCTTTTTCGAGAGGTTCGACAAGGGTAATACGGGAACAAAAACATCCTGAACAGTCAACCCACACTCCACTAAATGATTGACCATTTCAACTTCTTTCAGAAAGACAACCATTGCTTTATTCATTCTAGAAGCAGACATGATGTTTTGTGTACCTATTTCTCTGCCAATAGCGACCAACACATTCTCAATAGACACTGATCCATCAGCCGGCATGCACTTACACGCATGCCGAGCAGACAAACCGGAAAAAACATCGGAGTTTGACCCCATTTCTATCAGCTATGCTGACAGAAGTCAAAACTCCGACTCTCTGTCCTCTAATCTAAAGCGGTATTTAAAAGAAACAAGCCCAGAAAGGAAGAAAAAGTTTGAAACTCACTCAAGAAGACCGCCACACACTCTTCCGCTCACACGCTTCCCACAATCACTCCGCACATGCGCGCACACGAGAGAGAGAGAGAGAGAGAGAGAGAGATCAGTGGGCATTTCCCATTTCCGGGGAGGAGGAACAGGACGGAAAGAAGGGGAAGGAGGAGAGACAAGAGAGAGAGATCAGTGGGCATTTCCCATTTCCGGGGAGGAGGAACAGTACGGAAAGAAGGGGAAGGAGGAGAGACAAGAGAGAGAGAAGTATCTCGGGGCTCACCAGCTCCGGATCACAGCTCCGACATTGCATTTCTAAGCCAGCAACCTCCAGTAGGTGTCCCAGAGCTTCTGGGCGAAGGCAAACGGGCGGTCGTGCTAGCCAATGGTCAGCGAGCGGAAGCGTTGGCACTTCTGCTCGTGTGTCCGGCTGACCCATTGCAGGCGTACTTCAGGAGGTTCTCTGTTGGTAACTGCTGCGTTGCGAGTTGGGCTTCCTCGGACAACAGTAGTATTAACCGGACCGCCCACTCAGACATCTACAGGCCCCCGCCATTCTCAAAGAGCTCCAGGAAGGCCTCCGGATGGTCTTGGGGCCCCATCTTGACCAGTAGAACATGGGGAAGGGTAGTTTTGGGGTCCTGGGTTGTGGCGGAAGCACCCTCCTGGTGCAGCAAGCTCCGGAGCATCTGCTGGTCCTCTGCAATAAACTGCTGCTCCTTTTCTATGCGCAGCTCAAGGAGGTCCTGATGTTGTGTGTAGTGAATGCTGGCGAGGGTCTTGAAGAGGAAGCGGGAGACGGCAAATCGAACTCAAACCATATTTATTTTGAACCGCAAAATAGGCTTTTCAGCACATCTCTCAATAATCAGCATACACAGCTTAACACAGTCTCGGGGTGTGTGTGGTTGCTCTCTCACTGGCATCTGGCTCGCTCTTAAATCTGTCTCCAACACTCACTGCAATGACAAACAGCTGTTAGAGACAATCATTGCCAGGTGATGATCCTTACCATTCCCATCCCCTGATCTTGCTCTCCATTCACAAGCCTGCGCTCAACCATCCCCTCACCACAGCATAAAAAAATCATATAACATTTTCTGTGCAAAATGAAAATATATATATATATATATATATAAATAAAAATATACTTCATTTTCTTTAGGCAAAATATATTTTTTTCTTTTTCTTTTGGCTTTTATGAAATATTACCTGGACATGTTTTTCACATGTTTCTTCGCTTCGAGTTAGAAATTCACCCTTAAATACCCCTGTCGACCTCAACATTCTGTACTTGACCAGAGCCTGGTAAACTTGATTTTAAGTCTCACCTTGTCACCCACATTCCTCTTCTCCAACCTTCTTTTCTTCTCCTATCTTGAACTTCTGTCTTGCCCTCTTCCCTTGCAGTACATGATAAACTGACTCAACATGCTCAACTGACTCAACCTAAAACCTGCACACACACACAGCACTGCAGAGTCCAACTCAGCAGGTCATCAGAAGAATCCAAAATGCACTTTTCTTCACTGCTTCCATGGAGAGTAGAGGAAAAGTAAAAAATAAAAAATAAAAAAATTTAATTATATATGATTGAAGGTCAGAGAGAGGGAAGGGGTTTCTTGTATGTCCTGAAGCTGCTCTGCACAGAATTCCCTCTTTTCAACACAAGTTCAACTTGGCATTTTGAATTGTTGTTTTCCAGTAAAACATATCTAAACATCATTAAATCAAGTTTACTTGAGAAGAAAAGTTGTGTAAGATGTGGAGAAGTTTATTTTTCTTACCCCATTGGCAAAATATTTTTTCTTTGTTTTAAGAATAATTATAACTAAATTTATGAAGGTTTATGCTTGAACAAAAATAAAGTGCTAATGGTGTCTTGACATCGCCTTGATAAAGGAAAAAGGAAAAGTAAGGTTTAAGTTCCTTTAGCTCTCTCTCTCCCTCTCTCTCTCTCTCTCTCTCTCTCTCTCTCTCTCGCTCTCTCTCTCTCCTAGTAAGAGTTCCAGCTTAAATGGGAACCAAATGTTTGTTTAAGGCTTTCCTCAGTGCGAGTGCACTGTTTGTATATTGAAGCGGCTGGAATGTCTCCACCGGCTGCCAAGCTATTCTGTGGGCGGCTCACAGATCCTTGTGGCCCTCATTTCACTTCACATCTGAGCCCATCTCCTTGCACTGAGGGGATATATTTACACCTTATTCGGGAGATGGGTGTTATGACAACAAATATCATCACTGCGTCACGGCACCCTCAAGGTGTTTGTGGGTGTGTTGTGTGGAAGCATCTGCTTGAATGGAAAATGCAGTTATCTCCTTGAGGATTCCCTCTTTGCTGCAGCAAAAATTGTACAGATGGTCACTAAATAAACTGTCTTCATTGCAAAAACACTTTTAATTAATCAGCATTTTAGCCATTTTACAGTAAAATATAAAACAAGATAAATCAAAGTTAAAATACTTTCTCCTTTCCCAACCTCATCATTAGTAGGTTGGTTTCCCCCAAAAATGTAAACACTGTGGCACTATCAAAACATTGCTGTTTCTTTGAGCATACCAACCACCCCAACATAGCAACATTGGCTCTATCAATAGAGCGCAACAGTCAGGTTCCCGAAAGTAAAAATCCCATTCATATTTTCCATAGTGTCAATGATATACTGTATGCTTCTGCTGAATCAATCAGTCCTCATTACTTCAACTTCAATATTTAAAAATGGTGTTTAAAAGTGAAGTTCCTGGCGAACAACTGCCCAACCTGTGGTCCAGCAGAGAAAGATCTACCAGTCAGAGAACTGAGGCCTGAAGAACTGAAGAAAGCTCGCCAAACATGCCTGGAAGCGACCTCCCTTGACGCACTGTGAATGGCGCAAATAAGTCGATCTCCCTTCACCCACAAACTACTTGTACACCGGTCAGCCACAACATTAAAACCACCTGCCTAATATTGTGTAGATCCCTCTCGTGCTGGAACTAGCTGAACAGTCAAAGTAATATTTCATTTAAACAAAAATACACAAACACAAATTCACACACGGCAGCTGCATGTGACTCTCTCTCTCCCGAACTGCCGCATCTGGCTGCATTTATCCCTCTCCTCGGCTGATTAACCCGATTGCCACCCCCACAACACAACAGCCTTGTAAATTTTTTTTAGATTTTCAAATACTTTTTTGCTTCAAAACAAAGTTTGTAATGTTGTGATTCACCTTGGAGCTAGTTGGTTTGGTTCATGGCTCAGAACACTTTCATGAAGATTTTATGAGAAGTCTTTGGAAGAAATTAATGGGAAAAGTACTTCCGTAACCCTAATGGTTATGCTCTATTGCCACAGTTTGGGGCAGGGCTATTTGTTTGGTGACCAATGGAAGATGGAGGGGGTGAGAGTATTGCTTTAGCTTTGACATGTTTCAGAGAATATATCTTTAATTTATTTTATATTCTTACCCAATTCTTCTTTTATATTCTTCTTGTTTGAAGCATAAATTTAAGAAATATTCTCCAAAAACAAGTCTTATCTTTCACAATTTTGCTTCTCAAGTGAATTTATCTTGATTTTGCGATTGTGAAGATACATTTTACTAGGAAACATGACAAAATTACTCGGCGTCTGTACACAAAACATTGTTTTGTATGGACAGTGCTTTTGCATTTTGGGTTGTCTTGAGTAAACATACACTTCTGAGTTGTTTGTGTTTAGACTAAATCACTGTATTTTCTTTGTTGCAGGGAAGGCTTGTGTCATTAAATGCCTGCTGGCCATCCATAAGATCTTCCGAGAGAACGATCCGGCCAATATCTTCAACAACCTTTACATTACAGACTACTCTGTCTGGATCCAGAGGGTCAAGTCAGTTCAGTTGCTTGAGTCTGCCAACCCAAAATTACGTTTTTTTTTTTTTTTGTTTTGTTTTTTGTAACAAATTGAACTGGAGTCAGTATCAGATTTTCAGCTAATTATACAGAGTTCATGAATCCCTGTTGTGAGCTCAATTGCACATTCATTAAAGCAATAAGCCACGAGGGGCCATGCATTACAGTCATTTCACTACAGGTAAGGAGTGTTTTTTGACACAATACAAAATTGAGTGTCTAAAACCACATTAAGTATGGTAAAATTGCAGTAAAGCACTTTTTCTTGCTTGTTGCTTTTATGGAACTGGCTCTTGCAATATGACAAAAGACACCGATGTTCAATATGTCGTTATATTCATTGTTAATAATAATCAGAATAAACTGTTCTACTGCCAAGTTAAGTCATTTTTTATGTTTAAAAAATTCCATTATACAACAAATGAGCAAACACCACATTAAGACATCAACTTTGCAATTATAGTTGAGTGGAGACTTGTAAGACAACAAAAGAACAGAAAGTGGAATAAAATACAATACAATTATACCTAAGCCAAAATGAGGTCATTCCACAGCTTTCCAATATGCTCAGTAACTTGGTGGCGATCTTAGGGGCTCTTCAGAGTGCTGAATACAATATCGTGCTACAAAAAAGCTAGATGCAGCACAAAGAATGGAATAGAACACAGGTGTCTCGAGACACATTTTTTAAGTTAAGATCTTTTAACTTGACCCGGCATCTAAAAGCTATGGTGTTCCTGGGTGAGATGCTGAAGAAGAAGAAAGACAGCTTCCGGATGCAGTGGTTTCTGATGCAAAAACATGTTTGGTGCGTACGTCCCCTTATTAGAAATCTTTAAGATACAAGTAATAAAGTTTATTGGCATAACTGTAAGGTGTTTATGGTTGCTAAGAAACATAACTTGCCCCATTAATTTCAACTAATGAGTGGCAAAATGTGTGCATATATTGTCTATTTAAAATGACTTCAAACACGGATCATCCAGAAAGAATTTAGTGTCTGCTATTTTTTAGCAGATTCAGATGTGTCGCATTCAATCAGAATGCTTTTTGAGTTTACTTTCTGCTAGTTAAACAGAACTATAGTGTCTTAACTCGATTCACGTTGAGTGGTATTGCAGTCACGATCTCTGCTCGACATATTTTGTAATCACTTGGATGTTTAAAATGTGAACTACAGCCAGTGCATAATTCGGTAATGAGCTATACTCTGTTTCTTGGCCAGTGTTAAGCTTAAAGTTGTATGCTTGTCTAAAAGAGTACAGCTGAAAAATGTACATATGAAGTTTAAGGCCCTGTGCCCAGACATGATAAATGTCCTGTGGGGATTAGACCGAATTTTTGCAGTTTCTTTTTTTGCCAAAGTGCAAATTTTCTGGCCCTGACAGCTAATTAATAATAGATGTGTAAAATGGCTGGGCTTTGAGTTGCAGTGTGCCTGTTTTCTCAATGAGACAAAAGAAGAAAATGAGAAAAAGAGAGACAGAAAGCAAGGTGAGTACAAAGACTCTTTGGCTTTGTTCAGACAGGCAGCAAACATTTGATGTTTTGAGGGGTGCATTTAACCGAAATCCATTAAATTGTTTGTAGTCTGAAGAGCACAAAACAAATCCATATGTGGTTTGAAGCCTGATAAGATGTGACATTTTGGAATGCGTCTCCGTTGAATGGTCAGATCGGATTGCAGGTAGTTTTTCATCATTCAGCACATATATACACACACACATACAAAGTGTAACATCATACAAAGTGTGCAGTATTGTATGGTGTCACTCATTATCGCTAAATCTTCAAATGTTTTTAGTTGTTCGCAGTCTGAACATAAAAAAAACAACAACAACACATATTCAAATACGCTAAAAAAATAATACATAAAACCAGATGTGGTTTGAAATTAGATAAAAGGAACATTCTGGGTCCAATACAAGTTGAGGTCAATCGACACTATTTGTGGCATAATGTTGATTACCACACACTCAAATAAGGATATCGACTCGTCCCATCTTTTCTTAAAAAAAAACATAAAGTCAAAAATATATAAAAAAGGTTACAGTGAGGCACTTACTGAATGGGGGTAAATGGGGCCAATTTTTGGAGGGGTTAAGGCAGAAATGTGAAGCCTAAAATGTAAATAAAACACCTACATTTATTCTTCTGTTAAAACATAAGAATCATTTGAGCGGTATAATTGTTTAAATGTAAAACTGATTCATTAAAATAGTTTTACTCCATAGAAATTAATTGTAATTTTGAAACATTTAAAATCATGACCACTCACATGAGATGAAGGTTCCAGTCATATCAGTAACCCTATAAAAGCAGTTTTATTCTATATGGAGAGGGTCCCCTCGTGAAGGCCGCCATGTTAGAATCACATGGCCAGCCGAATCCTATTCCCTAATCTCAGTAGCCACCCTGTTATTGGACACTTTACACATGGATTGAATTAATAATGGCTGACTGTGAATAGTAAATTTCTACAATGACACCGGCAACTGAAACTATTGCGTTTGAATGTTGCTGCATCCATGCCCCTAGGTGTCAGTGTAAATTCAAGACGACATTAACACGAAAATTACTGAGTGCACTTTTAAATTATCGCTTACCAGGATTACAGTGTTTACCGCATTACGGCAGCAAAGATTAAATAAATGATTTAGAAGCAATTTTATCACACTAAAATCATTGTGACAAACATTTATTAAGTCTCGTGACTATACTGTTGAAACATTGAGTGCTTTAACGTTTACGGATTGGCCCCATTCACTTCCATTGATTTAAGGAAAGGAGGGACAAGTCCAAATAACTTTCTGTGGTTATCAACATTTTGCCACAAATGCTGTCGATTGAGCTTAACTTGTATTAAACAGAATATTCCTTTAAATCAGATTTCAGGTAATATCTTGGTGTCCAATCTACTGTCCAATTCTTCCACACAACACAAAAGCAGATGTTAGGCAGAATGTTAGAGAGTGACTGAAATGTGAAAGGAAAATGGCCTCAAAATTGTTCGATTGTTCAGCCAAATGTTGATTATAAAATAGTTTAACTTTTTTCTCTGAATCTGAGCATAGTTAAGCCAAACTGTCCTGTGTCAGATCACAGAGGCCCAAATCTCAATTTAGCCAAAATGTGTAGTTACAGTGTTTTGGCTTTGCAGTGCAGCAAAGTCCACAGAGAACCGTGTACTCTAGTTCTACTGTCAGTGTGCAGTAAACCTCAATGTGGCTTGCATGGGCATATGAGTAATGTAAATGAAGAAGCCGAAGGGTAAACAAGGCAAAGCACTGTCCCTTTATTCTTTCCCCTCAGAAGTGTGGCCATCCAAGCTGTGTCTGCTTGAGGGCCCAGATCGATCACTAAATGCATTATCTGAGCCACCAGCAGCATTGAACACTTGTGTTGCTCTTTTCCTCTTCATCTTCTGCACTTTGAGTAGAACAAAAGAAAGCACAAACTGGAGTGTCTTTGAAAGGTGCTGCTTGCAGAATTTACGACAGCGCTCTACTCCTGTTGTTCTCTTAGTCATACTTGCCTCAAGGCGTTTGACACCTCTCAACATCGTGCTGAAAATTGATTTCCAGTTTGCATCCTTTTAGAGTGTCTTTAGTCCACTTGAAAGAGTGCTGCAAACTTTCTCTTTTAGATCAGACAAAGCCCCTCTTGTCATGGGAAGTGACTGCAGGAGACTCGCTCCTCCTTTCATGTGCTGGAGCTTTTGATCAAATCCCCACTGCCTGGGTTTGTGTAGACAACTCCCTGTTATCACAGGAGGTTTGTTGTGACAGCATTTCCAACATCAGACATCTCCCCTGTCAGATTATTTAAACAATGATCTATTCCAAGGTTGCTCCCAAATGGACACCCCAGTTCAGTTAAGTGAGTAATCTTTGGCTATGTTCATACTGCAGCAGAATGCAGTTGTCAGATCTGTTTTAGGCGATTTCATGTTCATCATTTTCCAAAATATTAAGTAATTGAGAGCTTTTTCTAAACACTCAATTTTAGTTAGAGGCAGATGCTGTTCTGGTGTAGATGAGAGGCACAATGTAGCAAAATTAATGCATTTTTAAATGAAATCATATTAGTGTGGACGTGGCCAGACACCCAGTCTACACTGGACACGAGCGGGACGATGTGTCAAAAGCAATAGAACCCATAATAATCAATAATGCTGAAGCGTCCACTGTGGCGAATCGCGGTGCACCGACAGTGAACGGGTGTCCCGTTCCATTTTGCGCTGCACGTCCTTGCGCTACTCCTGCCAACAACACAAATAAAAGGTTTAGAACTTTCGTGCCGCATCCAGTGTAGACAGCCTCAAGCCGATGCATTGCGTCAAAGGATGCGCCCGGTGTAGACAGGGTCTTAGAGTGCTAAATATGTTCACACACAGTTCTGTTATAAATGAGAGCGACAGCCACATTGTATATTCTATTCTATAAATGAAATGACTCTGAATTTTGAGTGTGAGTTCAGTTAACATGTGCTGTGTGAACTGAACTGAATGCATTTTCGGCATTGGTTTAGAGCTTGATTCGCCAAGTGTATTATACACAAATTAGGTAATGCCGCAAACACGGCCGTCTTGCATGCTTGTTTTGATATGCTCTCTCCACCACGGTGATCCAGACACCTGAATCGGCTCTTTAAAATGCTGAAAGTGTGCTCGTCTACAACACACTGTAATGCATTTCTCCATCATTTGATCACAATTTGATGAATCTTTGTTGCCATGATCAATAGAAATTGTACACAATAATTAAAGGGATAGTTCACCCAAAAATTTACATTTTAGAAGAGTATCTCAGCTCTGTAGGTCCATACAATCCATGTGAATGATTACCAGAAATCAGAAACCAAAAATGACAAAGTCAGCATAAAAGTAACCCATATAACTCCAGTGGTTAATTCCATATTTAACTATATTATGAAGCAATATGTATAAGTGAGAAATAGTTTATTATTTAAGTCCTTTTTTACTATCAATTTCCAACTTTGACCAGCCCTAACCAGTATGGTGGCTGAATGTGAAAGTTAAATCACTTAGATTTACAGTAAAAAAAAACTTTAATATTGATGTTTCTCACCCACACTTATATCACTTCAGAAGATATAGATTTAACCACTGGAGTATTATGGATTACTTTTATGCAACCTTTATGTCCCTTTTGGGCCTTCAAAGTTCTGGTCACCATTCACTTGCATTGTGAGGACCAACAGAGCTGACATATTTTTTTTAAAAATCTTTGTTTGTGTCCCGCAGAAGAGAGAAAGTCATACACATCTTGAAGCAATGCAACATATGAGACATGTAACCTTTGTACATTTGGCAAATATATGTACTGTACATAGTGTATATATTATGGTGTGCATGTTTCCCTTTGTCCCTTTAACTCCATATAGAAATGTATGATATACCTTTAAGAAATGTTAGAACTACTTTCACCTGACAGGAAGTAGTTACCATCAGGTATAGAGGGAGCCACCATGGCACTGGAAAGAGGCCTGTTGTTTGTTCAGTGAACTTTGAAGACATGGATCTCTGAAGATTTTGGATTATTGTTTCACAGATGTACTTTATCCACAAGAGCTTGCAAACAGGATTGTACTAAAAGCACATAGGACTGTACATACATGGGTAGGCACACTGGGCACTTATTGAATACTCTGAATGGACAGCACCAGAGATTCTAAAGTACTCTATTCGTTTACTTGGACTGAGATTATTTTATTGTGTATGTTTATATTGTTCTGTGTGTAAATAATTAATATTGTACACTGTAGTTTTGTTTAGTCCCTTGGTTTGTCTCACTTTTTTGCACACACACACACACACACACACACACTCAGTTAAGATCAGTTCCCCATCTTGTTTGTGTGTAACTCGGTTGATATGGCTGATCGTTACAATATTTAAAACAAGATATCTTTGCTTGAAAAGCAAAATAATGCGGAAACAGAGAAATCATATTAAAATTATATTTAGTTAAAACAGTTATACATTTTGTGCTGGACAAGAGTGCACAGTAGTGGTCCACCTGTTTAAGCTGCGTTCACACTGCCAGCGACATGCAGCGTCAAAACTACCTAATCTCATTCATTTTCAATGAGAGCTGGCGACTGTTGGTGACCGGATGTGAGCGTGTCCAGCAATGTGACAAAGTTGAAAAATGTTTTACTTTATGCAAATGAAGAGCGACTTTCTGGAGCAACAGCCAATACAAGAGTTGAGGACAAGATAGTAGAGCTTTTTTTTATGTTCATGTGGGACTATAATTACAACAACCAATATTCTTTATTTTATTTTATTAATAAAACATATATTTGTTACATATTTTATGTACTGTATATAAATGTAATTATATAAATTTTATAGACAGGGTGCATGGGGTGGGGTCCTTCATAAATTCACAGTATGCCCACCTCTTCAGACACTATTACACTACTGCTGTGAATGTAGTTTTTGTGGGATCTCTGGATTATAGATGTTATCCAGTCCCTCTGTGGCAGCAGTTCCTCTTCAAATCTCTTATCGCCCGCCAGACGTGATCAGCTGTAGGAGATGAATGTTGAGTTTAATGAACGCTGCCCCTGGGGGGATGATTTATAACAGCTCTCTGCAATCCAACCAGCTTTCTCATTTTCAAGTCCCTTCTGACTGTCGGAATCTCGTGCCCAAATTTATGGTGTCTTAAAGACTTCAAGTGTGATATAAACCACTGTACAGGATGGCAACAAAACAAAGGGGATTGGGTTGAACACTCCTCTTTCTGGTTGTTTGACTGATACAGCTCCATGAATCCACCTCTGTCACATTGATAGCAGCACGTCTGACAAGCAGCCACATCGCTCAGTGCTATGACGGATTGGTGGAATAGTAGCAGGCAACTTGTTTAATTTAGTGCACTTCTAGTGGCACCAAACTGAATTGCAATCTGTTTGTTTGAACTACCCAACTGGGACCAACACAACAACATTGGCTCAACCAATGGTGTATGAGTTGCAAGCTGGACTACATGTTTGGTTGACCAATGGCAGATGCCTGAAACTTGATCAGCTCTTTAAGACCCTGTTTACACCTGGTATTAAGATGTGTCTCAGGTGATCCGATTACATGTGTTCAGGCAAGACACATTGCTGTTTAAACCTGGTTGCTTAAATATTATTATATTATTATTACATCCCTTCTAACAGCGAAATTCCGTGGGCGAATATGGCATGGGCGGTAGTTGAGCGCATGTGAAACCAGCAAAAATATAATTGGAAAAACAGCCTTTTTTTAATGCTGCACTTTATACTCCATGAGACTTAAAGGAATATTCCGGGTTCAATACAAGTTGAACTCAATCAACAGCTTTTGCGACATAATGATGACTACCATGAAACATTATTTAGACTAATTTCTCCTTTTCATCTTCAAAAAAGCTAAAATCTGGGTTACGGTGAGGCACTTACAATGGAAGTAAATGGGGCGTTTTTGAGTGTTTAAACAGAAATGTGAAGCTTATAATTTTCTAAAAGCACTTATATTAATTCTTCTGTTAAAACTGTAAAGTTGTTTAAATTGTCATTTTTACAGTCATTTTAGGGCTTTAGGGTTTGCTTGCATTGCATTTTCATGACAACAAAGTTGTAAAATTGGCTATAGCTTTACACAGAAATGGTTAGTTAACGATTTTATTATACTAAAATCATATTAACACACACATTGTTTACATCTTGTGGCAATACTTTTGAAATAGTGAGTATTTTAACGTTTACGGATTGGCCTCATTTCACTTCCATTGTAAAGTAAGTGCCTCACTTAGAAAAGGCAGGATGAGTCGTTTTTTGTACTAATCAATATTATGTCACAAATGCTGTTGATTGAGCTTAACGAGCATGAGCATTGAGCATGGAATATTCTTTTAAGTTCAAAAGAAACTAAAATTATATCCTTGTCCATTGTGAATATTCAGTAGCTGTGTTCGAAGCACAGCCCACACAGGGGTCACGCCAAACCAAGCAACTTTGTATAGGTCAGTGTGGCGATTTCGCCTGTCAAAATTAACCAAACTTTAACTCGAGGTGAAATCAGCATGAGGAAATTCTTTGCCACCGGAAGTTTATCACACCAGATTCACAAACGTGTAAATTCCCATTGAGATGACTTCGCCCATGGAATTTCGCTGTGCAAAGGTATGTGTGACCGTGCAATTACAGCTGCCACAATTAAAAATTAAAAAACAAAAATAATTTTCTTAATTAGTATTTGTCTTCTTTTCCAGTAAAAAAAATCGTATGTGGTTCCATCAAACCCCTAAGGCAGAGCAATCCATTACACTCATAATCAAGTAGCCAGAGTGCAGATCTCTCTGATTGTGTTCAGGTTCTCTTTTCAGTGTGATTCCAGTATGCTGTGCCTGGCTCAGAGATTTAGTTCCAGACTTTTTTTTATACTTTTTTTTCTCCTATCCAGCATTCGAAATCATTCCAGTGACTTGACTCCTCAGGCAGTTCAGAAACTAGATAAGATAAGGTGTAACTTACTGTTTCACTAACTGCAATGGAACTGTTGTCTAATGGCGCTTTGCTTTCCAGTTTCCCTTTGTGTTCAAATTCCTTAATTGGGTCAGTTGGATTCTGAACAGCAACCATGGCAACCTGTTCCAGGTGAGCTTAAAGGGATAGTTCACCCAAAAAAGAAAATTCTGTCATCACTTTCTCTTACTCATGTTGTTTCTCATTTGTATGGCTTTCTTTCTTCCATGGATCATAAAAGGAGACATTAGGAAGAATGTTAGCCTCAGTCACCATTTACTTTCATTGTGTTGAAAAATGAGTGTGAGTAAAAGATAACAGAATTTTCATGTTGGGGTGAAATATACTTTTTAGTCAGTCTTTTGATGGGATGAACAATTATCTTTCTCCAACAGAGAGAAATGGCATGATGTTGCAGCATTGACTGGAGCATCAATGCTGCAACATTCTGCAGTTTCTCTCTGTTCCAAGTGTATTTCTTAAGGGACTCAGGTCCCCTAGCTTGAGGGAATGGAGGCCTCCAGAGGCCACAGGGGTCAGGGGTTTCGTAAAGCTTTGCGGTCAGTTACCCCCAAAGTGGACGTTACTGTTGTCAGTTAGCATTAAATCACAACTGAGTAAAGAGGTGTGGGAAACTAGTTTTTTTTGTCACTTTTTGCTTCAGTAGCTAAGTGAATTGTGAAAGCCCCCTCTGGAATTGAGGGAAATCAAGCTTAAAAGGTCTCTGTTTGGTATTTGTGCTTTAATAGTACTGTTTAGGTTCACAGATTGCTGTTCATATGGGTTTAGATGGCATTAAGTTTGACTGTGACCTTTATGGTTTTGTGGCCTGACATTTTGCCAGCTTGCAATGCACGTTTTTTTTTTTTAAAGGAATTGTCTGATAGGGTAAACAAATTTTGGTGGAAGTAATTTATCTTGCTCATACTTGTGCTACGGACATGAATTATACCTCAAATCATGAGGTGTGTGTTTACTTTTCTAAGTGATTGCACTTGGGATTGTTGGCAAAAAAGACTTGAACGGGGGACCAGAACCAGAGTTGTGGTGGGACCAGAACCAGAGTTGTCTTGGGCCAGAAAGCAATGTTCTGGGTCCCTGCCAAGATACTGACAGCTAACCAGAAAAAGAGACACTAAAAGCAACTTAGAACACCTTAGCAACTACCTAGCAACATTCTGGCAACCACCCACAGCACTGTAGCATCATGGTGTTGAGTTTTGCATGGACAAACATATCTCGCATTTTCTCCAGAAAATGTACAAATCTATTTTTTTGGTTGATGTTTCGCTGGCCAATAAGTTTTAGGCACCTTGCTTACTGTACACCATCTGGTGGGGTTCCCGGTTACTTAATATCATAATTAAATATTGTCCTCCTATAATCTAGAGTAAAATATATCTGAAGTATATTCCCATTCATATTTTAGACAAAGAACATTAATTTGTTCAACCATGACTTCCTGTTTCACATGGGTATAAATATGAGGTAACACACAGGCCAAATTCCCTTAGTCATCATCACAGTGGGCAAGACCAAAGAATAAAGTTATGATGTGCAGCAAAAGGTTGTTGAGCCTCACAAAATGGGAAGTGGCTATAAGTAAATAGCTAAAGCATTGAAAATACCCATTTCCACCATCATGGCAATCAACTGGAGATGTTTTTAATCGGCCTGAAAGAGGTTGTGTGTCTCTATTGTCTCCACACATGGTGAGGATGGTTCAAGTGGTTTGAGTTCTCCAAGGATCACAGCTGCAGAAGTTGTTTGGGAGGATTTCTAGAAAAAAAGCCTCTGCTCTCATCCAACAACAAACTCATGTGTCTTCAGTTTGCCAGAACCTACTGGAACTTCAAATGGGACTGGGTTCTATGGTCAGAGGAAACAAAAATAGAGCTTTTTGGCAGGAAACATCAGAGATGAGTTTGGCACACTCAGAGTGGTAGCCATATGGAAAAGTACCTCATGCCCATGGTTAAATATGGTGGTGGATCTTTAAAGTTGTGGGGCTGTTTTTATGCCAGAGGTCCTGGACACCTTGTTTGGATACATGGCATCATGGACTCAGATAAAAAATCAACACCTGATTGCCTCTGCCAGAAAGCTTAAAATGGGCTTTAGTTGGATATTCCAGCAGGACAATGATCCAAAATACACAAAAAAATCCAAACAAAAATAGTTCACCAACCACAAAATCAAAGTTCTGCCATGGCCATCCCAGTCCCCTGACCTGAACCCCATAGAAAATGTGTGGTGAACTGAAGAGGAGAGTCCACCAGCGTTGACCTCTGAATTTATAGGATCTGGAGAGATTCTGTATGGAGGAATTGTCTCAGATCACTTGCCATGTGTTCTCCAACCATATTTATAATAGGAGAAGACTCAAAGCTGTTATTTTCGCAAAGGGAGGTTACACAAAATTTTGAATAAAAGAGTGCCAATAATTGTGCAATACATATATTTGACAAAAATATTAGTTTTGTGATAAGACTTGTGTAGTGTTTGGAATTGTTTGATCTATCTATTTGAGGATAGATTTTTGTGAATATTTTGAATGAAAGGCCAGACGGAAACAGACACATTTTTCACCCTTTTCTCATATTTACCAAGGGTGGCAATATTTTTGGCCACCACTGTATGTTATGTATTTATTATACTGAAAAGTAATAAAGAAATCTTCAATTTCTTGTTACATGATTTCTATGGTCATGATTTCTAATAGTCCCCTCTGAACTTTTTACACTGTTCTTTTTGTGACTGTAGGTAGAACTGTAAGGAATAGACTTGTTTAATTGTGGATCAGAGAGAGAGAGAGAGAGAGAGAGAGGGGGGATTAAAGTGTCCCGCTGGTGTGAGGAAAGTGATCTTGGTCTTAGAGCTCACGCAGATAAGTGGATCATATTCACTCTGTGTGCGGTTTGTGCCATTTCAACACTTTGACTCATATAGTCAGTCTGGGCTGTGTTGATGCTAGCTGTCCTACAATGTTAATTACCTCACATTTCTCTATTATTGTGACATCCAAGACATTCAATGGAACAATGCAGCCAGTGTATATATTAAGCTAATATTTGATTGAATTTTATTGCTTTTGTTTATGTGTGGTGTCCCTATAGCTCGACTGGTAGAATGTGCAATTATCAATGCCAATGTCAATGGTTAGATTCCCTGGGAAATAAAAGTACCACTGAAAGTCACTGGAAATGTGCATTTGTTATAGGACTTTATAGAAATGTGTTCAGCTCCTTATAGGTGAAGTAAGTAGCAACACCAAACTACCTTTTTATTAAGAGCTGTTTTGAAACAGAGCGGTTTCCTCAACTTGCCAATGGTTACTCTAAAAGATAATGCCGCCTTAAACTCACTTTATAGGTTGAGTCAATGTTGCTGAGAAGGGCCGGTCAGAATGCTCAAACAATGTTTTGATAGCGTTACAGAGGCTCCATGTTTACATGTTTTGGAGACATGGTATTTTCTCCCCAATTTGGAATTCCCAATGTGCTCTAAGTCCTTATGTTGGCATTGTGACTCTCCTCAATCCGGGTGGTGGAGGACAAATCTCAGTTGCCTCTGCATCTTATCATGCGGCTTGTTGAGCGCGTTACCGCAGAGAACTAGCGCATGTGAAGGCTTCAAGATAACTAATGTTAGCAAATGGAACCTTATTGTATAGTGTTACCAAAATACTTAAGGAATTTCAAATGGTGTACTACCATTATAAATGTTCTTTGAGACTAATTATCTTGTTCAATACGCAGGGGTACATTTCATCTTTACAAGTCCTTGACGTATATCTTAAGAGCTTAATGAAGAAGCAGTCCTAGCACTTTGTTTGAAGTAGATGAGTAATTCACAAGTTCACCCTGTCTCTCCTGACATAAAGGTCTCTCCACTATTGTCTCAAGCTGCCTCTAGTGAGTCTTTGTCATGGCAGGCTTGTTTTTATTTCCCCCTTCTTCCAACCTTGAAAAGCCGCCCCTTTTCGGTTAAGACAAACCACAACAGTGCCATCGTAATGACTGAATTGTATACAACATTATCCTTCTCCCCAAAAGGGGCCTTTGTTTCCACTGCAAGCATGCATTCTCTCACCACAGAAATGAAGGAGGGGAGGGGTAGAGAGATGCAGGGAAAACAAGTAAGCCTCTACAATGTTACTCAATAATGGCTTCACACGGGGGGGGGGGGGGGAGGAATACCTCAAATGTTTGATGTGCCGCCGCTGCTCTTGGACTTCCACCTACCACATCTCTCCAGGAAGAGCCTAAAAGTTTTATTGACCTTCTCACAGTTTCCATGGCTGTGGTTCACAGCGAACCCATGGCACTTCTAGAGGATTTATGTGGGTGCATTTTAGAGATGACCAATGGCCAATGGTGATTTCAGGCCATTTCTACAAATAGCCAATTTGTCAAATTTGCAGGGGAAAACACCATGAAAATGTTTTACATTTGTCATTTAAGCATATCACTTTCATGTTGAAAATCCATTCACTATAGACTGAATAGACTGACATGCATTATTTTGAAATATTGTTTATAGATTCCTTAAGATCCCAAAAGTAGTTGAGTCTTTACGCCACAATTGGTCTTTGCATTAGTCATTTACATTAGATAACAAAATATCAAACCAAGTAGTATCATCAAACAAATGATGCTAGAGTTTTTCTCAGAACTAACTTTCCAGCCATATTTGCTTTTATGTTTAACAGACTGGTGTCAAGATAATTTTTGGATGTATTGAGTCAGTTCACCTCAAGTTCTCACAGATGTCTAAGGAAAGTAACCACAGATGTACGGTTTTTCACATTAACTATAGGCAAGTTTAACAATCAGGGAGTCAAAATATATGTCTGTATTTCATACAGTGCATCTATTATTTTATAATTAATTTTTGTTAAATTGTTTTAAGAAACATGTGCTTGTGCTATGTTTCTCTAAAACTATTACTAATTGGTTTATTGTTTGGATAATCTACTGCAATGAAATTCATAGATGTTTAAGTGTGGCTTAAAGGGATAGATGTGGACCCAGATGTGGATGACTTTCTTTCTTCTGCAGAACACACATTATGATTTTTAAAAGAATATTTCAGTTCTGTAGGCCCATATAATGCAAGTAAATGGTTGCCAAAATGTTGACACTCCAAAAAGCACATTAAGGCATCATAAAAGTATTCAATATAGCTTCCGTGTTCTAATCCATATCTTCAGAAGTGATCTGATTGATGTGGGTGAGAAACAGTTGAGTCCTTTTTTGCTATAAATTCTTCCCATTAGGGGGCGATATGCATAAAGAATGTGAATCACCAAAATCTCAAGAAGAACAAAGTGAAAGTAGAGATTGAATGAGCAGAGAAGATAATTTATAGTATAAATTGACTTCTATATTGATCTGTTTCTCACTCACACCTGTCATATCGCCTCTGAAGTCATTGATTTAACACATCTGGGATGGCATAAGGGTGAGGAAATTATGAGAGAATGTTCATTTTTGTGTGAACTATTCCTTTAAGTGTCAATACTTTTTGGGCCTTTGTATTTAAATAGATGCTGTTTCTAAATTTGCTTTTCCCAACCTGGTCTCATAGAATCCCTTTACCATACTTACATTTTTGCAAAATTATGTATGCATGGCTTGTTGTACATAGCAGTTTTCTTGTGAAATGAACTCTAGGGCTGCAACTAACGATTATTTTTTACAATTGATTAATCTATCAATTATTAGAACGATTATTCAACTATTCGGGCGATTATTGCGGCAATTAATCATTAGCTCTTAACTGACTATTCAACTTGTGCCTGACTTAAAAGGTTGTATTAAATGTGCTTACTAACAATAAAGAGGACAAAATAATCTTTTAAAAATACCTCTGAATGACATTGACTAAATTATTGGGGAAAAACTACTTGGATTTGTATTTTTGATGTGTATTTTTTCCACTTGTTCATACTTCTGCCAGTGCAGTAAAGACAAAAAATATCATATTCAACATAAATGATCTAAAAGCAAGTGTAAATATCGTATATGTTGCTTCTCGTGTAAATGTATCTTGTTTTAAGGATTTTTCTATATTTTAAAATATTTAAATATTAAAATCAATTAAATATTATATTCAAAATTCTCAAATAATATTTTTTTCTTCTGCAGTGTAGCTGCTAAAATAAATGTACATAAGGAGTTTTAGACATTTATATTGAAAAATAAACCAAAAAAGACGAATCAAATTTTTATTTTTATTTTTTGCAGTATTATGGGCTAAGACTACACACTCTCACCTTTTTGTTCACTTGATTTCGAACCATCTTTAACTCCTAAACCTCTTCTTTATAGAGCTGCGTATAGCCGATTTTCTTCACTATAAGATACACGCTGTGACACTCATATTACAATTCACTATGTCACGAGCAATCACTATTAACAAAATCTAGCTACAGCAAGCATGCGCCAGTGATGAGCGTCTCCGCGCGTTTGAATCTCTCTCGTGCTGTTTTTCATGCGACTCATATAAGCGGCTCTGAACGCACAGACAAATGTCAGTTTCGGAGTTTGTGCTTATTTATACAGCCCGCTTGCTTATTATTTGAACTTTAATAAAGGATGCATTAACTTCAGTATATAACAAATGGTCTGCACTTATATATTACAATACTCTGCGATCTACATCACCTTAATCTGCTTGGAATGTTTGGAGTGCGTCTGGACTGAGATCTGTTCTTTCTTCCTCTCCTCAATCAAGTGCGAGCATAGTGCTGCTCTCCCGTGACATCATTAGCGTTTAAAAAATCTCATGTTGTGTTGAATGAAATCAGACGACTATTCGACAATTACATTTTTTGTCGACAATTTTTTTTATTGTCGACGTTGTCGATAATGTTAACTAATCGTTTCAGCCCTAATGAACACTATAGGCACTAAAACAACAATTAATTTTATTTCCTTTCACACTTACTTTTCGTCCTTTTCCTCAAACAAATGACATCAAAATATTTTACTATAGGCTAGTGTTTGACATTTAGGATTGAAGAATACATTTTAACGTTTGCATGACATAACCACCTACATGATTGAATTGTGCGGGAGCTCAACTCATTGCATTTGCGATGTAAATGAGTCCTGAAGAGCATGCAAATCGACACGTGAGCCGAAAGTGTCATACACAAAATTATGTGGTTCAGCAATTGTGTTTGTCAGCACAGATTTGCTTTTTAGGACACTAATGGTTAGGTTTAGGTTTAAGGTTCAGGGTAGGGAGATTTAGGCTAGGTTAGGTTTTATTGATTTAAAACTGAATAGAGAAGTAACCGTAAAAACCTTATCTTTTTGGAAGAGAATTTAAATGGCTTTTAGCACCACACAGTGGACAGAGGCAATTTATTCATTACTTCCTTACCTTAATTTTGAATGTAAATCAGAACTGAAATTTTTCTTCCTCCCTCTAACCATGACTTTTCCTTGCCTTATCACCGTTTACCTCTTTATCTAAGACAAGTACTTTCTGAAGGCACCAGGTATCCTCCAGAGACAGAGGATGGAGAGCTGTCTCCAGCTAGGAATCTCTGTTTTCTGGCGATTCGGGAGATCATTGGACCTGTGCAGTAATAAGGAGCCATCTTGGTTCTCAGCAGTGGGTTAATTGAAGCTCAGTGTAATACAATGCGTGTCAATAGTGTTGGAAGTGGTTTAGACTTGCATGCTTTGTCCTTTTTGTGAAGGGCCACGACCTTGAAACCGTCAGGGAGCACGACCCACCCATGCTTCTATAAATATGTGTTTAAGAAGTGACAATTATAAAGTGTTTCTCCATTAGGAAGTAGAAATGCGTCTATAGTATAGTGTTCCCTATAGTAGCCATGGAAACAACTATCCTGTGAGCAGAATGCTAAAATGTCCTCTCAATTTTAGAAAAAAACATCCAAAACCCAATTTTTGGTTAATTCATCCACAGGTTGCCTATGAAAAAAAAAAAAACATATTTATTAAAGGGTTAGGTTACCCAAAAATAAAAGATCAGTTGTCATTTACTCACCCTCATGTCATTCCAAACCTAGGTGAGGTTCATTCGTCCATGGAACGCAACATAGAGTATGCAGTAGGCACTGTTAAGATCCAAAAATTACAAAAAGCACCATATACTGTATGTATTCTGTACATACTCCATCATGCTCCATATATTAAAAACAAATTCCTTATCAAATGCAGATTTGTTTTTAAAGTCGAGTCACCAGTATGTCTTTCATTTAACTATAATGAACAAATTTGAATATTGTTTCTTTATATTTTCCCACCAGATCTAAGCAGGTGGTCACCCTAGCTGAGCCACTACATAATGCCAAATTGCAGAAGGACCAACTAGAACTAGAGGTCTAGCTGCTGAACTTGTGGTGAAAGAGGGAGAAGATGGAGAAGATGTCTTAATCAGTGATAGCAACCCCTAAGAAGAGAGTGAAGACAGTGAGATAGAGCAGGCAGACACTAGCAGTGTCAGAACATGGAGAAAGAACATAAAACAACCAAACAAGGGTCTCTTGAACTCCAGGTCAGCTGT
The DNA here is from genome assembly GCA_032164185.1 of Moxostoma hubbsi. Taxonomy (NCBI): domain Eukaryota; kingdom Metazoa; phylum Chordata; class Actinopteri; order Cypriniformes; family Catostomidae; genus Moxostoma; species Moxostoma hubbsi. The sequence goes on along the minus strand of JAVLUX010000017.1, from coordinate 35,983,193 downwards.
GAGGTTCTGAAGAAAGAAGCAGTGACTGCAGCCTCCCCCCTCCCTGTGGAGCTCCAGCATGGAGGTGGAGAGCAGCAAGAGCCCAGATGACTGATTGAGAAGCTGGGAGAGGGTCTGGAGGAGGGGCTCAGGATCGATGAGGATGTGCCTCAGGCGAGACATGCTATAAGTGGCAGTAACACTGAGGGAGAGAGAAGGAGAGGAGATGACTGCCATCAGTGTGCAGCTGGGGTGGAAAGAGACACCATGAGTACAGCAACCAGAAGAGAGCTACTTGATCCCTGCCTACAGAGGAATCCAGAACGTCTAATATCCACTGAAGAACTGGACAGTGATGATGATAATGAGGCAAAAGAAGGATATTAATGGGGAATGTTATTGCTTGGACATTACAATTGCTTGGGACTAGGACTAATGGATGCGTCCTTAAATCTGTCAAAGAGCTTTGGCTTTTTCATTAATTTATATTGGGAATAGTTACAGTTTTATTTAAGCCATTGTCAGAATTAGTTGTTTTACAAAAGCGCTACAGTGAAAAATAAGATCTTGTACTAATACTAATTTAATAATGTTTCTTGTACATTTATATAACTCTGGATAGTGTTAAATAATTTTTTTTTTGCATTATGTTTGTGTTTGTGATACAGTTTATTATTATCATTATTGTTAATAATAATAATAATAATAATAATAATAATAACAATAATAATAATATTTTTTATATTTAATTAAAATATATAATTATTATTTTAAATTGATGCTTATACAAATAATTTAAAGTTCGTAAAAAGTATTAATATTAATATTAATTATTATTATTTTGTATAAACTGAGTATTTTTTAAAACAATTTTGTATTATATTCAAAAAATATACAATTATTAAATAGCACTATTTTCATATAAATTATTTTATTATTACAAATTATTATTAAATACATCATTGTTATTTTTTAATATTTACTACAATAATGGAACGTATGCAGTAGGTGGTTTATATAAAAAAGACTTAAAAGTACACCAAAATAATTACTTATTAGTATTGTATATGAATTAATATTTTATATAAATAATTAGTATTTTATCATGTTTTTTAATATTTTGAAGAAAAAAAAGATTATATAGTATTGTTTTTATATTTATTATTATTATTTCATTATAATAATTTTTGTATAATACAATTATATATTTTTTTAATAGGAACACAAAATAAATACAAAATATCACTTATTAATATTATATTATATTTCAAATAAATTATTAGCATTTAAATTATTTTGTATAAATTAATATATTTATTATATACAGTACTGTGCAAGTATTGGGCACAATATATTTTTTCACAAAAAACAATAGTCTTAAAACATTATTTTATATATTCTGCTTTTAATGTATTAGTAGGTAATTTCAATTTTAGATTTCAACATTCCCTTTGCAAATAGAATTGAATAGAGGAACAACAAGGTGCCCTACAAAAGGTGGTATGGCCCACACAGAGCCTGGATATAAACATCATTGAGTCAGTCTGAGATAACATGAAGAGACAGAAGCAATTGAGCCTAAATCGATCAAACAACCAAGAAAAGTCCAGGTGTACTTAGGAGAATTGGTGATGTTTTGAAGGCAATGGTTGTCACTTTAGGCACGTTATAAGAAAACAAACATAAGTATTACTTATTTTACAGTATAAATGTATATTATATGTGTATTAATAATATATTATATATTAGATTTACCTAAATTATTATTAAATGTATTATTATTGATCATTAAAAGCTTACTAATTCAACAAAACACTACAAAGTCTTAATCAAATATATATTTTTCAATGAATACTAAAGAAAATATCTCCATTCCTGTGCCTCTTAACAGATTTTTTGTTTTCTGTATGATCTGATCATTGCAATGAGTTTGTGCAGTCTGTGTCAGTGCTGTTATATACATGCATCCTGTTTGCGGTGAAATGCAATCCCTCGCGCGACAGTCATCCACTCCGATGCGTGTAAGATTAGCATGTTTCAGTTGAATGCTGTAATTTCCTTGGAAGTCAGAGAGCTGGTTGATAATAACAAAAAAGTGTGGGTGGGGGTATATCAGCAGGAAATGTTAGTTACCGCCCTCGCAATCTATTGAGGGAAATCTGATATGTTTCTGTTGTAATTCAGCCAGCGAACAACTTTAAAGATTTGGATTGCTTTATACTTTGCTAAATCATTGAATTGTGCTGAAAACTGTTTAATTTTTTCTTTCTTTCTGGTTTGTAGATTATTGTTTGTTACAAAATACAGAGTTGAAATTTGCAGATCTGTCCCACTTATGGCAGTTTGGAGTACAGCTGATTGATTGATCGCTCCTGTGCGAATTAGGGGGTCTGGTGAACATTGTTAAAAATTGTAGAGAGGCGAGAATCACACAGGGAAGCACTTGTCAGGCAGATAGATGGGAGTGTAATGTGCAAGTGGGAATAGAGGAGATAAGGTGGTAAGATGCCACCTCAGTCCTTTTAGAAAGCAAGCAGAATTTAACTGACACTGCAGTCAGCAGCCTAACCTCACTTTGACAAATGTTAATTCCTTTGTAGCGGGATGTGGTAGTGTGTCTGTCACTGGGGAGAGAGGAAGCAGTAAGGGCCATCACCTGGTGATTGTTGATATTAAACGCCTGTGTCTCGTTTCAGTGATGACAGAAACAGGCTTTAAAAGTCCGCTGGAGTGACAGACCGATAGAGAGAGTTGGTGCCACACAAGCACACCCTGAAGCCATGCCGTGAAGCTGAAGCTCTGTTATTTCTTCTAAAGTTGCTTGAACTGTTCAATGGAAGCTGTGTGTGAAAATTAAATGTCTGGCTGAAAAGAATAATTTTGAGTTAAATGAGAAAATAAAGAAAACCTACTAATTTGGACTGCAACCCCGGCTCCTGTTTTCTTCCAACTGGAACCTCTCTTCACTGGTGCCAAAACCCGGGAATTGCAAAGAAGACTGGCCGCCATGGACAGCTGACCTTTGTGCAAAGTCATCTGTGCTCTGGCTAGCATCCAGGAGACACATCATTAAGCCCTCCTCGCCCAAGAGTAGCGTTTCCAGGAGCTCCTCCGAGCCAAGGACTGGCAGGCTAGCTGGCTAGCACCAGACGGATCCTCCGCCATGACCCTGGAGGTAGCGATGAAGCTGCACCTCCTGCTCACAAAAATGGGCCCTCGGGACGATCCGCAGGTGTTCGCGAGTCTCTTCGAGCAGTCAGCCACTGACTCCGGCTGGCTGTGAGCCCAGCGGGCCCTCAACCTGCTGCCGCTGCTTTCTGGGGAGCCCCAGCTACAACTACCAGCTGAACACTGCTGTTTTGAAATGGGTTAGCTGCAACCCAGAACAACACAGCCAACAGTTCCACTCCCTCACCCTGAGCAACTCTGGCCTTCCATTTGCATTTGCCCAGCAGCTCCGTGATGCATGCCAAAAATGGGTGCTAGCCGAGGATGTTGTCTCCACTGCCACGGGTGCAGCCGGGGAGCCTGGGCTGTTCTGTTGGAGTTGCGGGGAGCTGGGACATGTCCAAGACCGGTGTCTGGTAATGGAAGTGGGGACATGAATCCGGGTCCCCGACATGCCACAAACTGGCCCTGATCAAGCTGGGACGTACCGTATACCGGTAAGAGTTATAGGGCATACATACAAAGCCCTGGTGGATTCAGGCTGTAATCAAACCTTGATCCACCACGGCCTGGTTCAGGATGGGTCTTTGGGTGCAAAACAGAAGGTGATGGTGTGTGAATGGGGATATTCAAGGAAATCCAGTAGTGACAGCAGCTATTCAATTCTGGGGGGAAAAGCATAGAGTGGAGGTCATGGTTAATTCCCGCCTCACTCATCCACTGATTCTGGGAACCAGTTGGCCGGGCTTTAAAAGATTATTAAGAGTATTGTTTGTGGATGGGATCTGTAAACCGAAATCTCGGTGTGTGATGTGTGACGCAATGGCTGGGGAGGCAGAGCTGGGGCCATCCACGTCTGCTCAGCATCAGAATGATGCAGGAGGGGAATCCTCTGGCATTCTCACCCTTAGGGTGTTCCCGGGGGGGAATTTCCCTCTAGAGCAGTCATGTGATGAAACCCTTAGGCACACCTTAGACCAAGTGAGTAATCGATGGCCAGCATCTCCAGCCTGACATCGCACTCACACATCCATATTTTTGTATTATTAGGGACCGGTTGTATCGAGTGACGCAGGACACTCAAACCCATGAAAATACAATCCAGTTATTATTCCCAAGGAGCAGACGTGAAACACTTTTCCAGGCAGCTCATCATAATCCTATGGCGGGAATCTTAGGACAAGAGTGAACACTGCACCGTTTAATGGCCCGCTTTTATTGGCCGGGCATTCGAGGGGATGTGCACATATGATGTATGGCATGCCGCAAATGCCAGTTGTTGAATCCACCAACCACCCCAAGAGTGCCATTGCGCCCACTGCCTTTGATCGAGGCCCCCTTCGAAAGAATTGGTATGGACCTTATCGGCCATTAGAGTGGTCAGCACATGGATATTGGTTTGTATTAGTCCTGGTGGATCATGCAACGCCATATCCGGAAGCGGGGCCTTTATGCAATATCTCAGCATGCAGTGTTGTGGAGGTACTCTTCAAAATTATCTCCCGGGTGGGGATTCCAAAGGAAATCCTCAACAATAAAGGCACAACTTTTATGTCACGTGCACTGCGCGAACTGTATGAATTGCTATAGATTTCATCTATTTGCACCAGCATTTATCACCTGCAAACTGACAGGCTGGTTGAATGATTTAATCGAATCCTGAAAAATATGATTCGTAAGATCGTGCACGAGGATGCTAGAAACTGGGACAAATGGCCGGAACCCCTATTATTTGCAGTCAGGGAGGTCCCACAAGCCTCCGTGGTTTTCCCCCTTTGAGCTCCTGTATGGACATCGGCCCCGTGGGGTGCTTGAAGTCATACTGGTGGTGTGGGAGGAAGGACCTTCCCAAAGCAAAAATGAAATTCAATATGTCATTGGTCTTCAAGCAAAGCTCGAATGGGGCCTGGGCCTGAGTCGGACGGTGGGTGTATGTGGAGCAGGATTTGGTCTTGTGTCTGTCACTGGGGAAAGAGGATGTGGTAAGGGCCATCACCTGGTGATTGTTGATTTTAAACACCAGTGTCTCGTTTCAATGACGATGGGAGAGAGAGTGTTGGTGCCACACATGCACACCCTGAAGCCACGCCATGAAGCTGAAGCTGTGTTATTTCTTAAGTTGCTTGAACTGTTTAATGGAAGATGTGTGAGTAAAGTAAATGTCTGGCTGAAAAGCATAATTTAGTTAAACGAAAAAAAGAAATAAAAAAAACGACTTACTTGGACTGAAACACTGGCTCCCATTTCCTTCCTACTGGAACCCCTCTACAGTCCCCTACAGTGCTTTCAAATTAAGCAGCAACATGCAATGACATTAACGCATGCTGGAAAATAAGATTGTGAAAACATTAAAAGCTTTGGGTTGAGAGAATATATTTAATATTGCCCTTTATTATTTGTGAGAACTTATTAAGAGACATTTAATCCAAATTGACCCTATTTTTTTTATCACTGCACAGGCCTGGTCTTAATGTGCAATATTCATCAGTGCACATTATTCCAAGGGAAAAATAAATGTTTTTCTTTGTAATCTTTCATCAAAATTTTATAATTTGCTCTGCCTCTTATGTGACTTTCCTTTTGGCTGGAGTGGGCTAATGGTAAATGTTAACAATAATTAGGCTATTTAGGCATTTGTTTCGTCTGTTGCAAGTAATGCAGCCTTGGCTTCATTGTATGAAAAGCCCACTCTTTACGATTCAGTCAAGTCTTGCCCTATATTATTTTTAAACATTCAGTTTGCTCAGAAATAGTTCACACTACAGAAATTAAATGGGTTGTGAGTGCTATGTCATGTTGACTTTTAAGTCATGGGCTGTTTGTCTGTTTGGACTTGGATTTGGACAGCTTGGACTATAAGCTGTTTTAGGCAGTGAAGACTTGTTGGCAGTGTACCGTATTCAGTCATTTAGTGAATCTTTCCAATACATTAGAGATGGACTCTGTCTTTTACAAGAGCTCTTTATTTCTGCCGGTCTTGCCATCACTTCATCTCTCTTGCTCTTCACATTTCTCCATTTTGATGTCGTTAAATTTGCTCCCTCAGAGAAGAGCTGACTGGGCTCTCCAGCAGCACCTTGGGAGCCCAATCATTTGTCTGACCTCCTCCATCATCCCTCCATCCTTTATTCTCACTTCATTGCTCTGTAGCTTGTGGCAGACCACTGGCTATACTAGCCTTACCCCTGTGGGGTCCTCCATTGATTAAGTGACACTCTGTTGAATCCCCATTTTTCATTGTAAAGAGGTGCCTATATTTCCCATTATGATGGCTACCCCTGGGAGCTAGACTTCACACCGTATGTTGGCTTGGGCTTTTTCCAGCCAAGTTTTTAATAGGTTTCACCTGCAGCTAAAGGGACATTTGTGCCTTTTTAAATGTATTCAGCTGACAAAACTGGATGAATGTGGCCATGTTTCAAATGGTTTTTTCTTGCCATTCTCAGCAATGTGCAGTAATTACAATTAGTTCTGAGACACTGTTCCGGAGTTCCTTGTTAAAGTCCAGCTACTGTTCATCTATTAACTGCCTTTGTGGGTTTCTTGTGAGTATTGTCAGTAAAACTAATTGCAAGAAGAGACCAAATTGGTGTTGCTTGTATTCTGCTGCTTAAAGTTTTTTTCTATGTGCAAAAAAGGCATTAAAATTGCCAGCTGTCAAGCATCACTTTTGCAATTCTTAATGCTCATTCTTGAGGTTATGTATTTGAACAAAGTTCTAACGCCAAGTATTAAACTTCAGCGTGTAACTCGTCCTACGATGTTTGTGCTACAGATGTGAAGGAGAGATGTGCCATTACATTTACATTTATTCATTTGGCAGACGCTTTTATCCAAAGCGACTTACAAAAGAGGAAAAACATAAGCGAATCATCTTAAGGAGACAGTGGTACGAAAAGTGCTATACTACAAAGTTTCACTATCATCAGAATGGTATACAAAACCGATTTAAGTGCAACAAGAATTGTTAATTTTTATTTATTTATTTATTTTTTTAGTGACTGGTTAAATATTCTTGGAAAAGATGTGTTTTTAGACGTTTTTTGAAGATAGAGGGTGAGTCAGCTTCACGGATTGAGTTGAGGAGGTCATTCCACCAACCTGGTATGATAAAACTGATAGTCTGGAAAAGTGTTTTGGTGCCTCTTTGTTTTGGTATGACAAGGCGACATTCTTTAGCTTACCGCAGGCTTCTGGTGGGAACGTAGCTCTGCATAAATGTTTTTAGGTATGCTGGAGCAGACCCAGTGACTGTTCTGTATGCCAGCATCAGGGCCTTGAATTTAATATGTGCATGAACTGGCAGCCAGTGGAGAGAGACAAAGAGTGGTGTAACATTTGCTCTCTTTGGTTCATTAAAGACCAGACGTGCTGCTGCATTCTGGATCATTTGCAGAGGTCTAATAGCATATGCAGGAAGGCCTGCAAAGAGAGCCTTACAGTAGTCCAGTCTAGTTATGACAAGTGACTGAACAAGCAGTTGTGTGGCATGTTCAGAGAGGAAAGGTCTTCTCTTCCTGATATTGTAGAGTGTAAATCTACATGATCTTGCAGTCTTTGAGATGTGGTCTGTGAAATTTAGCTTGTCATCAATGGTTACCCCTAGATTTCTGACCGTTTTGGAAGGCAACACTGTAGTTGGACCCAGCTGCACAGTGATGTTGTGTTAAACATCAGGGTTGGCTGGAAAGACAAGGAGTTCAGTCTTGTCTGGGTTGAGTTGCAGGTGGTGTTCCTTCATCCAGGCTGAGATGTCAGCCAGACAGGCAGCGATTCGAGCGGTCACTGTGGTGTCGTTGGGCTGGAAAGACAAGTAAAGTTGCGTGTCATCAGCGTAGCAGTGGTAAGAGAAACCATGTGACTGGATGATGGGTCCTAATGACGTTGTGTACTTACTGGTACCCCAGTAAGTAACTGATGTGGCTTGGATACCTCACCTCTCCAGGCTACCTTGAAAGACCTACCTGAGAGATAGGAGTTGAACCAGCCAAACACAGTTCCGGTGATGCCCAGTTTAGAGAGGGTGGAAAGTAGGATCTGATGGTTGACTGTGCTTGTACACACACTGGATTACCAACCCTAAATCTAGCAGCGAGTACTACGGGACAAGTCAAAACAAATCTAGCAGCGTATACTACGGGACAGGTCAAAACAAATCTAGCAGCGAAAACTATGGGACAAGTCAAAGCAAAAATAGCGCACACACACACAAACACACGTTTAAGCGACCTGCATTCAAGACAGTAAACAGACAGCACCTGATCTAGCAATGAATACCACTCTAACGACGATAAAAACAATGAAATAAACACACATACAACTGCAGACTCCTGTAGATAGATCGCTTCTCCATTAATTTTCTAAATTCTTTATGTACAATTTCACCTGACAATTTGGATAAATCAGGCAAAATACTATTGGCAACTACATGGCAGCATGCTTATAAAGCACTCAGAATACCTTAGCAAGCACACAGCAATGCCCCGAAAACCACCCACAACATTTAAGCAACACTAAGCACCACTCTCATTTTCTCTCAATTTAAAAATGTTGTATGTGTGTATGATCAGTAAAATGTGCAAAGAAGCTAAAAAGTTGTCACTTTCACATTAAACGGTAATCACATAATTTCTGTGTCATTAGCAGCTCTAAATGATATTGCAATAATGGTTGTTTCCAAACAGGTTTCTAAACAATCCTTCCAGACATTACTGTCTGAAATTCACTGTATTGGTTGAACCAGAAGTTAATATGCCCTGTTTACACCTGGTAAGAGGCGTTTTGGGTGATTGGATCAAGATTGGATAAATGAGACACATAGATGTTTACAGCTGGTCATAATATGAGTCTTTTTCCAAACACTTGTGTTCAATGGGAAAAGATGCAAAAAAGAAAGTGCTAAAAAAGGTGCACCATTTCTCGTAACAATACATGCATTTAATATAAATGCAAATTACATTTAGAACTGTGACATTCTACATAAACATGTATTAGCTTTTCCAAACAAATGGTTGTTTTCTTTAAAAGTAAACCACGTAACCGGCAAAGTATAAACTCTTGTTGTAACAGATGAGTATTTACACTACGAGCCCATATTCTGTGTCAACCACTTTCAAGCACCTCTGAATGTGGTTTAAGTGGACAAATCTCAAAGTGCTGTGGACCTCATTTACACCTGTCTTTGGTATCGTCCCATTTCAAATGGATCAGTCAAAATGCATCTTAACAAGTGACTGAACAAGCAGTTGTGTGGCATGTTCAGAGAGGAAATGTCTTATCTTCCTGATATTGTAGAGTGTAAATCTACATGATCTTGCAGTCTTTGAGATGTGGTCTGTAAAATTTAGCTTGTCATCAATGGTTACCCCTAGATTTCTGATTTCTAAATGGGGCCATTTTTTTTAAATGTAACATAGAGCCAGTGTTTACATGCTTTTGGTACATCAACCTTTGAAAGGCTTACTTATAGTTGTATGTGCATATTAAACTAGGATAGGGAAAGCATTTAATCAGCAAAATAAATCACACTCTTCTGCTTTTGAAGCAACCAGTCTGGCTTCAAAAGCAGACACTCCATGGAAACTGCCATGCTGTCCATTACTGAAGCTATGAAACTGGCAAGAGCTTCATCCAAATTGTCTGTTCTCACTCTGCATTTGACACTGTAAACCACCATATTCTCCTGTAAACCCTCATGCCAAAGGGCATCACAGGAACTTGCTCCACTGGTTTGAGTCTTATCTCACAGATAGGTCCTTCAGTGTGTCTTGGAGGGGAGTGGTGTCTGTCTCACCAACTAGCTACTGGGGTACCCCAGGATTTAGTACTTGGGTGGCTCCTCTTCTCCATATACATGCCATCTCTGGGATCTGTCATATAGGCACATGGCTTATCCTACCATTGCTGCACTGATGACACACAACTCTACCTTTCATTCCAGCATGATGATCCTAGGGTAGTTGCACGGATCCAAGCCTGCCTTGTAGACATCTTGTGTTCGATGATAGAACATCATCTCCAACTCAACCTCCCTAAAACCGAGCAAAAGAGTTGTGTTGTATATTTGGCAACAAAGGTGAAATTCAAAGGTGAATACATACCTTTACTCCAAGGGCCTAAAGACAAAAAATCAAGTTAGAAATCTTGGTGTCATTTTGGATTCAGACCTTAGTTTCAGTAGTCACATCAAAGCGATAACTAAATCAGCTTACTATCATCTAAAAAATATAGCCATAGTTAGATGTTTTGTTTCCAGTCAAGACTTGGAGAAACTTGTTCATGCATTCATCACCAGTAGGGTAGACTACTGCAATGGACTCCTAACTATGCCGCCCCAAAAAGAAAATTAAACACCTGCAGCTCATTCAGAATGCTGTTACCAGGATTCACTCCCGAACAAAAAAATGTGAGCAGTCCTCAGGTCTTTACACTGACTTACAGTTACATTTTGAATTTATTTTAAAGTAACCTTTACTCATTTTTAAATCACTCAATAGCCTAGGACCTAAATACATTTCAGATATGCTTGTTGACAGGGACGTCGTTAGGCCTATTTTAGGGGGGCTGAAGCTACCCCAAAATGTTCCTAAGCCCCCCTAAATGATAATAAGAACAACAATAACAATTCGATTTATCAGTATCCTCATTCATATTTAGAATTAGACGCAACAAATTATATATATCCAGCTACAAAAAATATCCGAAAAGTCGGAAGTTGGACAGAAGTACAAAGAGTCGTTGTGCTATCAAGATGATGCACCGCACCGTCTCGTTGCATTGGTGTGAACTGTGGCAGCTTTCAGAGCGCTGCAGACCGGAGCGCTGCAAGTAACTGCAGGATTCATCTCGTCTCGTCATTACTCTAGTTTGGTCTGAAGTTGAACTCGCTATGCACCCTCCCACCCACACACACCGATACACACGCTAATGGTGAAAGTAAGATTGGTAAGTGTCGTGATACAGAGTGAAATTGTAAGTTGTTTGTAATTACCTGCTTACCTTTAGCTGCGTTTTCTTGAGGTAAAGGAAAGGGGATATTTTGGTTTGCTATGGAAAACTGTAGTCTAGCTAGAGTGAACAAGCAAAATACAAGAAATGGTTAACTTAGCAAGCTAATCACAACTCTTTATTCTTTGTCAATAATATAACCTCTCTATAATAGGCATATAAAACAATATCAATCCCCATAGAATGTTGTTGACACTGAAAACTAAATGTCATAGGGTCCCTGTTAATGCTATTACCATGGTATCCTTCAATTCATTGAGCATTTTTTGATGCTTCCACCAATGAAGTAGACAATAAACAAAAAGTAACTGTTGACTGTGGTTTTGGAAATGAGTTCATTCTTAATTTTCCTTTATTTGAATACTGCCTTTTTGTTGTTGATTTATATCATACATTGTATACATCATTTGGCAGAATCAATCATCTTTAATTGAGAAACGCTCAAACCTGCGTTGTCAAATTTCATTATGACCTTAAAATTCTGGTTCTTGTGTTAAACTGTATGCAAGCCAAATTACACAGCGAAATTACAATCCACAGCGCAGTTACAGTAATTAGAGTAATTAAATATAATTCTGTGGACAACTTATCTTATATAGAGAGGAATTAGATATAGTATGCTATTACTTTATCATACATTTACATGAGCAGACAGATAGCTTTTAAGTCATTGCTTATAGAATAACTCATCAGGAGCAAAGTCTGGCCTAAGTAAATTCCCCCATGCAGCTCTGATGTGTCTAAAAGCAACATTACAGTAACTTTTCTTTAACAGAGTAGAAATGGAAGAAGAGGATATGTCTGTCACGTTTTACTTGTTACCATCTTGGTTTCTTGACTGGTTGTTGACATAAGTGTAGCTCTAGATGTGAGCGCAAAGATTTTTTTACAAATACCCTGGGGGCCAAGCCCCCCTGTCTTCCAATCCTAGTGATGTCCCTGCTTGTTGAATATAAACCTAACAGACCTCTCAGATCACTAGGATCAAGTCACATACAGAGGGTTCACTCAAAACAAGGTGAGACAGCATTTAGCTATTATGCCATCTGCAGCTGGAACTAGCTTCCAGAGGAGGTTAGATGTGCCACAACAGTAGCCACATTTAAATCCAGGCTGAAAGCACCTTTAAGCTGTGCTTTTTCTGACTGAGCATTGTGCTGCACTTATTGATTTCAATGAATCATTTTGCTTTTGTCTTTATTTCATTTTAATTATTCCATTTAATTATTTTAATTGTATTTTTTTATCTAACTTTTTATCAATGTGTGTATTACTTTTTTGTTATTTCATGTTCTGAATTGGTTTTATTATTATTTTTTATGTATCTTGTATTTTCTTTAAAATGTATAGGTAAAGCAATTGAATTGCCATTGTGTATGCAATGTGCTATATAAATAAACTTGACTTACCTTGCCTATCAGTTAAACAGTTGCAAGGACTGCCCGATTGTGCAGATTTACTCTGTACAACATCAGGAAAATCAGGCCCTTCCTATCAGAGCATGCCACACAACTCCTTGTCCAGGTGCTTGTGCTATCTAGGCTGGAATATTGTAATGGTCTTGGGGTGAGCCTTACTGCATGTACAGTCAAACCCCTGCAATTGATCCAGAATGCAGCACCACTTTTGGTCTTCAACTAGCCCAAGAGTGCGCACATCATGCACCTCTCTTCATCAAACTGCACTGGCTACCAATGGTTGCTTGCTTACAGAACAACCACCGGCTCTGCACCAACCTATCTACACTCACTACTTGTGCCCTCCAAATGTTTGGATTCTGTGAGTGAACAGTGCCTCGTAGTGTCATCTCAAAGATCACTGCCCAGGACTTCCGCTTCAATTGTTCCTCGCTGGTGGAATGACCTGCCAAACTCCACCCGAGCAGCTGGTTATCTAACATCCTTCAAAATGCATCTAAAGATACAGCTCTTCCGTGAGCAAAAGGCCCAATCGCTTTAGTACACTGTCCTCTTCTTATATATATATATATATAAAACGTATCTTGTCTTCCTTGCTAGGGGTACTTCTCTAAACGATTTTTACTTGTATTACATCACTTGTGTTATTACTGCCTTCCTAGGATGATTCGCTTCAGTTGTTCTCATTTGTAAGTCACTTTGGATAAAAGTGAATGAGTAAATGTAAAAATGTAAAGTTGAGATTCAGTGCCTCTTCTGTCACAGTTGTCATTAAAATGATTCAACAGTCTTTTATGCTGGTGTTATCTGTGTAACCCCTTGCTTGAGATTGTCTTGAACTGTACTAGGTTTACTGCTGACAGAACAAAGACAATGTGTTTGACAACCCATACACAGGATCCCCTTTGTGCAATACAAATAGAAAACTCAATCACCGATGTTATTGGCATCCATCTCGGGTGATCTGAACACTGGTGGTCAGGCGAGAGAGATTGCAACATCCCAAATGCAGTTCCTGAGACTACTTGTGATCAGATTTTAAGGGGAGGGTCTCTGATTTCATGACTGTATACATCACTCCCAACATCAGTGATTTAGTGCACGTTTTTGATAAAATGCAAAAAAAGTGAAAAATATACACGAATTGTGTATAGTTTCTCCCTTTTATACTTTCATTGTAATTGAACCACAGACATTGTGTTTCAACCAGAATTGTAAGTTATTTTAGTGAAATTTTAAATAATACCAAGCTATAGAAAGTTTTTTTTTTTTTTTTTTTTTTTTTACATCAAATGGTTTTTATGCTTCCAGGAGTGTTGGTTATTCATGTTTTTGAGACATTCTAGAATTTACAGCTGATTTTCTGTCAAACTGAATTAACAGTTCTTATTCAAAGTAATGTCAAGCATCATCAAATCACTGACAACCATGTTGAAATAAAATTTTGCTTTATAAAATTCTGAATCTATGTACTGATTAACATTGTCCCATGTCAGCCAAACATGTTGAGTGGTCCAAACATCCTAGGCAGCCTGAAACTGAACTTTTGGTCAGATTTTAGGGGTAAATGGACTTCGCTTCATAGAAATCTATAGCATGTCCCCTTGCTCCCTATTTAGTGAATGACTTAACCAGTGTGCTGTTTGTCTGTACTGGCCTTAGAACAGTTCAAAAAGGACCTTACTTTAATTCTAACTCTGTATAAAGCCTCCGAAAGCAGCATTTTTCAGCTTTTGGATGAACCCATTTATTCTCAATGTGAAAATGCACAGTAAATATACAGGTATGCATTTATTAATGTTAATGAATAGAACTGGTATTGTACACTGCTAAAATAAAATATAATGAAATGTATATTAAAATGAACCAAATTACACACAGTGTTAATGTTGAAAAGTATTAAAAATGACACACTATGCAGTGGTGGCTCAGTGGTTGAGGCTCAGGGTTACTGACCAGAAGGTCGGGGTTCAAGCCCTAGTACCACCAAGATGCCACTGTTGGGCTCTTGAGCAAGGCCCTTAACCCTATCTGCTCCAGGGGCGCCGTATCATGGCTGACCCTGCGCTCTGACCCCAGCTTAGCTGGGATATGTGGAAACTAATAAATTTCACTGTATATATGCAAAAAAACTGTGTATAATGTGTGACCAAAAAATAAAGGAAAGGATAAAAGGACACTTACAAAATGTACTATGCCATGTAGAGTGTGAATTTTCAAAGTGTAGTATTGTCCCAAATGGAACACTTTAATTTTTTTTACTGCACGGAAACGATCGCCATTTAACAACTGTCGGAAGAGATGTTTCAAACCCAAGTGTTGTGTTGCTGCTAGCTTTAGTGCGCTATCCATTCTCAGTTCAACACTTACAGTATATCTCAATATTGTATGTATCATCCGGGTACTCGTAGTTTACTTCTTTTTGTTGCATGTTCAGTGTAAACATACTACTAACATTACTTACACTTTAAAATGATGTAAAATATTGCAGAAGTGTGCAGTTTGGGATGCACATGTGTTTTTTTTTTTTTAGGGAATAAGGTGAGAATTTTTCACGCTGACGCACAAAAAATGTATGGATTTTTAAAGCGCCATATAAAACGAAACTAGAGACGCTACTCTTTACTCCCAAACAGGTTTAAATAAAAAAAACATAGAGGTTTCTTTCCAGAAGCACTTTTTTGCCGCTGTGTCCGTTGGAGAGCTTCACGTAAATCGACGCCATGCTGTTGTCATGTGACTCGGTGCGCCAGAGGTTTAAATATGAAATGACAGTGTAATGTTGACTGAAAACTGTAATGAACAGTTGTCAGTTTAAATTATGTGTTACATACAGCAAAGCCAACATACAAAGTACACATATGGACATGGGGTCCCATAAGGTAAGAAGAGAAATTTGTGTACATTTTCTATTGAACATGGCTCTACTAATTCAACAAATAATGATCAAATGATTGAGAAGAGCATTATAACCTGACATATATCCATATTTTGGCATGTGTACACAGATTTTGTTTGGGCCATTGCCTGATCTGCACAATTCCTTTAGTGAATCAATAACAAAACCAGCGCAGACACTGCGTGTAAATAAACAGCACTTTTACCAGGTGCAATACTTTATAGTGAGTTCCTCCCATAGCATTTACACTTCAAATGCGATGTCGTAACTTGTGTTGGTCATCCAATTACAAAACAATTTGGACCCTGTTTACACTTCTTGTTCTCCACTTGTCATCAGATACCCTGAGGTGTAAATGGGTTTCTGATTATGCTCAGTTACTGCGATCCACTCTTTGTCTCTTCCCTTTCAAATTGTTAAGTTTTCTATATTTAACTTTAATAGTGATAGAAGAAAGAGAAAATACCAATCTTCTTGTCTAAACTTGACTGTTAGTTTTGACAAAAGTCCTTACACTATATCTTGTTATGTTTTATCTTTCATTCTGCTGATGACCAAAGCACCTGTTTTAACTGAAGCGTACCAAATAAAGCAACCAAGATGCAGAAAGCTACAGAGGCCCATTGAGAGTGCTTGCTTTGACAGTTCCAACAAGCCAGATCTTCCTTATGCACTCTGATTGGCATAAGCAGCGCTGTTTAATCGCTAACGTTAAGCGGAGAAATAAAATGGCATTGTACGATCACGAGAGTGTGTGTTAAATCACTCCTCACTCACGGCAGACATTCGCTATCAGGCTGCTTAATGGAGACTGTTAACCCTGCCTATCTAAAAAGGTCAGTGTTTGGTACACTGGTGTATGTGATAGAGAGAGTGAGTGTTTAAGCCATTGTCCCATTCTTAATTCTCAGATTGTAGAGGCTTTTCTTCAAAGGCTATGGTAACAATAAGCCTAGGAGTCAAGTTCAAGTTGCTTAACTGTAATATGCCTATACTCCCTTTGTTTGGGCCATTTAAGCTATTTTTAGTTCACAAAATGATGGATTTTTCTCTTTGCATGCCATAGGCTTATTTGCTGAATTCATTCAGCTTTTCAAGAGTGCCCTGTTTGTATCAAAGCTTCATAAGTTAGCGTAGCAAAGTCAGGGAAGTTTTACCAGAAGTTCAATCAGAACATTCTAACCATGGAACTCACTAATCCACACTATAAATCTTGACTTTGAAGAACTGCTGCTTTGAGAAAAGCCGCAATCCCTTATTTGTTTTCCATTTGAAACATAAGTCAGAGATAATTAATATTTTAGCACAAGTTGTTGGAAGAAAGGTGGAAGCACAGAGACAGCAAGCCAACATGTCAAAAGTGCTTCTCTCCAACCCTCCTTTTCCACAAGCTGAGAAACATCAGTGTATTTATGGAACACTTTCGTTCTGCTCGTGCCTGAGAGTTTGCATTTTGTCATTGTTAGGTATTTACATGTTTGAGTATGCTTCTGAACATATGTGGAAACTCAAGAAAAATCTTCAGTTGCATCATTTACATACCCTTATGCCATCTCGTATGACTTTCTTTCTTCTGCAGAACACAAACAAAAATTGTGTGAGAGATATATGATGTGTGTTCACACGGTGCAAGTCAATGGTTTAAAAAACTTTAAAGTTCACAATAGGACATGGGAAGCAGAAAGGTAAACCATGTGTTTTTTAGTGGTTTGATCCATGCCTTCTTAGTGTCAGGGAAAACAATTCCCATTTACCATTTGAGACTTGACTTAAAACCCATGGGAAAGAATTGAGATTTCTCTAGACTTGGCCTTCAAAGACTTGAGACTTGTCTCGGTTTTGACCCTTAAAAACTTCATGCCAGGTTGCTCATTCAATTAAAGGGTTTAGTTCTCCAAGAATTTAATTTCTGCCATCATTAACTCACCATCATGTCATCCTGAATCTGTATGACTTTTTTCGTCCATTGAACTCAAAAGATGTTATGCAGAATGTTAGGGACTTACAGTCTTAGCCACCAGTCGCTTTCATTGTATGGAAAAAAGAATAAATGAAAGTGTTCAGGCTAACATCCTGCCTATTATTTCCTGTTGTGTCCCTTGACTTGGCTTGCACTCTGAGCCTCATTTGTACTAAGAAATAAAGAGTCCAAGAACACGAGGCTGCAATTGCACTCTGATTTGTCCAGTGGAGTCTGCAAGACTGGTGAACCCCTCAAACTTGCATACCCATGTGCACCTGTCCTTTTCCACACAGCAGAGTTTTGCAATAACAATGCCTTGTGATGAGGCACACTAACAACTAAAGAACAATGGATATGCTAACAGGCTTATAGCTATACTTATTCTCACTTTTTTTTATAAACACAGTTTGGTGATGTGGGCGTGGCCAAATGATGTCTGTGGAGAGCTCTGCTTGATCTGCGCCAGAACAGGAGCATTGATTCTTCAAGCTCAAGCAGAGAACTGGCAGATGCTATGGAGCTAAGGGGCAGCTGTGACTCATTTGGTAGAGCGGGTTGGCCACTAATCGGTGGTTTGAATCCCAGCTCACATGATTCCACATGCCGAAGTGTCCTTGGGCAATACACTGAACCCCAAGTTGCTAGCGCCTTGCATGGCAGCTCTGCCACCATTGGTGTATGAATATGTGTATGAATGGAATGGGTGAATGTGTCACAGTGTAAAGCGCTTTGTTTTATTAATTTTTTTATTTATCCTCGATTTTACCAGGTGATGTCCCATTGAGATATTCAAATCTATTTTACAAGGGAGCCCTGGGGCAACAATTGCACAAAAATTCACAGAATCACAGTAACAAACACAACAAACAAAACAGATTTACAGTACATGTAAAACAATTTAAGAATGATATAAAGGGGTCATTGAAAACATGTGCATTGTTCAAATTTGGTACATTTAAGTAACTGTTTAAAATGTTTAAGAGGGCTAAAAACAGAAAGCTTCAATACTTTTTGGAGCAAATTCCAACACCAAGGAGCAGCATAACTAAAAGCAGTCTTACCAAATTCAGTTGTTATACGTGGGATATTTAGAGCCAGAATGTTAACGGAGCGGAGATTGTAAATGGAATGATTCCAGATCAACAAACTAGTAAGATAATTGGGTAAATTACCATTAATGACTTTATAAATAAAAATATGCAAGTGACACCATCTACGGAGACCTAAAGAGCTAAAACCAGTTGCCTCATAAAGACGACAGTGGTGAGTGCATGACTTGGCATTAGTAGTAAACCGTAATGCACCATGGTAGACTGTATCGAGTGCATGCAGCGTGGTAGAGGCTGCATGCATATAAATAACGTCCCCATAGTCCAAGACTGGTAAGAAAGTGGCACTGATCAACTTCCTCCTAGCTTGGAGAGTAAAACAGGATTTATTTCTAAAATAAAAACCAAGCTTTACTCTCAGCTTTCTCGCTAATTTATCAATATGAACTTTAAAATTTAGCTTTTCATCAATCCACAGACCAAGATATTTCTAAGATGAAACATTTTCAACACACTTCCCATCCAGTGTGGAAATGGCTAGGGCGGTTGATGCGGGTACTCTATGAGACTTTGTGAACTGCATCACCTTAGTTTTACCAGTGTTTAAGACCAATCTAAGATCAATGAAGATGGCCTGTAATAAATTAAAAGATCGCTGTAATGAATGATAAGCTTGTGCTTGGATGGGGGCGGAACAATATAGTACTGTGTCATCTGCATTGAGGTGTATTTTGCCATTATCTACTACAGAGGCAATAGTGTTTATGTAAATGGTAAAGAGGACCGGACCAAGGATAGACCCTTGAGGGACACATCGCCGGACCCCCAGTGGGGCAGAACTATGACCATCGACAGATAGTGTTTGAGTTCTATTGTCAAGATAGTTTCTGAACCAATCAACTGCCTTAGTGCCCAAGCCAATGTCCCGGAGCCTCTTAAGCAGAATACAGTGATCAACTGTATCAAAAGCCTTTGAATACCGTTAAGGTTAAAAAGGCACTATATAAGTGCAGACCATTTACCATTTACCATTTATAGCTTGATACCCCAGGGGGCTTCCACTGGTGTGACCTTGGATCATGACCCATTTCACACTAGCTAGAGGACGACCCAGTGGCATTCATAGAGCTATTTGAGGATGTGGCAGAGGCAGTAGGATGGTCAGAGTCTCAGTGGGTGGTCCTCCTGCTGTCGGGAGAAGCGCAACTGGCAGCCCTACAACTACCCGTCACCAACCGCACTGCAAAAAATTATTTTCAAGACAAGAATTTTTGTCTTGTTTTCCAGTAAAAATATCTAAACATTCTTAAAATGTGATGTATTTACTTGACAAGCAAACTGGCATACGATTTTAAGTCTTGTATTGAGAGAAATCTAATTAAATTAAGTGAACTTTATACTTATAACAAGAAACAAAATCTGCCAATGGGGTTAGAAAAATTTAACTTCATTCAAAGGGAAAACAAGTGTATTTTGCATACCCCATTGGCATTGAACTTCGGAAGCCACCGATCTAGTCACCCCGGTCACTTGTGGAGACCACCTCTCACCATCTCAAGTCACGGAGGTTGCCAGGTTGCACGGAGAATTCTCCGGCGTGTTCTCGCATCTTCAAAGTTACAGATGGCTGTTGTGGATTTCCTCTCCAGAAATGGGGGGCTCCCAGCCTGAGTTGGGGAAGATTGAGGCTGGGAGAGGAAGAACAATAAGGATTGACACCAGTGGAAAATTATCTCTAACTGCATTTCTGTAACAGTGACAGCTGGCGAGGGATAAGAGGGCAGTCCAGACCACAGGAGGGGAGAGAGACACATACAAAGCTGTGTGTGTGTGACCGAGTGCATTTGTTGTGCCGAAAAGTGAGGCCTTCAAGGTGTTTATACTGAAAAGTATTGTTATATAAAAGACTTACTTTGGACATTTACCTGGCTCCTGCTTCTTCCTTCAGAAGAAATCTTGAGACTTGTCACAACAGTGTTCTGAAAAATATCAAAAAGCTAACTCAAATGCCCTCACACTACTTAGCTTTTAAATTAAAGATGTTAAACTTGCTTCATCCTAAACCTCAATGAGGTTTAATTTGCTTTCACATAAGCTCATGTTACATATTACTGAGCATAGAATTTTTATAGAGTGTGGATGTGTTCACTTCTCCTACTGCCTTGTTATCTGTTCATAGATTGCAAGGTTGTGAGGCTGTCACATAACTGGCTAAGTTGTTTTTCTCTCACTCCACACCCTGGGGCTATGGTGTAGAGAGACAGATCTCCTAACATGTGCTTGGCTGATTGTGTTAGCTTGTCACCCCCTAGACTGCCCTCTGTGACTCCTGTAGTATAGATCACACTGCCTGAGTGGTGTGTATAATAACTGCACACCACACACACGCACACATACCTTTGATGGTAGCCATATACACATAGACAGGAACAGGTCAACACACACAAAAAATGGTAGCCCTGGTTCAAAACCTAGCGAGCTTCCTTGCTGTCTGCTGCCTACATAGGCTGCTGCCCTCTACTGAAATGTAATCTCATAAATTATTGATTTGGAATGCTCTACCACACCACCTAAGAACCAGGCCAAGACCCATTGACAGCTACTTGATTTAAATAGAGAGTGAAGTGGTTGTCATTAAGCTAATAAATAAGTAAATGATTACATAATTTTCATTTTTGGGTGTAAAATATCCCTTTAAAATGCTGTCTAGGTATGCAGCTCACTAGGTTTTGGTACAGAGCTACTTTTCACCCTGCAAATATTTCGGCTACACATATTGTGTCCAGCATGTTCAACCTACATTTTGAGAGTCAAATCCATCAATCATATTACATTTCATGTGCTGCTAATGTAATTTCAGACTGATTGTAAATTTCTTGGTTGCAACATATTCTGTCATTGTCACACATGGCTACACACTCACAATGAGGGATGTGAGGGGCTGCTTCATAAAAAAGCTCTCATCAACCCAGAACGTCATTAAATTGTGTCACCCTACAGCCGTTTGGCTCTCTCGCTCTCCCTCCCTAATCCCACTCTCTCAATGATTCTTGGGATTGTCAAGGACTTCTCTCAACTTGTCAATGCCATCAGAATTCTGTGGTCTGAAGCAAGACACTGAGGACATAATAGAAGCTAGAGTTGATGTCAAGACCAGACCCTTTCAAGTGACAGACTAACACCAGGCCCCCTAAGACCTAGATCAAGAATAGACCCCTCGAAGTCACAGATCCAGAAGAAAACCTAAGACCTAGACCCAGCTTTTTATCAGAACTCATAAGACCAAGACAATTAGCATAAACCCTTAACCAGGCCAGTTCCAGAACCATATGACCAATACCTAGGCCAATACCAGTCCTCCTTAGTCCCAGACCAAGGCCAGTACTAGACCTCCTGAAATCCATACCAAGACTAGATCCATCAAAGCCTCAGATAAAGACAAAGACCCAGACCAAAGCCAACACCAGAGAAACTAAGAACCAGGCCAATGCCAGACCAAGACCAAGACTAAATTCCCTTGAAAACCCAGGTCCAGACAAATACCTTAGAATCAGATTAATAGCAGACTCTCTAAGAAAAAGACCAGCATCATACACCTTAGAATAAGGCCAATACTGGACCCCTGAAGACTCAAACTCAGGCCTTTCCCAGATGCTCTTAGACCTTGGCCCATACCAGACAAATTAAGACCAGGCCAATACTGACCCCCTAGGACATATTCCAAGACAAGTTACCTTGAAGACTCATATTCAGACCAAGAACTATGACCCAGGTCAACAGCAGACCCCCTCAGAAAAATACCAACACTATACTCGCTAAGAACCAGACCTAAACCAGAACCTTAAGACCTAAACCAAGGCCAATTCCAGACCCTATAAGATCCAGACCAATACCAGACCCTCTAAGATCAAGGTTAATACCAGACCAAGTAAGACCAGGCTAATACCACACCTCCAAAGACCGATACAGAGTCTAGATCCCTTGAAGTTCAGATCAAGGCCTAATACATAGACCCAGACCTGTCATTCCAAGGACCCTTTTACTGAAGTGAAATATAGAAAGTGCTGAGTCTAGATCCCTTGGAGCTCAGACCAAGACCTAATACTTAAACTCAAACCTGTCAGACCAAGAACTATTTTACTGAAGTATAATATAGAAAGATTTTTTTCCAAACTCCAAGCCACTTTCTACAGTAGTTATGTAGACATTCAGAGCCATAGAATTCTTGCAAATTGTCTGTAATGGTAAATAGACGAATGGTGAATTACACCATCCAGGACAGCCAGAAATCTTGGAGTTGTATTTGATCATCAGTTGAACTTCACAGACCACTTCGCAAGCACTGCCTGATCATGCAGATTTGCCTTGTACAACATTAGGAAGATCATGCCCTTCCTATCGGATCATGATACACAAATCCTCCTCCAAGCACTTGTCCTGTCCAGGCTGGACTATAGCCTATGTTCTTCTGGCAGGCCTTCCAGCATGCACTGTCAAAACTCTGCAATTGATCCAGAATGTGGCAGCGAGAGTGGTCTTCTGTGAGCCCAAGTGCTCGCACATCATGCCTCTCTTCATCAAATTGCACTGGCTGCCGATGGTTGCTCGCGTTGAGTTCAATGCAATGATGCTTGCTTACAGAACAACCACTAGCTCCGCATCCCACTATCTAAACTCACTACTTCAAAATTATGTGCCCTCTAGTAGCCTATGTTTTGCAGGTGAACAGCACCTTGTGATGCCATCTCATAGAGGCACAAAATCTCTGTCCCGCTGGTGGATTGACCTGCCGAATTCCCCCAACCTGCTGTGTCTTTAGCCTCTTTCAAAAAAAAAGACACATCTTTTTCGTGAACACCTTACCCATTCATACTAAAGCTCTACCTTCATGTTCTTTTTAAAAAAAAATGTCCTTGTATTTGTACTGTTCAAAGTTATGTGAGACTTGTATTACAGCACTTATAATATTGTTGCCCCTTTTGTTGGATGAATCGCATCAATTGCTCTCCTTATTTGTAAGTTGCTTTGGATAAAATTTCTGCTTAATGAATAAATGTATTGAGTGCTTCATATTTCTAACCTTCATATAGGCTAGGGCTGGGACCCTGTTCATTATTCAATCACAGTTCTCCTCTGGACTTTTTAAACTGCGTTTCTGCACAGCGTACTGGAGGGATAAGAATAAAAAATTGTTCCATCTAAACATAAAAAAGAAAAATTAGCTGAAGAACTTGAAATTTGTTATCATTGAGATTAAAATTATTTTTGATTAAGTAAATATGGTTCTACTATGTCTAACATTGGTGCAATTAGGTAGAAAGTTTTTAAAGGAATAATTTACCATGTTATTCCAAACCTGTATGACTTTCTTCCATGGAACACAAAAAGAGAAATTCTAAAGACTTTGCTGGTCATTCTTTTTCCATGTAATTACAATAAATGGGGACTTCAAAAAATACACAAAAGCACCATAAAAGTATCATAGAAGTGATCCAAATTACTTGTGCGCCATATTCCAGATACATTGTTACATCTTTTATTAACTTTCGTTAACATGTCAAGGAGAATTAAGGCGGACTAAAAGATTTTCAGTTAATAATAATCTCTTCTTAAAATGACATACAAACACCAAATTATTTGGCAGCATCATACTTTATTATATTCTCTCAAAGTAGCTAAAATGAGCTGATTGATTGAGGCTAAAGGGGGTCCATTTCTTTCTAATCTATTCCATTTACGATTGTGTGTAACCTTAACATTCTCTAATCTGCCTCTGACACCAAATCAATAAACCGCCCACCCAAGCACGATTCATCTGCTGTGGTCGGCCATGGATTTGTTCTTAGCTTCAGCTAAAACCTCACTTGCCGCACATCTGTATGGCATTAGCATAGCTGAGAGATTTACAAGCATGCTGTGAATCCGGCAAATGCAAAGGCATTTTCTACTAACCCTGGCTGATAAAGAAATACAGCAAAGCTGAGTAGACTTATGAACATAAGAAATCACATTTGGGATTCCATTGTATTGGATCAACAATTCTGTGTGGTTCAAATAGCATTGATCATAGTCTGATTTGTCATCAGCTAGCAGCAAACATTAAATCCCTAAAATCCCTGCATTAAAGTGCTAAGCTTTGACTTCAAGATAATTTAAAATTCACAATCTTGTGCCACAGACACATTTTTCTCAAACAATACAAGGATCAGATGTGTATTGTGATGTGTGTGCAGACCTGATGCAATTTTATTGAATTCTTGGGATCATTATGTGTTCAGAATCCATTGTTCCACCACTGGATTGTTGGCATAGGTAAGTGTTAAAGTGACTGACATTATTTACTTGCCCTAATGGTGCTCCCTGTATGACTTTCTTTCCTCCATGAAGTACAGAAGATACATTTTGTGTATTTTTCATATCAAACCAATAAGGAGCTGAAATCAAATATGGCGGCTACAATGAGAACATCAAACCTCACTGGATCTTATCGTGCCTCGTAACCAAACATTGTGACATCATGTCGCAAGAACTAATGAGGTTTGATGTAATATTAGATTTCAGTGCATTTTTAATGATTTGAGTTGAGAGTGAAAAACAACTTAAATAGTCTGTTCATCACACAAAGTGCAGAATATATTGCAAAATATAGTCCTTGTTTTATATTAGTTTCCTTTACAGTGATAATTTTTTTATTTGCAAGCTACAAAGAGATACAAGTGGTGGTTGTTTGTATTAAACTGAAATGACCCAATAAATAAAATAAGACATCATAAGGATATTATTTGAGCCCTTTTGCCTTTGTAAAAGTAAAAAAAAAGAAGAATTTTATCAGACATTTCTTTGCCATTTAAAAGTACACAGCGTATTAATTTTAGAAAGTCATATTACAGTGCTTTTTCAGTTGTTGGACTGTGTCGCCTGTCCTGGCCACATTTCCAGTCTTAAAAGAAAGAACGAAGTTGGCAGTTGCAGGGAACTGCCATGTGGTGTTTTCCTGCCACAGTTACATGGTTCAATGCATAACGCATGACCTGCCCTGGGCGCATGTTTTATAGTTAAAGTGACTCGCTCCAGCGAGTCTGCCACAACGCACCCCCACCTCTCACTCACTCACTCTCTTACTCTCGTCTCAATCCAATCACAAAGCCAACATGGAGAGCTACAGGCATTGTCATTTTAACAGTTTGAAACTGCCCAGTCTGGTAAGGCCCAGTTTTCTTTCCATTGTTACCATTTTTCCTATCTTCAGGGCTCAAATGGTCATGCAAAAACCTTGAAATGTACTGTATATAATTTTTTCACATCCTGGAATTTGATAAAAATCTTTAAAAATCACAGAAATGTATATTGTGAATTTGCAAAAAAAAAAAAAAATCTAGTTTTCCTCTGCAATCTCAATGGTTAGTTATTGATCTTGAATACAGTAAAACTTGTTGCAAACCATGATGATTTCAAATTTTTTTAGTGAATTGATCTCTTAAGTCAATGAATATGTCAAAATGATTTTTAAAAATCTGTATCCGGAATCACGTGATGCTCTCGCTGTGAGTGGCACGTTTTTGCCAAGCTCCCACTACCATCCTGTAAATTAATTAATATTATACCAAATGAAGAAGGTATTTCGCTTTAGAACTTTACCAGTATATTCACGAAAATGTCCATTACTAGGTCAGTGGCATCCGAACAATAACCAAGTAGGGGTCTGTGGCAAGGAGGAGGGTGGGGCCGGGCAGTGATGATGCGGCTGGAGGCAGCAGTATGGGAGAGAGAGAGCTACAGGCAGCTGCTCTGTATGCGTGTTTGTGTGTTATATGCCTTTTGCTTTAAGTTAATCATTAAATTATTATTCATGTTGTCAAGCCAGTTCTCGCCTCCTCCTTTCCCTTTTACCCCTTACAGGGTCCTACAATGGCGAAAGGACAATAGGCTGCTAGTCACAGTGGCCATACCTCAACAGATCACAAACTATCTTAACACAGGTGGTTACAGATAACCAAAGTGCCTTTTTAGATGAAAAATTAGCTCACTTTGAGTCGACCCTAGACTCCATTACAACAAGACTCGAGAATAAGATGAAACACATCACTGAGGCACAAAATCGAGTTTCACATACAGAGGATAAAGTGGTGCTCAATGACAGGATAGCGGCACTTGAAAAAACTGTTCAGTCCCTGACTGAGAGTGCCGAGGATGCTGAAAATCACAGCAGGAGAGATAAAAATCAGATCATTGGCCTAAAGGAAGGTGTGGAGGATTGACAACCTTTTATTCCAAGCATGGCTGTCTGGAGACCAAACACGGCATGGTAAAAATCAATCAGGTGCACTGGACGTTTAGTCCACTCAGAGTCATCCGTTGCTGGTGCTGATCAAGCTCCATAACTATGGAGTCAAGTGCAAACTCCTTGTGGCTGCTAAAGCAAAGGGCCGTCTTACCTACGGCGGCTGTGCCATTTCCATCACGCAAGATCTTTCAGCCAAGGTTAGGGAAGCACAATGTGCATTTAACAAGACTTTTCCTTGTTCTTTCGGCTTAATGTTGCTGCTCTGTATTACATACTCCACTTCAGAAGTCTGTATGTTCCAATTTGGGGAGGTGGTTTTTAATTATCAGATATAAACACTATTTAATATATGCAAGTAATGTAGAAATATATCCTGATGAGTGACCTTTAACTAATCAGCCTTACTGTCAAGGGCATAAATCATGTAGTCAAGAGGCAAAAAACTTTTTAAAAAAGCAGTGTCAAATCAAACTCTTCCAGGACACCCACTTGAAATTTACACAGAAACTGGGTTGAGCAGGTTTATTCTTCTTCTTTCAGATCCAACAGCAGAGGCGTCGCCATTCTTCTTAACAAGAATCTTAGAAAAATCTATCAAATATGATGAAAGCTGTTATGTTATGTTGTGGTTTATTATATGAGAACATGTTTTGATTGGATGTGTCCCCACAACATTCGAGGCCTAATGTTTTCCCAAGTTATTTGCAGACATCTCTTCATTTTCATGCTCTCTAATACTTCTTGGGGGTGACTTTAATTGTGTGTTAGACCCAACAGTTGATCAGTCCTCTCCAAAATGTAACAAGTCAAGAAAAATGGCCAGGCTCTTGGAATTTTTAAATGATATGGAACTGTTCAACACTTTATTCTCAACCGCATAAAACTTTTTCCCAGATTTACTTTTTATATTTTTTATTATTAGTATAATCTAGACAGCTGTTAGATCGAATTAAGGAATGCAGTATTGGTATTAGGTCATTATCTGACCATTCTCCGGTTTGTGTGATTGTTCACCCACCCTATAGAGATCCTTCCAGTAGACAATGGTTTACAACCATCAATAATGAGCAGCCCTCAGTTTGCATATTATCTTACACAACAGTGGATATATTTTATTGAAATCAATAAATCCCCAGAAATTAGTCCATTTATATTATATTTAATTATTATTATCTGAGAGGAGCAATATCTTATTTTTCAGCTGTAAAGAAAGAGACCATGAAATAACAAGTAGAGCTTGAGGAAATATTCAGACATTGGCCAAACACAAACTGTACGCAGGGGCGGGTTTACAATTTCAGAGGCCCCAAGCAATCGACCAACCCAGGGCCCCATTTAGAAAATCTTTGCTTAAAAAAATTACATAACATTGGTTTTAAATCATAATTTTAAATTCATCTTATCAGTCATTATAGCCAAGTACATTAAAAATGTTGAATTAAATAAAAATCAAGTTAAAGATAATTAATACATGTTTTCCAGTTTTTCCACAATGCAGAGTATATTTACAAAACACATTTTTTAACTTTTTTAATGAACAAGGTGTGCAAAACCTACTACTTTACTCACTGACACTTGGAAAAACATTTTCAGTTGTTATTTATTATTATCATAACCCAACAATTATTAATTGTTGTCCAGTTTGTCATTATAATATGATACAGTATTGTTATTATTACTGTATACTTGTTGTATACAATGGTAATATATTTATGTCTTATTTATTTTACTTTCACATGGATCTTATATTCTGACACCTCAGTATTGTGCAATAGGCTGTGTTTTATTTAAGCATCAAAGGCAACATTCGTAACAGTATTGTAACAGTAAACAACCAAGGCAGAGCGGCCCCTCAGCACACTAAAAAAAAACATTGCTGTTTATCAAGTGGGAAACTTTGATTGGTGCAGAACAATCTGGAATCATTTTAAACATTGTAACAGTCACCTTTTTGCAGGTGTCTCAACATGCATTTTAGAGACCTGAAGTTCTTTTTAACTTTAGACGCAGTGTCTAAAAATGTACCGGTCCAGTGAGAAACACTGAAGAAACAGCAGGACATGGTGCAGCAGTCAAGGAAGTTCCTCCAGAGCGTGTTTATATAGAACAATTGAAAAACAGAGCAGACACATGCAAAAACGCATTCAGTGTGAACGGCTCCAAACTCTTCTGTTCATGTGTATCTGTGATTGAGAGCACGTGGGCGAAAGTTTGGAAGGCCTGTGCATTATTAATTTTTTAATTACAAACCCAAATCCAAAGTACTACTTGAAAAACTGACCCGAATTGACAGCTTGTAACGTGAACTGTTCTGAGAGCACTGACAACAGTGTGTACCCAGAACAACATGTCACCCCTCAAGCATTTGTTGCCCCTGACATCCGGGGCCCCACGCAATTGCGTGGTTTGCAGTGGTTAAAACCCCTACTGTCTGTACGAGGTGAGACGCCTTGCTCTTCTGGCAAGGGGGAGGGCTAAGGCCAAAGTGATTTAGTCTCTAAAAGATAATAAGGGGTGTGGCAGGGCGGAGGGCGGGGCAAGCCTCCGAGAGGGTCCGTCATGTGTGTGTTTGAGCTACGTTACATTGGTGCCGAAATCCGGGAAGGAGGAGGGATACGCCGTAGTAGAGTTCTCGCCACTACCGTCCACCCCATCGGAGCAGCCGCGGCCATCTGCCGGGGGACGAGGAGCCCAGCCACCTGGAAGCGGAGGAAAGGCCGCCGACCGCGAGGGGAGAAGGGGCTCCTAGCCGACCGCCTGGAGCGGTCAGGGCCGCTGCCAGGGGCAGAGGAGTCCCCTTCCAGCCGCTGAAACGCGGCGGGGTCTGAGACCGCCGACCGCGAGCGGGGAGGGGCTCGATGACCGACCGCCTGGAGCGGGAGAACCGCTGCCAGGGACGAGGGAGACCCCTTCGGCTCCCCGAGAACGCGGCGGGGCATTCCTTCCACCAGGGGCTGGAGGACTGCCTCCGATCCGCCCTGAGAGACACGGCTGTTGTACGTTAGAGGGTGGAGGAGTGGCCGGGGAACAATCTACGGCGTATCGGAGAACCGACGATTAGGTTTTTTTTTTAAAAAAATTCTCTCTCTCCTCTCTCTCTCTCTCTCACAGCAGCTCTGCGTTGGCCTTTTCCCTCTCTTTTAAACTGTCACACTTGAATTATTTCTGTTTACCTCCCCTTGTCCCCTCCCTCATCCAGGTAGACGGCAGACAGTGCAGAAGGCATGCCCCTCCCAGGGAAAGGGGGCTCCCCAGCCTTGAAAGAACGAGGGAGGAATGTGGCAGGGCGGAGGGCAGGGCCGGGTTGTGCTGATACACACCCGGTCCCGTATCAGGCTAATCAAGCCTCCGAGAGGGATAAACATCGATGGCAGACGGTGGTGCGACGAGAGAGAGATCGTTTACGGACATGTCCGTCATATGTGTGTTTGTCCTTTGTTTTAAGTTTACTATTAAAATATGATTTATATTGTCAAGCCGGTTCTCTTCTCCACCTTTCCCTTGAACTACGTTACAGGGGGTTAATCAATTTGAGAATAAATATATAAAAAAAATTATGAAGGAATATTATCAAAAACTTTATTCATCCGAATGTAACTCCTCTAACTCCTTCCCTCACGCCAGAGCAAAAGGCAGTCCTCTGCAGGCCTATTACAGAGGAGGAAGTCCTTAACACTATAAATAGTCTTAAGGGAGGGCCAGACAGCTTTTGTCTAGAATTCTACAAAAAGATAAAAAATGGGTAAATACATAGTAGGACCACTAATGGAAATGCATTCTGAAGCTTTGGTAAAAGGACGGTTCTCAGCCATCGTAAACACTGCCAATATTGGTTTGATTTAAATAAAAAAAAAGAATAAGCCACCCACCGGAACTTTGTAGTTCAGATAGACCTTAATTGGGGTTGACGTCAAATTGCTGTCTAAGCTATTGGCAGGACAGCTTGAGGGTGTTCTTCCAGACCTTATAAACCCTGACCAAACTGGCTTTATACAAAAGAGATACTCGACTACAAATATAAGAAGGCTTTTGAATGTAATTCAGTACACAAATCAGCACCAATTAAAGCGATCACGGTGACATTAGACACAGAATAAGCTTATGACTGGGAAGAATGGGGGTATTTATTTGAGGCGCTAAGGAGATTCTATATAGATGGGGATTTTTTTTAATGGATCTCAGTTATTTACCACTCACCAATCTCCTGTGTCATCACTAATGGCCTTCAGTTGGAGCCCTTTCCCCTCAGCAGGGGCACCAGACAAGGCTGTCCTTTCAGTCCTCTGCTTTTTGCACTATCTCTGGAGCCTCTGGCCGAGATTATTAGACAGCATGAAAACATAGGGGGCATCTCAATTGGGGGTACTGTGCACAAAATAGCATTGTACACTAATGATATCTTGCTGTTTTTAGCACCTCCTGAGACATCGGTACCAACAATACAGTCACTATTTGATGAGTTCAGCTTAATATCAGGCTACAAAATGTATTTGAGTAAATCTGAAGCTTTACCATTAGGCAGTTTAATACATAATTGTTGACAAATTTTCCCTTTAATTGGTCAACATTTGAATTTTATAATCTTTGGAAACTTAATTTTGCCTCAATTATTCAGATGGTGAAAAGAGACTTGCAACGCTGGCTATTTGGTATAATTAGTTTAAGTAAAATGAATATTCTGCCTCGACTCTTGTTTCCTTTACAAATATGTAGAAGCAGAAATGTTTCTGCAGATTAAGAAAGAGCATTTTCAAGAATTATGTGACAATGCTGGAAACCTAGGTGAAATTTTACAGATGCCAATTGAGAGGGGAGGTCTAGCTACACCAAACATTCTATATTACAATTGGGCCAGTCATTCTAGGCATATTTGGGAATGGTTTTACTATTTACTAAGATTTACTATGACTCCCATTCTCCTGTGGATTCCTTGGCCTGTTCTGTTTCCATTCTCTCTATGGAGTCTCTTCGATTGCTCCAATAATAAAATTGATGACACTATTAGGACAAACTTTATACTTGTCAGTTCTATCAAAGTATGGCAACAGGTGTTAAAATATATGAAAAGAGAAGAGTCTATATTTATGTTGTGTTCAATATCTATGAATCGAGAATTTCCCCCTTGCATGGGGTCACTTCCTTTCAAAACATGACATGCAAAAGGCATCTGTGTAATTGGGGACCTGTTCGAGGACAATAGTCTAATATAATTTCAGCAAATACAACAGAAATTTGGATACTAAAAGCTCGTCATTTTGGCTTTCTGCAAATTCGACATTACATTAATTAAAAACAGTGGATATACCTCTGTTTATCATTATAGAGAGGTTTTTTGTCAATGCAAGAGATACTGCTCACTTAATTTCTAATTTTTACTCTTTCATATTTTCTCAGGCCCCAAATCACCCGAATAATTCAGTTTATTGTTTGAGAAGGATCTCTCCAATGAATATATAGATGATAATTGGCAGGAGGCAGTTGAATGTGTGGGGTCTACGTTCATATGTAACCAGTTAAGGGAAACTCAGTATAAGATACTTCATAGACAAATAACCATAATGTCATAAAGTCATAATGAGCAAAAATGATCACAGTATATCACTGTTATGTGCTAAATGCCATACAGACTTGGGGACCTATACTTTCATTACTTTTGGGAATGCTTTCTACAGATTTTGGAACTTTATTGCTCAGGAAATTAGTTGCTGAAAAAGGTTCCTGGTGGTTTTCTATTGGGCATTCCATCAAAAACACAAATACAAACACTTTATCTAACCTCATCTGGTTTCAGATTGCTTGATTACTGCTTCTGGCTAGTAAATGCATTCTTAATAGGTGGATAACAGATAATATCCCCTCCGTTACTTTGTGGTACAAGGAGATTTTATAAGAGAATGGCCGCTGTGCTTAGGGCAATGACCAGTCATTCATGACAATATGGGTTCCATCTATAAATCACTTACCTCCAGATCTTAGAAACATTGTATTTAAAGGCCAGTGCTCCTTGAAATGGAACCTCGGGATAGGCTAATTCTGAACGTTAAAGAATTAGGGTGTTTTTCATTTCTTTTTCTTTTTTAACAGGATGGACTCTGTTATTGTTTTTGTTTGTTTTTTAGGTATAATGTTTCTGTTTGTAATATTTATGCTGACACTGTATTGTGAAAACTGAAAAACAATCAAGAACATTTTTTTTTAAATCTGTATCCAATTTCCTTTCAATGACTTGAAATTTTATGGTAAATTCATGGAATTTCTTCCTGGCAAAAAGGGTGAGAACCCTGTATCTTGCTTCTTTTCACTTGTCTTACTTGTCTTTTTAATTTAATATGATTAGTGAATTAATATCAAGCAATAAATCAAAGTAGCCAAATTCATTCCTGGTGACAATATTGGTGGTAAATCCAAATATTGTTGGTACACACACAGTACCAAGCTGTTGAATCCCATTGCAACAGTGTGTCACACATTTGAAATGCTGAGCAGCTATAAACAGGTTTTAAGCAATATCAGACCCACAGCACAGTTCAATGTATGATACATGCAAACACGCTGTGCCAAGAATCCCTTTACTGACAGGAAAGGTCAAACTCCATACCCCCGGCAAGCATGGCCAGTTGGATTAGCAAGTCAATGCTAACATCATGTGTGGGGAATCTTACTGCAGACACATGTTTCCCTTTGATAATGAGTCCACTCAAAGCTGCAGGTGGTTTTTCAATTGCATGCAAATTAAATCTCCAGAGTGGTGACTACTTGGCAAAATAGTCCCTCACAAATGTGCCTTTATAGAAGTATTGGACTAATTTGCAATACAAATAATACCACCCTTCAATAGGATCATGTATTGCTCTGGGCTGTGTCATTGATCTCAGATTAATTTTGTCAATTTATGTAGATTAATTGACCTCTTTCCTTCCTCAACGGGAAAAGCTCTTTCTTATAGTGTGCACTTTATGGGGTATGTTTAATAAAGAATTCTTGTTATGGTCTTCTTCATGTAAGACCAAACCATGCAGGTCCAAATCAGTGTAGTTTGTGAGAGTGGTTACAACACGTTGTATTACTTTCATGCAAAGGGCTTGGTATAAAGGTCCAAAATTAACTTTTTTTTACATAGTAGTGAGTGATTAGTAAAAAAATGACCTGAATAAATATTTAGAACGGCCATGAAAATACATTTTGCATTATTTCTTTCAAAGTTGTATTTTTGATATTCCTATGACAAAATTATTATTTAAAATAATTATGTAATTATTTTGATGAGACACATTGTGATTTTGTTTCAGAATGTTCATTTTGGTGGAGTTATTTCAAAGAAAGAAAGACTTAAACGGCACTTTGAGTATCTTTTGATAATGACAATTAAAGTAAGTCTTTAGTAAGTGTCAGACTATCACTATTAGGAGCATTCCAGATTGAATGTTTTTTTTACTAAAAAAGCAAGACACAGCACTACAAATACTCTGCACTCTGTTATTGATTGTGTTACCACATTCCTCCTGACACTTCAGCAATCACTTCATTATGAGGTGTGAAAAGCTTGTTCTGCCACCAATTATTGAATCACTGAGTAGCTGTAGTGAGATACAAGGAGAAGAAAGACTTTTCTCTCAATAAAACACTCAAGACTTAATATTTACTCTGAATTAATTAATTAGGTTAATTAAAGAAAGAGCAAATCAGGTCATTGAGTCACTTTCATCTGTACTTGAGAAGTGCCTTTCCTGGAAAGCTGATATAAGTGCCTTTTGACATTTAGGACTTATACCTGAGGTTGTCCGCTTGATCAGTCTTTTAAACAGAATACCTTTAATACCATCATGAAAGGTTTCTGCTTGCTATAAATGTCACCCCACTTGTTATTGAAGTCAAAAAAAGAATTGGTCTGCTCTAACCTCAGCAATGACCTCTTGCCATCTTTCCTGATTCTGTCTCACGCTTCATGTTCTTCCCCTCTTTGATGAAACGCTCTCTCCATTATCTAGTCCCACTTATCCTATTGTCCCCTATTCTCCTTTCTCAGCCTCTTTCTCCGGTTTTTAATGCATTTTCCCAACCACACCTCTCCTCTCTCTCTTTCTATATAACATGAGGGTGAGTAAATATACTGTCAGAATTAAATTTTTTGACTGATCTAGTCCTTAATTCAACTGGGAAGAGAACAGAATAAGGGAATAGGCAGGTTTTCAGCATTGTTTTGGTCAATGGGTTCACTTTTGTGCCTCACAACCAGCTGAGTCACTAGAAATGAAATGAAAACATGACAAGGGGAGAGCAAATAAAGAGTGTATCTCAGAAAGGGTCACTTTAAGCTTCCATCATTGTTAAATTAATCAAGCACACAGGGGAGAACTAAGTTTCACTGATTTCAAATTTACCCACCCATTAAAAAGTATGTTAAAACAAACAGTGGTTGGTTGCTTTACATGTCTGTTAGACAGTCAAAAGTTGGACTCTACAACATTAAGACCCTATTACCTCACAGTGTGAATTTATAATCTGCTCTTGTATGAAATGGCACAAAATCATTGCAAAATAACAAAAATTCCCGTCCTGTCATCTAAAGGTGTCCTGCCCTTCAACAGTTTGATTTTGGTTTAATCTGACTGAAAATGTGGCACAATTCTTGGTCTGTCAAGCTCTGTTGTTTACAGTTGACTTTAGTTTTGATAAACCTTTTAGGAAGCCCTTTAACTGTGAAGAGAGACAATTTGAGAGATAAGCAAGTGCTCTTTCTTTCAAAGAGCCAAATGACATCTGAAAGTGAGAGCGAGAAAGCTGGCAGCTGTCGCAAAGCATCTCGTTTTCTTCTTTAAAGTTACAGCACGCTTCTGAGTTATCAAACCATGGGATTGAGCTTTCCCACTACACTGCCTGTGCGCATATGCATACTCTCCTGCATACACACTTAGCTCACAGGCCTTTGTTCTGCATCCTTTTGTGAAGCACGCCCTGGATTCAGCAAAGCTCTGTGCCATTGAGTGAGACTAAAGGAGTCTGTCTCTCTCTCTCTCTCGTTCACTCCCCCTCCGCCCCACAACACCCAGTCTGGCTCTTTGTCGCAATTTTTTTTCGTCTCTTCACCTGACTTTAGCAGTCTGCCTCTTTCTTTCACTCTCTAACAAATGAATGCACATGCTGTCTGAGTGTTTGCCAGCATTTGGTGGGATAATCTACCTTCCTGAAGATTTGGCTGAGCTTCCATTGCTTCTCCTTATCACTATGGGCTTATCAGAACATATGCAGTTCTTGGCTTTCTACCAGAGAGAAAGAGAGAGAGAGATGCTTTCCAAACAGGATCTCTCATGGAGACATTCCTTGGGTGGAAAAGGAAATCATGTCCACCATCACCCCCCATTCGCCCAGAGCA
The DNA here is from genome assembly GCA_032164185.1 of Moxostoma hubbsi. Lineage (NCBI taxonomy): Eukaryota > Metazoa > Chordata > Actinopteri > Cypriniformes > Catostomidae > Moxostoma > Moxostoma hubbsi. The sequence goes on along the minus strand of JAVLUX010000017.1, from coordinate 35,947,053 downwards.
CATGTGCACACAAATACACAAATATTCCTCCCTGTTTGAGTTCACATTATTGAGGATCCAACTACAAATTAGAATAAAAAAATTCATGCAAACATACAAATCAAAATCTTTTCATTTTAGGATTCTGAAACGTTTTAAATAAAGAAACGGTATGATGTTAAATGAAAAATAATTATTTGAGATTCTGCGCTATTTTTTTGGTCACTAATCAAATTTATGAAATTGACCATGTTAGCTCATTTGTACAATAGGTCAGATTTCCTTTTTTCCATTGATGCATACATGATGCTCTTTGGAACATTCTTAAATCATGCTGGGATAACATGAAACTTCAGGTTCTTCATGCTATCTTGAGTGTATGCTGTCATTAGTTAAAGGAGGACATTCCAAATGAAATGTCAAATGGTTATTCTGACCATATCATTTCTTATAAAATCGGAAACAGCAGGTTGACTTCTCTCTAGCTAAAATCGGTCTGGGCTTACCGAAATGTGAAACACTGCCCCCAACAGCGTTGAGTGTTGCTGGGCGTATGGGCACTTTTGAGCTCCATTTTCTGACTTTATGTCCACAGAGGGGCACAAAAATCAATTTGTGAAGAGAGTTGTTTTCAGCTGTACAGGCTGTAATGCAGTGAAGAGGAATGCATGTTTTTTTTAATTGTATCCCCTAACCCAAACCCCAAATCAAACCATCAGTGGAGTAAAAAATCAACATTAGAGGAAAAAATGCAACCACAGTATTGCACTTGTCACTGATTATATGAACGCGATTATTCCTGGTTTCATTGAAGGATCTGAACCCGGGTCTTTTATGCTACATGCTTAAACACGTTGAAGCCAATCCAAAAAGTCTGATAGGAGATGCCGCTTGTCAGTGAGTTGGGATATTGTGGCTAATCGTAGGGTACTAAAACTTTCGGAAACAACATGCAGACTTCCCCTTGTGTGTTGTTCATACAGCTATATACTAGTAAATCCATTTCAGTGCATAATGATCTATTTTTGCCTTCCTTCCACCCTGCAAAACCACAAACATACACACACATATAGTACATACTGTATCTTACCACTTTAACCTCTTGCCATGCTTAGTAAGATTTAGGTCTTGGGTGAAAGTGTGGGTTACAGAAACAATGTGCTTTTCAAATGGTTTTGGTGGAAGTTTTCATTTGGATGCATGCCAGCTGAGAATGCTGGCCAGATTTTAATTTTGTTTTGAATCAGTCAGTACACTGAAAAAAATAAAAGATAAAACATGCATAAAATTCAAAGTGTTGGTGCCAGACATGTAGAAATGCATTCAACCACATCTGTCTCATTGTCAAGGGAAAGAGAAACAAAGAGTTGTCAGTAGCTTAAATGTGTCACCAAACACTGAGTTTACTGTGAAAACAGTGAAAACTGACACACACACACACACACACACACACACACACAGAGGCTTTAGCCAACAAGAAGCTGCCCTAAGGGCGGCAGCCAGATGTGTTTTATCTGTAAGGTGAAAGGTCAAGTAGATACAAATTGCATAAACTTATTCCCAGTAGCAAAACAACTTTCCACGGGGTTACAGATATGCATCCGATTGTTTCTTCTGGCTTAAACAACTTTAAATACTGCACAAACATATTTCAATTTGCTTCTTTATCTCTTTCCCTTCGCTTATACAAGAAAAAACATTTTACCTTAAAAAGTATTTATTTGGTCACTCTTTTCCATGCAATTACAATAAATGGGAATTGGAGTTTCAAAAATAATACAAAAGCACCTTAAAATTTCTTAAAATTGGTACATGGTACACCTTAAGGCAAATTAGCTTTTTTCTAGTCTCAAAGTGTATCACAATTCAAGAAATACATACAAATACAAAAAATTCAAGAAATACATTTATTTATTTATTTTATATTGATGGAGCAACATGATTTGTGAGATAAGAAATAACACCGGAAGTTTGTTTTCAGTAAAATTAACGAGGAGGCTTTTTACCTCTCACCTAATGCAACTACTTTTGAAACAGCAAGATGCTTTTTTGAGTACCAAATTAAGATATTACTTATTTAAAACACCCACATTTGACATTTCATTAAATCTCAAGTATGAATATCAATTGTGATTGGATCAGTCAAAGTGAGCCCACTTCTTTTTCTAAAAAAATCTATTCTCTCCACTTAAGAAAAATACTGTATTTTATAGGGGCCTTTAGCCTTATACAGTATCTCACAAAAGTGAGTACACCCCTCACATTTTTGTAAATATTTGATTATATCTTTTCATGTGACAACACTGAAGAAATGACACTTTGCTACAATGTAATGTGTACAGCTTGTATAACAGTGTAAATTTGCTTTTCCCTCAAAATAACTTAACACACAGCCATTAATGTCTAAACCACTGGCAACAAAAGTGAGTACACCCCTAAGTGAAAATGTCCAAATTGGGCCCAAAGTGTCAATATTTTGTGTGGCCACCATTATTTTCCAGCACTGCTTTAACCCTCTTGGGCATGGAGTTCACCAGAGCTTCACAGGTTGCCACTGGAGTCCTCTTCCACTCCTCCATGACGACATCACAGAGCTGGTGGATGTTAGAGACCTTGTGCTCCTCCACCTTCCGTTTGAGGATGCCCCACAGATGCTCAATAGGGTTTAGGTCTGGAGACATGCTTGGCCGGTCCATCACCTTCACCCTCAGCTTCTTTAGCAAGGCAGTGGTCGTCTTGGAGTTGTGTTTGGGATCGTTATCATGCTGGAATACTGCCCTGTGTCCCAGTCTCCGAAGGGAGGGTATCATACTCTGCTTCAGTATGTCACAGTACATGTTGGCGTTCATGGTTCCCTCAATGAACTGTAGCTCCCTAGTGCCGGCAGCGCTCATGCAGCCCCAGACCATGACACTCCCACCACCATGCTTGACTGTAGTCAAGACACACTTGTCTTTGTACTCCTCACCTGGTTGCCACCACACACGCTTGACACCATCTGAATCAAATTAGTTTATCTTGGTTCATCAGACCACAGGACATGGTTCCAGTAATCCATGTCCTTAGTCTGCTTGTCTCCAGGAAACTGTTTGCAGGCTTTCTTGTGCATCATCTTTAGAAGAGGCTTCCTTCTGGGACGACAGCCATGCAGACCAATTTGATGCAGTGTGTGGTGTATGTTCTAAGCACTGACAGGCTGACCCCCAACCCCTTCAACCTCCGTAGCAATGCTGGCAGCACACATACGTCTATAGACAAACCTCTGGATATGACACTGAGCATGTGCACTCATCTTCTTTGGTCGACCGTGGCGAGGCCTGTTCTGAGTGGAACCTGTCCTGTTAAACCGTTGTATGGTCTTGGCCACCGGGCTGTAGCTCAGTGTCAGGGTCTTGGCAATCTTCTTATAGCCTAGGCCATCTTTATGTAGAGAAACAATTCCTTTTTTTCAGATCCTCAGAGAGTTCTTTGCCATGAGGTGCCATGTTGAACATCCAGTGACCAGTATGAGGGAGTGTGAGAGCAATGACACCAAATTGAACACACCTGCTCCCCATTCACACCTGGGACCTTGTAACACTAACGAGTCACATGACACCGGGGAGGGAAAATGGCTAATTGGGCCCAATTTGGACATTTTCACTTAGGGGTGTACTCACTTTTGTTGCCAGTGGTTTAGACATTAATAGCTGTGTGTTGAGTTATTTTGAGGGGACAGCAAATTTACACTGTTATACAAGCTGTACACACTACTTTACATTGTAGCAAAGTGTCATTTCTTGTGTTGTCACATGAAAAGATATAATCAAATATTGATATTGAAAAGGGGTGTACTCACTTTTGTGAAATACAGTGTATATATATATATATATATATATATATATATATATATATATATATATATATATAAACCCAATCGGGTGACAGTCTAAATCTCTTGTATGGCTTCAGAATAACATAAAACTAATATGGCAAGTCATTTTGACACTTTTATGACAATTTGATGTTGCTTTTGCAATCTCCAGTTCTCATTATTTGTAATTGCATGGAAAAGAGCAAGTACATTTTGCCTAACATCTCCTTTCCACATAAGAAAGGAAGTCATATAGGTTTGGAATGACATGAGGTTGGGTTATTGATGACAGAAAAACTCAAAACCAAAATTAAAAATGGTACAAAAAATGGCAGCAAACGTCAGGCATGTGCATCTCTGCAAACTGTTGAATTACTGGTTCAAAGCTAGTCAGGGGACATGAACCAAACACAACAAAAAGACAGAGATCTAGAGGTCACCCCTACTTTTGTCCTTGAGCCAGGCATATAATGTCCTCTTATTCAAATAGATTCATAATGAAAGGGTTTTATTTACGCTGCGACCAAACAAAGTATTTTAGACCACAGCCTCAATATTTCAGCTCAGCATGAATATCTATTAATATTTAGCCTATTTTTTAAGATTTAAGCATTTCAATTTCAGAACAAAATTCCATCTAATTGAATTGTGTGATGTTTAAGCAAAGTAAATAAAAAAACTTTTCATTTAAAGTTTTTAAAATTTCATTTTATTGAGGATTACTCAATTCAAAATGATGAAATGATGAAATTTGTTATGAAATTAAAATGCACAAATCTTAAAATTACTACTTATAATAACATAAAATGTATTTTCTTGGTTCAGAGTAAAAAAATCAGTGACTGTGAATAATACTGAGTGGTTTGATTTTTGCACTGGACTTCAAACACTGAAACACAATGTAACAGCAATGAATGTTTATTCCCAACTTTAGAACAAGGCACAATGAACCTGGATGATCATACACAAATTTACTCAGTAATCTATTCAAATTGTAAGTACATTCATTTATTAGTATTAAAACTGTGATGGGTTTGAAATAATGTAGGATTAGGGTTAAGGTTAATACGAGCCATAGTGTGAACCAAAAGAGATACTTTTGATTAAGTTTTTATTCTTTCTGTGTTAACTTTGTTGTTTTTGTCAAACTTTTTGTCTTTGTTCAAAAACACAGCCAAAAACCGTGGGCTGTTTTTGCATCATCAAATAAAGGTTGACAGGCCACGTTGAGCACAGACAGAAACCATGTTCTCGGTTTCTATCTGTTTGATCGAGTCTCAGTTCTGATTGCTGCGTTCATCTGAATCATCTCTTCTAAATCACCTACTCCCACGTCACACCTTATAATTCGAGAGACAGCATGAAACAGCAAGAAATCTGTGTCCAATCTGGTAGCAGAAAGGTGACAGCCAAATGTACAGTTCTAATTATGAGACAACACAGGCAAGCTTATTTAAATGAAGGCTCTGATGGATATTTGCAACTATTTTTCAAATTCTGTCTTTCACTTGGAACATTTTTGAAGGAAAAGTGTGAACATTAAGAACCTGTGTTGCATTTTCGCAATTGTGTGGTTCTTGTGTCTTTTCTTGGTGTTATTCTTGTCACTTAAGTGCCATCGATTACATGTGGACCTGCTTGTGAATCTGTCATGAAGTTCTAACGAATCCAGCAGCACAGGTTCTCTATAGAAAAAAAGGGGGCGCAGAGGGGGCTGGAACCCCGGAGAGCAATAATGTTTCCCATTTCAGATCCCCCACACAGGGGCCCTTGTCTCTGCCACGAGGGGCCTTTTCGAGGTTTTGTTTTCACTGTGCACTCAAAAATAAGTGGGAGCTGCAGAAGGGGGCTGTCTACTTTAAAAAATTAAATCATGAAAATTAGGAAAAACAAATATGAAAACACTCATATCTATTGCTTTCAGGACAATTTTGTTTCAGAACACATTTATCAAAGTATATTAAAGACATGACATACAAAATGACCCCTTGCAATATTTTCCAACAGAATACTACAGTTATTACAGTTATTGTTCCTATAATAAAGCTATGGTAACATGGTATTAGCCAGCACTGTCTTTATAGAGGACAAATTGATAAAAGGAATCTGTTAAAATCACGTTCAAACACCTGAATTTCCATAGCTTATACGATTACTTTAATACGTTTTCTTAGCTTGCCCTTGTGGTCAGCCACAATAAAACGTCTGTACTACAGTACTGCGGTGTCCCAAGTTGAACTAGTCTTTTCTCCCTGCAGACATACACACATGCACGCACATATTACACACACTCCCTGTGCTGCTGGTGACATATCGCAGAGCTCATTTAGAGACCAGCCTTTCGGTCAGCCATCAAGCTCGGCTCTCTCTGCTGCTTTCTCTTATTTGGACAGGCACACACTCTAATTACGTTTGGCAATCATAGAGCAGTGTAGATCTATCACTCTATCCGTGCCTAATATTTCTGGCGAGACTTTTAAACCGAAGACAGCGGTGATTGGGCGGCGGAGTCACGCGGTCCGTAGTCGCTTCGCCCTGCCTAGAGTCACCCAGTCAGTCGGGGGAAGGCGAGTTTGCCTGCAAGCTGTTCTGTCTGAGGGGAGCTACCGTACGCAAACATACACGCTCACACGGACCTCCACATACAATTATTGTTAATTACTGAACCCTCTTTGGTCTTTTGAGATTTTTCTTTTCCACCATGGGCGACAAAAAGAGCCCGACCAGGTAAGAACGCTTCAACTGTCCGTCGTTTCTGAGGCGATATCGGTGTCCGCGCGCACGGTGGATTTTCGGATATTTGTCTCGAGCAGTGTTTCTCTTTTCTCTCAGTTTGTGTAGCTTGAGCGAGAAACGAGCGCAGCTATGGCGGCTTTCTCTTCCTCACAGGGGACCCTAACACTGCTCAGTCCCTCTAAGACAAAGAAGATATTTTTTTTCCCATGGTATACGTCTGGCCCTTTCGGACGGGCGTTTTTAGTCGAAGTTCTAGTTGAAATGAACGGGGTTTGACTTTCAATTTCACGCCGTTCACCTAGGCAATATCTTTAGCTCGCTGGCTAACGTTAGCTGCCGTGCCAACGGACACCAATCTAGTCACTTTAAGTGTATTATATCTCTGTTGAACCCGCTGACTATGAGCCGCGGAGAATAACTAATTAGCTGTTTAGCGAGCATTTCCAGTATTTTCCGGTTCAAATAATCCGTCCCCTGGCGTCAGAGGTCGGATCTTCTGTCACTCTGTGCCAGTGCTGTCTCTTCGGTTACATTAACGAATGTTAGTCGTGTTATATGCCAAACATGGAAATTGACCCTAATATTTTGGTCTTTTTGTTATTCAAGGCCAAAAAGACAAGCCAAGCCAACAGCGGACGACGGCTTTTGGGACTGTAGCGTGTGCACTTTCAGAAACAGTGCCGAAGCGTTCAAATGCAGCATCTGTGATGTACGGAAGGGCACGTCTACCAGGTATGGGCATTTACATTGAACTGCAACTACATAATCCACATCTAATCACTAATGCAGCTGATTTTGATGGGCTACTTGTTGATTTGCTCATTAAGATTCACGGACATACAGTTCTCTCATGCAAGTTAAATGTCATATATTGAGTGTGTGTGTGTGTGATGACTGCCACTAGATTGACTGTGGCAGCCAGCTTGCTCAGCCTTTGCACTGATAGACATATTGCAACTTTTTCTTCAGTTCTTTGATCTGCTCTATTTAAAACGCAGTTTATGGCTTCATTGTGACATAATTTGTCTGCAGTTCTATGCGTTTTCCTGCAGCTCTACATGATCATGTGAGCTTGCAGATCTGAAGACCTGGCTTTGCAGTGCTGCAGTGTTTGCACAGTGATCTTGTGTGGCTCTCGAATAAAGTTGGATTTCATTTTGAAAGGCATGACTTGTATTTGTTGCTGAATGTTGGGTTTGATTAAAGGGATTTAATGTCTGGGAGTGTTCATAAGTCCTATATTGTGCATACTTGCCTCTCCCTTTAACTCTTTAACTGTTGAGAGATTTGCTAATCAGAACACAGGAAACTAAATGTCTTGGGGTTTATTTCTTTCTTTTTAAAGTGCAAAGAAATTTACAAAGGTCTATCAGCTGTCAAAAATTCTTACTCCATCTTTTAAAATGCTTTGTGACTTAGGTTTTGTCTGGCAGGTATTTATATGTTTCTCTCACAGCCAAACATCATTAGCAGTGATGCTGAAAAGGCAGCTGTAGACATCTGTTAGAGCTCCACAAGTAAAGCAATTTTTGTTTGTTAGATAAATTAGGGTAGATTATCATGATGGTAATTTTTAGCATCTGTTAAAGTATGCTAAGGACTTAAAGATTGTCTTTCTGGTTTGTCCTGAAAACACTTGTTTTTCTGTGCTATTCAGTAGGAATGCTCTGTCACTAACAGGTCTAGTTGTGCCAGGGCTAGGCCATTCATAAACAACGCATGTGAATGTATTGGGTCTGCTTGAAATACTGGTCTTGTTCCTGTAAGCGAACATAGCAGAGTGTCCTATGTTCTACGTCTGTCTGGGCTCCGCTGTGTTTGTTATGATGTGTGAACCTGCCAGCATTTCTCGTCAGCTGACTGATGTGGTGTTTACAGCTATGAGTAATATACCGATCCCCATGCTCTAACCTTTTCATGTGCTCTTTTACACTTAGTGCTATTCTGACATTTGAGGGAAAGAAGAGGTGTCAGGCGAATTCAGACACTCCAAAGCTGTGTAATTGTCAATGATTAGTCTATTTATTCCCTTCTCAACCAAGTAAAACTCATGGATCTGTTTACACAATGCAAGTGCATTACGTTCATGTTAATGACAGGAAATGATGCCATGCATGTCAGAAACCCGTCGTACATCTCTCCCTGGCAGCTGCCCAGCTCCTATCAATCTGTTGAATATAATCACACGATATTGCTGATGAGAGCCGCTCTGTCTGTGTTTGATCAATGCTGTCAGTCTTTGATGGATGCAATTGTTTGCTGATGTAAGAAGCCTGGCTCCCTTTGTAATGAGGACTAATTAGCCATCTTGTCCATGTTTGATGTATTCCAGTGGTGAAAGGAGGGAGCATTGGGGTGCTCACAGGGAAATGATTGTCTTCTACAAGTGGTTAATGCTCCCATATCAGCATTTTTTTTTTTTTTATTTATCTTCGCTTCTCATGGACTGTTCCACTTGCCAATTATTTTATTATTTTTTAGAATGCAACCAGCCCACCGGTGTAAGGATGTACTAAATTAGCAACGTTTTTGTCATGTAAAAAAGGTATAAAGTCTCTGATTGTACACATTGGATTTGGGTAGATCAATCATTTTCTTGCAGTGTGATGAGTTTCTTAGTGAACTCGGCTATTGGAGAGTGTGCACAGCGTCAGTATACCAAGATGATAGTTAAAGGCAGCTTTATGGAAAGCAGTTATCTGAGCACAACAGAATCGATCCAGTCTCTTTTGCTCGCTTATTGACTCACTAACTGATTAAACCTCAGAATGGATCAGATTTTCACTTAAGGGAGGAATAATCAGTTTGACAGTGTCTAAAAGGAGTATTCTTGAAGTTCAGCTCAAACGACAGCATTTGTGGCATAATGTTGTTTACCACATAAATGAATTTTGACTTGTCCCTCCTTTTCTTAAAAAGCAAAAATCTGGGTTTGAATAAGGCACTTAAAATTTAAGTAAATGGGGCCTATCTCTAAACGTTAAAATTAGGGATGCACCGATTGTGAAATTCAGTGCCGATACCAATGTTTAAAATAGAGATGCACCGATCGACCGGCCAGGGACCGGAATCAGCCGATTTTCCGCATGCTCGGCCCGGACCGGTGTCCGGCCGGTCAGCCTCACTTCTTTCCGATTCCGAGCCGGTCCGTTTTGTTGACAGCGGCACAAGCAATAACATGGAAGCTCTTCACTGTGAGTGAAGAATACATAAAGTTCACAATGTGTAATAATTATAAGGCTAAAGTAAACCGTGGTGGAAACACCACAATAACGTTCAGATCAACAAACTTAATTAGACACTTAAAACACCATCACCCAGCTGAAAATGCCCATTTTAAAAAAGAAGCTAAAAAAGGGAAAGCGGCTAAAGCTAGCCAGAGCTCAGAGACAGCCACAAGTCAGCAGCCTCTCCTATCTTTCCTTGGTATAATCAGCGAAAAGACCAAAGCAATTATGAGGAAAAATATGGAATTCATGGTCCTGGATGACCAGCTGTTCTCCATAGTTAAGGACAGAGGGTTCAGAAATCTGCTAAATTTTCTTGATACAGAGTAGGTGGTACTTTTCTCACGTCGCATTACCCGAGTTGTTTAATCTTGTGTCATGTCACACACGCAACCTGTTACAAGCATACCTGTCAACATTTTGGTACACAAATCCTGGAAGGGAAGTGGGGTGCTGGATGGCAGAGGCAGGCTAAATACATACAAATTGTGCCGTTGTGATTTAATGTGCTGAGTAACAATTTCTCCCACCGTGTCCGATATTAAAATCAGTGCGACATACATTGCAAAAGGCGTGGTGTAAAACAGATCACGTTCATGGGCAAGGAAGAGGCGAGAAACCGGCTTGTCAACATAAATAATAATTTAATGACGAACTTAAAACAAACATTTAGGACAGCAGACATGTCTGCTGATTAAGCTCTCTCTCCCGATCTCCGTCCGCGAGTGGCCTTTATCCCTCTTGACGGCTCAATTTAGCCTGATACGGGACCGGGCGTGCGCAATCACGCTCCAGTCCCGCCCTCCACCGTGCCACATTCCTCCCCCGTTCTCTCAGGCTGGGGACCCCCGGCCTGACGTACATCCCCTGGGGGGGGGGGCGCCTCCCGCGCGGTCTGCCGGCGGGTCATCCCCATCAGCCTGGACGAGGGAGGGGGCAAGGGGGAGGGAAACAACAATTAAAAATAGGGGGGGGGGGAGGGTTCCTGCACTGGGCAGTACCTCCCCTCCCACAAACACCATAATTTAAAAAAAAAGAGGGAAAAGGCCAACGCAGAGCGGTATCTTGAGAGAGAGGAGAGAGAGATTAAAGGAAAGAAAGAAAAAAAAACGTACTCACCGGCTCTCTGATACGCCGTAGCTCGTTCCTCAGCCACTTCTCCACCCTCCACAGGACAACAGCCGCGCCTCTCCGGGCAGATCGGAGGCAGTCCTCAGCCCCTGGCGGACGGAACGCCCCGCCGCGTTCCCGGGGTGTCGAAGGGGCCTCCCCCCGCCCCTGGCAGCGGTTCTCCCGCTCCAGGCGGTCGGCGGCAAGCCCCTCCCCGCACGCGGTCGGCGGTCTCCAACCCCGCCGCGTTCCAGCGGCTACTAGGGGACTCCCCCGCCCCTGACAGCGGCCCCAACCGCTCCAGGCGGTCGGCCAGGAGCCCCTCCTCCCCTCGCGGTCGGCGGCCGCTCCTCCGCGTCCAGGTGGCTGGGCTCCTCCGTCTCCCGGCAGATGGCCGCGGCTGCTCCATTGAGAAGTGGCGAGAACTCCGCTACGGCGTATCCCTCTTCCTTCCCGGGCTTTCGGCACCAATGTAAAACAGATCACGTTCATGGGCAAGGAAGAGGCGAGAAACCGGCTTGTCAACATAAATAATAATTTAATGACGAACTTAAAACAAACATTTAGGACAGCAGACATGTCTGCTGATTAAGCTCTCTCTCCCGATCTCCGTCCGCGAGTGGCCTTTATCCCTCTTGACGGCTCAATTTAGCCTGATACGGGACCGGGCGTGCGCAATCACGCGCCAGTCCCGCCCTCCACCGTGCCACACGTGGGTATTATCGATATGGCTTCGGGATATTAAATTAAATTCTTCTGTCCAGCTGTGTGTGTGTGTGTGTGTGTATATATATATATATGGAGATGGGTGTGAAATACGGGAGACTCCTGGGAAAAACGGGAGTGTTGACAGGTATGGTCACAAGCCGATCCCGAAGCAGCAATCCGTTTTACAACTGATATTTAGACATCTAACGTACGCTTAATGTCAGTGTTGAGCATATTGGACACTTCAGTTTTGTTCATAGGCTTGTAATCTTTGGAATTGTTTTGTTAGATGAATAAAAAAAGAGAAAAAGATCCATTTATAAAAATAGTGGAAAATGTCATCTGTTATATAAAGCATTTGCAGTTAATTGATATTTCTACCTCTTTCTAGTCACAGAGCACTTTATTTTGAGAGTTGTTTAAGTGAAAGAAGATCCTGTAACTTAATGCAGTTTGGGGGAAATTGTAATGTTTAATAATTTATTTTATTATGAAACTACATTTTTGTATTGAAGAAAGGTAGATTTTGTTTGTATATGCGGTCAATAATAGTTATTTGAAAGAAAATCGGAATCGAAAAAATCGGTATTGGCAAGTCACACTTGCAAAAAAATCGGAAATCGGACCCAAATTTTCTTGCACTTATTTGAAAAACAAACCACACATGCGCATGGCACCCGTTGCACTCTTACGTCTTACTGTAGGTGGTATTATAGTTCCACCTGTTGGATCTTCTCTGAAACTGCAGCTGGGTAGGCAACTGTTGTCCAAGTCAACTGCAAATAAACAATACAGATAAACATCGGCCACTGCCATCGGTGAATGACATCGTATTTGCTGATAGGCTGATTGTCAGTCTACAAGGTGAATATCGGCCGATACCGATGTTTGGCCGATACATCGGTGCATCTGTAATTAAAATATTTACTGTTTCAAAAGTATAGCCACAAGATGTAAAGAAAATGCGTGATAACATGATTCTAGTGTGATGATAATATTGTTTACTAATATTTTCTTTGTTGCCATGATGACGTAACCTTGTAAACCCTAAAATGACCGTAAAAATGCCAATTCAAACAGCTTTACAGCTAAAATTAAAATCAACTTTTAACAGAAGAATTAATGTAAGTTCTAAACCCTCCAAAAATTTGTCCCTCACTGTAACCTCAGTTTGTTGCTCTTTTTTTTTTTTTTATAAAAGGAGGGATGTCTATTATTTTTTTGTGGTAATCAACATTATGCCACAATGCTGTCTGTTGAGCTTAACTTGTATTCAACCTGAATATTCCTTTAATTACTGTGTTGAATGCATTCATACATGCTGTATGTGGGCATGCTTGTGTGCACACAATTTGGTAGATTGTATGATTTGGATGACAGCTTTGCCGGAGGACATATCTGTTACTGTTTTTTTTTCTTTTTTCACACACAGCAGCCGTACACTACATAGAGTCAGTCACCTTGTGTTTACATGGCAGTAGAGGTTATCTTGGGTCATGCTTCTGTCAACCAGGTGGAAATCCATACTGAATCACTGCAGGTTTCTTGAATGATGTGTAAGATGTGGTGTGGACTGAATATTCATGCTGTAGCCCTCTACGGAGCAAGTAATTCACTCGAATATGCAAGTAAATTTTGCACTATGCGACTAAAATTAGTCTGTTATTAGCCAATGGCAAGTAAATATTAACATTCCACTTGCCAGTGATTTGAGTTGTGAAGTGTCGAAGCACAGAGATCCTTTAACTGAATATAAAGCAGGCGATTAAGAGGCTGGATTCAGCCTTGTCATTCCCTGCATGGTGTCTCGTGAGTGTGCAGGAAAATTTGTTTGTGACTCATTCAGTTGTACTCTGAGGGTCTCATGGATCCGCACTGCGGACATCACCAGAGCAGCTCTCTTGAGAGCGCGTGAAGATGAACTGCTTCTCAAGCACTCTGTTCACACCGTCTACAGAGGCTTGTGCCAAACTCCAGCAAAAAAATATAAATTAGGTATAAACTTATTATTTAATAGTGAACGCAAAGCTCTCCAGTTGTACTTTCATTTAACGACCGTGTAATGGCAAATATCTGTGGTCTTGCGACCTAATATATTTCTATGGAGATGATAAAATGCAAGAAACAGAATCTCAAAGTTTTCCTTCGTGAAATAAGGGTGTGTAAGTTAATTGAAGAGCCTTTAAATAAAGTTAAAGTGAGGAATTTAAGACTTCCATTTCATAATATCATATAATATAATAGCTAAACAGGTTGGCTGGGTTATAAAACAAACAAACGAAAGAGAACTGAAATTGTGAAATGGACCAAGACTAAATCTGAAAATAAGAGTTATTTAGAAATATTTTGATAATTAAAATATTTTGTTTATTATTTTGAAATGTATACTTTTATATTTGATTGCAATTCATGTGTTTTTGAAGCTTGAAAATGAAATCATATTGGCCTACCCTTATTAATCATCAGCACAATTTCATAATTGTGACAGCCCTAAATTTCATTGTTAGGTTTCAATCTTGTGAATTTTTTGTTAAAAATGTGTATGACAACAGATTGTATCATTATTAAAATGCAATTTTATGACATCATATAAATTAATAGATTTTGATATTTGTACATTTTTAAAAAGCTAAAATGTGATTATAATAAGTCTAAACATAAAAATAAAATGTACAATATTCTATATAATATTCTTGCATGAAGTCATGTATATGAAGAGGCCCCCCTATCTCAGTTTGCTTAATATCTTTTTCAGTTGCATTGCACTTGCATGTCATCAAAAGTCTGGCGAGTAAAAACTCAAATTTACTAGCCAACGGCGATTCTTTCTTCAACATGACAATAGAGGGTTGTGCTGTAGCCTTGTTGAGTTTGAGCCCCTGAAACAACAAATGTTAATGTTACATATTGTCAATAATATGAATGAAAAACGAGACTTTTGAGCTTCAAGAAAAGTTTCAAAATAATGTCCTTTCCTCAGAACATATCAAAATTAAATTTCCTCACACAGTATTCCTTGCAGACCTCAACGCATTGTGTTCTAATATTAGGCTACATTGGAATCCCGGAAACAGTAGTGAAGAGAGCGACACCTTTTTTTCAGGTATCACATTCCGTGGTTTCTTTGTTTTAAGATGTATATCAGTTTCCACAGGTTAGAGGGAGGAATCCATCAGGGGTTTTCTTAAGTAGATTGATGGTACAGGATCAGGGGAAAATGCCATTTGGGCTTTGTGTTACCTTGATCTACAGCATGGTGTACATTACTTTTACTTACACTGAAGGTCCTTGCCAGGTCCCAGTCAAAGTATTTCACCCCCTGTTTTAAAGAGTAGGTTTCCAAGTTGGGTTTTGTGAATTGCTATAGGCTTGGTCCTCTCAGTTGTGAGCATTTTCATTCCAACTCTCTGAACAGGCTGTTTAAAGGGATAGTTCACTAAAAAATTAAAATTCTGTCATCATTCAGCCTACTCATCCTTATGTTGTTCCAAACCCACATGATTTTCTTTCTTCTATGGAAAACAGAATGAGATGTTTGGCTGAATGTTAGCTTAAGTCACCATTCACATTGCATTTTTTCCTCATACAAAAAAAGGGGAAGTCATCCCTTAAGTGTTGACAGAGTAGGAAAAAAATTGTTTGATATCGCTTTAAAATAACAAAGATGTGCACCAAGTGGCAAACCGAGCAGGTAGAATATTAAGTATGTCACAGTTCAAGAATTTGATGCAGTCTGTTCAGTTGGAGTGGACTCATTCATGATTTGCTGGTAAATTGAGGTTTTAAGCGCCTTGTTCCGCTTGGAATAAGATAATATTGCCTTGACACTATTGACTCGTGAAATCAACAAGGATGTCTTAGATCTTTGTGTGTGTAATTGACAGAGTAGAGATTTACAATCCAGTAATTTTCATTGCCTTCGCTTCAGCGCAGATTGTTGAAGATAATGAAATTACATAATCAGGCTGTGCTAACACAGCCCAGTTCTGAGTCAATTTTCCCCCATGCCTGTACAAACACACACTCAGACACACTTTTACTTATCCACTGTTATCAGAATTTAGACCTTCTCTAAACCACAGGCATAAGCTTTTAATCTACATCAATGTGTTAATTGGTGGTTTAAAACATCTTTGTGTGTTTGAAGAAAATGAGAACAATAGTCATATCTCACTATAGACAGAGAATAGGAGACATGCATACATAAAGGAGATTTTATCTGCTTATAGAAGTAAAATAGAGGTATTAAGTAATTATAATGTATAAATATAATTATGTGTGGGCCAGGGTGATTAATAGGCTGATATTTTGCCATTTTTAGGTTTTTACCATTTGCTTTTGCCCAAGCGACAGCATGCTCTAGAGCTGGCACGAAACCTGATGATCCATGTTATCCAAGCATGATTTTAAATGTTTGAAAGAGCATTTTGAGAGCTTCAATGCAGGCTAGGAATCTAGTGACCTAGAAATCATTAAAATGCTATATAATGCTCTGTTTATTTCCAGGTTTAAATAGATTTTTAATTCCAAATTTGTAAATAATTATTTTTTGGTCTCGATTGAATTTCATCATACCCTGCTATAGATATCTGTATTTGTAATTGAAAAACCCATATCGATTACCCACCAGTACTGAGGTTAAACAGAGTGTGTGTGTTTGGGTGGGCTGAAATTGCCCAGAAAGAGATTTAAAGACAGAGAAATTGCTGGCTGTGTGATTCTGGAGAGAGAGAGAAGATTGAAAGGGACAAAAAGTCAGTGAATGAGCGTGAGAAAGCGAGCGTGTTGTACGTGTGTGTGTGTGTGTGTGTGTGTGGGTGTGTGGGTGGGTGGGTGGAGGTGGGGGGGATCTGCACGTGGAGTTTGATGGACGGCACTGTTGGGATGTGCTCACTCAGCCAAGAGGCTCTCAGACGGAAGGCAGAACGGAGCACATCATTACCCAGTGCAGGGAAGCACTAGACTCACCCTCCTTCAGCTCTCCCTGTTCTCCTCACCCACTTGTCATTCAGTCAGTGCAACAGAGGAGACTGCCGTTTGTCTGACTCATTCATATATCACATAACCACTGGCAGTGACATTCAGTGACCACACTTAATCAACTAACTGTGTAGATCTGAAGCTGTTCTGATTGAGGCTCACTGCCTCTCTGTATTCTGTGGAATGGCGTGTTGATGAAGATGGTAAACCAGACAATGGAAGTCGACGTGACTGACAGCACCTCTTGAAATGAGCTGAAATCTGTTTTTTGCCTGAGGAAATATACTGTAAAGCCATTACAATTTCCAGCTCTGCTTGTATAGATGTTAGCGCTAAAAGGATTAGGCTTACTTTATTGCTTGCTGATGTGTTCTCAATGACCTATTGAAATTCTACAGAGCAATAAGGGCACGTATTATCGGATCATGTACAGTGAGGGAAAAAATGTTTGATCCCCTGCTGATTTTGTACGTTTGCCCACTGATAAACAAATGATCAGTCTATAATTTTATGGTAGGTTAATTTGAACAGTGAGAGACAGAATAACAACAAAAAAAATCCAGAAAAACGCATGTCAAAAATTTTATAAAGTGAATTGCATTTTAATGAGGGAACTAAGTATTTGACCCCCTCTCAATCAGAGATTTCTGGCTCCCAGGTGTATTTTCTACAGTTAACGAGCTGAGATTAGGAGCACACTCTTAAAGGGAGTGCTCCTAATCTCAGCTTGTTACCTGTATAAAAGACACCTGTTCACAGAAGCAATCAATTAATCAGATTCCAAACTCTCCACCATGGCCAAGACCAAAGAGCTGTCCAAGGATGTCAGGGACAAGATTGGAGATCTACACAAGGCTGGAATGGGCTTCAAGACCATCGTCAAGCAGCTTGTTGAGAAGGTGACAACAGGTGGTGCGATTACTGTCAATCTTCTTCGGTCTGGGGCTCCATGCAAGATCTCACCACGTGTAGTTGCAATGATCATGAGAACGGTGAGGAATCAGCCCAGAACTACACGGGAGGATCTTGTCAATGATCTCAATGCAGCTGGGACCATAGTCACCAAGAAAACAATTGGTAACGCACTACACTACGCCTTGAAGGACTGAAATCTTGCAGTACCCGCAAGAAAGGTGCACCACCTGTTCAAGAAAGCACATGTACAGGCCCATCTGAAGTTTGCCAATGAACATCTGAATGATTCAGAGGAGATCTGGGTGAAAGTGTTATGGTCAGATGAGACCAAAATCGAGCTCTTTGGCATCAACTCAACTCGCCGTGTTTGGAGGAGGAGGAATGCTGCCTATGACCCCAAGAACACCATCCCCACCATCAAACATGGAGGTGGAAACATTATGCTTTGGGGATGTTTTTTTTGCTATGAGGACAGGACAACTTCACCGCATCAAAAGGACGATGGACGGGGCCATGTACCGTCAAATCTTGGGTGAGAACCTCCTTCCCTCAGCCAGGGCATTGAAAATGGGTCGTGGATGGGTATTCCAGCATGACAATGACCCAAAACACACGGCCAAGGCAACAAAGGAGTGGCTCAAGAAGCAGCACATTAAGGTCCTGGAGTGACCTAGCTAGTCTCCAGACCTTAATCCCATAGAAAATCTGTGGAGGGAGCTGAAGGTTCGAGTTGCCATACGTCAGCCTCGAAACTTTAATGACTTGGAGAAGATCTGCAAAGAGGAGTGGGACAAAATCCCTCCTGAGATGTGTGCAAACCTGGTGGACAACTACAAGAAAAGTCTGACCTCTGGGATTACCAACAAGGGTTTTGCCACCAAGTACTAAATCATGTTTTGCAGAGGGGTCGAATACTTATTTCCCTCATTAAAATGCATTTCAATTTATAACATTTTTGACATGCGTTTTTCTGGATTTTTTTGTTGTTATTCTGTCTCTCACTGTTCAAGTTAACCTACCATTAAAATTATAGACTGATCATTTGTTTGTTAGTGGTAAACTGACAAACGTACAATATCAGCAGGGGATCAAATACTTTTTTCCCTCAATGTATGTACTCTGTCAGAAAAATTGCAAAATTAGCTAAAAACTTTATGGTACAATGGCTTGTCACTGGGGCAGTTCCCTCAAAGGTACATCAGTGTACCCTTAAATGCAGGTACCCTTACAGCTTTTTACAGCATTTTAAGATGCAAATATGTACCCTTGGTAAATAACTTGGACCTCAGTGATATGGTACTATAATATACCCTTGGAAAAGGTGCAAATGTGGCCTTTTAAGGGTACTGCCCCAGTGACAAGCACTTTGTATGGCAAATTTGTATTCAAAACATATTAAAAACTGCCAACTTTTGATGTTTAATCACATTTATTTAATAACATGAAACATTCAATCATTTCACATTTCTCACATACAGTAGGATACATCTAATTTTTTTAAGCCATTTTGCTTTAAAAATATTACTACACATTTTATTTTAACTTAAGTACCCTTTAATAATCACCCAAAAATACATTTTAGGTGCACATGAAACGAGAGGTTTTATTGAATATATCAGGCTAGTCACATTGACTACTTTTATGACATTTTTGGGTCCTAAGTGATGGTGAAAAAGAATCTTTCCTGAACTTTTGAGATTTTATTTGATAGCACAGGCTATTTGACTATACAGTGGCCGCAAAAGGTAAAATATCAAACTAAGTGACTAAGCGAATGATGCTAGACCTTTTTTTTTTTTTCAGAATTCTTTGAGATATTTTTAGCCCGCATGTACTATTTTTTTTTTAATATAAATATAAAACCACATAGTTTGCAATGGTTATCTATTGTAATGCATTCTTACATTTTAAAATGCAACTTTAGCGTCCAAATACTTCAAGTACAATATAGAAACATGACACTGTGCAAAAGTGAATCACAAAGGTGAAGTTGAGTGACAAGAGAATGGTTTTCTATTTGAGCACTGAGATAAAAGTGCTTCTTTGTTGCATTTCTCCTTATTAGTTTAACAGAGCTGGCCAGTCTAGACATAAATATTCAGTATATTATTGCTTTGAATAGGGTGCACATTGCACAGCATTTAGCCTGTTTGCACTAATTGGAAACATGACCTATAATTATACAGGTCGGAGGAAAAACCGGGACGCAAGGTTGAGTGAGTCTGTTTGAAAAGGGACGAGAGCCTTGAAAGAGTGAAATGATAAGAAACATGGTACAAGCCTCTACTGATAGATGGATCCCTATTAAGGAAGGGCATTTTGGTAATTTTGTCTAATTTAGTACTCTGCCCCTTGAGTACTCGAGTAATTAGTCAATTACATGTTCATAACTGTATATGTAATGACATGTCTGACAAATGTCTATGGCTGCTGCATTGCGTCTTTTTTTGCATACGTTCCAATGTATCGGCTATTCATTATTATAGGCCGTTATAAAATAGTATGTTAGAAAGTGTACAAAAGATTGCATAATCAAAATATAATGCATCATATTTGTCATTATGTGAAGATTCACTGCCCGACTCTGAAAGAATATGCACAACGCGCATCTGTCTGTTCTTCCTTTAGGTTACCGTAGTAATCTTAGTAAGTGCGCACCAGTTGTTTTTGTGATTGTCTGAACCGTCTATTTTCAAATAACAGGAGATGCCATAACCATTGCGTTTTAATATGCGTGTTAAGTTAAAGATCAGTTTTGAAGATGCTGCATTGTGCTCCATTTAACTGCCATACACCTGGTGTGTGTGTGTGTGTGTGTGTGTGTGTGTGTGTGTGTGTGTGTGTGTGTGTTTGTGTCCAAATGTTCACTCTTGTGAGGAAAGCCGCGATTCTCTGTATTATTGTTGCTGTGATTCATGAAGTGTTCCATTCAACTTGGAGAGCCTGAATTTCCACCTTTCATTTGAGGAAAGTGCAGCGGAATGACATTTTATATCTAACTTGGAAACTCGAGATGCAGGTGTGTGTTACGTCACGCAGGGCAGGGAGTTTTAGTAAGTGACAATCATTCACTTTTATTAAATATCCATAAACAAGTAAAAATTCTTACATTAAATGATAATAAAGCAAGTTTAGCAAACATTTTACAGAGACAGGTTTTCAAAACATGGTTAATTACACTGATTATTGTAACAATAGCATTGCAGCATCGTACCAGTTTGTTTGCCATGAGAAGTCTCTGATAATCAGTTTACCCCTCAAAGTCACAACATAATCTCAAAATTAAAATTAAGCTCCCTCTTTGTGTTTAGTTGTCTGGTAATTGTAACTGGATTTTGAAATAAGTGAAAAGTCACATCATGTGTGATCACTATCGATCATCATTTTCATGATCGATTATTGCTGCCATGTCCGAGTCCTTGAGTACTCGTGCCCATTCCTAATCCCTATATGTGCTAAACACAAACACCACACCTGGTTGATGAGAGGAATTGTGTGGTTTCCTGTGTTGAAAGGCCAGACAACCTAGGGAAAACCCTCTCTTGGTTGGATCAGAAAGAGATGCTTAGATGCTTTTTTTTAGGTGCTAGTTAGCTGCACAATTGATTGGAAAAATAATCAAAGTTATTAATAATAATAATATGAATAATTCAGAATGTGTCAATTACAGCATTCCATTTGGGTGTGCTCCTGTTACGTCAAAGGTTTCAAATGAAAGTTGTTTGGGCCCATCACTTTCAAGCTTTAAAAAAACAAAAAGGCTGCATAAAATCAATTTATATGAATCGAGTGGTTTAAACGATGTCTTCTGATGCGATAGGACCTTATTCACCAAAAGTCTTCACTTATGTTTTAATCTATTCCACAGTTTGCCCCAAAATCAGTGCAGAAGTCCACAGATTCCACCTGGGCCTAGATATAGGCTATTTGCTCTCTTACCTTGCTATCACCTAACTGCCCTGTTTTCACAATGCATTTCACATTCACATCCAGCGAGAATAGTTAGATGTCATGGTTAGATTTCCACATGCAGCTGAGATCTCCCCCCAAGGGAGCAATTTTCCTCAGGGAAGAAGGGCAGAATCTCTCCAGAAGGTGGAGAGGAATGTTTAATATCCTCCACCCAGTCAAGAGCGACAGCGCAGGAACCCAGGGCCTGTTCTCTAGTTGCTCTCATCTCTCAATCTCCGTTCTCTACTTCAGGCACAGAGCCACTAATCGCTTAGTAGAATGGCTCATGGGAGCCCAGTCCCAGAGCTTGTTCAACAAGCACACACATGGCTGCTTCATCGTCCCCCCCACCAGTCAAACGCTTAAAGGAATAGTTCACCCAAAAATTTCAATTTGCTGATAATTTACTCCCCCTCAGGTCATCCAAGATGTATCCAAGTTTCTTTCTTCTTCAAAATAGAATTTAAGTTTTTTAGGATATAATTTCAGGCCTCCTCCTTTAAACAATGCAAGTGAATGCACTCCAAAATGCATATTTAGGGTGCATCAATATAATCCACACGACTCAACAAATTGTCAGTCAACAAATATAATTCTTCTGAACCTAAACGATTGATTTATTTTTTAGAAACAAAACAATACTTATATAATTTTTAACTACAAATGTTCGCTTCCGTACATCTCTCTGATGCGTGCTCATGAGAGGGATGACGTAAGCTTCTTGAAGAGGAGGAGGCAGGAAGCGCGTCATTGTTTACAAGAGTAGAGCTTTATAAAAGTTGAATTGTCTTTGCTGTAGATTTGTATACGTGTGTTGTTCAAAATGGTAATTTAGCATGTGTATCCTGGATGCTTCAACCTTCAGAAACCCCAAAGAAAATGCATGCTGGGAAAAATAATAACCTTTCATCAATTGCCTATACATGATCATGAGTGATTGAAGATCTGGCTTATCACGCTGACCCTGGATATAAGTACAACCCTATATTCTCTCAAATATTGGATGGTGTGCAGTGAACAGAATTAATATATATTGTTATTTTTTTTTAAGTTGGGGAAGCTGAAGTTTATAGTAATGGAAATATTTTGTGCTGAACATGTTTTTATAATCTAAAAAAATTTAGATTATACATTTAAATTATACATTGAAATACAATTTTCTCAAAGCCACAATTCTAAAGAAGTTATGTTTCAAATTTGAAGATGATCTAACAAAAAATGAGGTTCCTGTGAGCTTTTTTCTCAGTAAAATCGCTGGAAGTGTACGGAGTAAAATTAAGGCTCCATCTTTCAAGACGACACAAAATGTGACTGCACTGCTTGGCTATTATGAATAAAACTATGTTACATTTTTGAAAATAGACTTTGGAGTCTGGCTCATTTTGTTTACGAGAAAGATAATATACAGTTTTACAACATGAATGCTGCTCAGATTGCATAGTTTGTTGAAAAACGATGAATGAATGTAATTCTTTCAAGCAAGATCTCATGTAAACAATGGAGAATATATCAATATTTCTCAGATTTATCACTTTTATCAACAAAAAGTGCTATTGGATGTTTTTCAATGAACGCTTGTCATGGACAATTGGCCCACGTGTGGCGAACTTGATTCATCTGGGGAACACGATTTTCATACATAACAATGGTATGAAGTCCCGTTTTGATATTGCATGTTTTCATTTGTACTTCTGGCACAAATAAATAAATTGCCATTTCTGGAGCATTGCTATCGTGAAACAGAGATTGGATATCAATGTTGAACCATTAGACCTTTGAAAAAATGTATAATTTGTTAACATTAATTACATTTATAGATGATAAATTATATATTAAATGTAAGCAGAGTGACGTCACCACCGCATGCTGGGGGGATTGCGTATCAACAGGTTAAATGAGGAGGCCTGAAATTAAATTCTGAAAAACTTAAATTCTGTTTTGATGAAGAAAGAAACTCAAGATATATCTTGGATGGCCTGAGGTAAATTAAAAATGATCAGCAAATTTTCATTTTTGGGGTGAACTATTCCTTTAATGCTGCTACGCCAGAGGATCAAGGCACTCTGGGAACTGCCACTGGATGAAACTGTTGTGTTTGCATTGAAATTGATGCAAGAGGCTTCTTTGAGGAGAAAACTTTATTAAGACAGAATTATGTTCAATCTAGGGGAGAATGTCATGGACAGTGTTGAGAGATGTTCTGGTTATATTTCACCCCAGAAGAAAAGAATAAGACATTATATTTTGCATTTAAGTAGATTAAGCTTGTTAGGATTATTACGATTTTGTTGCTTCGTGATGTTATTTTCCTGACACCTAAGCCACCCATTTTTTTGTCATAAAAATGCCACAACACAACTTCTCCGACTGGGTGAGATTTATGCCTATATTTGTGACCTCTTTACATTTAAGAGTATATACATACAGTTTTTCATAGCATTCAGCTGTATGAAAGGAATTCGCTGTTGAAAAATCTTCCATCTGAGATTAATTAAATTCTCATGCTCAACAGAAAGCTTTCTCTTGTAAATAGGATCAGTAGAGAAGTCTGGGTTTAGTTTAACAAGGCTTATCCTTTAAATGCCAACAGATTGCTTTTTATATTGCAAGCTGTTTATAAAGGTACTGCCTTGCAGTCCAGCGCTGTGTATAATTAGGTTATCAACAGTTACCTTTGAGAGATGTATACTATTGACCTGACTGTCTGCTCTCCAGGGCATTTTGTGCCTACAGTGCATGCAGGAGTCAATGGCAGTGATTGCCTGGTTATGCAGCACTTCAAATGGAGTGCTGTGTTAATTGAGGGCTTTTTCTATCCTCTCTTCACTGGAGCATTCTCTCATTCTGTCTTGTCTCTACAAGCAATCTGTTTCATTTAACACTGTGGTAATATACTGCAACGCTAACATTTGTGTAACTGAAGCCTGTGCACACTATCTCTCGGAAATGCCAGCCACTTAAGCAATTAAAGAGCCTCTTTTGTGAGGTGTTAATAATTACAGCGTCTGTTAAAACTGACATGCCACTATCAGGTTATATTCAGATCAAGGCTTGTGTTTGCATAATTAGAAATGCCCAGTCATAATAAAATGCATTATTTAAAGGAAAGTTCATAGAGACATCTTCAAATAAGGACTGGCTTGATATTTGGTCTGCTCTCTTAATTTCTTTCTCAGTTTTAGTGTGTAATTTGTGATTCTGATAAATATGTCTTAATATGGAGCAGAGAAAGGCCTTCTGAAGTTTTTGTTTGGTTTGTAACATTTAATAGTATATTCATGCATTTTGCTGTTCTGAAGTTGTTGAGATTCAGGTTAAACTGAACATATTTTGGTGTCTCATTAGACTAGAGATGCCGTGGTGTTTTTGACGATTAGATTACATCTGAGAAAAAAATTATGGTTGACCAGTTTTACGATTATTTGCAAATTTTCTTGAAATGGAACAGAAAAGGTAATATCAAAATTGAACATGTGAGTATGCATTTCTCTGGGATATATGGGCTCTAAGTACTGCCATACAATGATATACTGTTCCTCCTCCTGGTTGTCTAATGGTTAGTGTCTCGCATCCACTGTGAAATTTGGTGGAGGATCGGTAATGATCTGGGAGTGCTTCTGCTAGGCTGGAATTGAGCAGATTTATCTTTGTGAAGGATGCATGAATCAAGCCACGTATAAGGTTATCCTGGATGAAAACTTGCTTCGCTCTGCTCTGATGCTCTGACGATGTTCCCCAACTCTGAGGATTGGTTTGTCCAGCGGGACAATGGTCCATGCCACACAGCCAGGTCAATCAAAATGTGGATGAAGGACCATTGGATCAAGGTCCTGTCATGGCCAGCCCAATCTCCAGACCTGAACCCCTTTGAAAACCTCTGGAATATGATCAAGAAGAAGGTGGATGCCACAAGCCATGAAACAAAGTTGAGCTGCTTGAATTTCTGCACCAGGTGTGGCATATTGTCACCCAACAGCAATGTGAAAGACTTGGTAGAGAGCATGCCAAGACGCATCAAAGCTGTGATTTGAAAATCAGGGTTATTCCACCAAATAGGTAAAAGTTAAAACATTAGTACACTGTAAAAACTACTGTAAAATTTGCAGTAAAATACTGGCAGCAGGGTTGCCAGCCAGATATTGTAATTTTTACAGTGACCTTACTGTAATTTACAGTTACTGTATTTATATAATACAGAAAAATACTGTATTTTAAAAATAATACAGTTTAATTTAGCAGTTTAATGCTGTAATTTTTACAGTATATTACTTGATTGTGTGAATTTACTATTTTTGGAGGTAATACATTAAATACTGTATGTCCAGTATATTTTGCTGAATGTCTATAACTGGAAGCTGAATTTTTAATTTAAACTACTCATTAATTGCATAATGTTTGCCATCTATTTTGTATAATAACTTAATTCAGTTATTATTTCACAAAACATATTAAAAAATAATTAGCAATGTATTGAAATGTATCTTGGAAAAACTGGTCAAAATTTTAAATATGACTTTCACATTCACATACATTAATGGACACTATGTGAGAACATGGTCTTAAAGTTAATTTTGTACATGAAATATATTTTTTATTCACTTCACAGCTTATATTTGCACAACCATATTTGCCAACATGGCAATTCAAACAATACAGAAATATAAACATAAGTTAATCAACATGGTCATCATAAAACGGTTTCAAATCCAGTTTCATGATCACCCTGATCCATCAGAGGGTCCAAGAAGTGGCTAGAAATATTGAAAAGAACAAAGAGGACAATATATTACTTGCATTATAAAAAATAAATACATTTTAAAAAGGGACAATAGATAAAGTTAGAGATGGATAGAGTGATGATAGATACAGTTAGAGACGGATAGAGGGATGATAGATACAGGTAGAGACGGATAGAGGGATGATAGATACAGTTAGAGATGGATAGAGGGATGATAGATACAGTTAGAGATGGATAGAGAGATGATAGATACAGTTAGATACAGATAGAGGGATGATGGATACAATTAGTTTTTTGTGCTTTTTTTTATTGTCTCTTCAATATGTCTTGAGTAATGATAGTTTGTGGGACCGTGTGTGTGCGGGACAGTGTGCGTGTGTGTGCAGGACAGTGTAAGCGGGACAGTGTGTCCGTGTGCCCCCCCCCCCCCCCCCCCCCCCCCAGTAGTGTTGTGTAGTTCTGCAGCTGGTCGCTGTTAAATGTGTTTTAATAAAAGTATAGGGAGAGAGATCTTGGGTGGGTGTGTGTGTGTGTGTGCTTTTACTTACAATTTCAGAAATTCTACTGGTAGTCCATCAGTTTGTAGAGTAGAGACGTGTGGGTCCACTGCAACCTGTCACTCACTCAGGGTTAGTGCCTACAAAGTACCTAAAAGTGTCATGAAACACACAACATTTTAATGCAGGTTTTAGCTTTTGAGGCATATAATCAAGTTTTTGGATTAGAAGTTTTCCTACCACCATATTTAAATATTAGACTCAACAGATATAAAACATATCTACATATATAAACGGCAGGTTTTGAGGTTGTTAGAATTCACCCTTTACCTTTGAATAAACTCCAATGTACACACCACCTTGTCTTGGTACTCAAGGTTGAATAGGTAGTACTCTGCAAATAGTGTGGCAAGGCCAGACAGGAAGGTGGGCTGAGTGCCCTCACACACAACCTTGCCTTCAATGCTCAGCATCCAGTGCCCAGTAGTCAAGATGTCTCCTGAAACAATCAATACCACACATGACACCAGTTATTTTTAACCATGCCATTTCATTTTTATCTTCAATCTTTTGACTTTATTTTAATATTTATGACTGAGTGAACCGATTCTTTTAAACCAAGGTTAACATTGGGAACAAATAATGAGCAAGTTTCACAGAATATACTTGTTATTATTAGTATTTATAATAGAGTATAAATAAGGATAGAGAGAGAGAAAAACAAATATAAATACTATTTATACTTATTTTTATTAGCATTAGTAGTTTAATTGTTATTATTTTATAATTTTTTTTGTGTGTACATGTGTTTGTATGTAATTTAATATTAAAAAGGTCAATCCTTTTTACCGTGCCATACTTGAATCTGAATCAGTATACACAAAAAACATAAATCAAATGTAATCCAACAAGAGACCTTTACAAAAATAACTTCATGAAACTTAAATGGAGGAACACCGTATTAGACACATTCATAACACAAAACCTTACAACAAGACCTTAAGTTAAATCAACTCCTCTCTTTAAAAAATTGAACATTATCAGACTAACATTGGGATCCACAGTACATGGTTAAAGTAGGCTGCATTACAGATGGGTTTCTTATGTTCTAGTCACTCAAGAGTGTGTACACTATCTCAGTGTATACTTACCAAGCACAATGATTTGCGGGGTCCCAGTTATGTTGTGTTTCTTAAAGATCTGCTGCTGAGGCACGCCTCTGTCAATTCGAGGAGGAAAAAACACATCACATTTTGCAAGGTTCTCTCAAAAACTTCTGGATATCATGCCGGTGATCAGTGAAAAGGAACAAGGCAGAAAGGGCATGAAAAAAGAAAAAAATGTGCAGATCTTTTTATGTCTTTTAAACAGTTAACTGTGCTACACGTACCTCATTGCTTACATTTTAAAAAAAACACCCCGAAATACGTGCTAATTCATGCTAATTTGACACTGGACCATGTTGACACACCGGAGTTACAAAGAACGGAAGTAAAAACAGCCAGCCTCGGTAGAAAAAAAGATTTTCCCACAGCTAAAATTTATGACAGGATTATCGCAATAAATCACTGCTCTACAGCCAATTAATGCAACAACCACCTAAAAATAACTAATTACGGCAGGCTCGTGCTTCCGCAAGATCCCTATGATAAGAATATTGTTCATTGTTTTTGCCAACAGCGTCGGTAAGTGTATGATACCTATATATATATATATATATATATATATATATATATATATATATATATATATATATATATATATATATATATATATATATATATTAGGGCTGGACGATTAATCGAAAAGTAATCGAAACCAAAATTCAGAACCTCTAACCGACGTAATATTCCAATGTCGGTTATTGTCGGTTGCTAATTTCCCCTTAAAAACATACTACCGCGTGTGGTCACGTGACTCCGCCCCGTTCAGTCAGCGGAATGGAAGCAACCTCATACAATAAACTGAGCAACAGGAGCAGGTTGTACCAAAGAAAATGCAGTGTCCGTCGTTTGGACACATTTTGGCATCAGTCAAAGGTAATACCACCAATCTGTTTCAACACTTGGAGCACAATCAAGTTACCGAATACGAACAGTGCATGTCTCAAAAAAAGAGAGAGACTGACAAGCGGCCAGTAACAAGTGCCTCCACAAAGTAGGTGTCGATAACGCAAGCATTTACAAATTATACACAATATGAAAAGGATAATAACTGATGCCATTTGATACTACATCGCGAAGGATGTGGCTCCCATATCTACAGTGGAGTGCAGTGTGTTTAAACACCTTGTTAAAACTCTGGACAGGAGATACACTGTGATCCATCACGACCATATTTTTCCCAAACTGCGCTGCTTCAGATCCTGCCTGAAACCTTAAAAGGTAAACATGCCCTAACATAACGCTGTTTCTTAGTAAGATCCTAGAATAAATACTTAAATATAGAGTGACAGTACAAGATCACTGAGAGGAAGATCACATGCAACAGCGATCATGAGTCCGATTCAAATCTATAACGCTATGAGCACACAGCCTGCTAAGCCATTAGAGGTGCCCTGTCCAAGCCCTGCTCTTGCTTGTAATCAGCAGTGTTCTTTTTACATTTTTGCACATGGCATTATTTAAAACATTTGTTTACAGGAGATGCGAGTTATTTACTACTTTTCAAATGACAATATTTAAAATAATGTATTTTTTTTGCAAAAAAGCAAGTTATTTATTTTCTCATTTTTAGGAGTCTTGCTTTTTACACAAACTGAAATGTGCCATGTTCATTTCAAGCAATGTGTGTTTCTATGAAATATTCAATAAATAACCATAAATGGTTTCAATTATTTTAAAATCACAAAGATAAGAAATGTACTCTTTCATTAGAAAAAAAATATTTAATAGTTGAGCATATTTACAGTACAAACCTTGTCAGTGAACTATGAGGGCAAAAAACAAAACAAAACAAAATAATCGTTCATTAATTGTAATTGAGGTAAAATGTTCAATTAATCGAGATTTAGATTTTAGGTCATATCATCCAGCCCTAATATATATATATATATATATATATATATATATATATATATATATATATATATATATATATATATATATATATATACAGTGAGGAAAATAAGTATTTGAACACCCTGCTATTTTGCAAGTTCTCCCACTTGGAAATCATGGAGGGGTCTGAAATTGTCATCGTAGGTGCATGTCCACTGTGAGAGACATAATCTAAAAAAAAAATCCAGAAATCACAATATATGATTTTTTAACGATTTATTTGTATGATACAGCTGCAAATAAGTATTTGAACACCTGAGAAAATCAATGTTAATATTTGGTACAGTAGCCTTTGTTTGCAATTACAGAGGTCAAACGTTTCCTGTAGTTTTTGGTTTGGTTTGGTTTGCACACACTGCAGGAGGGATTTTGGCCCACTCCTCCACACAGATCTTCTCTAGATCAGTCAGGTTTCTGGGCTGTCGCTGAGAAACACGGAGTTTGAGCTCCCTCCAAAGATTCTCTATTGGGTTTAGGTCTGGAGACTGGCTAGGCCATGCCAGAACCTTGATATGCTTCTTACAGAGCCACTCCTTGGTTATCCTGGCTGTGTGCTTCGGGTCATTGTCATGTTGGAATACCCAGCCTCGACCCATCTTCAATGCTCTAACTGAGGGAAGGAGGTTGTTCCCCAAAATCTCGCAATACATGGCCCCGGTCATCCTCTCCTTAATACAGTGCAGTCGCCCTGTCCCATGTGCAGAAAAACACCCCCAAAGCATGATGCTACCACCTCCATGCTTCACAGTAGGGATGGTGTTCTTGGGATGGTACTCATCATTCTTCTTCCTCCAAACACAGTTAGTGGAATTATGACCAAAAAGTTCTATTTTGGTCTCATCTGACCACATGACTTTCTCCCATGACTCCTCTGGATCATCCAAATGGTCATTGGCAAACTTAAGACGGGCCTTGACATGTGCTGGTTTAAGCAGGGGAACCTTCCGTGCCATGCATGATTTCAAACCATGACGTCTTCGTGTATTACCAACAGTAACCTTGGAAACGGTGGTCCCAGCTCTTTTCAGGTCATTGACCAGCTCCTCCCGTGTAGTTCTGGGCTGATTTCTCACCTTTCTTAGGATCATTGAGACCCCACGAGGTGAGATCTTGCATGGAGCCCCAGTCCGAGGGAGATTGACAGTCATGTTTAGCTTCTTCCATTTTCTAATGATTGCTCCAACAGTGGACCTTTTTTCACCAAGCTGCTTGGCAATTTCCCCGTAGCCCTTTCCAGCCTTGTGGAGGTGTACAATTTTGTCTCTAGTGTCTTTGGACAGCTCTTTGGTCTTGGCCATGTTAGTAGTTGGATTCTTACTGATTGTATGGGGTGGACAGGTGTCTTTATGCAACTAATGACCTCAAACAGGTGCATCTAATTTAGGATAATAAATGGAGTGGAGGTGGACATTTTAAAGGCAGACTAACAGGTCTTTGAGGGTCAGAATTCTAGCTGATAGACAGGTGTTCAAATACTTATTTGCAGCTGTATCATACAAATAAATAGTTAAAAAATCATATATTGTGATTTCTGGATTTTTTTTTTTAGATTATGTCTCTCACAGTGGACATGCACCTACGATGACAATTTCAGACCCCTCCATGATTTCCAAGTGGGAGAACTTGCAAAATAGCAGGGTGTTCAAATACTTATTTTCCTCACTGTATATATATATATATATATATATATATATATATATATATATATATATATATATATATATATAAATCTGACGTGATTTTTAAAAGTGTAGTTTAATTCACCCCAGCTATGTCTATCTGGATGTCCTATTTGCTGGACATTGCTCATTTGGAATGTACCACAGCTAAAGTGCTCGGCACCAACAGAAAGACAATACAATTTTGGCAGGACTTTGAGACCTTAGTAAAGAAAATTTGAGTGTCCTCCTTTTATAGTTGTATGTAAACTATAACTTAATCGTCTGTAATGTGTACTTATTTATTTTGTTACTTTATTTGGTCCTTTGATTTTGGGCGGATTTTGGGCATTATTGTAAATAGTTGTACTCACAAAATGTTTAATAAATAATCACAAAAAAAAAGTGTAGTGTAATTCAGCCTTTAGTTACTTACCACAGTTCGTGAATCACTCTTCTTGCCGCCGGCTGCCACCAATAATCTTGACCAGTAAATATCCCACAATGCATCAGTACATCATGCGTGCCCCAGAATGCATTGCTGTTGACAGCAACCTACTTTATTATTGAAAAACAGCCAGCTTACTGTAAACTCATGATGTAATTTTTACAGCAATTCATTACAGTGTATTGTGTTTTTTTTCTTTGCATTATTCGAGGTCTGAAAACACTGCATCTTTTTTGTTTTAACTGATTGTCTTTTTTTTGCACATAAATGCTCTAAATTACAATATTTTTTATTTGGAATTTGTGAGAACTGTCAGTACTTTATAGAATAAAACAAAAATGTTTTTTTTATTTTTATTTAGAGAAACTGATAATTTTGCAGTGGTCTCATAATTTTTTCCAGAGCTATATATAAACTCGAAAATAATATATATAAACTGCTTTTATTTTCAGCTAAGATAACGTGTAAATATTTGGATGGACTAGTGTTGTCACGGTACCAAAATTTCTGTAGTCTGTACCGATACCAGTTAAATTTCACGGTTATCTATACAATTTAGATCCCACAGCAAAAATAAGCTAATATGATAATGTGCTGTTGAACACAACAGTTTAGTTATTTTTAGTTATTTTAAGAATTATAGTTTAATAATTATTATTATTTTCCATTTTAAAGTTTAATTTAATCATAAAAATGGTGTCTAATCAATAAATTCTTAAAACTTTTAACAAGTGAACATAAAACTGTCATTGCTGTCATTTTTTGTCTTGCTTGTGATACTTTGATTAATTATTATTATTATTATTATAGAGAATATTACATTTTACTATAAAGTTGTAATATATTTTTATTCAGTTTCAGGCATCTAGATTTTATTTTGAATCAAGCTTTTATTATGACGTGTTTTTTGCCGTATACTTCACTTTTCTGGATAAACAGTTTGCGACACTGCGCAGTGTGATCATTAAAGACTTTTAAGTCATGTCTGAAATCTCATCTCTTTAAACTGGCCCTTAAGTCTGACAAATGAAATGTAGGACACGGTTTTAGAGTGTTTGTATTTTAGATTACTGGTGTTTGTGTATTTGGTCATTTTAAAATGTTTTTATGTTTTAAATTGTATTACTGTGATGCACTTTGGCTAACTGATGTTGTAAATGCAATATAAATAATTATTGAATTACCTAGCATTGTCCCACGGTGTTTATACTTGCATACTATTGTTTGTACAGATGAACGTGGTACTTTCAGGCGTTTGGAAATTGCTCCCAAGGATGAACCAGACTTGTGGAGCTTCACATTATTTTTTTCTAGTCTTGGCTGATTTTTTATTTTCCCATAATGTCAAGCAAAGGGGCACTGAGTTTGAAGGCAGGCCTTAAATTACATCCACATGTACACCTCCAATTCAGTACACCTCATATCAGAAACTAACACCTCATATAAAAACTAACTAATTTTCCAAGCTGCTTAAAGGCACAGTTAATTTAGTGCATGATATATATATATATATCATTTAATTGAATCCCCAGATGCAGTTTATTGTGCTTCCAAAATACCAATAAATTCCAGATAATGGTAGATAACACAGGGCTTTTAATTAGAAACAAGCCCAATATACAATGGGGCACTTATTTTAAAATGTCTGTACTCGCAGGTGCCCTCACAGATAGAGAAAACTAAATGTGCACTCTTTTTATCATGAACACTACAAAGTGTATTCAGGTAATCTGGTAGTCAGTTGTGAAATCACAGATGGCTGAAAGTGACTGATTCAAACTGCTAACCTGAGCTCCTAAATTCAAACCAGTTTTGTGAAACTTTATGGCTGATTCGTTAAAAAAATCCATTGTCAAAGAAGCCATTTGTTTGCAAATAAGACATCATGGGTCACTCTGTGTTTGTTGCATGCAGCAAGCTCATCTCAACAGAAAGGGTGAAAAATCTTTATAAGACAGACATGCTGGTGTGTAATCTAAAGATGTAAATCCAAAACTCACAAGATGATATCTGACAAAACTGCATAGGAATGAACTAGCTTTAAAATTGTTGCAATTATGTTTGGTTGCATTACTGAAAAATTATTTAATAACTCTGATTGCATAAAGTTGACAAGGTGAAGTCATGTTTGGCTAAAATGCATTAGTTAATAACAATAACAAAACAACTGTGCAAACAATATCTTAAGCCAACAGACACCCAAAGCAGATAATATAAAAAGATGTATATTCAAGCTGACAAAGATTGGCTTCTCCAGGTGTGCCCAACTTTCTATTTGCAAGATCTACGTTTTTCTTTAACTAGTTCAACATGATCTACCCATTTTAGTTTAGAACTCAAATATGGGAAAACAGGCAATGGAAATAAAATATTTTATCTTTTCAGAAATTATGTTTGCCCATCAGTCTTGTTTATTGAGGATAAGTTATGTGGCTATCACTTTAACTATCACTTGCATGCACAACGGAATACAACATTCACAGAATGAAATATGTGAGATAAATTTAACTCTTGCAATGAGCTGCTGCCGTTGTGGGCACTGTTGCACGTGTGCTACAAACAGATTGCAAAAGATTGTCGCTTGCCACATACCTTGTAAAATGGCCTTAAGCATCTGGACATTCAGTTTCTTACTGAGTAAAAACTTAAAAATTTCACATGCGGCCATTTCTTCCTCAGGTTACCTGAGGGAGTTTTATATTGCGTCTGTGTGGCGCGAGACGCGCAGCTGTGGATTTAACAGCAAACTCGCGTTGAGCTTTGACTGACAGCATACAGACAGACCTGTGGTTTTATTCAGTAAATAAAGTTCTCTTTATTTCCACATTGTGATTTACCTGTAATAATGGCCATAAATTATAAAAAATATTTATTAGAAGTGGGGTATTGCGATTTTTATCGATTCTTCATAATCTAATTTACATTAAGAGAAAGATTGCATTTACATTGAAATGGTAATTCATTTACATAGGACAGAACTCAAACGACAATTTGATGAAAATAATGTTTTAAAATTTTCTGGATTCAGTCAGATTTATTGAACAGAATGTGTTTGTGCATCCGTAAATGTGTGTGTAACATTAATCGAATCTGACGGACATCTTTTTCGTGACATTATTTTCAACATTGGACAAAATCAATGACAATTTGAAAAATAAAATAAAAAACCTCTGGGTATGGCCAAGTATGATCATTAAATAGCAGAAATGTGTAATTAATTAAATAATATACAGTCACATACTCTGCACACTAAAAAATGAACAAGAGGTGCTGCTATGCTCTGTCTTAAATAGAGCACGACCGATATGGGATTTTTGAGACCGATACTGATGTTAGAGGGGGGAATTCACTGATTACCGATATGGTGTCCGATAAAGTTCATTTTTGAGCTGAATGAAAACTGACCTTTTCTATGTGGATTGTGCACCGATATGATTATGGAAATGTACTCCGTGGGCTGCTTTCTTAAATATTTTTATCAAAAAATATTTGACATTATTATTATTATAATACATTGTCAAACTGAAAATCTTGAACAAAACTGCACTTGCCTCTTACTGGAGTTTCCACATTGGAGAGGAAGTGCTGTTTAAAATGGCAGAGGATATTGTGGTTTCTGTAGTGAAAGACTCTTGCGCACTGGCTTCCACGAAATAGGGAGAAATAACCCTGCTTGGATGCTACTTTCCCACTGAGAAAACTGATATTCAGAAAGCTGACAGCATCTCAGCTTGGGAGTGGCAACAGGTGATTGCACATGCTCTCTCTCTCTCTCTCTCTCTCTCTCTCTCACTCACTCACTCACTCACTCACTCACACACATCCATCCTTGTTTATCCAATAACTTGTTAGAAACAGCACAAGCCGTGATACTATTTCTGAAGTGACAATTTTGAATTACTAATGAAGGCTTGGACGCATCATTTGGTTTGAACCAGCATTGGCAGATTCTGATCTCCCGCGTAAGAAATTGGTTCCATGCACAAATGCATTTTTATGACCGTACACAGTTTTTCCTAATTTTATAAAATGTACTTGTTCATTGAACTGTTATAAGCAATATCACACTCGCAATCATGCTATATGGCCCTAAATCAGAACTGCTGTGATTACCTACTGCACTCGGGCTGAGGTCGAATCACATGTAGGGCCAAATCGCACCCTTGCTCGTGTGATATTGCTTAATTAAACACCATTTGATCATAACATTTAATTAAACATTTAACATGGAATCCAGATTTAAGTACTGAAATACCGGGAAAATCAGCTTGTTTGATGAAGAGTGCTTGAGATTCAAACGGATTGCTTTCTCCATGTAATGTGTGTCCATTAAAGATGAGGTGACTCCACTTTCATTGAATAATGTGTCTTAACATTTCTGTTCTTTACAGTTAGATAAAAACATTTAAAAAGCAATATTAATTTTAAACTCACACAGCATGGATGCACTGAAGAAATCGAGAGATTTGTGTTTATGTTCACTGAACATAAACATGAATCATTGAATCATTGAAATGCACATTGAAATTCTTAAAGTGACTATGCTTTTTTAGCGTTTCTTCAACCACTATAGCAATAACATTGCTAACACTGTTCTACATTACAGAGAAATACTAAACCGTAATTATGAGCCTTTAAAATATAAATCTTATAAGCGCAAACACTTAGCGAGCCGCAGCGTCAACCGGCAAAAGCGGTAATGATTAAAACCAGCAAGGAGAATGTCTGAACATTGTTAATTTATAGAGAGAATTCACATTAGTGTTGTGTCGACAGATGATGATCTCTGAGCTCGACGATGGTCAGCGTGATCGCCAATAGCTGATGCCTTTGACGATGCCAAGATGATATTTGGCTCATTTTCCCATGTATTAAATTATTATTATTAGGCTAGTATTCTCAAATTAATATTACAAATAATTTGCCTGTAGACACACAGACACTCGCTCGAAGAAACACTTTATTATATTATTAAGAATAGGTGACAATAAAGCCATCTATGTGCATGTATGACGGGCTGATATGGAGGCGTGCGGTCTCGTAAAGAATGCGTATGGTTCTCACTCTTTGTTTCTGTCTTCCTTTTTTCTTTTTTTCTTTTTTTTTGGCAAAAAGTATCGTCTAATGAGTGCTGCAGATAACCTCAGACATCTTGGCTCAGAATTTAAGTTTTTTGTTTTTTAAATTAATATAATTTTCAATGCAAAATCCCTAAAGCAATTATATTCACCGATCCCTCAGTCGTGGGTTTACAGATGTAATTGGATATTGCTATATCCTATTATGAATGTATGTTTGTATGAAACAAAGCGATGTACAGTTCTCCTGGCTCAGCTAATTTATCTCTAATGTGATCCCACCCACCACCAGAGCACGCCATTCATACGCTAATGTGCTGAGGTGATCAGTGCAAATGGTAAACGCCCCCGAATTTGTCTTAAAAACAACAAGTTCGTTCATTTTTCTGCACATTTGAAAGACAGCATGATACACAAGTGAGAAATATCCTGGATAGTGACGAAGAGTTACAATTTTCCTCCGAAGAAGAGCAGGACTCCGATGAATGTTTGTATTTTGAAGAGAGACTTGTTCCAGCCGAGGATACAATTTTGGAGGAGTAAGTCATTTAGTTTTCATTAGTTAACATGTTATTTTATATAAACATGTACATATTTTACTAGTGGGACTGTTTCCAGACTTGCCAGCCAGGATTCAGTGTATTGACATTTGAAATATTTCCTAATAAGCAAGTTTTAGTTACATTTAAATGTTGTTTCGGCTAAAGCAGGTATTTAAATTGTATACTGTATGATATAAATATGATATGTAATATGACATAAAAATTATATGAATGTTTAGATTGTATTTTATCTAGTGTTTATGCTGCCTCAACAACAAAGCTTGTGCTTGCAAATATGGGTTCAAGTGTAAATGAGTAAAATGCACTTTAAATATGCCCATATTAGAAAATCAGCATATTATAATGATTTCTGAAGGATCATGTTACACATAAGACTGCAGTAATGATGCTGAAATTTCAACTTTGATCACAAATTACATTTTATATTATATTCAAATAGAAAACTGTTCTTTTATATTGTAAAAATAGTTCAAAATATCACTGTTTTTACTGTATTTTGGATCAAATAAATGCAGCCTTGGTGAGCAAAAGAGACTTATTTTAAACGGTAGTGTAGGTCTAAAATTAAGTAAAGAAAATGTCTAGTCAGATTACTTTTAAATTAAAACTTGATTTTGATCATTAAGTCTCCTCACATTCATTCCCTTTCTGTCACATTCCTCATTGATAGGCCCTGGGGAGGGGTCTTTTGTCTCCTCAGGTGTGAAAAACATACATATTCATGATCGTTCACACCTCCTTGCATATTAATTTTCTAACACTAAAAGTGTCTTACAAAAGTTCAATTACTATATTGTTCTGTATGAATGAGTGATCAGGATGGTTTTCACATCAAACTCTAGGCTACAAGGTCCAGTTCTCAAAAGTCTTGTGGACAAATGTTTAGTATGTGTTATATGGCCTTATTTCAATGACTTAACTTTTTTTTTTTATCAAAATCCATGCATAAACGTTATTTTCTCAAAAATATAAACATGTACACACGTTGCTCACATATTATTGTAGCCCACTTCGTGCTGAATACAGTGTTATCAGACTTTAGCCATTAATGTGTTTTTAATCAACTGAAAAAACCACAAATGTCAAGGCATGTCAAAACTTCTCCAGGGCCCAAAACACCCCCAGACCCCAGAGGGTTAACCCTAACCCTGCTTAATGAAAGTTACCCCATAGTACCATCTAGCGTCCAACTAGCGGTAATACCGGATCGTTGATTTCCTCTAGTTTTTTTTTTTTCTCTTCGACCATCCGACCAATCAAAACTTGTCGACCAAGACTTTTCTCATCGACTAACGTTTGGTCGACTATCGGGAGGCAGCCCTAGTTTTTCCAACCAGTGCTTTCATTGTATTTGGCTTATGCTCTGCCTCATTTACAGTTTAGTTCTGAGACAAATTATGCCCCACTGATATCTCTTGGGAGCAAAGTACCTCTACAATATTAATGAACATGCACATTTTCTACAACTGTAAATATGAATTGGAACCTAAAGGCCAAAGTTTTGGTGCTTTGCAGATCACTCCATGCACAGTATGCATGACAAAAATTTTGCATCAGCATAGTCCGTGCGGAATGACAGCATGCTGTCCAGATTTTCTCAACAGGTGGATGTGGTCCTTGTCAGTGCGCATCGCATGCGACTGCCATTGGTTGTACTAAAATAGTATCACAAAGCAGCTGTAGTGGGCATGTGTGGAATGCATTCATATTCATTCGCTGTCAGATGAGAATGTTTTGAAAAGCAACACGGTCGACCAGTCGCATGCGGATCCAGAACCTACAAAAACAAAGTAAACCCGGGCCTTAAACAAGTACGTAAACGCTAAGAAAATGAAATGTTTCAGAACACAATTCTTAGCCTAATACAAGTTGCAATAGTGTTAACTGGTTTTGTGGTGAGTTTTTCCTCTTTCTGTCATCTACTGTCATTGTGGACTAACAGAAAATTTTGCTGAGCAAGTTGTTTATAGCTGGCTACCTGATTAATAACGCACCCGGTTTGATCAACAGACATTTGAAGGTAACCATCAACCCCTTGGGTACTGAGGTTTATTAACCCCACACTAATGCAAGAAGAATGCATGTTAATTATGTTCAATAGGACTGCACACTTCCAATACTTTATCCAGGCATTCTCGTTTGCATAGTTAGAGTATAAGTTTTCATTCATGATCTTTAGAAATCTAACCACTAACTACTGACATAAACATCCACAACCTCAACTAATTTGAAAAACTGAGGAGGACTCCCATCAAAATGTTTAGACGATGCCAAAAACATTTGTGGACTGAAGTTCACCCCTATTCGGTTGAATCCTCTCTTAGTCCCAGCTGCTGCCAGATGTTGGCCATTGTGCTTGAGAAACGTGAACTGGATCAGGCTGCATGGCTCTCTGCCACAGATCTCAGACACAGCCCCGTATAACTCAACACTGCGCTGAAAAGAGAACAAGCCTGCAGCATGCAGCCGCTGCCTTACCTACTTGCAATATGATACTATGCCTACTTGTTAAATTCTTAACTTAATAATGAATTTCTTACCTGACAATGTTCAAACCTGGTATGTGCATGAGGCAATTTGGTGCATATTCCCAGTCAATGGTGTCAAATGCGCTTTACTTCCGGTTGTATGCAAAGAAAGATGCTCTCATGTTTATGCTCAATGCCCCAAGTAGGGTCCAAGCGTCATAACAGTCACCAAGCATCATATGCAAATGTTGTGGCATGTGACTAAATGTACCCATCCGGCTATATAAGCTTCTAGAAATTACAACATACATCAATGATTAAACCATTGCTTATCTTCTCTTTTTTGCAAATAAATAAGGATGAATGGCTAAAGGCTAAAATGCCATAGGGATAGAAAATATATTTTGAAGAAATAATACCAGTAAATTGTGGCAAAAATAATAATACATATATTTTTTTAAATTCTCAATTCCCCAGCCATTGGCAAGAATTGTTAAAAAATGCAAAAAAAAAACAAAAAAAAAGTTCCTTTTGGACACTCAACAGCAGGAAGGAAATTTGAAGTTTTTTTAAGTAAACATACTTATTTGGCTGAAGTAAACTGAACTTAATGTTTTAAGTAACGTTAACTAGATACAAGTAAGCTCATCTGTGAAGTTACCTTTTTTTGACCATACATAATTTATTCAAGTACAAGGACTTATCGGTATTTTAAACAGACACAATTTTGTATTTAGTTAATAGTTTTGAGTTCATAGTACTCGAAGCCAAAGTTTAAAGAACGTATATGTTTGATACCGATTTTTTTTTTTTTTTTTTTTTTCGATTTTCTTTCTAAGAACTATTATTGACTGTATATACAAACAAAATCTATCTTTCTTCAATGCAAAATTTAATTTTCATAATAAAATAAATTATCAACATTACAATTTCCCCCAAACAAAGTTACAGGATCTTCTCTGACTTCAGATAT
Source organism: Moxostoma hubbsi (assembly GCA_032164185.1). Classification (NCBI taxonomy): domain Eukaryota; kingdom Metazoa; phylum Chordata; class Actinopteri; order Cypriniformes; family Catostomidae; genus Moxostoma; species Moxostoma hubbsi. The sequence continues at coordinate 35,906,112 of JAVLUX010000017.1, read as the reverse complement.
ATAAAGTGCTCTGTGACTGGAAAGAAGTAGAAATAACAATTAACTGCAAACGAGTTGCTTTATATAACAAAACAGATGTCATTTTCCACTATTTTCATAAATGGACCTTTTTCTATTTTTTACTCGTCTAACAAAACAATTCCAAAGATTACAAGCCCATGAACAAAACTGAAGTGTCCAATACACTCAACATTGACATTAAGCGTACGTTAGATACCAAATATCAGAGGTAAAACTGATTGCTGCTTCGGGATCTCACCCCCTGTTTTTCCCGGGAGTCTCCCATATTTCACACCCATCTCCACCCCCCTCCCGTTTTGTTATTTCTCCCCGGAAACTCCCGTAATTTGTATGGCCCAAACCACATTATATGAATAATCACATCAATATATTATTCCAAGGTTGTCCAGTTGCCAGATATTGTATGAAACACATCCAACTCACACAATCGACATATACAAATTTCAACCCATTTTGTGACCTCAACATGGCAACAAAAACCCATTTGCGCTGTTGAAATCTGCGCAGGCAGTAGACGCGAGAAGTTGAATCAAGCAACACTGGTAGATGGGAGGAGACTCAGCTGGTGTTCTGGCGGGAAAAAAAGAAAAACACACACACATATATATATATATATATATATATATATATATATATATATATATATATATATATATATATATATATATATATATACAGTGTATATATATATATGAGTGATATGAGGTTGAGTAAATCTACAAATTTTCAGTTTTGAGTGAACTATCCCTCTCTCGTGCCACTTGGATGTGTATACCTTGCTTTGACAGGGTTCTGGTTTGTTTTAGCAGACCAGCAGAATGTGATCTCAGTCCTGTTTGTGATAAATGGGGCAAACCATTTTGCTAATCTGATTAGTCCCAATAGCAATGACATGCTGCAAATGTCCCACCCTATAATCCTCAGTCATTTATTAAAGGAGTAATGCGATTATGCATTTAGCAGACCCACAGCTGGCAGTGGGTCATCATCACTGGGGGACCAGTGAAAGGGTTTTAGTCACTGGACTGTCTGTGGAGGGTATTATCTGGCTAGGTATGTCTTAATAAGCCCAAAGTATGCTTTGGTCAGACGCGGACGCACACAGGATGCGTGACGCAGATTTCGTCATCAGCAGAGTATGCAAGAACTGAACGAGCGCAGCCCAATTTTTCTAACCGTACGTCTTTAAATGCGCAGAATGGAATTATTTGCATGAATGCGCACTTGGAATTATTTGCATGAATTAGTATGTCCACAAGGTGGCAACACTCACAATTGAGCCATTGCTGTCACGAAAAAGTGCTAGAAGTAATCGCTGGTAAATAACAGGAGACAAAGGTAAAAACAACAACAGTAGATGTGCATGTCAAGAGCGTGTGTGTGAGGAGGTCAGGAGATACCTATATTTGTAATAACTATAGTCTGAAGGAATATAAAGACATCTTTATCGGTCTAAATGTATGCGCTAACCTCCTGCGTATGCGTGCACAGTCAGATGGAGTGTACTTTAAAAGGCTCGCGTTCGACTGTACGCAGATGCTGAGTGTTAGCGTCAAAATCTAAGTATACTTTGGGCTTAAATGTCCTCGGTGCAGTCCACAGAATCTCTGCTTTAAATTGGTTTTGAATAAACATTAGCTGAGGTGGATTACACACACATGGAATGTAGAGTAGACATACTTTACATTATACTAGCTAGTGGTGCGAGGCTTGTTTTGAAGGTGTGATTTAACTTTTCAGAGCAATCATAAATTTGCATGGTGGATGTTAATATGTTAGCAAAAAAATGAATCCTGAATCCAGGGGACCCAATCAATATTTATTTATCAGAATATCATGGATACTTGTTGTTCAAGTTGTAGTTCTGTTGGTTGCATTGCAAGAAAGTACTCTATAAAGGACTGAATATTCCTGCTTTTATGCTGACCCAATGACCCTGAGGACTTTTGTTGTTGTTTATTGAAAGTATGGATCGATTTATTGTCCCACACAGGCATTATAGCGTCTTTAAAAGATTTGTCTTCAAAAAGCAGTTTTAATACTATCATTAATGGCTAGTAAATTACTTTGAGCTGTAGTTAATGAACTTGTAAATGGCTGTTACCTTCAGGCTCAGCATGTGAGTAAAGGTTTCATTCTATTGCTTGGCACAGATCTAGTGTCACGCACTGTCATACAGACTATCAACTCTGGTTGGTCCCACAGGAAACCTCGGATAAATTCCCAGATGGTGGCTCAGCAGGTGGCCCAGCAGTACGCCACCCCTCCTCCTCCAAAGAAAGAGAAGAAGGAAAAGCCAGAGAGGCCTGAGAAGGATAAGGCTGAGGTGGAGGGTCTCGACAGAAAACCACCTGACAGCGAACCCACAGACAAGGACAAGAGCGAAAAGGAGCAGTCCGACAAAGAGAAAAAGGATCGAGAGAAAGAGATCACCCCAGTTGTAACCAAGAAATCCAACACCAAAAAGAACAGGTCTGTTCGTCACAATTTAAAAGTGTGTGAAATTTGAGATTTTCTGCTTCATAGCAATGGTTTTCAATTGGTGAGTCATGACCCAAAAATGAGTCTCTGATAGGGTTCATCAGTTCTGATAGGGTTCATGGGGACAGCTGGAAAAAAAAAAAACTATGAGAAATGCAAGTAATAAAATGCAACTTATCATTATTACTTTACAATGGTTGTTTCTTCAACTTCAGATACTTTCGTGTCCCAGGGGGTTATTTTTATTCAAATGGACAGATTAAATTTTTTCTTTTTCTTTTATATGAAAATACATTATAAAAATACTAATTATTAAATTTTAAAAACTATAATAATCTAAACAAAGAGTGAAATAAACACAAGCATTTCAGTGTGAAAATGTAAAAAAAAAAAAAAAATAACATTTCCACACTTGTACTGTCATTTTCTCCACACCAAAAATGTTGCACTTTCATTTATTTTTTAAAAGTGATGAAATATGAGACAGGTGATGTTTGAAGAAAATTCAAGATAAATATCACTTGTGAGCAGAGTGTTTTTATTGGGTGTAATTTCTAGTATTTCGTATTTTGCCAGATTTAGCAAAAAGTGTGAAAACATTTTAGTTTATTTTTAGAATTCATAAAATGTGACAATGAAATTACCCTTAGCAAAACAAATGAGTTTACCATTTTCTTTCAAATATATTAAAAATGTAATTTCCATCAGTCATTTCCGCCTTCGGATATCCTTTTAACACGAAAATTTGTTACTTGGTAGAAACTTGGCATATAATGACAGGTTGTTACATACTCTCATCCTCAAACCATGAACAAAACTGTGCAACGTTAAACAAAGTACTTCCCAGACTACATTAAATCAGTCTTTTGTATGGTGAATTATTGGTTGCCAAGACTATTATTACTTTCATTATATTCTTACATTTATATTGATATATTTCAGTGCTTTATTTTTGTAGGATAAATATCTTTTTTTAATGTGTTGGGTTGCTACTTCATGTCCTCAATGTAAAATCTGGGTCCTGAAGCAAAACCAGTTGATAACCATTGTTTAATCTGAAAAGCATAATCTAAAAAGTGTTTCTGATCTCTTTCTAGACCCAAGTCAGTCATCCATCAAAGCCCACCCAGTGAAAGAAACAGCATTCAATCTGGCAAATCCAAAACCAAGAACTCTCACATCTCCAGGTACCTCACATTTATCACCGTGTTCAACCATTTTTTAGACAAATGGGATTAAAAATCAGTGCTTAATGCTTTGGGAAGTTCCTCGCATTTCCAGTCTCATAACGATACTTAATGCCACTGTTCTGTTGTAAGTCACTCTGACCGTGAACAAAGCTAGCAGACAGCAGTGAAAGTCACTGTAAAAGTGGCTCTGATTTAACAAATGCACCCCACCACCCTCTCTCTCTCTCTTTAGCGCTCTCTCCATCCCTTTCTCTCTGAATTAGTGAGCCGTGGGCTGATCTCAAATGAGCAGCACAGTTTTACTCCCACACACACGCCTTGTTGGCTGCCTTCCCACCATTCTGTTTCTGTCTGCCACTGCCAGCAGAGTTCATTGTGTCACGTTGTATTGGAGGCATACTAACTGAGGCTAATGCCAATCAATGAGATTTGGCTTTGTGCATTTTTCAAGTAGAAAACCCTGGAAATATGTGTCTGATTTTGTCAGGTTTTCTGAAAGATTTGTGGAACTTTATGTGTAAATGCCACTTTTGATTTAACTTTGATATTTCTGCTATTAATCTTTGTGTGTTGGTCTTAATCTAGAGGGATTCTTGCTTTTTGATAGAGAAAATGGATGTTTATAATTGGAAAATCTGGCCTTATTTTCTCTCAAAACAATCTTTTCAACTCATTTAATCAAAGAACTGCAAAAAAATACTGTATCACTGTAGTAATACTGTACTACTAAAATGTTTGAGGAATATTACTTTTAAAAGTAATATTCAGTATTGCATTAGTCTTAATAAAAATAAATAATTGCATTTTAAGATAAGTAACACTTTTGTTTCTTGTTTTTATATTTATATTTATATATATATATATAGATATATATATATATATATATATATGTATGTATATGTATTTTTGTTTTTTGTTGTTTGCCCCGCTGACATAATTTGCATGCTCTGACTATACCCCCTTCCTTTTCTTCAGTTAAAAAAAAATGCAAATATTTCCAATGGTGAAACACATGACTTTGGCCCACCATATGTAAGCAGAAAAAGCTTATGTGTACTGTGTAGGCCTTCGTAACTATTGTGTGTTATGGGTAGGCCCAGTTGCAATCTGCAGATTTTTCCCATTTGCAGATATTTGGTGAATATATTCCTCGTGGGCATGGTTATGGGGAAAAAAAGAGAGTAAAATAAAAGCAGCATATGCTACATTTTTGACAAGTAATACAGGTATTATAGACACTAGGAGTGAAACCGTTCTTGGTTAAAAAAAAACAAAAAACGTACTGTTCACCACCCACGATTCGGGAAGCATTGGCACCGCGGTCAGTTCACCTCAAGTTTAATGACTCATCTGGAGCACAAATTATGGTCAAGAAAACATATTGTCAAGCTGACTAGTGGTTACAACCTCCACTAATGCACCTGAACGCATCTGTTTCATGTGGGTCAACTTGATGACATCGCTGTTCTTCAAGCGTTGTGTGTCATTGAAAATGGCAAGTGGAGAAAACAACCCACTGATTAAGAAGCCCCTGCATTTCTCCTTTCTGGGAACATTTTCTTTTACAACTGCGATGACCAAAAGACGTTAAAAATACAGCACCGTTAGCAGACATCGCTCGACATGAGTGCCGTATACTGGTAATATATGCCAATAATGTGCGTGAGGTTTATTTAATATGCGCACGCAAGTTGTTCTTGTTTCCTCACGTGGCTGTAATCTATCACGAGCGTCAAAATTGTGCTTTAAATAATGGCATTAAAATGCCATCATAGTGATGCATGATTAATCTTTTGCACTAACATCACCCAGGGAAAGAGCCGCGAGTGAGCCGAAACTACACACACTCCCTTCCAGTGCTAATTCGGTTTGACATGAAACGATAACTAGAGCACTTGGGGTGTTCATGTGGGATTTGGTAATTAAAGAATGTTTTTTTTTTTTTTTTTTTTTTTAGTTAAGGACCCTGATGAAAATTAAACATGGTTTTACTATAGTAATATTGTAGTAACAATATGGTTTTCTTTGCAGAAACCATGGTTTTATAATAGTAATACAGTAGTTTCTATATTGTAACCATGATTTTACTATATACTGTAACAACGGCAGTATAGTGGTTACTATGATTTTACTACAAATGCCGTGGTTAAACTATGGTTTCTGTTGTAAAACAATGATTGTTATTCAAGGGCAAACCCGTTGAAGTTTAAATAGAGTATTCTTTGGATTTGGCTGTAATAATTTTTTTTTTTTTTCGGAACATGACAAATACTGAACCGTACCGAAACTGTGACCCTAAAACCGTGATGCAAAAAGAACCGTGAAATGCAAACCGTTACACCACTAATAGACACATTGCTTTACTCCTTATATTGTCACAGTATGAACATTTCAGAAGTCGGTACCAATACCAGTAAAATTTTATGATTCCACGAAAACAATTATAAATAGAAACAGGTGATATGCTATTGAACAAACTCTTTTAGACTATTTAACAAAGTGAAAAGTGACAATGTAAATAATAAATTAAAATTAATTGAATTTTTCTCAATTAAGTGAACATTGCTTAAAGATTTATTTTTTTTAGGTTGGACCTTATGAAATCAGATTTATTTATTTTTTCTAAATTCAGTTCCGTTGATGTTCAATCAAAGGAATTAATAAAACCTTAATTAAATGAAAATGCAGCAATTACTTTTCAACAGACCATTGCATAAGTGTTTTAATTTGTTTAAAAGAGTGATCCCACAGCATTATCCAAAACACAATTTTATTTTATTTTTTTTGTCAAATAAAGTGCCGCACAACAGAGCATCACTTTATAAATTAAAACGGAGATAAAAACGTATGTTAGGTTAGGGGTTAAACTAAAATAAATGATTAACATTGACAATAACTTATTTTAGTTTGACTAATTGTCCATTTTAGTGTAAAAGGAGTAATAGCATGAGATCATAAGCCAGTAAGCATTTGAAAGCAACCGCCTGTCAGTCAGAACGATTTGAGTTAGTGCTCGTTACTGCTGGTACTGCAGAAACACTGGAATTGTTACATATTTTTTATTTTTATTATGGACTTGGTACCGAAGTTCTGACACTTTTGACATAACTAACTCCTTATCTCCTAAAAGGTTGTTCTGATTATGTAATGCCCGTTGCTTGTACAGTATGCTACAAGATTGTTTTAGACATGCAGACTGGGAGATGTTCTGGTCCGCCTCTGATGGGCGACATCAAGGTCTACGATGATAGCATAACATGTTTCATCAGGCAGTGCATATAGGATGTTGCACCAACGAAAATGATCTGCCCTAACCAGAATTCATGGATTAACAGCGATGTCCGTGCGACACTTAATGCTGAGCGGACTTCCACTTTTAATTCTGGGAACACGGAGGAGCATAAACGAGCCAGTTTGCCCTCCGCAAAACAATCAGAGCAACCAAATGCCAGTATAGGGACAAGATTGAAGGACAATTCAACACCACCGAATCTAGAAGCATGTGGCAAGGAATTAATATCATCACGGACTTCAAAGGGAATAAAAACTCTGACGTGAACACCACTGCCTCTCTCCCGGATGAGCTAAATTCATTTTATGCTTGTTTCGAGGGAAATAACACCGCCCTCGTGGAGAGAACTCTTGCAGCTGAAGCTACAAAGGTAAGTTCACTCTCTGTAGCATATGTAACCCAAAGTATTGGCAATATCGTAAATATTGCAAGTTTGCTGCTTCAGTATTTGTAGATTATTTTTTCACATGTTTCTATGGTTTACTGGAAAACAATGATAAGCATTTCATGATTTTTAAAGGCTTTTATTGGCAAAAACATTCAACATATGCAAAGAGTCAATATTTACAGTGTTGACCATTGTTCTTCATAACCTCTGCAATTCGTTCTCGATGTTGGATATCAGCTTCTGGGCCAAATCCTGACTGATGGCAATCCATTCTTGCCTTCTTCTACAATTTGTGTGCTTCTGCTTGTCCACTTGCCTTTTGAGGATTGACCACAGGTTCTCTATGTGATTAAGATCTGGGGAGTTGCCTTGCCACAAATCCAAAATTTAAGTGCAATGATCTCCGAGCCACTTCATTATCACTCTTGCCTTGTGACATGGTGCTCCATCATGCTGGAAAATGCACGGATCATCACCAAAATGCTCTTGGATCATTGGGTGAACTTGCTCTTGCAGGACGTTTTGATACCATTCTTTATTCGTGGCAGTGTTTTTGGGCAGAATTGTGAGACAGCCCACTCCTTTGGATGAAAAGAAACCCCACACATGGATGGTCTCAGGATGCTTCACTGTTGGCACGACACAGAACTCATGGTAGCGTTCACCTTTTCTTCTCCAGACTATCGATTTTCCAGATGTCCCAAACAGTCGGAAGGGGGCATCATCAGAGAAAATAACTTTGCACCAGTCTTCTGCTGTCCAATCCTTTTACTTCCTGCAGAATTTCAGAATGTCCTTGATATTTTTCTTGGAGAGAAGTGGCTTCTTTGCTACCCTTCTTGATACCAGGCCATTGTCCAAAAGTATTCGCCTCACGGAACGTGCAGATGCACTCACACCAACCTGCTGCCAATATTGAGCAAGCTCTGCACTGGTGTTGACACGATTCCATAGCTGACTCCTCAGGAGGAGGCGGTCCTGGCGCTTGCTGGAAACTCTGGGACGTCCTGAAGCCTTCTTCACTGCAGTTGAACCTCTCTCCTTGGAAGTTCTTGATGATCCAGTAAATGGATCTTTCAGGTGCAATATTCTTTGCAGCAATTTCTTTGCATGTGAGGCCATTTTGATGCGAAGTGATGATTGCGGAACGTCTTTCTTTAGAGGTAACTATTGCAAACTAAACACAATGATTGGAAGCAATTCTTCCCTCCTTTTATAGCAATCAGTCTGCTCTTATAATCCAATCAGAATGATAGTGATTTCTCACAAATGATAGATCATTCACACTTTCCCTGGTGCTGCTGATATGATTGGTGAAATGATGTTAACTGGTCATTTTGTGCCAGGGCCAAAAAACAGTGATATTTGGGTTTTTGTGATTTAAAGTTCTTTTTTTTTTTTTTTGGCCAATGAAGCTTTTTGCAATTATTTAAAATGCATCTGATCACTCTGCACAATAATTTTGAAATAATGCGAATCAACACCACAACAACTGAAGCAGAATACTTTGCGAACAACAAAATGTATGTCACTGCCAATACTTTTGGCCATGGCTGTAGTCCCCACATGCTTTAAAATGTACCTAATTTTGCCTGTACCAAAGCATTCCAAAATCACTTGCATGATGGCATCCTGTTGCTCTGACCCCCATCATCAGCAAATGCTTTGAGAGACTAATCAGAGATAACATCAGCTCTGTGCTGCCTGCCGCACTGGACTAACTGCAGTTTGCCTACTGCAACAACCACTCCACTGATGATACCATTGCATCTACAATACACAATGCTCTCTCCCACCTGGAAAAAGGAACACATATGTGAGAATGCTGTTTGTAGACTACAGCTCCGTATTCAACGCCATAGTGCCATCCAAGCTTGATGAGAAGCTCTGGGCTTAAACAGCTCACTCTGCAGTTAGATTGTGGACTTCCTATCAAGCAGACGCCAGGTGGTTCGAGTGGGCAGCAACATCTCCTCATCACTGACCCTCAACACTGGAGTCCCGCAGGGCTGTTTTCTCAGCCCACTCCTGTATTCCCTGTACACACATGACTGTGTGGCAACACATAGCTCCTAAGCCATCATTAAGTTTGCTGATGATACAACTGTGGTAGGTCTGATCACTGACAATGATGAAACAGCCTACAGAGAGGAGGTGCACACCCTGAGGGAGGGGTTGTGCTCCTGACACCAGCATGTCAAAATTAGCAAGACCAAGGAGCTTGTGGTGGACTTCAAGAGAAAAGACAGCCCCATCGCCATCAATGGAGCACTGGTGGAAAGAGTTAGCAGCTTCCTCGGTGTCCACATCACTGAGGAACTCACATGGTCTGTCCATACCGAGGCTGTTGTGAAGAAGGCTCACCAGCGCCTCTTCCAGAGATAGCTGAGGACGTTTTAGAATGAACCACCACATCCTCACACGGTTCTCCATCAGCACTCTTGAGAGCAACCAGGCGATGTGTGAAAAAAAAGCTCGGAGGATCATCAGAGACTCCAGCCATCCAAACCATGGGCTGCTCTCACTGCTAACATCAGGCAGGCGGTATCGCAGCATCAGGACCCGCACCAGCTGACTCATGACAGCTTCTTCCCCCAAGCAATCACACTTTTGAACTCTTGATCTCTCACAATCAATATACATCAGCACTGCACTTTATTAATCTTACACTGGACTGTCATAAATGATATTCTCTCTTAACAACACACAGGCAACTGACAGCCTGAATGTCAATACAGCACAATACAACCTACTGTATATTTTATTTATACTATTTATATTGCATACTGTGTATTCTATATCATGTGTATTGTATACTGTACATTGTATAATATTATTTGTATATTGTGTTGTGTGTAATTATATGTGCATATTAGATATGTAAATTGTGTTGTGTAAATCTGATATTTATAGTCAATTGGTATATGTCTCATCACTGTCATGACTGCTATGTTACTCGGAACTGCACTCACTGTTACATTTGTGTATATGGTTGAGTGACAATAAAGGGATTTGATTTGATTGTAATGCATTACAGTTTGGTCACACAGAATGTGTTTCTGCATCTGTCTGAGCTGTTTTTAATTGTAAACATTAGGGGTGTAACGGTTCAAATTTCTCACAGTTCTGTTTTAGGGTCATGGATTCGGTACGGATCGGTGTTTGCAAAGTACAGAAAAAAATATTCCTGCCAAATCCAAAGTAAGAATACTCTATTTGGTAACAAACACTTCAACTGGTTTGCCCTTAATAAAAATCATTGTTTTACAGTAACCATATTTGAACTATGGTATTTGTAGTAAAATAATAGTAACCACAAAATCAACATGGCTATTGTCATGTTTAAAATATATAGTAAAATCATGGTTACTATATGGAAAATACATTATTACTGTTGTAAAACCATGGTTAATTGTATCAAAACCATGATTTCTGCAAAGAAAACCTGCAGACATGATGATGACTGCGGACATGGTTACTGCAATATTACTATAGTTAAACCATGGTTAATTTTCGCTAATTAAAAAACACTCCAATTCATAAATCAGCTTTTTAACGTATTAACTGCACTATTACGCCACATGCATCAACATAAAATGCCTTTCAAACTCTACATCACATATATTCAATATTCGGAAGCTGTACATCACTATAGGAGGAACTTTGCTATTAAAATGGATACGAGGGATGTTGTGATGCAGCTCGAGTGTTTTAATCATACGGCGAAATAACACATCTTCGTCGGCGGAGTAGAGAAACATGTTGTTGGCAATGAACACCCCAATTGCTTTAGTTAATGTTTTATGCCTGTCCAAAAGGGAGTGTGCGCAGTTTTGGCTCATCTGCGGCTCTGTGCGTGCCATGTGCTATCTTTCCCCAGTGATTTCGGCCTAAATTATCATATGCAGATGTATTACCAGTATAGGCCGCTCGTTTTGAGCTATGTCTGCAAAACAGTACCTGTTTTATAAATGTATTTTGACCATCTCTGATGTAATTGACTGCAAACTAAAAATGTTTCCAGACAGGAGACCCGAATAACATGGCTTCTCCATCAGCTGCTTGTTTTCTCAAATTGCCATTTTCAAATACACACAGAACAGTGATGTCATCAAGTTGACCCACGTGAAACACAGGCAGAGCGTATCCATCTACAGATCCATTCAGGTGCATTAGCGGAGTTTGTAACTGTGCGTGTCTATTTGACGCTTTTATTTTCATCTCAAAACTTTGTGCTTTGTGTCATGCCATTGCTTCCCAAATCGTGGGTGGCGAACAGTACAGTTCTATTTTTATTTTATTTTTTTACTGTGAACCATTTCACCCCTAGTAAACATGCACTAGGCAGATGTATTTAAGCATTTTGCAATGTCAGTATTTAAGGCTGTTTTTAAGATGCTCCCTCAAGATAAAAAAAACTTAAAACTTCTTAATATGCATTTTGAGACAACTGCATGTATTTTTAACGCAAGAGTGTGTTCTGTCTGAACTGCTCCTTACACACCAACACTAATACTGAACATCTCCTTTCCACATCCTCAGGCCCAAGCTGAAAAACATTGACAGGAGTACAGCCCAGCAGCTGGCCATAACGGTGGGGAATGTCACAGTGATCATTACAGACTTTAAGGAGAAGACCCGCACCTCCTCCACCTCCTCATCCACAGTCACCTCCAGCGCAGGCTCTGAACAGCAGCATCAGAGCTCTGGCTCCGAGAGCATGGACAAGGGCTCATCCCGTGCTTCAACTCCAAAGGGAGACCTCTTGGTCAGGCACGATGAGTCATTCTGAGCAGCCTGGACACTGTCAAAACATTGGGAACCCCAAGGGATGTACTTTTTCTCCATTCTCCTTCACTTTACCCTGAGCCGACTCATCTTCATTTCTGTCACTGAAAAATGGATGTACATTCTTCTATACATACACACTCAAATACACATGCATTTTTTTGTGAATGGTGCAAACAACACTGGACAATGGATTTGGGCCTTTGGGCAAAATTTTCCTCCCTACCCTTCCTGGAGGCATCCCACACTTATATGTATTGTTTTATATTTGTAATTGGATGTGCAACTGAATCAACTTTCTTTTTTTTTTTTTCAGATTGTTAAAAAATGTATATGTAAATGTCCGATGTGCACAAAACCCACAAACTTTTTAATGATTCCAGACTTTTTTTGCTCTTATTTATTATGTTGCATCTTTCTACTTCGTTTTTTTAAGCTTTGCTCAGCTTAAGTAGCTCAAGCCGACAGCTTCCCTCTAGTGTTCAACGATTTTGATGGAAACTCCTGAGAAACTTCTCATAATGGTGCTCGATATACTGTGAAATGGTTTCAGTCATCAGACTGGCGTTCACACCATGGAAAAACAGAATTCAATGGAAATATTTATGCTCTGGTGTCAGTCTGCATTCTTCTTTTGCTTTGATTTGGGATTTTCCATTATGCAAGACTGATTTGAACATTTGTGCACTGGGGTCCCAAGAAGTGTCATCTGAGGATACTTTTCCCTACTAAATATATGGAATGGTGTTTTGCATCTTTTCTGTGACAACTGGGAATTACAGACTACAAGAAGTTGTACTTGTGATCTTTGGATTGAAAAACACAGAGTTGTTCTCAAGAAACAGCATCAATAACAGAACTTTAATACGTTAACATCGGGTTTTGCAGATGTATTCAGAATTTTTTTATTTGACAGCTTTTGTTGTCTTTTATGGTATATACATGTGACGTATTGTAAAAACACTACAGAGTTTTGACGTCTCAAGTCCATATGCCTTTTAATGTTGAAAAACTACATTTCTTTGTTCTGTAGATTGTTTGTTTTTCTGATTTAAAAGAAACCGATTTTAATGTTAGGACCTTACTCAGCTTCTTTAATCTAAACACAAACTTAATTTTTTCACTACTCAAAAATTCCATTGATGGGCCATGTGGTATTTATAAAACAGTACAGCTGCTAGAAATGGAAGACATTAAAGAAATTGATGTGACTTGTGAATATGCTTGAGAAAACTTGACTCACTCACTAAATGCAAGGGAATTCTTGCCAGCAAAGTGTTCAGTACGAAAATTGTTCTAATTTGTTTATTTTAATTTCACATAAGAGTCAAAAGCATGATTTCAGACAATAACCCCCCTCCCCATCAATTCAAAATACTCTAAATAAGATGTCTAGCTGGCAGTAAAAACAAAAATAAAATAGTCAGCATATCTTCCCTTTAGAACTGTATTAAACTTGTACAAAGTATGTGTATATGATATGAGTTTTATTTATTGAAGGACCAAAGGAATTTGATATTGATGACATGTTAGGCAAATGAATAATTCAAAATGTAATTACCATATGTGTGATATAACATTTTAATAAAGTCTAATATAATCCATTTCAGTTGTGTAATTCTTGTCCACTTGATGTATGCAGAATATTTGTAAATTCATAGACCTTAAAAGGTTAAAAGTTCAAACTTTAAGGGCAATGCTGACTTCTGTCATTGTAGTTCATTAGTTATGACTTTTCCCTCCATGACATGTTCTCTTAATGTTAGGTTTTAAAATAAATTTTAAAAATAAAGTTGTTTTTTTGTATATACAAGTTTGGAAATTGATAACTGGTATGGGAGATGTCTGAACAATCAAAAATCAACAGGGTGTTAATTATTCTGCATTATTCCAGTGATTGTACCACTTTTTAACCCCTATGTAGTCATTCAAATTTGCAAAGCAATGTGTAGCCTATATTTCTTAAAATCACTTACCTTACCCACTGTCAAATGGTTACATTAATTTTGTGAAATTGTAAAATAATGAATGGAGTTTGTATTGAAACAAACAATGATTTGTATCTTAAAGTGACGACAAAGAAAACGTTTGACGAATTTAAACTGCTTACATGTATAACTCAAAGTGGTGCAAAAGCTAACATAATAGGCTATGAAAGTCAATGGAGCTGAAACGTATTCTTTCATTTTTACACGCAAGCAGTTATGTTCTTGTGTATGACCAGTAACCTTAATTTACTGTGTAAAGATGGTTAAATGGTTTTAGCCTTGTCAGAAACTCAAATATAGAATGCATGTTTACATATGATATTACGTTAACCTTGTGGAATTTCCGTGTACCTGTATAGTCCTGGTTCCTTTCATTTGTCAGTGTCTTTTGCGGTTTTATTTTGCACAATTACTTTTCAGTCTGTTTGGAATCAGATGTTTTGGTTTTATCGTTACATTTCTTATTATTGTTTAATTGGTAGTATTGTGTAGTGCTCACATTAGTTTTACTTGTAAATGTAAATCTGGCATGTGCACAACTTTGCTTTTAGAAGCTTCTTTATCATTTTCCTTGCTTTCAGTAGAAATATCTATTAATGAATTGCTTTTTTCTACAAATAGAATTTTAAATTTATCTGACGTGCATTAGTCAACACATCCATAGCTAAAATAATTAGTGGATTTGGACACTTGAGCCACATTTAATGTCTGAATGTCATTGCATTAGTTAACAAAATCTATCTGCAAATCAGCTTTTTGATGTCCTCCAGGGTCTCTGGGTACCACTTTATGCAGAGGATTGTGCACTCTCGCCGGAATGGCTAATGGGGCTTTTCCACTGCACTGTTCGACTCGACTCCGCTCTCTTTTTGGGGATTTTCCACTGTGGATAGTACCTGGTACTTGTTTTAGTACTACCTCGATTGTGGTTCCAAGCAAGACTAAATGTGATGTCAATACACTGCAGATCACTGATTGGTCAGAGAAAATCGTCACTGGATTTTCAACACGGGACATCAACCCGCTAGTTCTACAGTTAGCAACAGCGATAGCAGTATAATTTGTTCACACGACTTTCGAATTGTAAAAAGAAATGGATGTGTGCAAAACCACGCCGGTCAATAAACGAGGTGCAGATGTTCCTCTCGTTAGCGACGAATGAAACGAAAATGTCTTTCATGAAGTGTCTACAGAACCATTATACAGACGTTATCTCAATACTCTGCTTGAAAGCTTCACTTTATTTAGTTGATCAGCTACTGGAAAGCTTTCTTCTAAAACAACCAGGCCAATTTAACTGTTACACTTGTGTAAAATCACCATGCAACTACTGCTTTAAGCAGCACAAAGAGCTAGTTTGTTTGTTTATTGTTTTGATGTTTTGTGTCACATTTAAGATGTTGTCACGACAGTAGAGGCACCGCAGCTATGACGATCAGCGAATAATCCCACCCACGTTGAGGTGGCACTGAACAGCAGTGGAAAAGCAAGCTCAGAAAAGTCAAGCGAGTAGAGTCGACTCGAACCGTAACATGCAGTGGAAAAGTGCCATAAGAGGGTTGGAGGAGTCCAACCCAAACTCAAGGTGGACTTGTAATGGCTATATGAACTACTTGGGAAAGTTACCACAGGTGTAGTTCACAACATTATATATGTTACACAAAGTTTGAAAGTGTCCAAATACTTTCTGTCTTAATATTGAAAATTATCCTCCTGAGACCCAATCATGACTGCTGTGTGCATTTTCCATTTTGATTTGTAACTAGTAGTCCATAATCATACAAAAAAAACTAAGTAAAATATCTTTTGAAGAGCAGATAGTTTTCCTAAACATTTGGTGTCCTCATATTGGAGGCAGTTACAGAAATACTCAAACCAGCCCATCTGGCACCAACAATCATGCCATGGTCCAAATATCTGAGATAACATTTTTCCCATAATGATGGTTGATGTGAACATTAACTGAAGCTCCTGACCCGTATTTGTGTGATTTTATGCACTGCACTGCTGCCAAATGATTGGCTGATTAGATAATCACATGGATGATTGTTGGTGCCAGATGTGCTGGTTTGAGTATTTCTGTAACTGCTGATCTCCTGGGATTTTCATGCACAACATTTTCTAGAATTTACTCAGAATGGTGCCAAAACAAAAAACATCAAGTGAGCAGCAGTTCTGTGTTGATGGATATGACTTGATGAGAGGTAAAATTTGAGATGCGGGTTGGCGATGTTTTGGCAGCACGAGGGGGACCAACACAATATTCTGCAGGTGGTTTTAATGTTGTGGCTTGTTTTGGTTATTCATATTTTTGAGAAGTTACAGACATTACAGCTGATTTTCTGTAAACCTGCTTTGGAACAATTTGTATTGGGAAAAGCACAAATAAAAAACTATACAGTTAACATTTTTATTTTACTTTATTTGACTTTTATGTTGCAATGTTTTATAATAAATAATTCTGATTGAAAGTAATAGCCAGCATCACTGCCAACCATGTTAAAATAAAATGTATAATTTTAAATTCTGAATCTGTGTACTGATTACTATTGTCCCATGGTTAACATGTTAAGTGGTCCAAACGTCATCTGCACCTGAAACTGAACTTTTGGTCAGATGTTAGGAGTAAATCCACTTATGCTATATGATGCTCCCTATCTGGTAAATGACTTAACCTCCAGTGTGCTGTATGTCTGCACTGGTCTCAGAACAGTTCAAAATGCACCTTATTTCCATTCTAACTCATTTTAAATCCTCTGAAAGCAACATGCATAGTGCATAGCGAAAACATAACACAATGTGGAGTGAAGAGTGGTGGTGGCGTAGTGGGCCAGAACACATAACTGTTAATCGGAAGGTTGCTGGTTCGATCCCCACAGCCACCATCATTGTGTCCTTGAGCAAGGCACTTAACTCCAGGTTGTCTGGGGGGGGATTGTCACTGTAATAAGTGCTCTGTTAGTCGCTTTGGATAAAAGCATCTGCCAAATGCATAAATGTCTGTGCAGAAGGACACAGGCTCACACGAAGGTATATATTGCATTTAAAACCCAACAAACTTCTTTTTGTGAAATCTCTTGCCTAACAAATGTGCTTGTGTTATCTTTCTTTAAAAATAAATGCCACTTGTTTTGATATTTTGTTATCTAATGCATTGACATTCACCAATTTTTAAATAGTTTTTGGAGACACTTTGTAATGACTAACACTATTGTTTATGTCCTTGTTTCTGACAACCTTTACAAAATTTTGAATGACACAATGCAGTATGCAGAATAAAGGGTTTAACCTCAGCTGCTGGGTGATGTGTGTTGGCCTGGTACTCTAAGGCCTGCTGGGTGTTGTCTCAGCTGGGATGGAGATGTCAAAGCAGGCCTTTCACCCTCATGTAAAGCACTGACACGAGACCCAGGAGAGACCAAGAACCGTAGCCCTAATAAGATGCATTCAACTCCTTTCCTCCCTTTAGCTAAATGACTCAACATCCCCTATGCACTGGACTCTATAGAGGCTTCGTCATAGCACTACCCCAGGTGCCATCTTGCATGCTGATCAAGTGTATTTAAAACAAGAATGTCTTCATAACCTGGAGAGATCTGTTCACCCTGAGTATCAACCCAATTCTGCAGAGATACTGGAAAGTGCCAACTCCCATCAGATATGTTTGCATTAGTTCAAATGTCTTTACCTTCTCCTGTGGAGCAACAGAACAGAGCACGATGCGTCAGCAGCTTCAAAGATTAAGGTTCTCATCCTTTGTTTAAACCAGGTAAACCTGGTAAAACAAGTAATCGTGTTTACATAATAATGAGCGCAATTCTGAGGTTCCATTTGTCCCTCTTAGATAACATTTTTATTCCACTGACAGTTAGGTTTAGAGTTTTGGGGTAGAGCTAATAAAATATGCATTCCTCTTAACTGTATTACATCATTTACAACCCGTTTTAGAACTCGATTTTGGCGCCCCTCTATGGATATTTCAAGCGAAAACTGGAGCTCACATGTGCGCCCATGTTCATAACCTCTTCTCACTTTGATCACTGGGGACAATTGTTTGAATCTTGGTAAGCACAGACTGATTTCAACTTAAGACCTTTTGACAAACTTGCCGATTTCATAGTTAGATCAGTCTGGGTTTTTCTTAAAATGTCATCAATGAAAAAAACATGTTTTTTTGCCTGCTTAAAGTAATGGTGTAGTTATGGGATCTACCAGCAAAACACTGTCAAGGTAGCCAGCTTACTAGTTTCTGACTTGGTTTGAGCATGCCTTTGATGGGTAAAATGCAAGGTCAAAACGCGTTGAAGCCCTGTTGCGAGTCATGTGAAAGGGACTTAAACCTGCTTTTGGCCCTTTCCGTACGATAATCAGCCTGAATAAGCATGTAGAAGTGGTGAGGTTTGACTTTGCATGTGATTTTTCACAGTATTTAAAAACACTTGCCCCCATCATCACCCAAAATCTGATGATAATGCCATAATCCTTCATCTGAATTAATTGTGACTGACTAAGCATGTTGCAGCACTTGTCTGGTCTCCAGTGTCCTGGAGCCTCTGTCATTAAACGGAAAAGCCAATTGTAGTTTAACTCCTCTCCCTGGGCTATCCAGTGACAGGTTCTGGTTTGCCCCGCTGTGTTTTGTCCTGACAGATGTATTTCCAGACAATCCCTGGAGTTCTCCAGAGAGCAAAATGGGGAGGGGGGCCTCATCTCTTCCATTCCCCATCTTTTTCCCACTCCAGATGGGTCTCCCCCGCAGCATTCCCTCCCTCCAGACCACAGAGTGAGGAATTCCATATGCTGAAAAAAAGGAGAACATCTGCAGATAAGAGAAAAGCTATTTATACGATGAAATCAACAGGTCCAGTGTCCCAAAGGGTTAGGGTTTGTGCTAACAGAGAATCCATGGGGACAAAGGAAACGTGATTTTGACCACCTCTGATTCTGGATGTGCTTTGACAGATGAGATCACAAAGCGTTTTGAATCAAGCACTGCTAACTTGTGATCGGATCACCCATAATGAATAAAACCACATGTTAATGGGTCTAAAATACAATATAACTTTGAGGACTGCCAAATAATTTCTATAATAATTCTGAATCAATCATAATGGAAACTTTGGAAAAATGAACTAGGAAATTAAATGAAATAGGTGTTTCACATGAGCATGTCTCATGAAAACTTATATGAATAGATGATGAGATAGTGAAATCATAAGAATTGGCTGGTATACAAAATTTACGACTTTTATTCCCATAGAGACCAACCAATAATCAAACACAATTTTAAATCAATACATTACATGGGTCAAATTTGAACTAGCCTCCTACTCAACATGTAATTTTTAGATTGGAAAAGTCTGTGAATAAATCTGGTGTCTCATTCCATGTTTATTTATGCAATAAAATGACTGATATAACCTTAAAAGGCTTCTCTTGTCTCACTCCAAACCCTGATTTTCTTTCTCCCGTAGTACACAAAAGTTATTTGCCTATTACAATCATGATTAGGTTTAGGGTTTGGGGAAAGGTTTGGTTTAGAGGTTCAATTTGGGAACATTTTTAATAATTGTTTGTCTACCACCCCTGGAGTCACGAGTTCAAATCCAGGGTTCTGAGTGACTCCAGCCAGGTCTCCTAAGCAACCAAATTGGCCCGGTTGCAAGGGAGGGTAGAGTCACATGGGGTAACCTCCTCGCGGTCGCAATAACGTGTTTCACGCTCGGTGGGGTGCGTGGTGAGTTTTGGTGGACACTGCGGAGAATTGCGCGAAGCCTCCACACATGCTATATCTCTGCGGTAATGCACTCAACAAGCCACATGATAAGATGTGCAGATTGATGTCTCAGATGCGGAGACAACTGAGATTAGTCGTCGGCCACCTGGATTGAGGCGAGTCACTATGCCACCATGAGGACTTAGAGCTCATTGGGAATTGGGCATTCCAAATTGGGGAGAATTAATTAAAAATAATTGTTGGTATATTTTTCTCTATGGGAGTAAAAGTATGATATGTAGATACATGCTGCCTTTAAGCATGCTTGTTGTGCAGTGCCCTTTGATTTGTATTTGTGACATATGACCATGATTTTTGATTGTTTACATCCACAGAAATGCTTATAAGTCTTGCTTGTAAGAACAACTCATACGGCTTCCACATGTCAGTCTTCCAGAAGAATTAATAAGCAAAATAATTTAATCTGATGTGGGTGAGTCAATACAGCATTGATCTCCATTTTACGAGAAGGAATTCCTGCCTGCTTAAAATTTGAGCTTCTATTTGTTCAAGGTAGTTTACATGGTTTGATGTATTTCAGGAAAATATTTTTTTCAAAAGCTTGGAAATGTTAAAGTATGGGAGATTTAGATCTCCAAGGTAATCTGTTTAAGTGTTTACAGGGGGGGAAAAAAATCATATAGTCTTATTAGAAGCTTTGGTTACTAGGTTTGACTAGGTTTGAATGTGCCTGTGATGTATCAAAATGTTGTCTGGTGTGCCTACCTAAACAGAATTAGCAACATTGACAAAAATATTCTCTGGGTTGGTAATTCACTTGGATTTGAGAAAGTTTGAACATGCTGTCTAGGCAGGGAGCTCACAAGTTAGTTGGCAAGTGTTGACAAGGTTTGAATGTGCCTGCTATGCCCAAAAATGCTGGCTAGGTAGTTGGCTTACTAGGTTTTAACTAAGCTCAAATGTGCCTATAATACCCAAAAATACTGCTAAAGTAGGCAGCGTACTAGGTGTCTAGCTTGGCGTCTTTTGCTGCCCAAAATTGCTCTCTTGGTAGGTGGCTCAACAGGTGTTCACTAGGTGTAAATGAGCCTATATGCTGCCCAAAAATGGTATCTAGGTAGGCGTCTCACTACATTTGACTAGGTTTGAATGTACCTGTGAAGCCCAAAAAAATGCTGTCTAGGTAGTTGTTTCCCTAAGTGTTGACTAGTTTTGAATGTGCCTATGTTGCCCAAAAATGCTCTCTAGGTAGGCATCTTACTAGGTGTTGACTAGGTTTGAATATGTCTATGATGCCCAAAAATGCTTTTTAGTTAGGCGGCTCACTAACAGTCAAATAGACTAAATGTTGATTAGGTTTAAATGTGCCTATGATGCTGAACAATTCTGTATCGGTAGGTGACTCACAAAATGTTAACTAGGCTTGAATGTGCTTTTGCTACCAAAAATGCTCTCTTGGTAGGTGGCTCACTAGGTGTAAACGAGCCTAAATTTGACTACATAGGTTTGAATGTGCCTATGATATCCAAAAATGCTTTCAATGTAGGTGGCTCACAAGGTGTTAACTGGGTTTGACTGTGTCTATGATGCCCAAAAATGATATCAAGGTAGGCAGCTCATTAGTTAACTATATGCTGATAAGATGTTGACTAGGTTTGAATTTACATTTACATGTATGCATTTTGCTGACGCTTTTATCCAAACTTGCAGGGACAATCCCCCCGGAGCAACCTGTAGTGAAGTGCCTTGCTCAAGCACACCATGGTGGTGGCCATGGGGATCGAACCAGCGACCTTCTGATTAACAGTTATGTGCTTTAGCCCATTACGCCACCACCACTCATTTTGGCTATGATATCTAAAAATGCTGTCTAGGAAGGCAGCTCACTACATTTGAGGTTCGAATATCCCCATGATGCCCAAAAATACTGTTTCGATAGGCGGTCCACTAGGCTTATTAAACGTTGACTAGGTTTGAATGTGCCTATGTTTTCCAAAAAATGCTGTATAATAGTGGGTGGCTCATTTAGTGTCCAAATGATGTCCAAAAAATGCTGTCTTAGAAAGTGTCTCGCTTGGTTTGAATGTGCCTATGATGCCCAAAAATGTTGTCTAGGTAGGTGGCACACTAGGTTTGACTAGGTTCGAATGTGCCTATGATGCCCAGAAATGCTGTCTAGGATGGCAGCTCACTAGTCGCTGTTATCATTCTAAGCAGTCAAGTGTGTTCTCTATAAATAGTTTTCATTGCACAATCTTTGTTTGCTTCTATAATTTAGTGCTCCACTGCACTGCGATGGAAAACTAAGTGTATGACGGGAATGTGTGTGAGAGACTGAAAACAAGAGCCCTTGAAGAGACTAAATCTGCATGACCATGTCATTAAGTATGAACAAGATAGTGACAAATGGGAATTCTCAGACAGAAAGAGGAAGCATGAATTAAAACATATCATTAGCAATTGTTCCAGAACATGCATGAATACTGAACAAACACAGAGCCGTAATTAATAATTGATAACCCAGGTGCCTTTGTGTCGTGCGAGACAGACATATCTGCAGGTCTAGAGTAATAACCCTACTGCTGGTCATATCTTCATTTGTCTCACTTTGCTACAGCTCCTGTGGGCTTGTCTTTGTGTTTGCTTCAAAAGAAGACATTCTGCATGGCTATCTGTGCT
Organism: Moxostoma hubbsi; assembly: GCA_032164185.1. Lineage (NCBI taxonomy): Eukaryota > Metazoa > Chordata > Actinopteri > Cypriniformes > Catostomidae > Moxostoma > Moxostoma hubbsi. Next base: position 35,883,548 of record JAVLUX010000017.1, on the reverse strand, counting down.
CCAGACAAGAACCTCCAGAGGCTTAGAAACTACAAAGCTATTTTTACAGCCTTTCTACCAAACTTATCTACATAGATCGTGATATGGTTGTGTATATTAAAATCCCTGCCTGTCACAAGATGTTTAAATTAAGATTTATAGCTTGTGTCCTTTGAATTTTACAGTTTCCATCATTACTTTACCATTTTAATATTCTGAACTGTTTCAGTTCACAATTTGCCAGGATGTGCAAATACGTTCTTGGAAGATTAATGATATGCCTGTAAAAGTACGAGATAAAAAAGACAAATCATAGAAAAGATAAAATAGTTTTTTCTGAAACAACCATAGAAACCACTCTGGTCAATTAATTAATTACTGTGATAACAGTGTATCATAGTCTGATTTAGCCTCAGTAATAGGAAGCTCTTGCATGACTGGCAGGCCAAATTGTTGCTAATACTCTTAATTTTGTGACGAGTGACTGCATCGCAGCCCTCTTTTTTTTAATCACATTTAATGCAAGCGCTTTATCATTGGAAGTACTTACCACTGAACAAATGCTTTCTCTTAGGCAGCCAATGCAATGTGTAATCATGCCTGACCCTGTCGGTGATCTGCGCTTATTAATATCTGAACTGCATAATGTGAGGCCCTGGCCGCTAAATAATTAATGAGAATAAATTGCACTGAATGCAACCTCCATTTATCTAGTGCTAATAACTTAGATTTTGCCGCCTGGCTTTCAACTCAGTGTGTGAGTCCAGAGCAAACACACACACACACACATACACTATCTATTGCAGTTCCTTCCTTATTTGTCTAAATATGAATTTAGCAATTAATGAATATATAGCCAATTTAAATAAAGCATTTAATTTAGTGTTATTATTTATGTAGCAATTTTACTTGTGCATCATCAATGAATTAAATGAAGTGCATTTTAAGATTGTGAATGAGTTTGTACAGCATAGTTTTCCTATTTATTAGCTCTCAATGTGAATTCATGTACTTGTAAATTATACATTATTGAACACATTTTTGAACAGAAGCACACATTTTGTAAATTTTTACCAATGAAACTCAATCAGAATTTTGAAAAAACTTAGCGCCTGCAATCAGTAACAAAACAACAAAGAATAGAGTTTGGCATTAATGACTTCAAACCTAGCACTATACACATATTTGTTCAACCAGTTTGAATATATGGATGGAAAATATTGTGGTGGAATATTGTGATGGAAAGCAGATTTTTAGTGGATAAAGACTCACAAAGACTTATATAGCCTCAAAAGACATGCAACATAGTTGCGGTAGAATACATTTCAAGCATGAAATATGATAATATTTACATCTGTTTGTATTTCGAGTCACAATAAGTGAGAAACGTGTGGTCTTTTGCTTGGGTGCAACAATGAACAAGGAAGAAATTATTTTTCAATTTATTAATCGGAAGAACAGAGACTTTTCTGTAAAACTGTTTTAGAAAGTAACTTAATTAGTAATTTAACTACATTTTCCATGAAGTAATCAGTAATCTGATTAATATGTTTACACTTGATCACTTGATGCGTTTGTACTGTTTTATCGGGAAGACATGCAGGCTTGAGTGAGGTTTAAGATGCCATTTATTTGATGAATGTAGAACAGAAAAGTAATGTCTCTCTTTGGCGTAGGCCCCGTCTGGCGGTCTGAGGGAGTTGTACTCGGAACCATCATATCCTGTCGGAGATAGGAGGCAGGGGCGAGGAGCCTACCCCCGTGCGGGACGGGGCTCAACTGGTGGTGGTGGGGTGGTGGAGGTTGCCGTGTTAGCGCACTGAAACAGCAATGTGATAGATTGTGAGCAGACTTATAAAGAAATGGCTTACCTGCGATTGGCTAGGAATTACCCAGCTAATAGTGTGATGATGTACAGCTGCTAGTCTTCCCGCTAGAACTACGCTGCGCTCACATATCTGATTGCTATCCGACTGAATAAGCTCATTCCATTTACACTAGGCCATAATGTGTCTCTGCTAAACAGATAAAAAACCGATCTTTACATCCCGCCCTATATGCAAATAACATGGAGTTCACTTCTGTGATTATGCTAATGCTGGGCAGAAAATTTAAATGATGTGATTTATTATTTGATTTCAAGTGAATATGAACGTTGAATGTGTCTTTGTTTGTTTGTGCGCTCAGTATTTCCCCCCTCTGGGCATCTCTTAGGCAAGATGTGTCATGCACATCAGCTGTTTCTGTTTCTTCAGCAATCTGCATCAAATTAAAAAGTTCTATCTTTCATACAATGTGCATCGTCTTAATTTGTTTTTATTTATTGCGCGAGGCGATCCCTATACAAATACTTACATAGTATGCAGCTGTTTTATTTAATGTTTTCCCTATACTGACGTAGTAAAGCGTCTTGGACGGCCAGATGCATTTGTATTTGATTGAGTTACGAATTTAATGTGTCTCAAACCACCTCCTGAAGTTGTTTGAGCGATCGGATTTCAATCCACCTCATATGCGTTTCGGAGGGTATTTACACCTGGTCTTTTCATGTTTGGATAGATATTCGATCAGTGAAAATGCATGAAGTGGCCAAGTGTGAATAGGCCCTTAGAGAACATATTAGTAAATTGTATTGGATTACTTTTTTGAATAAATTATCCAAAACTGCTGGTCATATTCTACTACATTGTATTGAAAGAGCAGAGTCACTATTTTTCAAATGATCTATTCTTGTGTTTCAAGAAAAAAAAAATACATTAATAAAGTCATTATGGTTTGGAACAACATGTGGGTGAGTATATGATGACATCATATTCATTTTTGGGTGAACTATCCATTTAATCCGATCGATCCAAACCGAACACAGAATTTCATTTACACAGCATGGCTTACATGAGTACACTTTATTCCAGTGGAGAAGAGTTTCCCCTGTCATTATCTCTGCATCATTAACGTTGGAAAAGGCAGTGCAGTGTCTGAATTGTGTATACGGGCCTACTGGCCTAACCTACACTATATATCACAGGCCACAGAAACATGCAGAGCAGCCTGGCAGCCCACTGCATATGAGTTTCCATGTGAGTCCTGTCCAAACTAAACTTCTTCAAACCTCAGCCAAGAAGGCCTCATGAGTTAGGGAGGGAGGCGGAGACCAGAAGAGAGAAAGGACGATGTAAGGAAACATAAACTCATTCACTCTTGCTATGACGAGATGGGGGTTGTTTGTGTAGCGGTCTGCTCTTGAGAACAGTTTCAACAAGACAAGATGGAGATGCTGTTTTTACATGATGGAGGATAAGATAAGGCACTTTTCAAAGAGTGAAACATTTCATGGGGGTTTCACACTCTTATTTCAACACGATCAAAAGTGAAACTTGTGTGTTAGTTCAGAATGTTTTGCCACCAATATTCAAACCCAATATGCAGAGTTCTGGACAAGCGCCATCATGCAGCAATTGTTCATGCCCCAGACCAGTCAGAAGCAGAGGGTGATGAAGAAAAAAAATAAATTTACGTTTATTTTTACAAATGATTCTAATGATGAAGCCCAATGTAATCATTGGCTTTGATATGTCTCAATGGTGGGCTGGCAAATTAATTGCTTACAAACTCTGAGCTATAGTCTGCATACTGTTGAAGCATTAGATTGGTGGCAGTTGACATGTATAATGAATAATAATTAATTATAATAATTTAATTAATCAAATGGCGCCATCTAGCGGTCTGATATTTCTCAGAAACAACCGCACATCCACGTATCAGACCGGTCATCTGGTATTGCAAGCCATCGTTCCTGCTTCTCTGATCACCGTGTGATCTCTACAAGTAAACTCAAATCAATGTTTCATGTGCATTTATTTGGCAAGTAGTCTTGTTATAAAATGCATAATGAGCAGTCAAACAGTCATTAATTACTAAATAAACACCAACAGAACTTGGATAATAACTGGAGGTGGATTTCAATTGTTCAGCCATTTATTTCCTCTCACATAATTACATAATTTCAAATCAATATTTTCTGGTCATGTATATGTTTATTTGGTTAGTATCCATTTAATAAGCGAGATCATGTACAGTCAGCCAGTTGTTCTTGCAAAATAAACAAGACAGGGTGATCAGGATCTGTGAAGCAAAGCTTACTTACTTGTCACACCACAGAACCATTGAAAATAATCAAGTAAAGGCAAAAATTCTTTATTAAAAACTGTGAAAAATCTTAAAAGCAGTTGTGCCAAGTAACAGCACCTAAATATTACTCTTTCCCTTATAAATTCATATACATTTTTATCTAACATCTTTATGTTCATGGACATGCTATACATCAGCTACCCATGCGTCTGTGGACAAGATGAGTCCTCAATATTTTTTGGTCGATTTTCAAGGAAATTAATGACTGCGTGTAAATTTGATGCATCTGCAAATAGAATTTAGGCATACATCTGCAACATTTACATATACAGTACAATATATATGTCCTCAAAATTGATTTCTTTAAACACTCTTTAACAACTCAATTAGGTGGTCTTCACCTGTTTGACCTTTCTCTCTCTCTCTCCCATGAACTGTGCCCATTTTCTCTGACAATACAGTCTAAATGTCCCCGGTCCCTCAGCGAACACTCAGTAATATGCTAATAAGGCATGTGATTTGATTTCGCCCTACGTTGACCATATTATTCCTGAACCAGCTTAGACCACTGATGTGAATGGATGTTATCATCTCCAGGTGCCACCTCTCTAGGGAGCCTTTAGGATTTCACAGGCATACCAATCATCTGCTCTCCAAGAGAGGGAGAGCTTTAGGAGACAGTTATGCTTACTATATGGGTGGAGAGTTATAGCTCTGCTTTGTTTTTCTGCTCTGTGAGTCATATCTTTTACATTACAGATTTATTTCTAGTCTTTTTATTCACAGGGATTGGAGAGTCACCCTCAGACTTTATATCATACTTTGGAATCCACTTTTATTGTGTTCAAATAACCGAATAAACTCTTTGGAAGTTTAGATGTAGTTGAAAAGAAGAATCCACCCACAGGAACTGTATTGGTAACCAGAAGTTCATCCACCTTGAACAGTAGTAGAAGCAGTAGTCAACTTTGCAAGTCAATAACACACATTTTTGTGCAGAAGAATTGATATACAGCAAGCACTTTTGCTAAAATATGAGCTGCGCATTTCTGAATTTAAACCCTCTGGAATGCCTTGCTTTTCACAAACTGAAAAATTATTTGCAGAGAAGCTGTTGCTAGAGCAACCAGAAGTTTCTTCTAAACACGTTTGTGATTGACATTCTTGATACCAGAAGTAGCATTGCATTCCTTTATGGTCAGTTCTTCAAGTCTTTCTAGCAAGTCAGTCCACTGGCGGCCATCTTTGGAACATTCTCAGGAGACTATTTCCAGTCATGACAGTGCAGTTCCTATCAACTTGAATGGGGGAACACCAAAATCATCTCAAAATGATCACGATTAAAGAACATATTTCAAATTAGCTGTAAAATCTGACAACACTGGTTTCTTAAATTGTGCTTCTTTACCTCAGATTACGCTAAAACACAGAATTGTCCTGGCTTGTATAGCTAATGCACATGTTCATTCTCAAGATGATTGACAGGTGATGTCTGAATCTAAAAGGTGGTTTTTACTTTTAAGGTGGGACTACCTTTATACATCTGTTGACCATTGGGCACTAGAGTGTTTGGGCAGGTTGGGAGTTCCAATTTCTCCCATTAATTTTAATAGACGTGACCCATCTCTCCTTAATAGTCTCTGGCAACCCTCCTTTTTCCCTCTTTTTTGCATTAGTTCTCTCTCTACCATGCTCCCACATTTTCCCAGGTCTGGCGAGAGAGAATTCTATTTCCACTGCTTTATTGATCTTCAAGCTAAGAGGGGCCTTTACGGGGACAGTTATAGATGTCTTATGCAGAACGGCGTGTTCATTTGGAGCTCTGCTGAGGTCTGCGGGCTGCTCAGTAGAGTCTGCATGAGCATTTGCAGGAACTGTTGCCATGTAAAAAATAGTATAAAAATGTCTGTCTGAAATAGCAGTACCTACAACTGCACTGTGTAATGCCAACCAGCAGCATGTCCATGCCAACTGGCATGCTAGTGTAGTAGTAAATCTAGAGTTTAAATGGAAAAAAGTCCATCGTGGTAACAGGTTCACTACCGTAACACCCAGATGGTGGAAAAAGAATCAAATATGAATATTGACCTACTGGAACAACAGGATTTCATTTATTTAAGAGCAAGCTTAGATATGCATATGTATACATAGGCCTACAGAGTCTGTTCATGGAGTTCCATTCAAGAACATTTTTATTTTAAATTAAAGGAATATTTCGGGTTCAATACAAGTTAAGCTCAACTGACAGCATTTATGGCATAATATTGATTACTACAAAAATACATTTTGACACATCCCTCCTTTTCTTGATAAAAAAGCAAAGAATTTACCCCCATTCTCCTATTGAGCCTGTAACCTGACTGTAACCTGAAATTAACATATAATATATGCTGTCGATTGAGCTTAAAGTGACTGTTCACCCAAAAATGAGAATTCTCTTATCTTATTTACTTGCCCTCATGCCATCCCAAATATGTATGAATTTATTTCAACTGCTGAAGACAAATGATGATTTTTAGAAGAATATTTCAGCTCTGTAGGTCCATACATTGTGTAGGTTTGTAGGCTCCATACAAGTGAAGGTTTTGCCAAAAAATTTTACTCTGGTGGTTAAATCCATATCTTCTGAAGAGATATGATAGGTGAGGGTGAGAAAGAGATTAATGTTTAAGTCCCTTTTCCTTCACTTCATTCTTCTTCTTTCTTTGGTGATTAATATTCTTTGTGAATACCACCCCCTACTGGGCAGGGAGGAGAATTTATGATAAAAAAAAAATCCTTAACTATTAATCTGTTTCTCACCCACACTAGATTTAACCACATGGATTACTTTTATGCTGCCTTAATGTGGATTTTAAAGCTTCAAAAATGTTGGCACCCATTCACTTGCATTGTGAACACCTACAGAGGAAAAATATTCTTCTAAAAATCTACATTTGTGTTCTGCAGAAGAAAGAAAGTCATACACATCTGGGATGCTAGGAGGGTTAGTAAATGATGAGAGAATTTAAATTTTTGGGTGAACTATCCCTTTAACTTAGGGGGTGGAGGGGGGGGGGGGGTGTTTTTACTTTTAGACAGGACAGTGGAAGTAAGCTAATGTTTTGGACCTTTACAATAATTGATGTTGGAATAAGGGAGTGTGATAAAAACAATAAGGTATGTGCAAACACAACTCAATCCTCTATCTCCTCCTCAAATAATGGCCAGTTTCAGTAATGGTCGACATGGATATTTTGGAAAAACTTGATTTGAGCAAGTTAAATGAATAGTTCACCCAAAAATGAAAATTCTCTCTCTGTTATTCTAAACCCATTTGACTTTCTTCTGTTTAACACATAGAAGATTAATTTTAGAGACTTACAGTCTCAGTCACCATTCACTTCCATTGCATCTTTTTTTTTCCAATAGAATGAAAGGGAATGAAAACGGAGTCTGTCAGTTTATAATAAAATACGGATGAAGGGTAGGTTTTAAACTACCTTTTTTATTGAACTGATATTGTTATGTATTTAAAAAGCTTCTCTTTGGGGTTTAACATTTATGGAACTACAAATCAAATTTGTAGTTTTCATATTAACTTTGCTCGGTCTGTTTAATTGTAGTCTGATGTTGTGAATAAAGACTGAGCTTCATAATCTGAGTATGTGTCTAGTGTTTAAGAGTTTTTTGTATTGGCTTACAAAAGTCTGTACTGTATGTACACAATCCAAGAAGTGTTCAGTTTTCCCCTGCACCCCTACTTTAGGTTAAAATTGTGTTTGTACCGTGGATTTTTTTTTCTTCAGTATTTCACTTTGCTTATTTTTCTTTTTCTCTCACCTTCTATTTAAATATCCAAACAAATGCAATTGCTCCATAAAAGAGACAATGGGAGCAAACAGAGAAATGACCCACCTCAGGCATAGTCTCTTCTCTCTTCTGCTGATCATGATGCATAAGTCCACGGTGCAGAAAAAAAAAAATCATCCCCATTCCCCTCCCCTAAATCAGCATTAAGTGAATGATATGTCTGTTGGCTTTCAGATAGAAATTGGCAGGGTTTCTGGCATATATTTCATCAGTGGCCCAGCCTCGCCTCCATCCCGGGGAAATAATGGCCGGGATTTTCATGAATGTGAAAGCAGCTGAGCTTGGCAACTTCACACAATAACTGGAGACGTGTGAACGTGCTTTGAGGATATGTAGATGCTAGCGCTGAGCAGGGTGGGGGAATGTTCTAACAATGTGTGTGTGCACACAAATATTTTAAATACAGAGTTTAAAGTGGTTAAACCTGTCTTTTCCTCAACCTCTTGTTGCTCCAAACCGTTATGATTTTCTTTCTTTCGTTGAACACGTGATATTGAACAGTTTTTGAGCCACAGTTTTTTATACAATTAAAGTGGACAGTGGTTTTTGCTGCCAAGCTCCAAAAATGACAAATGTACCACAAAAGAAGTCCATATAAAAAATATAAATCATTGTGTGAGGAACAGATTGAAGTCGCTTTGCATCCAAAACTTTCCCCTCTGCTGTAGCTGTCAAATCTAAAATTAACTTAGTATGGGATCATTTTTCCCTTTGATTTCTTTAAATGTTTAAGCCTTGTGGGTAAACTTGCGGACAGCTTTTTACAGAAAGAACAGTCAATGTTATTCCACTCAATGTTGATGGCTTAAAACAGTTGATGAGATCAAATATTTTCAATAGGGTTCAAATCTGGAATCTGACCAGGCCAAAACATGAGCCTGATGGACTTGTTCTCAAGCCACTTCTTGGTCTTTGCTTGCAGTGTGTAAGTAGCATTGTCTTTTTGAAAAATAACATCTGATTGTTCCTCTTTAGAAAACAAAATATTAAAAATTGTGGGAAGCAAACCTTTCTGTAATATTCTCTTGTACCCCAAAGCATTAATTGATTTTTCACTGTGAAGCAGCTCACTAGTACCAGCAGCTGAAAAGGCTCCCCACACCATGCCGCCACTTCTGCCAAGCTTCACTAATGTAGAGATACATTCACTATTTTATTTCTCACCAGATCTTTGAAGACACCTCTCTGGAGCATCACCATGCAGTACAAATCGTGATTCATCACTCCACACAACTCTGCTGAACCTCTCTGAATCAAAATTTTCCATGTTCTGCCAAAAACGTCAATCTGTCTTTGATGATTTTCTGAAACAGCAATGGCTTTTTAACACATATTCTTGAAACAAAACCTGCATTAGATAACTTTCTTGTTATTGTTCTTCTCGAAAGAGTCTTCAATTCTGCTGACAGATTTGTACGCTTTTTTGTCCTGTCTTTGAAAACTAAATTTCATCCCTAAATGAGGAGGCTTTGGGCCTTCCAGATCCTTTCTTTCTTGCAACATCACCTGTTGTTTCAAAGTGCTGACCTATTATCTTAATAGCTGATAGAGAAATAGGGATTTTCTCTGGCTTTAGGGACTTGTAAACTTCAGAATAGCTACACTTGGCCTGACACAGACCAGCTATGTGCTTTCTAACATCAACCCCTGCAGTACCACTGCTCCTTACACACATTTTACGCAGTCTGCATAGGGCACCAACTCCCTAGAGTGGCACCATTTTACCACAGGGGGTACCAGCAACTCCACCGGCTCCCCTCACTTCAATGTTATACATTAATCAAGGACCCGGTAGCAGTCGCAGAACACAGACAAGCACCTCGTGAAACAGGAGCCAGCTGGTACGTGATAGCTGTGCGGTATGTGTGAACCTCACTCCTCTGGCCTCAAGAGGCACACTAGTGACACACTAGAGTAATCTGTAGCCTTTAGCCTCTTCATTAGCACACCCGCCTATCATGCCGGTGACCCCGGTTCAAATCCTGCTCTGAGCTGATCGAACAAGACCAGTTACAGTGGTGCCGTGACCCAGATGGGAGTGAGGTTTAAGGGGGGTGAGTATAATGAGAGCCAGCTGGTACATGATAGCTGTGTGGTATGTGTAAACCTCACTCCCCTTGCCTCAAAAGGCACACTAGTGACTGACGCTAGGGGCTGTAGCCTTTAGCCTCCTCGTTAGCGTACCTGTCTACCGTGACCCTGGTTCAAATCCCGCTCGGAGTGGGTCCAGTATGTCCGGTTACATTCGCAATGCACCTAGCAGCTTTTTTTGTGAATTTCCCTGTTTCTAGCTTTTTTCCAAACAGTTCACTGCAGTGCAGGGGGATTTCTCCTGAAGTCCACTATCATCTCCACTGTTTTGAGCGTGTTCAGCTCAAGGTTGTTGTGACTGCACCAGACAGCCAGCTGATCAACCTCCCGTCTGTATGCAGACTCATCACCGGCGCGGATGAGGCTGCTAACCGTGGTGTCATCTGCAAAACTTCAGGAGCTTGACAGTCATTTGTGTACAGGGAGAAAAGCAGTGGAGAGAGAACGCATCCCTGAGGAGCCCCAGTGCTACTAGTGATGGTCTCAGATGTGAGTTTCCCCAGTCTCACTAACTGCTGCCTATCAGTCAGAAAGCTGGTGATCCATTGACCATATTCCATAATATGCATTAAATGTCCCTTCTATCTGTCAGATATCACTGAAATATGCACATTGATATGTATCTCAGATTTTGTGGATTTAAAAAATAAAAATAAAACTTTGACTACATTATTGATAATAATTATGTTTTAGGAATATTTTAGGTCCTCTTATTCATTTATAGTGTTTGGAAATCTAGTGAGCTCTGAAGAAACAATTGCCTTCAAGTACTAAATGTGTTTTGTGTACTTTTGTTTCAAAGTTTCTGTTCTGAATTTTCATTTTGGGATATATATATATATATATATATATATATATATATATATATAATAGAATTTTTTTTAATGACATGAGGGAAAACAGTGCTTAAAAGATTAAGTGGCTAGTTGTGTTTTTCAATGGTAGTACTCTGCCATCTAGTGGTCACACAAAAAAAATTAAATAGTGTCTCTCACTTTGTGTGTGTGTGTGTGTGTGTGTGTGTGTGTGTGTGTGCATGTGATCAGTGCTTCGGATGCTGTATATGGAGGCAGGAGACCAGTTTCTTTAAGAATACCATTTATTCCATTCAAACAGCTGTCAGTTAATCCATTAATTGATTAGGCAGCAAGTCAGCTGACTACAACGGATGCAGCCCAGGATTTGCCTACATGAGGAAGTAAATATGAAATCACCTGCAATAAGGGGACCAGCGAACAGTCCCCACATGGAAAATGACTATGCAAATTAATGTTTTAATAAAAAGGAGAAAGGTTTGTGTAACGGGTAAGATTCATTGCTAAAGACTGGGCTAGGGGATAGAAAATATAACTTGCTTAGTATAAAAACAATAAAAGGTGGTCATGGTTGGCCCCCACCATTATAGAGAAATAAATGTGTGTGTGTGTGTGTGTGGTCTTGTGAAACTGTGTGACAAACTCTGTCTTTCTTTGTGAAATAATTTATTGCATTATTTATTCAAGCATAGCTTAATGTAACTTGATTGCTTGTGACACTCAGTGGTGGCATGCCAATTTGTGACACTTATGGCTCCATTTCATTCATTTTCATCCACCTCGTAACTGACAGTCCTCGGTCTAGCTACAGCAATGCAAAATCTTTCTGTGTCGTGCCTCACCCTCCCTTATTACAGAGGGTTTCATGAACTGTAATAGTGGGTCTATCCTCATTGGACCTCACATTTACATTTATATTCATTTTCTAGGCAGACTCCATAATGCTAAAGCGATTTTAAAGACTCTCAGACTTAACTGAAAGATGTTGCACTTAAGACATCATTAGGAGCAGATGTCTAACGATATGTTATTAATTCTCCATACTGCCTAAGTAAATAAGATGGCCAAAAAATGTCACGTCCTGTCACTAGGGTTGGGACTTGTCTGAATAGGACCGTGGGATTGTAATCTGTTTGTTTTGTTCCAAGCGTGTTGACGTTTTCTTCCTCATGTGTTTCAGGTGCTGCTGGCACGTGGAATCAGCGCTGCCATGGGAAACATGATTGTTTCCATGGGAACACTGATCATGCCAACTTTAAGTTGGCGGGCGGCACATGTTCCTTGATTGTTCATGCCGATTTTAATCCCCTCGTGTATCAAGTCCTTTACTGGATTGTTTAATGATGAATGTAGATTGTAATGTGTTTAGATAATAGATAGCTGTTTTATGCTGAGTACTAACCTCCACTCTCTCTGCCTAGTTGGTTCTGTCTCATGTATCTTTTGGTTGCCCATGTGTCAGGTGTGTGGTTGCCGTCTCTGCCCGCATGTCTGGAGTTAAGTTCGCTTTTCTCTGCTGGGCGTTGTTCTGCATCTCACAAAGCTTCAACGAAGGATTCTACAAATCTGTTCCTGACTTCCACAATGCACACACTCTCATCCTACAAACACACACTTCATGGATTGGCCCTTGCACGACTATGACACGCACGCCATTGGAGATCGCTTCCCGCTGCTGCATCCGGTGTCAGGATTTTCTTCATTCCTTAATCCAGTGACTGCTCATAATTACTGTTAATGAATCCCTTCAACTGTTCCTCTGCTCTTGGGTCTGTTTGTCTCACTATCATCGTTACACAAAACATTTATCATTTATCTGAACCTGTATCAAAGAATGAATGTGACATTAGTTGCCAGTTGCTCTATGAATGCTATTGAAACCCACATGTGAAGAGTAAAACAGCATTGTATATGGAACTAAAATCAATGCATTTCCAGTATGTCAGAAATGCAAGTAAATTATTTTTGAGGTACAATGAATTTGCTCTATTCATGGCTGTCTTCAGTCTGTAGGTGGCAGCACAGTTTTAAGGACATCAATAAATTTATACAAATGCTTTCTTATCCTCTAGCATGCAAAGATCAGTTTACTTTCATTAAAACTGCAGACTAAAAGTCCAATACCACCTTTTTTTGTGCTTTAAATGGTCCACATTTTATTGTTAGGGGGGAGGGGGTAGGAGACTTGTATGATAGATTACTTAAATCAGTTTATTTTTCTTCTCTCTAGACTTTGAAGGAATAGTTCACCCAAAAATGGAAATTCTGTCATCATTTACTCACTCTTGTCATTCCAAACCTGTATGGGTTTCTTTTTTCTGTGGAACACTAATGGAGATGTTTAGCTAAATATCTTGCCTACTCTTTTCCATTCATTGAAAATAGACTGTGACCTGTTGCTTTCAAGTTCCAAAATAAGCCTCAAAATGTAAAAAAAGTAGAAAAATGTAGTCCATAAGAGTCATGTGCCTATATTCTAAGCCTTTGTGTGAGAACCATACTTAAGTTGTTATTTGCTGATAATCTTCCCTTCTTCCATAGCACTCAAATCTCATTTGCTCTTGGACATATTTAAACTTAGCACTTCAAGACGGATCAAGGCATTTAAACAATAAGGAATGCAACAAGTTTGTCATCAATGACGATAAACTCCATTGGTCCTTCCAAATCTTGTCACTCTATGTGATATGCCAGGTTTGAATGTATGCAATTTGAGTGCTACGGCAGAGGACGAGATTTTCATTAAATAACAACATACATTTTGGTCTGTATCTCACACAAAGCTATCCTATATCTCCAGAAGACTTGGAAAATAGTGCTACTTTTAATAGGTTACTTTTATAGTGCTTTATTGTAAGTTTTCGAGCTTGAGAGCTCCTTTTTTGTTCAACGAGTAGTAAGTAAATCATGATTTGGAGTTACATGAGGGTAATGATAAATTATGACAGAATTTTATTTGAATAATTTCCATGCATGAACAATCCAGCTCTGAGAGTATTTATCAAGAACGAGAATGTCAACATTGTACGTTACTTAAGTAAAGTCTTTAGTTATTTGAATTAAAGTCAGCAGGTCTATGTTTGCAACGTCAAACTGCAGTGCCTTGCCAGGATATTTAATTAAAACAGAACAGTATTATAGGCTATCTATCTGAATAATTTATCAGAAGGATGAAAAAGGCTCTGTCTAGCTAGAACTATGCAAAGCCTGTGAACAGCAGGCCCATAGACAAAGTTATTAAGGCAGAAGCTGTCTTCAAAGGGAAAACTGGTTTCACAAAGCAATGTATTTTACAATGGGGAAATTGAAACACTAGAGAGACTTGTGTTTCATTCATTTAATCCTTCCCTAACATTCCTCTCAGGAAATGACAGTGCATATTTAAGAGACATTTTGGAGACAATAGTTTTTGCCCCATGCCTACAGTATATCAAAGATGATATGGGTTATTTTTGTTGAGGGTAGTCGTTCAATATTGCATGCACAGAGTAATTTCATCATGCATTCCGAACGAAAAAGAACTTGAAACTAGATTTTAAAATGTTCTGAAGAAAATGCGAGTGGTGCTTGCTGGTGCAAAACTTGCTGCCACAACGTTAGGGTGTTGTGGATGGTTACCAGGGCGTTTCTGTGCATATGCTAGGGTGTTCTAAGTGATTTTAGAGCATTGCTCTGTGGTTTCTATTGTGTTCTCTGTGGTCGCTAGGACGTTGCTTATATGCCCAAACTATCAAGAGAATGTCCATGACAGCCCTCTACATAGTGAGTAAATAGTTTCGTTATATGCGACAAAATTTCATGCTATGCGACTTAAATATGTCTGTTATTAGCCAATGGCGTGTAAATATCAAGCTTTCACTTGCTAGTTATTGAGTTGTGTGGTAGCAAAGCACCAAAATCTTCCAAATTTACTGAATAAGAAACTAGAGATATGAAGCTTGTGTCTCGTGAGCGTGCACTCTGAAGGAACTGACCTTATTTGGCAGCACTTTTCCATGGACTCGCAATCATGCTATATGGCCCTAAATCAGCACTGCTGTGATTACCTACAGCACTCGGCCTGCGGCCGAATCACAGCAGTGCTGATATAGGGCAATATCGCACCGTCGTTACACCCCACTCCATTGCTGCAGCAGTAGGGGTGCCGTTTGTCTTCAATTTCGGTGTTTCCACCAGACTATTGGAGTGCAAATAGACACGCTGTTTGTCAGGTGTAACTCCATAATTTATTCCAAAAGTTACAAAAAAGCACTATAAAAATGTGTTCCAAATAAAAAAATAAAATGGAACAAAGGCAGGTAAGGTGGGCAATCATTGGTTATATTATACAACTTACATTCTCATCAAACCTTGATTCAGATGATAATCAGGCAGGTCTCATTTAATTGGAGATTAAAAGGCAGATTTGACTGTGATAAGCACCTAACAATGAAATAACATGAAATGTCAACATAAATATTCAGCATAGTCCTCTGCTGAGCTTTACACTCGAGCTGGACAACAACAGCTGTGCTCTTACAACTTCATTTGGATCCAACCACATCACCATAATTATGTAAATATGGTAATTGGGCATCTGTTGCCGGGAGTCATTGCTCACTCTGAAAGCTTCTAGCATGTCCTCGGTTTCTCTCGCTCTCTCGTTGGTATCTCTCTCAGGTGTACGATCTGCCCGATGAACTTATGGCTCTGAGATGAAAGAGGAGAGTGATAGTTTTGCTTCATTAATGATCATGATTCATATATAAAGGTGTTGCTTGAAGAAGTTGTGCTTCATCTGCTTTGCGGTTAGGTTCATTTAAAGGTAAAACATAAATATTTGCAATATATGGAGTGGGTGAGTAAAATGATAGCGCTATTTTTAAAGGTGGGTAAATTAAATCACTACATTTCAGTCACACTGTACCCCTCAGGGTTGTTTTTTTTTTTAACAGCCTGTGTTGTAAGGGGAGGCAGAAAGGTTAATATCAGGTAAGCTTTCGAGAGGAATATCCTCTTGTGGCACTTTGCGATAAATCTTTAAATCCCTTTTAAGCCCATCAGACTCCCATCTCTCTCTTTGAAAGGCTTTTCATTTGTCTCTTATGGGAGAGCAATCAGCCTCCAGGCAAAACGGCTCTCTGATCTGCCTACCTGTTGGTCTAGTAGAGGCAACTAATGTCAGTAAAAGCCACACTACATCTTCTATACATAATGAAATAATCATAAAATATAACTTCATTTTGATTGGGAAACACTTATTCTTGTTTTACGTCACTGACTCAAAGAGGGAAAATAAGGTGATGAGCACTGATTTTTAAAGCAAAACCTCAGAAACATACATTTTCTAATACTAGTCTATTAGAGGTTATAGTTTTTAAGTATCTTTTTAAAAAGTCACTAAATATAGACAATAACTAAATAAAATATAAACAAAATAACATGGCTGCTCCAAAAATATATTTCCCCAAATCCAGCAATTCTTTTTTTAGCCAATCTGATATGATTGCTGATATTATGACTATGTTGTTTTACAGTTTTTAATCATCGTAAACTGTTTAAATTGGAGTTTTGAATATCAAACACAAGACAGAAAAACTATAATCGTTGCCAATACCATTATGGTGAATAATATAATGGACCACTACTAGGGTAGTTGCTATTAATTTGGATTAATATAATTGACTTTAAAAAGCTACTTATTTTTTTTGTGGGGCAACTGTATGCCATATTCTTTAGGCTACACAACCAAAACAAGTTGAGAACCATAGTAGCTGCAATCTTGATTATTTATTTGATTAATTATGCAGCCCTAACCACTACTAAAAATAGTAAATCCCATCTTTACAGAGTTATCACACACAACAAAATAAACTTTCTAAAATCTCATTAATCTCATTCTGTAGATCTATTTTATTTTAAACCGTAAAATCAAACGAACTGTACTTTAAACAGAATATTGTAAAGATCAAAAGTAAGATCAAAGCCTCTACGCCTGTCTTAATGAAGTCATAGTAGATCCAAATTCAACTCTATAAGGCAATACTGCTCTTAGAAGTGAAAACTCCCAGCAAAATCCCTTAGAATTTCTATGAATGAAAAAAAAAACTATAATTCAGAACATTATATCACACAGATGTGAGTAGTTAATGATTTTATCCCACTGTCCACATGCAGGTGTGGCGCATAATCATAAAACAGTGCAAGGATTAAAGATTCCTCCATGCCAGAGAGAGTCTTTGAAATATGCAATAGTTCCTTTGTTGCTTGAGTTATTTTCTAAGATACATACATTTTCCAAGTCTAATTTAAATATGACCGATCTTAAAAATTTCAGGCCCATATCTGAGCATATAATCAGCTTTCCCTATTTGTCTCAGGTAACAATAATCTAGATCAATTTCAATCAGGTTTTAGATCGCAACATAGCACTGAGTCTGCACTTCTCAATGTGTCGAACGTTTTATTGCTTACTCAGGATTCCGGTAGATATGCAGTTCTAATGTTACTCAATCTCAGTGCTGCATTCGATTCAGCTGACCACACTATCCTTCTTAAACGTTTAAGGGATGAGGTTGGGATCAATGGCACTGCTTTAGATTGGTTAACCTCATACCTCTCAGATAGGACTGTGAGGGTTGCAATTGGAAATTCTTCCTCTTCCTCTGCATTGCTCACTTGTGGGGTACCCCAAGGGTCACTATTGGGACCCATTCTATTTTCTATATATGCTCCCTTTGGGTTCTATCATGAGGAAATATAATATTCGGTATCATTGCTACACTGACGATACTCAACTATATACTCCTCTTAGTTCTGATAACTCATGCTCTGTTCTTCTAAAATGCTTTGAGGACATTAAATGCTGAACTGCAAAAAACATTCTCCAATTAAATGAGAGCAAAACTGAGGTTGTTGTGTTTGGTCTCCCTGGTGCTGTCTCTGATATGACTAGGAACCTAGATACTCTGTCTTTAAATGTTCATCATTTTGCAAAAAACCTATGTGATTTTTGACTCAGAGCTACATTTTGGATAACAGATAAATGCTGTGGTGAGGAGTAGCTTTTTTCAAATAGCCAAATTAAAACTTCTGCTCTCATTTAAGGATCTGGAGATTGTTATCCATGCCTTCATCTCATCTAGACTTGACTATTCCAATGCACTTTATATGTCTAAATTACTCATCTCTGTATTGCTTGCAATTGGTTCAAAATGCAGCTGCAAGGTTACTTACTGGTGCTAGGAAGAGGGAAAACATTTAACCTGTTTTAGCATCTCTCCACTGGTTACCGGTGTAATATACGATTAATTTTAAGATCTTTTTATTTGTTTTTAAAGCTTAAAATGGTGTGGCCCCTTCTTATCTGTCAGAACTTCTGAGCTATCAACAATCCCCTAGAACCCTCAGATCCTCTGACAAATTTTATCCTGCAAATATCTCACTCGCACCTAAAGTTTAAAGGGGATAGTGCTTTTTCCTGTTCCTGGCCCTAGACTATGGAATAGTATACCTCTGGATGGTAGGTCTGCCCCTTCCCTTCCTGTTTTTAAATCATGCCTGAAGACGTATCTGTATACCTTGGATATTACATGAATGTTTATTGTGGATTTTATGGGTAATTTCTTGTTGTTTTAGTTTTCTTCTTAGTCTTTTTTCCTCTGTATCCTGTTATTGTTTTATTTGCATATGTACAGCACTTTGGTATACACTAGTGACTGATATTTAGTCTTTCACGTGTCTCGCGTCAGCTCTGAAGAATGCATTGAAGTCTATGAGGTGACGTCACTTTACGCCAAAGTGCCAGTTTGATGCTGACGTTGAACGGAGCGTTGGCGCCTCGACTCAACTCAAGTGAATTGTGCTTTACAATGACGAAAGAACACTATTGAAATTCTATTATTGTGGTCTATTCTGATAAAAGCCATGCTCAGCAGTTTAAATAGGCTTGGGAAGAGCAGGGACAGTTGCAACACTTTTTGCATTTCCTTCAGTTTCTCAGAGACTGATTGTATTGGAAAGTCAAAATTGTAATACATTAAACCCACATCTCTCAACTACCCACCCGCACTGCTGTAACATGCGTACATACGATCATTTACACTCAATTTATACCTGAATAGACTAAGTAAAATGTTGCAACTGACCCTGTGTGTGTGTGTGTGTGTGTGTGTGTGTGTGTGTGTGTGTGTGTGTGTGTGTAATAAAACGATAGAGGGTTGTGTGGCAAATGGCAAAGTCCTTTGCCACAGACCTCACTGTCCTGCCTTAATCCTTCACTTTGTTTGCTGCTAATGTCAGAACAGCAAGAGGGACACCCCTATCTGTTATGCAAGGCAAGGCAAGGCAAGTTTATTTATATAGCACATTTCATACACAATGGTAATTCAAAGTGCTTTACATAGTAGAAATTAAAAAGAAAAAAACAAGAATAATAAAATAAGAATAATTAAAACAGTTTAAAATAAAAAAAAAATCTAATAAAACACAGTACAAACAGTCGGACACACAGTGGCACAGTGCTCATTCAGTAAATGTTCTATGTTTTCTCCTGAAAACATAGAACAGATCAAATGTAGGATACATTGTGGCCTGTTTTTACTTAAAAAAGGGGAGGTACCTGGCTATTGAAAGATGTAATTAGTAGTTAGTAATTAATTACTATTTAGATTAACTTACACAATATTGGTTATGACAAGCTTTTACATCAATGTTGTCATATGGGACAGTTGCAACAGCATGTAACACTTTAAAAGTATTTTTTGCAGAAGGAATGGTCACAAGCTGCTTTCTTCCAGAAAGGATAAGGGGCAAACTGAGCATGTGCAGTATGAGCATCATCACTCTAGCTCATTCCTGATTGGAGGAATAAGCCATGTTGCAACCATCTCCACTCTCCCCTACTGTATGAAAATTATCCCGTAGATCTGCTTTGTGTTTATAATTCTTATACTGAAATCAGTAGATTTGTAGCCATGCAAGATTTAATAAAGGAGAAAGTTAGGACGTTATTGAAACTCACTATAATTAGACAATTATTGTTGTCTTTTTGGATGAAAAATAATGCTCAGACTGAAGACTATAGATCTGCTTTGTTCTTTTAATGCTTAAACACTATAAAGTCTCTTGGTAGAGTTCGGTTATGAATGACTCAAAATGATTCAGTGACTCACTCATATCACAAAAGATGGTCATTTGTCGCCACCTAGTGACATTTCCAGAAGGGGTCACTGAACTTATCAGTTAATAAAATTGAACAAATTTGTGAAACAGAGGCAAGCCTCACCAAAATACTCTTTATATTGTAGCTAATTCTGCACAATTGTAAACTTGAATAAACTTGAAACACTAAAATAGCTGGACTTAGCTTATTCTGTAAGATAAATATCCCCAGAAAAAATATTTGTGGACCAGTGATTGTCTTACCTTTTTCGTCTCTCGTAAGTTTGCATCCCTGTAATTTGTTGTGACATTGCGAGAACAAAATCTACAAACTAGAAAAGAAGCAAACTTGTTGTTTTTTTCATTACCCATTTAGTGCTCTTGCCACCTGCAACCTCACACAGTGTAGCCTATCTATAGCTTGTTTTTCGTTTTGTTTTTTTGCATAGTTGAATTTCAAACATTACAAGTAAACACGCTACTAAGATGGACAGAAAACCCAGACAAGTTCTTGAAAAGTAAAAATAATGAAGATGGTTAGCCTATGTGGGATAGTGGTGTGCCGTATAATTTTTTAGTTGCAAAAAGTGTGCTGTGACAGAAAAAGGTTGAGAAACTCTGGGCTACGCTATCACATATCTCTACCAAGGCGGTGCAGAGCAACACATCACAAAACATCACAACATATAATATTCATATCCCCAACTGCACTGTTATTCAAGTGCATCTAAGGGCTTGCATTTGTGCTCAAACATGCTAGCCACAGCTGTTGCATCACACAACAACAGCACGACTCAGGAGTGGGCTGTCTGAGTTGTTCAATGTTGCTTATGCCATTCACGCACACCACACCCACAAACACTGTGATTCAGATCAAGATGGTGCACATTTGAATTCTAATGAAGAGAGACGTTGGACTTCTATCTGTGAGATGCACAGCAAATGGCAATATCTAACGCCACTCATAAAATATTAGCACACTGAAAAGACATACAGAGTTCTTGTCAATTTAGGTTGAGTGTTATTCTATGTGGTTATTGTAAGACAGTGAAAGGCTGTAAGATCTGAGAATGTAGCTGACTATTCACTTGAGTAAAGAGCACTGTTGAAATATTTATGTGTGTGTGTTTTGGTAGCGAAGCGACGATAATTTAACACTGAAAGCTCAACGTACAGCACAGGCTCATAAAGTGCTATTATTCCTAAAGGCATCTCGTGTGACTGGCCTCATGCCAGTTAGAAACATACACACAAGCACAATGCAACTGTAACATGAAAGTTGCAAAGTTCCAATGTAACTGTAACATAAATGTAACATTAATGTAAAAAACTTCACCCTAAAATTTTAGTTCCGTCATAATTTACTTACACTTATGTCTTTACAAACCCAGATGACTTTCTTTCTTATGCGGAACACAAATGGAAACTTTTTTGTGAATGTCCTGGTCCGTCTAAGATGGCAGTTAAAAGTGAAAAAGTGCAAAAGTAGTTCATGCGGCATATTCCAAGTCTTCTGAAGCCATAAGATAAAAAAAAAAAAGTTAGTAAGGTTAAATTGAAAAACACAGTGTGGCACTAAAATAACATTTTCTCTCAAACAGGTTAATGCTTTTTACAGTTAATGCTCTAACAAGTTTTAAATCAATTAAGCCGGCCTCTCTACCCTAAACCTTAAACCTAAATCTAACAGAAAGAGTCATCAAAGCAAATGCTAGATAAAAAACGCAGTTGCTGAAGCAACAATGTAATTTTGTGGTATTTCTATGACACTTTTGACTCGTACCCCTGTCCTTTGCATCATAACTGCAGAGAACTATTAGTTGAGCTACTGTGCAATTTGATCACACATGAACAAGCGAAAATGTAGTTTTAATTAAAACCATATTACAAGTAATGTGCCAATCAACTTACAAGTAATTTGCTATAGTAAAAGTGTTTTGATGCCTGGAACAGGGTGAAAAATAAGTATTTATGAACTGATAATCTGCTGGTTTACATGTGATTTGTGTGAAAGGGTATAAAATTAATTGTTGCTGTAGTGCCTCTAGTGTTTCTCTTACTTAAATAGGAAACTGCTGCGATACGCGAATGTGCCACATAAAAAAACACTAATGCAAGTACAGTAAAAAGATTCTATGAGACCAGATTGGAAAATTGCAGGTTCATTGCGCTTTTAAGTTCTGAAACCAAAAGCTTGTAGTCTGTCTCTTCTTTTAGCTTTATTGTCTTGCAAACAGTTAATTTAAATTTCATTTTTTAATTGATACAGTAAAGATTGGAACTCCCAGATTTTATTTTATTTAGATGTAATTTTGTCTCTAGAATATCATTGCATTTGATTTTCCATGTAAGATCTATTGTATTTACTTACCCATAAAAAAAGCATGGTCCTTCCTTCACTATAAAAGCAGTAGTTTTTCTATGCATGCATTCTGTCCCCTCAGGCTCTTAGCTGCACTCTCTATTTAGAGGGGCACCTTTGCAATTTAGTTGCACAAATGTTCTCCATGTTTCTTGGGTGCATGGTCCATGTGTTTGACTTTAGGCCTTGTATGTGTGTGTGTGTGTGTGTGTGTGTGTGTGTGTGTGTGTGTGTTATTGCTGCTATATTTATAGAACACGTCCATTAAGACCACTGTTCCTACCCCTTTCATATAGTCTATTCTCTGCTGTCCTGACTTAACACAAAAGGAAATCCTGCTGCACTTCATAAATCTCCAACAAATAATGCATAAAATAGACAGTTAATAATAGCTACTCTCCATTTTTCTCTCCTATGTTTTTCATTGTGTCACTGAAATGCAAGTTCAGGTCTCTCTCTCTCTCTCTCTCTCTCTCTCTCTCTCTCTCTTCCACTTTATTTAACAACATTAATAACTGAGCATCGTTGGGAGGTTAATTAAAGGGAACTTCTGCTGGCATCCATATTTCAACAGATGCATGTGTAATTATCTTTTTAATAAGTACCCCATTACAAATAATCAGCGTTCACCTTGTGTTTAAAGACTTCTTTAAGGCCAATGTAGTGTTGTATATTTTTTCTCCCCCTTTCTCTCCAGTTTGGAATGCCCAATTCCCCATGTGCTCTATGTCCTCGTGGTTGTGTAGTGACTTGCCTCAATCCGGGTGGTGTAGGACGAATCTCAGTTGCCTCCACGTCTGAGATGTCAATCCACGCATGGCTTGTTGAGCGCATTACAGCCGAATCATGCTATTCTCCGCGGCATCCACGCACAACTCACCACGTGCCCCACCAAGACCGTGAACCACATTATAGCGACCACGAGGAGGTTACCCCATGTGACTCCACCCTCCCTAGCTGCCGGGCCAATATGGTTGCTTAGGATACCTGGCTGGAGTCACTCAGCATGCCCTGGATTCAAACTTGTGACTCCAGGGGTGGTAGTCAGCATCTTTACTCACTGAGCTACCTAGGCCCCCAAGGGCAGTGTAGTAACTTAATTAAACATCATATAGAGTAGTGGCCAAAAATATTGATGTTCTTTCATTCAAAAAATTCACAACCTTTAATTAAAGTAAAACAATTGAAAGGGGGGAAATATCTCATTATTTAATAAATATTTTTCTCCAAAACACATTGGCCACAATTATTGGCACCCCTAGTTCTTATGCATAAAATATACCTGAAGTATATTCCCATCCATATTTTAATTTTTTTTAGTGCAACTGGGTGACTAGAAAAATGAAATTGTTCAGCCATGACTAAATAATATAGTTCTGATGTGCGGAAAAATGTTGTTGAGCATCACAAAATGGGAAGTAGCTATAAGAAAATAGCTAAAGCATTGAAAATACGGGTGTCTATATTGTCTCCACGCACGGTGAAGAGGATGATTCAATTGGCCAAAGAATCTCCAAGGATCACAGCTGGAGAATTGATTAGTTGGGTCTAGGGGTCAGAAAGTCTAAAAAAAAAAAATCAGACATCACCTGCATCACCACAAATTGTTTAGGAGGGCTTCAAGAAAAAAAGCCTCTTATCCAACAACAAACTCAAGCACCTTCAGTTTGCCAGAATCTATTAGAACTTCAAACGTGACCGGTTCTATGGTCAGATGAAACAAAAAAGTGCTTTTTGGCAGCAAACAGAGATCAAGTACCCAATGTCAACGGTTAAATGTGGTGCTACGTCTTGAATGTTGTGAGGCTGTTTTTCTGCCAGAGTTTTTTCTGGACATATTGTTTGGATACATGGCATCATGGACTCTAACAAATACTAACAGATAAAAAATATAAACCTGGCTGCCTCTGCCAGAAAGCTTAAAATGGGCTGTGGTTGGATCTTCCAACAGTGCAATGATCCAAAACAAACATCAAAATCAACACAAAAATGGTTCACTGACCACAAAATCAAGGTTCTGCCATGACCATCACAGTCTCCTGACCAGAACCTCCTAGAAAATTTGTGGGATGAAGTAAAGATGAGAGTCCACCAGCACAGACCTCTGAATTTGAAGTATCTGTAGAGATGGAGGAATGGTCTCAGATCCCTTGCCAAGTGTTCTCCAACCTCATTAGGCATTATAAGAGAAGACTCAGAACTGTTATCTGGCAAAGGGAGGTTGAAAATAGTATTGAATAAAAGGGTGCCAATAATTGTGGCCAATTCGTTTTGGAGAAAAATATGTATTTAATAATGAGACATTTCCCCTGTTTCAATTGTTTTACTTCAATTAAAGGTTAGATTCTTTGTGAATTTTTTTTAATGAAAGATCAAAAGGCTAAACAATACAGATTTGTTTTGACACCCTTCTTTGCGCATATTTACCAAGGATGCCAATATTTTTGGCCACTACTGTATAACAGAGGGATGAGATCAATTTGTTTAAATTACATCACATTGTTTATGATTGACTGCTGTTTTGGTACTATATTTGGGGGGTTGTTTACATAATTGGGTGGTAGGAAGGACTATCAGTACATCAAGTAGAATTTATATTTCCACTTAAAATTAATTTGGCCAGAGGACAGATTTTATTGCTTCCCTTTTCTTCAATAGGCTTCATGGAGTTCTCACTTATGTATCAGTTTCTGAAACAATAGAAACAATTGATGACAAACACTAAGAGTATAGAGCTATAAAATTGTGATTTCTCATAAGTGTGATTTTATATATCTTGTAACTGCAGCTTATTTCTCATAATTGTGACGTTATCTTTGAATTGTTACTTCATTTCTTGTAATTGTGAATTTACATATATGCTAATTGCGACTTTATTCCCTGTACTGTAATTGTACATTTATTTCTTGTATTGGTGACTATTTCTCATTATTGCAATGTTATATCTCGGAATTGCAACTTTATATATCTTGCATTTGCAACTTTATTTCATTTTGATTTTATATCTCACAATTGTGACTTGCCTATTTCTCATAACTGCACTTTATATAACTCGCAACTATATATCTTCTAATAGTGAAGATGTCTATCTTGCAATTGCAACTTTTTATTTTTATTTTAACCAAATATCTCCATTTGCTCTCCATTAAATCCATAAAAATATAAGTCTAATCAAGTATTTTATTCCTAATAAAGTCTTTATAAAGTCACAGTTGCGAGTAACAATATATCTCACCATGCAACTTCTCAGAATTGCGACTCATTTCTAATAACTGTCATTTCTTTCTATTTGTAATTTGATCTTTTTTAATGGAATGGATGCTTTCTGACATCAGAGGAACCCACCATCAAGCATAAGTCTGCATGGGATATCCTTAAAAGTACATTCAAAAACAATATTTTGCCTATTTTTAAGATTTATCCATTTCAATTGAATAACAAATTTCAATCTAATTGAATTGAATAGTCTTGAAGAAAATGTAATTAATAAAACTTGCATTTTGTAAGATTTATACATTTTATTTAGTTAAAGATTAGGCAGTTCAATTAGATGGAAATGTTTTATTCAATTGAAATGGATAAACCTTGAAAATAGGCTAAAATATTTTTTCAGTGTACCATTTATGGAAGTAATGTTGGAATAGAGGGCAGAGTTTGGAGATATTTCACCAGGTTTCTGCAAAGGCCAATAGACTGTAGGGAAAAAGGCAACATGACAAATTAGATGAAACACAGTAGGGTGACACTGACTAAGAAGCAGGAAGTAAGGTTATCAGCTGCAAAGCAGGAAAGCTATTAGAGGTAATAAAGCAGCCAGCATCTGGCTGGTGAAATATCACAAAGGGACAAGGATGAAAAAGTAGTAGATTGCATCTGGCCTTTCTACTGGCTTGATGTGTGTGTGTGTGTGTGTGTGTGTGTGTGTGTGTAAGTGTAAAGGAGTTCAGGAATGGAGTGGTTTTCTTTACCTGAGGTGTTTGGCCATCTAAGAGAATAGATTGTGTTACGCTCCATTGCCTCGCTCAAGCAAGCATCCATCATTACCGCTCCATACTGGCCTACGATACAGAGCTAGGCAGAGGGAGAAAATTTAATCACCCACAGGATTCCCTGTTAATTTAGGTCACAGTGTGGGCTGTGACAATTTAGGCCATGTATATTTCTCACACCTGCAATTTGTTTATAAGTGATTACCCAGATAGCCATTGTCATTGATTCTTTGACATTGACACAACATTGATTTTGTTTATTAATTCTGACTTAATGAACACCAAATCAACAGTTATATTCTTAAATTGGCAACACTTTACAATATTGTTCCATTTGTTAACATGAACTCTCAATGAACAATACTTATTAAGCATTTATGAATCTTAGTTCATGTTTATTTCAACAAATACAAATGCATTTTTAAAAACAAAAGTTGTATTTGTTAACATTACTTAATGCACTATGAACTTACATGAACTAACATTGAACAATTGTATTTTTATTAATTAAAATGAACAAAGATTAATTAATGCTGTAACAAATATATTGTTAAGTGTTTGTTCATGATACCTAATGCATCAAGTAATGTTAACGAATGGAACCTTATTGTAAAGCATTACCCTTACATTTTAATATTGATTTTTGCTTTAATGTAAATTTGAATTCATTCTATATTTTCAAACATTTATCTTGTTTAATATTACTTACTGTATTGTAATATATCCCCTCAAGACACAATGCAGTGTTTATTTCGGTTAGAAGATTTTATATATGCATTTCTAAACATAAACACCCAAGCAACTGCATAGCAATGCCCTAACAATCAGTCAAAACATCCAGAAACTGCATAGCAACACCATATCGACCACTTAAAACACCATAGCAACCACATAATAAAAGAACATTCATTGAAAAACGACCTCCTTTTTTAAAGAGGTAGTTCACCCAAAAATGAAAATGTCATCATTTTCTCACCCTCATGCCATCTCAGATGTGTATGAATTTCTTTCTACAGCAGAACACAAACACATATTTTTAGAAGAATATCTCAGCTCTGTAGGTCCTCACAATGCAAGTGAATGGTGATCAAACCATTTGTAGCTTCAAAAATCACACAAAAGAAACATAGAAGTAATCCATATGACTCCATTGATTAAATTCATATCTTCAAATGCTATATAATATGTGGGAAAAAGCTTTTCTTTTTACCCCAAATCTCCACTTTCACTTTTACATCTGAATGTCACATGTGGTGCCTGTTTAGTTTCACTTTCACCTCTGAAAGTGAAAGTTAAAGTGGAGATTTGAGTAAAAATATTGTTCTCTTTCTCACCCACACCTATTATATTGCACCTATTATATATTACACTGCACCTATTCTATTATATAAATCAAAGTCTCAAAAAACAGAGAGGACCCCTTTTGACGCTCATGAATAAGCATTTACAAAAATGTCAGAAATGTTACATTTTTATGAAAAGGCCAAACAGTAAATGATTAAATGATTTAAATGATTGATCAAGTTGTGTACATTTATATATTCAGTGTGTAAGGTAAGTGTTTTAATACCTTTTACTTGATAAATACACCACAGTAAATTTGAATGCCATTACATTTTACTATCAACTATGCAGGGAAAATATCAAGGAAGATCAATGACAATTTGGGCATGCTAAGAATTTTTTATGGTAAGCATTTTAGAATGTTCCTTTAATCAAGTCAGTAAATTGCAAAATTAGCAGGTGAAATCGTATTTAGCAGGTGAAACTGAGATTTACCAAATGGCAACCCTTTGTGCGATGTGTGTTTAATCTGCCATATTTGTTTCCTACCTTCAAATATTTGATTAAGCATTGTGTCATATATACTTGGATAGTCAGATTAAGACTATAATATATAGTTAAATTATGCAAAAACACACACATCTGTTTAAAAAAATCACACACATCCATTTAACAGCTAAGATATAAAGATTTGAAATGCTAAGCAAATTCTTTGAGAACAGATGCATTTTCACATCAGTTCCATGAAGTCCTTTAAACTCTTTCAGTTTCTAGCTCGTCAGCTTGAGCTGTGTCATGAAAGGACAATGATGTATTCCTGCAAATCTCAGCCCACATTGCACTGAGTTAATTTTCTCTCTCTCTCTCTCCCTCTCCCTCAACATTGCATTATTCTGCATCAGGAACTGTCCTGACTTTAAGCACCTGGCCCTGAATCAAAACAAGCAGTAAAGAAATGGCAGTTTTACCTTCAAGCTCAGAAAAACTAATGAGTAAATATCAGACACTTTTTCTGCTTCATCAGTTCTCCATTTCCTAGATTAGGAGGAAGAGAGGAACTTTTCCCTAAAGACTGAGGTCATTAAATAATGTTACATGGAATACATTATTATTTAACATTGCATCATTCTAATAGTGTAATTATTGTTTAATACTATAAATAAAGGCATTGTGAAATATGGCATATATGAAATAATATCTGAATCTCTCTTTTATTTTTTTCTGCAAGATTGAACATTATATTAACTTGGGGCTTCTCAAGGTCTATATTTAGATTTTCTATCAGTGTGACTGATATAAATAGCAAAAAGTAAGTGGCCAGATGTCTTTGTTATATTCAAATGGATGCAGTTGCCCGAAGCATAATGTATATGTTTAACCCAGTAAACTGAATAAAAGCTCAGATGGTTTCCCAGAGACTGCCATTGATCTTTATTAAGTTATATATACAGTGTATATATATATATATATATATATATATATATATATATATATATATATATATATATATACACTGGCGCCAAAAGATTGGAATAATGTTGATTTTGCTCTTATGGAAAGACATTGGTACTTTTATTCACCAAAGTGGCATTCAACTGATCACAATATATAGTCAGGACATTAATAACATGAAAAATTACTATTACAATAAAAAACTAATTTTAAGAGTTCTCATAAAAAAAATCCTCCATGTGCAGCAATGACAGCTTTGCAGATCCTTGGCATTCTAGCTGTCAGTTTGTCCAGATACTCATTTCACCCCACACTTCCTGTAGCACTCGTGATTGTCTTGTCGGGCCTGGTGTTGAGCGAGTAGAATTCAATGAAGCTGTCAGCTGAGGACATGTGAAGCATCTATTTCTCAAACTAGAATCTCTGATGTACTTATCCTCTTGTTTAGTTGTACATCTGGGCCTTCCACATCTCTTTCTGTCCTTGTTGTCCTTTGTCTTTGAAGACTGTAGTGTACACCTTTGTATGAAATCTTTCAAGTATTGTATAGCCTTCATTTCTCAAAACAATGATTGATTGACAAGTTTCTATAGAAAACTGTTTCTTTTTCACCATTTTTGACCTAATATTTGACATTAAGACATGCCAGTATATTTCACATTATTTTTACCTGCCAGATATCACTGAAATAGTTGACATGAAATATCACACCTGTCTGACAGTGAGGCAAAAGTTGTCAGCGGGTTATTGTCAGATTGTTGTTTAGCCAATCAGAAGACTTTCTGCCAGTTAATTATTGTTTGCATTCACAGGGTAGCCCATAGATGCTCATTGAGTGCTGGTACGGTCTTTTCCCTTATGAGAGGAAACACGTTTAGTCAGGAAAATGTTGAAAGAAAACCTTGTGGATTTAGATGATGTTTGGCAGCATCATCAATGGCCAGCTTGGCCAATGTTGAACATGTTCATATTCATACATTTTTGCTCAGTGATTCAGTTGAAAGGCTCTGTGTGTATGTGTGGATATATATTGCATGGTCAGGGGTCAACAATGTCAGAGTACCTCTGGCTGAACCCTTTAATGAAAAAGATCCATATTACTGTAGCATGTGCTGTGCATCTGCCAAATTGGGCTTGTGTCATAGGGAAACAGAAGAGAAGACACATCAAAGCTGGAGATAGAGAGAATGAGAGAAGAAGAGTGAATCAGATGTGTTAATTGGCAGATCTCCATTGGATGGGAGTCAAGACTGTGACCTCACACTGTGAACAGCACTGCACACAGTTAGCAGCAGGCAAAGATGTTTGTTTTTGATGAGCCCTCTCTATGTCTCATCTGTTCAGTTACCTCAGTAGGTTCCACCATTGAGAATAATGTAATGACTCAAGCGGTGCCTCAAGCTGTCAGTGTGTTTGCTTTTGATATTTGATTAAAGAGGTCAATCATGTTACAAAAAATACAAGGTCATATCACAAATACAATTTGCCTTGATGTTTAAAATGAAAAGAGTTTGGTGTACTACGTAAATATATTCTACGTTTCTGGATTGAAAACTACCTCTTACCCAGTCTAACAAGACAATCTATTGAACTAAGCTTGAAAAATGGCTTGTTGTTAAATGGTTGGATTTTTTTAAGTCAGAAAATCAATTACATTAACACATGGCAACACACATTTACACATCAATAATGCCTATTCAGTCTTCAGAAACTTGGCCCACCTAGCCACTTTAAAGTAATTAGAATGAAGCAGGATAGATATAATTATTTTAAAAAACAAAATAATTTTTTTATCATTTTCTAATGTTTGCTTTACTAAAGAGCATTTCCGCAAGTCTCCATTTTTGGTGGAGGAAAACGCTGTACTTGTGTGGGTGAGAAGTGAAAACTTATGGCAAAATCAATGCATTTTCCACCAAATGCATTAGTATGGATTTGTCCTTAGTATGTACTGTAGTTCTGCATTCTAAACACATTTTGAGCGCATTATGTGATGTTTTCATGAAGAGCATCTACCCTAAAGCTTAAAATTATAAATATTGGTCTTGAAGAAGCATGCAAGATTCTACAGGGGCTGGACTGGATAAAGGTGCTTACACAATAGCAAATTTAATCATTAGTCACTCTTCTCTTATACTCAGGCTGTCACATGATCACTACCGTAACTGCCACTGGTCCTGCTAGCCCTGCTTGTCAGCCTAAGTTACCATCATGCCAGCACACTCTTGCTCTATGACAGCAGTGTATGTATAAATACATGTTTTAGAGCCAGGGTTCTGCTTACATGAGGTTAAAGGATATTCTCAAGATAGAAAACTTTATTTCTAAGGGACAGTGAAAGTATAATGACAATATGTTTTGCATCCTGTCACTCTGCCAAAAAACAACACTGAATAAACTTACTCTAAAACTTTGGAATCTGGTGCCAGGATTATTATAGGAGAATTTTTAAAATAGTTTTTATTTTATTTAAAATTTTACCTTTCAATTACATTTTTGTTCGTCTTCACTCTATAAATGTTAGTTTTAGTTTTTTCTAGTGTTCATTTTTTTAGTTCACCCCAAAATAAAAATTCAGTTGTTTTTACTCACCATCATGTCCAAAGATGTATAGCTTTCTCTCTTATGCAGAACACAAAAGGACAAGATTTAATGAATATCGGAGATATTCAAGGAGTTTTCCCATGCACTACGTTTACCATAGTTCACTGCCCTTATCACATGCCCACCTGCCTTCCATTCCCTCATTAATTTCTTGTGTATAAATACCCTCTATTCATCATTCATCAGTCCTTGAAGTGTTGAGTCGAAGTGTTGAGTTTATGAAGTACTTTGCTATATTATTAAAGTGTTTCCTTGTTTTGTTGTTTTGTGAAGTTAGCTCTATCGTTTGTTCCACTCCAGCATTTATAATTAAAGGATTTAAAGATTCCACTCCTGTGCCAGGAATCTCTGTGTGCATTCCTACTCCTAGACACCAACGTTACAGCAGGACTGACCCAAAAACAAAGAATACAGATACACTTACCTGCTCTTCCAAATGTCCACCTCTACTCCAGCGATCCCACTAATCCTCCTCTCCCACTTGTCCAGACCCATAGGAGTCATAGAGCTGACCAGTCCCTTAATGGATTTATTACATCAAGACATTCCTCTCCTGGATTACTCCAGCAAGTTCTGTCAACTCGTCACTTCCTCCACTATTTCAGACCCCTACCTCTGTTCCATCTACGAAATGGTTTTGAACTTTCACCATCCAACAGCCCTTCCGCAAGTGGATAATCTTTTCCACTTTTTCCCCTTAAACTGTAGATTATGGCAGGAACCCCGTGCCACCTTCTAACTCCAAGCCTTCCACAGTCCCTGTCTCCGCGCCTTCCACGGCCCCTGTCTCCACGGGGGGGCTCATCGTCTCCAGGTTCCGGTGGTCGATTCCCTGCCACAGTCAGCGGTTGCGACCACGAAAGTTACATTTCCCCCATATGCTGTAAATTATGCGGGAACCCCAGTCCACAACCTGTGCCCATGCCTGCCACGGTTAACGAGCCAGTGCCCATGCCTACCACAGTTAACGATCCAGTGCCCATGCCTGCCATGGTTAACGAGCCAGTGTCCATGCTTGCCACGGTTAACGAGTAGCCTCAACCGTCCCAGAGCCAGTGCCTGTAGGCTCAATCAGCCCAGAGCCAGTGCCTGTAGCCTCAACCGTCCCAGAGCCAGTGCCTGTAGCCTCGACTGTCCCAGAGCCAGTGCCTGTAGCCTCGACCGTCCCAGAGCCAGTGCCTGTAGCCTCGACCTTCCCAGAGCCAGTGCCTCCAGCCTCGACCTTCCCAGAGCCAGTGCCTCTAGCCTCGACCGTCCCTGTATCTATGCTCCCTGCTGAAGGACTCCTCCACTCCAGTCTCTGCCCATGCTCATGACCACGGAGGTCGATCACCACATCTCTCAGCCCAGAGCCTTCCACGGTACCGCACTCCTCGAGCCTCCCTTGGCTCCGCCTCCCAAGGCTCCACTCTCGGTGTCTTCCACAGCGCCGCCTGTTTCCCCAGGGTCTCCTCCGCCAGTGGTTCCACCTTCTGCCCAGTCCTTGCCCAGTGGCTGCCTTACAGGCCTCCTGACCCAGTCCTAGCCCTGTGGTCACCTCCTAGGCCTCCTGAATCATTCCTTGCCCTGAAGCCAACCCCAGAACCTTTCCCAGCCCTAAAGCCGCCCCCTAGGCCTATTGTTTGTTCCACTCCAGCATTTAGTATGAAAGAATTTATAGATTCCACTCCTGCATCTCCTCTCTTCCAGTCCTACAGTAGACCTACGTTACACCTTCTCAATACAGTAGCAGTGGATGGATGATCACTCACTGTAACCTCCTGAGACCCAGGAGTATCTGCTGTATGCATTTCCCATTTCCCTTTTTGAGTTGTTCCAAGTATCACCTAATAAACATGCATATATATATATATATATATATATATATATATATATATATATATATATATATATGAGCAAATAGTTTTCCTAACATTTCAACTTAATTTGTGAAATTTTTACTAAAACCAAGCTATAGAAAGTCAGATTATTTCTTATAAACCTGTTTATTATATTTCCAGGAGTGAAGGTTTTTGAGACATTACATTTACATATATTACAATCATATTTTCTGTAAAGCTACTTGGGATCAATGTGTATTGGGACAAATACAAGTAAAAAACTACACAAATAAAAAATTATTTGACTGATTTGACTTATGTTACAATTTATTTTCTGCTTTGGCAACAAAATTTCAATGCTCTCTCTTTGCACTGTAAAACAACCAAGTGATAGTCAGTGCTGATCGTTTAACCATTCAGAAATTAGCATAAATAATTATGATTCAATGAAGTAATGACCAGCATCATCCAATCACTTCCAAACATGTTAAAATAACATTATACATTCTGATTCTATTTACTGATTACCATTGTCCAATGTCTGTCAAAAATTTTGAGTTGCCTAAACATCATCTGCACCTGAAACTGAACTTTTGGTTAGATTTTAGGAGTGAATGCACTTGACTGCATAGGAAAGTTATAGGATGCTTCCTAGCTCCCTATTTAGTGAATGACTTAACCTCCAGTGTGCTGTCTGTTTGCACTGGTCTAAGAACAGTTTGAAATGCACCTTATTTTCATCTTAACTCCATATAAAGCCTTTGAAACCAAAACATTTTCCTCAATGTGTAAATGTATGATATTTGTTGCCGTTTCTCCCAAAGACAAACTCCACTTTGATCGGCGCCTTGTTGGTTTTTCACATGACTCCGTATGTCGAAAGTTTAACCCTTTACCGACAGCCCAGAGTCTTCTGAACTGAAGTCAGTCGGTTTAAATTAATTTAAATTATGTGTTGCCAATAACGAAGCCAAAACACAATGTTCCATACTGTACAATAATGCAGTCCCCTGTCCCTTGTCCCTAAGTATTTGCTTTAGTTTTAGTTAAGAATAATACAAATATTCTGTTCCATGCATTATATCACCAGCATGAATTCCATGTTTAAGAAGACTCACAAATATTAAGTGCCTGACAGCTTGAATTATTGTAAGAGTTGCTACATTTGAACAGCTCCTATGCATGACTATTGAAGTTGTTGACAGATGATTGCTTGGAGGTGGTTGATGGTTTTATTAAAATCATGTCATCCTCTCAAGCAATGTTGAATTGATATCTCTTTTGACATGAAAGACAGACTGTTCAAATGCAGGTCATGGCAGTTCTCACTTCTCTGGAATGGACTGGAGGTCAGAAGCGGTTGCAAGAATCAACCTCATACGTGATGTTTGTTTGTGACATGTGCATTTCAGTTGGGCAGGCTACTATCCCCTGAAGTGTTGGTCATATAGGAGAACTGAATTGATTCTCTTCTGCTAGGTTGAAATAAATGTCCCTTCCTGCTACTCCATATTGTCCAATTATGCAGTCCCCTGTCCCTGGTAATGGTGCAGATATGTTGCCCTTTAAAGCTGATGTGTGTAATTTTCTCACATCCCAACTAAATCCCATGCTATCATTCAGGTAGACCTATTCTTTCAACCACTAAAGATAGCTTCACTAATAATCTTCCAGATCTATCTCATATACATAGTAAGCCAGAAAATCTAGAACTTGATGTAATAACAGATAACTTTTATGCAGTCTTTTCTAGCAATCTTGATAGTGTCGCCCCAAACCCTCAATACAGACAAATTAAAGAAAAAAGCCCCGCACCATGATTACACTCATGCTCTCAAGAGAGCAGCTTGGAAAATGGAGCGCAAGTGGAAGAATACAAAATTAGAGCATATTTTCAAGGACACAACAATACAATATTATACAATTACAATTACATATACAATTACAACAATCCTAGGTGATTATTCAGTACTGTGGCTAAATTGGTTTGGAATAAAGCCTCAAATAAACCAGATATTCTGTCACAGCACAAAAATAATGACTTCATGAATTTCTTTACTGATAAAATGAAATAATCAGAAATATAATTGGAATTATGCAATTGTCTGTCACAGTACCTCAGAAAACAGTGTCTCATAATTTTCCTCACAAGCAGCTTCAATCCTTCGCTCTCATAGGTTATGAAGAGCTAACAAAACTCACTGAAACATCTGGCATTTTATGTGTTCAATAAAACACACACTTTATTTAATTTGAACATTAGAATTACACACAAATTACACAGCAAAACATGTATGTTAGATCCAATACCAACTAAGCTCTTAAAAGAGGTATTCCATTCTACCTTCTACAATGATAAATTCCATCATGTTCATTATGATCGCAAAATTCTGGCTTGTTAATAGTTCCTAGAATATCAAAATCCACAAAAGGAGTTAGATCCTTTTACTATTTGGCTCATAAACTATGAAATAGTCTCCCTAACACTGTTCCGGTACAGACACACTCACTGAGTTTATTTATCTATCTCTTAAGTCTATCCTAAAGATTCATCTATTTATCCAGGCATACACCTAATTTATCCATCAACTCAAAATTTCCTATCCCGAGGTCACCAGAACCGACTTGATACAGCTCCGTTCTTGCTTGGTGTTGACTCCACTGTTACGTGTCTCTGAGTGATGATGACTAAATGCAGCTGGTGCCAGCCAGACATCACTTCAGTCTATTACGATGGACTTCAGAGGATGAATCATCCTTTATCAATAAGATTTCACACAGCATTTTTTTTAAATTTCTTCTCCAGCCAACGTACTTAATCAGACAACTGCATTTTCAACCATTTTAATTACAAGATAGAGGGAAACTTAGAGCGTATGAAATATACATAATTTTGTGGGCAATGTAGCATAGCAGACAGATTAGAAATATAATCTATTGTTTAAAAGTTATGACCATTCTAGTGATTAGTGGGAAAATGGAATAAAACCAATATTTAGAATGTTAAGATACATTTCACATGACCACTCCTCAAATACTCCTTTTGAGCACCTGTAATAATAAATTAAATTAAATTAAATTAAAGGACACAAACACTGAAATATAAATTGTATGTGTTCAATAAAACACACACTTTATTTAATTTGAACATTAGAATTACACACAAATTACACAGCAAAACATACAAAATCAAACTTTCGAACTATCTACAGTAAATACATTTATAATAAAGAGTGCAGGAACAATATATATATAAATTCATAAATACTCAACAACTGCAATATCTTTGGAGAGAAGAGAGGGAGCAAAGAGGTGAGGACGAAACACCAGTAAACACAGCCCAACCTAGGCCTCTTTGCGAAACTGGTCACACTCAGCTGAGTGCCAAGACTGAAAACAGTTCCTATCATGAAACAAGCAAAGTCTCTTGCCATTACATACCGGCGTGCAACAAGCTACTTTATTTTTATTTTCAGTCCTACTTTTCCAATAGCATAGCCAACATCTCTTAGAGGACTCTTCAAATATAGGGACATGGGCTGTGTGGAGTGATGACCAAGGAGGGACTACAGGCTTTAGTATATGTAAGGGAAACTTGCGTGAATATCGATACCTCCCTGCTGACGAGTCAGATTTTTTCTGAAATCTCTCTGGGTTAAGTTCACCTGTCTACGCTCATCCCCTGGTGCCGCATGAACGTGTTGCCATTCCTTAAACAATATGAAACTATTGATGACGGCAATGTCTATGAAGCGGAAAAAAAGAGTCTTCCACCACTTCTGAGTTTTTTATAGGACATCATAAGATTTTCTAATTTGGTCTGACATATCAACACTGCCCATGTTTTTGTTATAATCACTGATGACAGTGGGCTGGAGGGCTACTTCTTTTGTCCAGTCGACATAATTTTTTATAAGCCTAGTAATTTCGGTTGAGCCATTCGCATTGTGGAAATTTGAGAGGCATGTAACTGCACATGAGTCCTTCCACTGAATTACAAGTATATTCCCCACAATCCTACACCACCTCATATCCCCATGAGCTGTCAGAATGATGACTCTTAAGACTTTCTAGATATTACAGTTTCATTTTCTGTTAATGCATGATTTTCTGTAAAGCTGCTTTGAAACTATGTGTGTTGTGAAAAGCGTTATATTGACTTGACTTGCAGTCGATGAGGTCAACTATAAGTAAGTCATTTATAGGTTGATTTCACCTAAACTTGTAACACTATGGCTCTGTGAAATCTGTAGAGCTTTTTTGCTGATTTCTGCTTGCACAGATTCCATGTGGGCCCCATATTTGGGGTTAATATGCTGCATTCAGCGCAATGGCACAGTTTATGTGCAAATGGATTTATGAACGTGTTTCATAAATACAGCCCACAGTTTATATTTTGCGAACTTTGCAAGTTCGATGAGTCTATGATTTTCAGATTGCATTGCAATTGGTGGGTGGGTACAGATGTATTTCAATAAAGTCAAGGTCTTTCTGTTTATCAAAACTGATGGATTTCTGACATTTGGCGGGTATTGAAGGCATTAGTATCTTATTGTAGGTCTTGGCAGCAAAAAGATAAGCATGAAACATCTCAAGGGCAAATATTTTTCTGTACGAGACACTTAAATGCTTGCTTTAGGGACGACTTAAGAATTGAAAGACTGCAGATCAGGTGGGGTTTATTCGGAGACACAGCTCTTCTGATAACATTAGGCATTTCATGTGGTCAGTGGTGAATGATCAGACTCCAGTCGCTGCCATCTCACTTAACGCCAAAAAGGCATTTGATATGGTAGAATGGGATTATGTATTTAAGATTTTGGAAATATACAGGTTCAGGAATACTTTTATTAGATGTATTAATTTACTTTATAGACACTTGTTAGTGGCAGTACAAACAAATTGATTAATTTCAGATTATTTTACACTGAGGCCATTGTAAAGAAGGCTCACCAGCGCCTCTTCTTCCTGAGATGGCTGAGGAAGTTTAGAATAAACCACCACATCCTCACACGGTTCTACACCAGCACTATAGAGAAAATCTTGACTGGTTGCATCACTGACTGGTACGGCAACAGCACTACCCTGAAAAGCAAAGCCCTGCAAAGGGTGGTGCAAACTGCCAGACACATCATCGGAGGAGAGCTTCCCTCCCTCCTGGACATATATAACAGGTGGTGTGTGAAAAAAGCTCAGAGGATCATCAGAGACTCCAGTCACCCGAACCATGGGCTGCTCTCACTGCTACCATCAGGCAGGCGGTATCGCAGCATCAGGACCCGCACCAGCCGACTCCATGACAGCTTCTTCGCCCAAGCAATCAGACTTTTGAACTCTTGATCTCTCACGATCAATATACATCAGGACTGCACTTTATTAATCTTACACTGGACTGTCATAAATTATAATATAAAACATTAAATATTCACTTTAAACAACACATTGTCAAATGACTATCAACCGACGGCCTGAAAGTCAATACAGCACATGCAACCAACTGTATATTTTATATATTCTATTTTTATTGTACACTGTGTATTCTATATTTTGTGAATGTGTATACTATATAGTGTATTTTATACTGTACATTGTATATTATTTGTATATTGTGTTGTGTGTACGTATGTGTATATTAGGTATG
This sequence comes from Moxostoma hubbsi, assembly GCA_032164185.1. Lineage (NCBI taxonomy): Eukaryota > Metazoa > Chordata > Actinopteri > Cypriniformes > Catostomidae > Moxostoma > Moxostoma hubbsi. The sequence continues at coordinate 35,844,390 of JAVLUX010000017.1, read as the reverse complement.
TAAATTTTGTTGTGTAAAGCTGATGTTTATTGTCATTTGTTATATGTCTCATCGCTGTCATGACTGCTATGTTGCTCAGAACTGCAACCAAGACTTTCACCCACTGTTGCACTTGTGTATGGGGTTGAGTGACAATTAAGGGATTTGAATTTTTAATTTGGGATAGGTGCACCCTGCAGAGTTGCCCTCTTCCCCCATTATTGTTCTGTCTTGCCCTGGAACAATTAGCAGCCACGATAATAAAGGAAGATGATTTTCCAGGGGTTGTTGCGGGAGGTTTAGCACATAAGCTTTTGCTTCACGAAGATGATATTTTATTATTCGTCTCTTGACCCCACTAGATCTATGCCTTGCCTCCACAGAATTATTCATTCCTTTTCTAAGTTCTCAGGATACAGAGTCAATTGGTGTAAATCCGAAGCTTTGGCACTGACAGCATCCTGCTCAGTAACGGCTTTTCAGCCAGGTCCCTTCCAGTGGCCCAAACAGGACATTAATTATTTGGGCATTTTATTCCAGCAAATTTGTGTGAGTTAATTTTGACCCCTTAATAAAAAGGTTTTTTGTGTGAGTTAATTTTGACCCCTTAATAAAAAGGTTTTTGAGCGATGTGGACAGGTGGGCTTCATTACATTTATCTATGATTGGGAAGGTTAATGTTATTAAAATGAACTGTATTCCAAAATTCAACTACCTGCTACAATCTCTCCATATAGATATCCCCTCTCTTATTTCATGTAATTTGATATTATAACAAAGATATTATAACAAAGTGGAATGATAAGTGACCCAGATTACATTTCAATAAATTACATAGGCTGACTGACAAAGGTGGTTCTTAACCCTATTTTGCCTTTGCAAAGCCTTTCTATTAAACCAAACGGAGAAGTTATTTTACACCCCATTATCTCGCATTTGCACTCGGTATGGACAAAAGTGTCCAGAGTGTTTAATGCGGACATTAAACACTATGTTGCCTCAAGTATTTGGATGAACCCAAAATTACTTATTAATATGTCCCCTTTCTGCTGGTCATTGTGGATTGTGAGGGAGGTTAATACACTTGGTGACCTATATGAGAGTGGAGTGTTGAGATCATTTGAATATATGGTTCAGTATTTTAGGATTCCCAGATTTCATTTCATTAGGTATGTTCAGCTATGTCACCTGCTCTGTACAATCTAGGGGGGGGGGAGTAGCATACACCCCTAAATTGTACAGAGCAGATACTCTGGAAGTGGTGATTACTGCTTTTGGAAAAGGTCATGAGGCATCAGTGTATTACTCCCTGCTTATTTAGGGTCTAGGGGATGGGGCTTTAACTTCTCTCAAGAGATTATTGGAGAAAGATTTAAACTTGGTATTGGAGGAGGGAGTTTGGGCTAGTATTCTAAAAAACGTCAAATCTACATCTAGAGATTCAAGGGAGCGCCTGATGCAATTTAAGATTTTGCATCGATTCTATTGGACCCCCTCTAGTTTGTATAGGCTTGGTCTTAAAGTCTCACCCACCTGCTGGTGATGCCAGCCAGAAAACAGGGACACAACCCATGTTTTTTGGGGCTGTGCTAAGATTTAGGCATTTTGGTTGAGGGTCCAGCACTTTGTGTGTGATGTACTGGACACTCAATTTTAATTTTTCCCCAGACTGTGTATTTTGGGTGATGGGGGTCCTGAATACAAGAGATAAATACATAAAAAGCTGGGTCCTAACCAGCATGATGATTGGCAGACAGCTAATCCTTAGGGGATGGAAGTCAACTGATTCACCCTAATTGCATGAAAGAGAGTTGAGTAAAGTCACAGCTTTTGAGGAGATGACCTCCAGACAGCTGGGGAACCTGTGTGTCACGATTCACTGTTGTATGCCCTGTGTATTGCCTCTGTCATCTGTTCCCCATGGACTACACTTCCCATCATCCCCTGCTCTCATCTCTGCCAGCTGTCCTTCATTGTCCTCACCTGTGTTTCATTTAGTCATTACCCTTTGTGTATTTAAAGCCCTGTTGTTTTATCATTCATTGTCAGTTGTTGTATGTATTTAGACCACCCGTGTTTTGATCCTGATCATGTTTTCCCATCGTGGATGTTTTAATTGTTCCTGTGTTTTTGTTCTGTAACGAAGCAGACGAGGAAAGAGGATCTAACTGCAGCTTTTAATGAAAAAACAAAAGATGAACAAGGTTACTCAGAATATAACGAAAACACAAAACACAGGAACAAATAAAACATCCACGATGGGAAAACATGAACATGATCAGGATCGTGAATCGTGACAACTGGCAATTTATGGCAGAAAATTGGGCAGTCGTTTGTCTCATTTGGAATGTTTGTTTTTTTCTATCTGTTGAACTTTGTCTTTTTATGTACTCATGTATTTCTATTTGTGTGTATGTTTATATGTGGGTATGATGTGATTTTGTATTTGTGCACTGTATTTGTGCATTTTATTAACAAAAAATGTTAATACAAAAAAAAAAAAAAAAAGAAAAGAATTGAAAGACAGCCTTAAACGCATTCTTTTTGAAGCATCTTGAATAGTGCATTTTGTTTGACATTCATTATCATGTCCTTTTAATATCAAGGGGAAAATAATCTCTTCTTTTAGACGGGTAAATTATGGAATTGAATTAATGTATGAATTGTAAACATTGATATACTGTATAATTCATAATCAATGATGTTGCTTGTGTCCACTTGAATAATTTATGTCAGGCTTTCATTAACAAAATTAGATCTTTTATACGTACAATTTGCATCCCTGTACGTTTTTTGTTTTTTAAATTCACATTTTCACCCTGCCATTCACTGGAGTGAATTCACTAAACAGTTGCTCCACCTTTTCCAGTTTATTTCAGTGTACACGAAAATTGTTTTATTTCAATTCAAAAACATGCATTTTTACTAACCAATTGCAATACAGTTTGCCACACGCTATCAGCACCTGTCATGCATATTTAAATGAAGTCAATGCCATTCTTTTCATCGCGAACTGTCAATTTGGCTTATTATATATTGCTCCTAATTGACAAAAGTCAGCGATATTTGCCTGCTGCATTTTAACATTGTGCATTTTCAGATTTATTGGGCGTATTCATCCATTTACCTGATTTACACAATTTCTTTACTGAATCAGGTTCTTAAGTATGTTTACATACTGGCTGAAGTAAAAAGAGCCAACCCCCAAATCTTTGTGATTATCTAGTCCTTATAAATGGCCCAGGTAAAGTGTAAATCTATTAGATTTTCTCCCTAGTTTTATCATCTGACAGGTGACAATAGCTTTGAGGTATTCAGATTATTCAAGTCCTTAATACAATTGGAAGAATTATACACTGAAGTTTAATACTTAGTATGAGGGATTTTTTTTAGATCTCTGATCGTATGAGAGTAGTAGCAAGCAACACTAATATTTACTGTAAATCAGGAAGTTTTGACAGACAGCGCTGAAAATGATTCATGATTACCAGCTCTTCAGTTCAAGATAAAAATGTGGAGTAAGTGAATGGGTACATAGCGTACCTAACTGACCACTAACTCAATATTGAGGCTGTTTTTGGAGACCTTCATGCTGTCTTTTACATATTGTTCCTCAGTTGTGGAAGAAGCAGCCAAGGTTGTCAGATTATCAGACAGGAGGACAGGAGTCTCTACCCTTGCAGAACTGGATGTTATTTTCACAATGGGTCCTTCATAAAACAAAATCTTCATGTTCTGAGCTGTAGCCTAGCAGTCAGTGCATCTGCTTCATTAAGCTGTGCTGCTCAAATGGATGAGGCAGGTTTCAGTCTGGTTTACACACCCCATTCACCCCTCTTTTCATCTGAAGATAATATTTTGTTTAAATGTTTTATTTAGTTTGCTTTACTGCCTGCCAATACAAAAACTGCACAATTGTATTGCCAAAGCAGTACAAATGATCTACTATAAATGAACAATAGCAAATGAAGAAAAAAAGCTGTATATAGGCCTACACACACACACACACACACACCCACACACACACGTTGTGTTTCCATGTTTTATGGGGACTTTCCATAGACATAATGGTTTTTATACTGTACAAACTATATATTATATCCCCTAACCCTACCCTATCCATAAACCTAACCCTTACAGAAAACTTTCTGCATTTTTACATTTTCAAAAAACATCATTTAGTATGATTTATAAGCTGTTTTCCTCATAGGGACGACAGAATGTCCTCACAAGTTCAAAAATGTTGGGTTTTACTATCCTTATGGGGATATTTGTTCCCCAAAAAGTGATAAATACACGCTCACACACACACACACACACACACACAAAAAATTTACAATTTAATAATATAATGATTTAATTATTAAATTAAATTTCATTTAATTTACAACTGGGTATAATCAGGCTAATATAACAAAATAAATTAATAACAAATTCATTGACTGTTATCATGGGGAGGTGCAAGAACAAATGCAGGAACAAGTTCTCATTTATTGAAAAGATAACGTATATAGCATATAACCAAAAGAGAAATCTCTTAAATATAAATAAAATATCTGATATGTAATTCACAGTACACCAAAGTACAACATATCCTCCAATGAGATTGTTATTATGCGCTATAATTAAGTAATAAGAAGCTAATTTCGCCTAGAACCCCTACTGTGTCCTCTCCAACAATACTGATTCTTTTCATTTCAGTCTTTCTAGAACAAAACTTGATGACATTGTCTTAATTGCATAAACATGCACAAGATAGTTTCTGGAGATAAAACGGAGAAAGCATTAGAGAAATGGAGTTACATAAAAATATCCCAAGCTTTAGTCAACCCGGTAGCAGATATTTTTTCCACTGGTAGCAATGTTTCAGATAAGCAGTTTGCTTCTACTTTTTTTTTTTCCCCAGGTAGAAGTCAAGGAATCTTGAACTCCTGAAATGTTCTGACATCTTTATGACAGCACATCACAATTTTATGACAGTTTAAGTGCAGGATAGTTGGAAAAACATCCGGAACTCACTATATTAGAAAAATAAAGATATAGAATGTTTGAATGGGAACTGACCGCTCTGAAGTTGTAAGAAAAGCATAGTATATTTACAAAACCTAATGATCTTATAAAACTGAATCTGTAGCTTTATTTTTCTTGAATCCATAATCATAATTTGACTACACAGATGAGTTGGGTCTGTTGTGAACCATATAACAGGTTAGTTGGACAAGTTTTTAGACAAAATCTGAAGTAAACAGAAATTCAAAAACAAAAGTTATTGGTATGCTCTTTGTATTTTTTCCCTTAGTTTGACAACTGCTAATTACCAGTACATGATGGTATGGTATCCAAATTAATCCTGAAAATCAAAGATACAGTATATCCTTCAGAGAAGGTTGGATAAGATTCTTTGCACTAATTTTAAAAGTTTATAGGTAGGAGATGATCCAACTTTCTATATCTTTGGACTGTAGTGGTATACTTTAGTTTTGGCATCATAACAAATTACACATAATGCAGTAAAGTCACATTTTACATCAAAATGCATAAAAGTAGTTAAAACATCCATTTTGGAAACATTTCAATCAGATCAATCCTAATTACACTAATGATTTCTGCCGTAGAATAGCTTTGGCTGCAGAAAAATTCGATTAATTTGTCATAGCTCATTAGAATGGATTCCAAATGAATCAAATGCATTTAAGTTGCAGTCCAAAGAAAACAACAACAATCAATGGCACTCTAAAATAACGTAATGAAACATTCCAAAATTACTAGACTCTCAGAAGCAATCAAAGTATTTCAAAATAAAAAGTCAATTATTAATTAAGGTTACTGGACCCTTTAACTGAAATACAAGACAAGCAATTACCTGACCACTGAACCATCTACAGAAAGATGAAACAGCATAAAATATGACGCAGTGTTCCCAACTTAGAACTTGAGACAGGAAGAGATCATTAGACAGGGTTGCCAAGGAACCACAGACCATGCAGCTCTGCTATTTGAAAGAAATCGAGGATGCAATACTTTTTTGATGCTTGTTGCCTCAAATGCTAATAGAGATATTTTTTCCCAGCCTGATCTCTTGAAACTAAACCTAACCGAGAGCATCATAAAATCAAATCTGACTTGAAGAATCCAATTGCGTCCTTTTGTGGTGCTTCAATTACACTTTCGGCTCTCATGTGAACTCACATGCTCTTTAGAAGTATGGCGGTGCTTTGCATTGCAATTGCAATGTTGTTTCAGCTACAGTACCTTGCAATTTGATCGCACTTTTGGTTTTAAAATGCCAACATTAAAACAAGTCATGCACTTAGTAAAATTGGTTTAATGTCATAAGATAGTGTTGTGTGAAGAACAGAGCAAAAAGTAGGAATTTATGGACTGATAATAAAAATTAGAAGGAAATACAAGTCATTGTTGTTGTAGCGCCTCTGGTGTTTACTTCACCAGGAAATTCATGCGCTAAGTACTACATCAGCTACAAAAGAGCTGCTATGTAATCATCTCTACTGCAGTTTGCTTAAATCCCATCTCTAAACCATTGGTTATGTTTACTCAAGCGTAATAAAGGATTATGGCTCTGGATTATGGGGTTCTTGTTAACAGCCAGAGAATGCTTAGATAAACATGTATCACACACGTTTTATGATACAAGATTGTCATTCTACTGGATCTCAGCTCACATGGTCCTTTAAAATGTACTCATCACTCTTGGTCTGAAGTCATCGCAAAATATGTGCACCCATAACCCAGAGATGAGAGAAGCAGTGTGGGGAAAAGAGGACAAATCTAAACACCTGGCACAAAGACAGAGAGGGAAGTGAGAGCGAGAGACACAGAGAGAGATGGCACTAATGGGTTATTAATAAGTTCATTATGAAGCTGAGGCTCCATTATTGCACTGGCAATTGTGGTTAGTATCTTGAAGGCAATACAAGAGCTGAAGTGTATTGGAATTAACTTTCAAATTGGGGGGGGGGGGTGGTTCACCCCAAAAATGAAAATAATTTACACACCCTCATGTTAGTTCTATATCCATATGACTTATTTTTCTTCCATAAATGGAGAAAAAAATGTAATCAACATTCATTTTCATTGTATCGAGGAAAAAAAATGCAATGAAATTGCAAAAAACCAAAGCTGTCGGTCCCTAATATTCTGCCTAACATCTCCTTTTGTGTTCTACAGAAGAAGGCATCCCATTACATGAGGCATCCCAACATGAAGATGAGTTTATAAATGACAAAATCTTGGAGTAAAGAAAAATTTTTGGGTGAAATTTTCAAACCGGCAGAAAGATGTACTTGGCAGTAATCCATTGCTGTTAAATGAACACTAAATATATGTAATAAATATGGTATGTGGTTCCGATTTGAAAGAACATATGAACTAATGCTGATCTGAAGAACTCACTATGTCACATAAACAATTCTTTTTCAATCTCCAAAGTACCAGATTGCCAATTTAAGGACTATATATGCAAAAACAAAGATTATTGATAAGAAAAGGATTATTTGCTGAACATAAGAACTATTGAAGAACCTTTTAAACCATCAAATGTGTGATCTTAATCAAATGATGGAGTTGCATTGTGTTTTTGAAACATTTATGAATGTTCATTGTAGTCGTTCATCTGAGAGCTAACAAATGGATACTGTCATTACTGTCCAGTTCAGATTTAATGGGTCAGCAGTCATTGGCAGTTCAGTTGTGAAGTAAATGTGTCTGTTTGTGTTTGTTTTACTCCATTGGCAGATTCATTTATGGACAAACAAATAGAATGGCAACACACAAATTGTATTGCTAGGGATAAGTCCAATTGCACATTTCACAAACAGCAGCACCAAAAGTATTTGGTCAGTTAAGACACACTTAAAAATGTCTGAATGTCATTGCAATAGATATCGAAATATAAAACCAAGTGGCATTTACTTCAAAGAAAAATAGCGCATGCACACTTTTAGCAAAACTTTTCACAAAACATGTTTGTTTTTGCAAAAATTTGGATTGAGTTATTTTTACAAGTGACACTCAACAGCTGGTAGAGATTGGCAGAGTGTAGGGGAGTATATTTGATTTACATTTTTTATTTCTTGTCATAAACAATATATACTGTATATAATATAGTAAACATATGAACACATTTTTAATGTCTGCTGTACTGTATTTGTTTTATTTATTAAATTTTAATAGATTTAAAAACAAATGAACAAATAATATCAGCAGTTCAGTTTGACTTCTCAGACATTGTTTGTATGTGGGCGGGTTTGGGTGGTTGACGAGACCTTTTTTTAAGTTAACAAACTGGTAATTACAAGGGTATTATGCTATAAATGTAAAAAAAAAAATGTAAATGTGGTTTATTAGGACATTTCTATTGTCCCCATACAAAACAATGTTTTTGAAAATGTAAAAATACAGAAAGATTTTTTGTGAGGGTTAGATTTAGGGGTAGGGTTAGGGGATATAATCTATAGTTCAAACAGTATAAAAACATTTTGTCTATGGAGAGACCTCACAGGGATAGCCGCACCAACAGGTGTGTGTGCGCGCGCGTGCGTGACAACCTCTAATGTAAACAGACGGCAGCGTGCATCTGATAATCACGCTCGATCAACATGTTTTCACTGTAAGTTTTAAACTGTTATCATGGTGCTTTTGTGATAGTTTGGCTGTTTCAGAAAACAAATGTAATATATGCCTGAAAAGATTGTTTGAGTTGCTGTTTGTGTTAATGAAAACTGCATCTCCACCTAATAAGAAGACGTGGCTGCGTGCATGGGAAGATCACGTTTAGATATGATGGCTGTGAATATACAAGCTGTGAACTGTTATCGTGGTACTTTGGTGAAAAGTAGGCTTTTTGTTATATAAAATAATCATATGTGCTTGAAAAGCCTCTGTTTATTTGACAAATGACAACCACAACTAATGTAAACAAATGGAAGTGCGCATCGAAGGAAGAGCACGTTTGGTGTATTGACTGAGCGTATAAGAGCTGTAAACTTTTTATCACGGTACTTTGGTGACATTGGGTGTATGTAAATAATATAAACTTATTCTGTGTTTTAAAAGAATGTATGAGTAACTGTGCAAACAGAAATTACAGACGCTTGACCAGCGCAGCCTGTGTTGGCGCAAAAGCCAATTTGAATCTGGCAGCTTGTAACGCAATTGGCTGTTATAGAAACACATACGTGTGATGCTACACTTCGGGGCCCATTTATCATCTGTCATGACACGTATGAAAGGGTTCATATTTTGTTATTCTAATACAATGATATTAATACATTTTTAAGGGTGGTTTAAGTGTTCAGCCACTGTAACAGCCAATGTGCAACAATTTTCCAACAGAACGATCCAATCTGTTTCTGCCCTCATGCTGTTCTTTTTTTACTTTTAAAAAAACCTGAAAACAAATTAAGGTTGAAAGGTCTTGAAGAAAATGTGAAGAACATTTTTATTTATACATCAGAAGTGGCACATTTTCACTCCATATTTCATATCCAAATAAGAAGTGGTTGTTTATCTCTCCTCTGTGATGTCTGTGATCACAATCTTGACCGGCAGCTTTTTCACATGCCTTGGTGTGCGTAAAGGATGTTTTCAACATATTCTCCACCTTGAACCACTGTTCTTCATGCTGAAGGACGCTTGCAGCTGACGTTGTCGACCCTGGACTTTACGAGTCAAAGCCATTCATAGCTTTCCTTCATATTTTAATTTGTATTATTATTTTTACATTTTCTACATTAAAGCAAATACTGAATGAAAATAAATTACCCTGGGAGTGGGAAAAAGTCACCTTTTGTGTGTTACACGTAATTTTGTATTAAAAAAAATGTATTTGTGAACTGAAAGTCTAAACACGTTTGGTAGCTTTGGGTGATTTTGTGGCTTTTATAGGCCAAATTATTATTTTTGAATATGAATAGTACTTGCATTCTTATAGTAGATGTTATATTAGAGGAAAATGCTTGCAGCCCAAAAGGGTCTGTTAACCCCTGTAATTCTGTAATTTGTAATCATGATTTTTCACATTTCTCAGTTAACGTTTTAACTGGAAATAATTTTGTAGGGGGTGTATTATATGTTAGGAGGGTGGGTGGTGGGGTGTTCGACTGATGTTACCTTGGTTTTTCTTTGTTCCCCTTTCTCATACTTTTTGGTCTATGAATACGTGATAGAGTGACTCACTGATAACTGTGAATGGAGGGCAGTGCTTATAAACCTTCCATCCCACATCAGAACAACTTACATCTGCCTTTCTTCACATTCTTGGGTGTACATACACACACTCACACATTACGTGCCAACTTTTTGCACCTGTTGGACATTGCTGCCTAAGGAAAAGAACAAAACACAAAAAACACACTCTTTTGGTGTTTAAGCAAAAATACAATTTTTAAGAGCTTGGACCCCCCAGGGGAGCGAAACCTGAGGTGAAGGCAGCATTTGAAGAATATGATGTCCAGCATCTCGTTCCTTCTCTGCCTGTTACTGGTGCCACATGGTTCGACTGCAGTCATTACAGGGGTGAGTGTCCTTTAAAATGTATATTATTCTGGCCAATTGGTTTGGACACTGTATGTAATACTAATGTATTAATACTATTTCATGTTTCATATAGCTTTTTAATTGTATTATTTACTGTTATTCTGTGGTATGATACTAGTATTAAATGTTATTATTTACTAAGATTGAAAGTCACTGGATTCATGTTTATATTATACAAGTGAACTGAGATAATAATTTGCATCTTTTCTAAAAGATTTAAATGAAATTCCTTTTGTATTTAAGTGTTGTTGTAGAGTTTTTTCACTATTACATAATTTAAAACAATTGGTGGGATATTTAATATCTGCAGACATGTGTGGTACTATTACTGGATTGAAACCTAGAGAGGAGATTTATATTAACTTTATATATGTTGTAAATGTCTTAAGTCTCGCAAAAAAAAGTTTTTTGGTTTGTAATGTTGATTAAGAGACAGTAACGATACAGACTGATGAGAAAACATTTTCATACATTTTTAAATCTCCTTTTTTCATTTTTGAATCTTAATTCTTTTTTACTTTTTGAGAAAAGACATTTATTGAGCTTAATGTTTTTCACATGAATGTTTACCTAAATTGTGTTTACTTTTATGCAAATAAAATTGCTTAGCCTTTGTGAGCTAACAACAGGGAGGCAAATTAATACAATCTGTTTTTTTTTTTGTTTTTTTTAACCAAAATCCCGTTGACTTGTTGATTGCCTTAAATAAGCAAAATATAAATAATAAAAAAATAATAATGTCATGGTCCTGCCACCTTTTCAGGTTGGGTTTCTGTCTGATGGGACCATGGTATTATCATCCACTGTCTGTCTCATGTTTTGTGTATACTCTTTGTGTGAGCGCACAGGTCTATTTATTTGTGACCACCGTGCTTTAGTAACCGCCATGGGCTATCCGGTGATGTCGTGGTCCTGTCACCTTATCAGGTTGGGTTTTGTCTGACGAGGACTGTTTGTTTTATTCCAAGCGTGTTAATGTTTTTGCCCTCATGTGTTTCAGATGCCATTGGCACACAGAATCAGCATTTCCATGGGAACCCTGATTGTTTTACATGGGAATGCTGATCATGACAACTTTCAGTTATGAGCAGCACCTGACCCTTGTTTGTTTATGCATATATTAATGCCTTCGTGTGTCATGTCCTTTGCTGGATTGTTTAATGTTGAATGTAGTTTGTTGTAGTTTGCAAAGTGTTTACATTATAGATAGCTGTTTGATGTTGAGTACTAATCTCACTCTCTCTGCCTAGTTGGCCCTGTCTCGTGTATCTATTGGTTCCCTCGAGTGTGGTTGACTTCCAGTTTGCTGCGTGTCAACTGGTCATCCATGGAGGATACCTCGTTTCTGCCCGCATGACGGGAGTGAGGTTACTTTCCAGTTTGCTGCATGTCAGCTGGTAATCCACAGAGGATACTTCATCACTTCATTGATGCCCACGTATCGGGTGAAGGATTGCCTCTTGTGCGGCATCGGCACACACTTCTCATCGACCTTTATTTATAAGTTATTGTAATAAATCCTTTGAACTGTTCATCTGCTATTGGGTCTGCTTGTCCGCCTATAGCTCATTACAGAACAATCCAGCCAAGTATAGACCCAGCAGAGGAGTCCACTCTTCACTCCGCCCTCTCTCAGCAGGGAGTCTTGCTGGGATGTCAGCATGATCAAATCGCTGCCTTGAACCGGGCTTTTGAAATGATGACTTTGCAGCTCGCTGAGCTCAACTCCTTTTTTCAGCAGCTCCGCCTATCTCCTGATGCTGGCCCATCTCAGGAAGCTTCCTTATCAGCTCCAGCAGTTCCTCTGGCTCCTGGACGCTTTGAAGCCCGCTTTCCCCCTCCAGGCCCGTATGCAGGTAAGGCTGAATCCTGTAGCACATTCCTTTCGCAATGTTCCTTGTTCTTCACATCACAGCCCTCTACTTTAATAAATGAAGGTGGCTTACATCATCCTGCACATCACCGGAAGGGCCACTGATTGGGGAACCGCCATGTGGGACAATGGACATGCTTTTTGCGCGTCATTCTTAGCATTCGCCTTGGAGCTCTGAAAAGTATTTGATCTGGTCCTACTGCAGTGTTATGAACTTATCACCACCCAGAGGAGGCGGAGGAGGAGCGGCCACCGAGGCCGTTCCCCTACCGCGGCCAGTGTCCACAGCCATGAGGGCCGTTCCACTGCCACTGCCAGCGCCCACAGTCCCTGAGACCATTCCCCTGCTGTTGCCAACAGCCACGAGGGCCGTTCCCCTGCCACTGCCAGCACCCATGGTCGTGGAGGCTGTTCCCCTGCTGCTTCCAATGCCCATGGCCAAGGAGCCAGTGCCCATGCCTGCCACGGTCAACAAGCCAGTGCCCATGCCTTCCAATTTCAATGAGCCAGTGCCCATGCCTGCCACTTTCAACAATCCAGCTACTGAAGCCTCGTTTCCTTAACACTGCCTGTGTGTGATGGAGAGCCTGCGAGTCCATCACAGGATTTTACTGTGTTCAAAGGACTTATTTATTTGCACCTTTTGACACAATAAATATCCTTTTTGTAATGCCATTCCTTCTCTCTGGTGTGATTCTCCTTGTGACCACTCCAGTCCTTATCACACATGGTGGCAGCAGTGGGATCCAGGCCCGGGAGGACACACTGGTTGATTGGGCTCATGCTAGAAGTAAGCACTAACTGGCAGGAGCCAGATCAGCGATGGATGGAGTCGAGTGAGCCAAAGTACATGGAGGTGCTTAGAAAATATCTGGTGGTGACCACAATATAAGGAGTGGGAAGGTGAGATATTTGACTTGGACTCAGACCCCTTGTTTGTTTATACTTCACCAGGACTGTTTTAAGAACACAGGATTTCACCCCATTGCTTGATGTCAGCAAGGTGGCAGCTCCAGAGGAGGAGTTCACTGGCATGGAGTGTCGGCTGATGGAGCAACTAGGATGGCAGGGAGAACTCAACCATGGGAGGGGTGACTGTAACACTAGTTGGACAGTTGAGGATATTGGGTATTGTTGAGAGTGCCCATAGACTCTCTGGGGACTTTGTGCTGTTGTGACAGACTGTGCTGACACTCTATTATAGTGTCAGTTTTAAATGTTGGGGTGTGTGATGGAGAGCTTGCGAGTCGGTCTCCATCACAGGATTTTACTGTCTTCAAAGGACTTAATTATTTGCACATTTTGCAGATCTAATGCTATAAACATCCTTTTTGGGTCACCATTCCTTCTCTCTGGTGTGATTCTCCTTGTGACTGCTCCGGTCCCTGCCACACTGTGCCCATGGCCACGGAGGCCATTTCCACTTCCCTGTCTGTGCTCACGACCAAGGCGGTTGTTCCCTTGTCACTGCCTGTGCCCACAGCCATGGAGGCTGTTCACTTGTCACTGCCTGTGCTCACAGCCATGGAGGCTGTTCCCTTGTCACTGCCTGTTCTCACATCCATAGAGGCTGTTCCCTTTTCACTGCCTGTGCTCACAGCCACATAAGTCATTCCCCGGCCACTGCCTGTGCTCACAGCCATGGAGGCTGTTCCCCAGTCCATGTTGCTCTTCGCAGTCATGGAGGCTGTTCCCCAGTCCATGTTGTTTTTCGCAGCCATGGAGGCTTTTCCCCTGTCACTGCCAGTGCTCACAGCCACAGAGGCTGATCCCCAGTACATTTCGGACTTCGCAGCTACAGAGGCTGTTCCCCTGTCACTGCCAGTGCTCATGGCCAAGGAAGCTGTTCCCCAGTAACCGTCTGTGCTCACAGCCATGGAGGCTGTTCCCCTTTCACTGCCTGTTCTCACAGTCACAAAGGCTGTTCCCCCAGTCCATGTCAGTCTTCACATCCATGGAGGCTTTTCCTCTGTCACTGCCACATTCCCCAGCCTCTATTGTTGCTCATGGCTACGGCCACAACCAGTGCCCAAACCTGAGCCATCCGCGGTTCCGCCACCTGTGCCACTCCCTCCTGAACCCTGTCCAGTGGCTGCTTCCCAGTTCACTGTCCCCTCTGCCCTGAGTATGCCTCCCAGGTCACCAGACCAATGGTGGATGGAGTCGAGTGAGCCAAAGTACATTGAGGTGCTTAGAAAAGATCTGGTGGCAACCGCAATATAAGGAGTGGGAAGGCGAGACCTTTGACTCGGACTCTGACCCCTTGTTTGTTTAAACTTCACCAGGACAGTTTTAAGAACACAGGATTTCTCCCCATTGCTGGATGTCAGCATGGTCGCTGTTCCAGAGGAGTGTCGGCTGATGGAGCAACTAGGATGGCTCAACTCACTCAACTAGGATGGAGAACTCACTCTCTCAGCCTAGTTGGCCTTGTCTCATGTATCTGTTGGTTGTCTATGTGTTGGGAGTGTGGATGCCTTCCAGTTTGCTGTGTGCCAGCTTATAATCCATGGAGGATACTTCATCTCTGCCTGCATGTCGGGTGAAGAATTGCCCCTTGCGTGGCCAAGGCGCACAGTTCTCATCTACCTAAGTTATTGTAAAAAAAAATATTTTTACTGTTCCTCTACTATTGGGTCTGTTTGTCTCGCTATCATTCATTACAAATAATTATAAAAAAATGCCTCTGATCAGCAGGCACAATTTTAAGCTGAAGATTAGAAATATTAATGATATATTCAAAATTGTTTAATTTTTGCAGTGCTTTTTTATTTAAACACATGTTTGTGGCATGGGGGCATTATCATGTGTCTGTCTGTAGGAGAGGGAGAGCGGTAAGGCTCGTCACCTGGGTTGTGATTACCGCTCTCCTTCTCCCGCAGACAGACACATGAACATGCCACCCATGCCACAAGGTTTATTTTTTTTTAAATACCTTAAAACACACAAATAGATGGTATGATATAATACTAAAATGTTTTTAATTATGTAATGCATCTATTCATACAGTATATTGCATACAATTCTAAAGTTATTTAAAGGAAAATACTGGGATCAATACAAGTTAAGCTCAATTAAAAGCATTTGTGGCTGGATGTTGATTACTACAAATTATTTCAAATCGTTTTCTTAAAAAAAAGACAAATATCTAGGTTACATTGAGGCACTTACAATTGAATGGGGCCAATACTCACATTAAAATACTCACCGTTTCAAAAGTATAGCCACAAGACATAAACAATATGCATTTTAACATGACTTTAGTGTGATAAAATTGCTTACTTTTAAGTTATATCCAATTTTCCAACTCAGTTGCCATGTCGACATAACAAACAATTTAAACAGCATTACAGCTCAAATAATACACAAGTTTTAACAGAAGAATTAATATAAGTGCTTTAAAAAAAATTAGAAGCTTCACATTTCTGCCTTTAAACCCTCCAAACATTGGCCCCATTCACTTCCAATTTAAGTGCCTCGCTTTATCCTTGAAATTTGAATACATTTATTTCAGTTAAGCTTAACTTATACTGAATCAGGAATATTTCTTTAACATTTAACATTTCAGGGTTCAGTGAAGGTGGCATTTGACAAGAATGTCCATTGGGGCATGTCCACCACACCTGTCATGAGAGCAGTATACAGTGCTCCCAAAATATGTGAAAGAGTTGTCAGAACACCCCTGGCTTCATGGAGATTGAGCGAGAGGCAAGGCTCGAATACGCCGAGATCTCCAACCTACATGACCTGTCAAGGCAAATTAGTATCCTGTATCCATGCAACTGCACCAAGAGAAAGTCTCATGCCACCTGTTTGGCACCTACTCACTAATTTAAAAATAGCATTAAAATACTTAAGAATGGGTGTAAGGCTATTTTACTATATAAGGTAGACGCTAGAATTCGAGTCAAGTCAAAGACTAGACCCCTTGAGACCCAGATTCAAACCAAGACCAAGGCAATGTTTATTTGGTCTAGGGATGTCACAAGACTGAGACCACAAGATCAAGACTCCATCTCTAGTGGATACTGAATATTTTATCATTGGTTTGTGAAATACTGATGTATTTTTAATGAGTAAAAACCCAAAAGACCTGCTTTTGTGTTTTTTGTTTCAGGCATGTGAGAAAGACTCACAATGTGGAGGAGACATGTGTTGTGCAGTCAGCCTGTGGATCAGGAGCCTGCGAATGTGTATTCCGATGGGCCAGGAGGGAGAGGAGTGTCATCCAATGAGCCACAAGGTTCATTTTCTCACTTCGTCCCTAATGCCCCCTTTTCTCCTCATGCTTTTTACTAATCAAAGCCTTCGTTATTCATTCCTTTTATCTTCAAATTTATTTTTGATGTAGTTTGAAAAATATAGAATCTGTTGTAGGTTATTTTTACAAGTGAGATGCGTAAAAAGCATGGTTACAAACATTTACATTATGAGCGCCTTCTATGCTAATTGTAGAGCCTAATAATTAGATATAGGCCTACTTTTTCCTTTCTTGGAACTGAATGCATTAACTTAAATAAAGTAGATTTTTAGATGTTGTTTGCATCATTGCAAATGAGTTGTAAGTGTTACGGGTGATTTCTGTATACTTGAAATATATATATATATATATATATATATATATATATATATATATATATATATATATATATATATATACAATTACATATATATTAATAACACTAAAATATTATGCATATAATAAGGACTAGTAAATAGAAACACACACAAAACACAGAAATGTAATATACATGTTCTATTTGTAATGCATTAAATCTCTTGTTGTTTTCTGCTTAGGTGCCGTTCTTTGGCAAGAGACTCCATCATACATGCCCCTGTCTGCCCAACCTATCTTGCATCACCATAACTGATGGCGAATCCAAATGTCTCCCGCCATTTCCATTCCAGGATCATTCCCTCTGAAGAAGATTTATGGCAGTATAATGTGCTAATCCATGTATAAAGTGTATAGTTGTTAAAGTGAACTTTTCTGTATTGTATTTAGAGGAACTTATTTTATTGATAAATTAGGTCTCAGAAAATACAGAAGGTAAATGTTACAAATATAGAACATTAGCATGGCTAAAGTGTTGCTATTAGAGCAAAGTGAAGAAAAGGTGTTAAATGCATGTATACAATTTTTTTTTCTTTTTTTTTTTTACAAACATTTATTTACTGAACCATACTTATGTATTTGTGATAATGTATCATATCATTAAATGTTAGTGGTTTCAATGTGTACATTTTGCCTTTTATTTATACTTCAAGATTCCTATTCACAGTCATTCTCTTTCTGTAATGGAGAGTTATGATTATGCCTAAAGCTTCCTCTATGGCAAGACATTTGAACTAAAATAATGCTCCTCATAACCTGTAAAATATAGTCCAATATTCAAATTTGGCATATAGTTTAGATTGCTGGGTGAGCCTATAAAAGAGCTATAAAACCACTCTGACAGTGATATTTTGAAAATGCTTACTTTAGCTCCACTATTCCTTTATTAGTTCAGTGCATCTGATTCAGGAAACTGGGCTGGGCAAAAGCCCGCTGTCACTTTATTTTTTGTCCATTGCCATGCTAAAGAACATTCAGACTACTACAGTTAGAACACTATGTAGAGCTCAAATGCCATCCATAAATAACAGACAATCTTAAACATCTTTTTTCCCCCCTAACTTTTCTGTAATGTTTATATAAGCTTTCGCGCAGATTTGGAAGAAACATTTTAGCTGCCACTTAGAGTCTAAATACAGTACAATAAACTGTACATTGCACTAGAAGATGGAGAAAAGTTTACACTGAACTGTGTTGTATGAAATATTCATGGCTTGCTTTTCAAATAAGTGTTTCTCTCTACCAGACTTTAACTGCTGTATTAATGCACTAGCTGGAAGAAGGCCAAAAGGAAGCAATATATGGAGTGCATCTTTACTCAAGGCAGGAACGCAGGGCTGCTAGAAATGTATATTTAATAAGGCAAGTGCATTGGACTATAAGCTTTCCTTGAGAGCTGATCTGCGGCCACGATCCTGATAAGGACTGGCTGAAAATGTTAACGGATAAACTAATACTGGTCTGAAAACAGTCGGAATGTGTCAACAGCTCAGCAGCTGTTTCTTTCTCTCCTGTGGGTGAAATGGTCCACTCAAATAAAATGCTCTAAATATCTGATGGACCTTCTCACATTTCTACAGAATGAAGCAGATGGATCACAAAAGCTAGTCAATAATGTCATTTTTCTTTGCAATATTATCAGTTAGTGTTTCTCGATGAAGAAACTGCAAGAAATTATTCTTAAAAGCTTCTAAGGCCACATCCTCAATGTAATGTTTTTAGTTGAAACGGATTGATCATGCTACGTTTACGGCTCTCAACCCCACTAGAATGGCATTTCCCAACTAAAAACTGAGACTTTCACAAATGCTCTCTAGTTTGAAATACTTTGAAAACAATGACTTTAGGAAATTAAAATAGTTTGCAACCAAAAACGTATTAGTGTGGACATGGCCTAAGAGGGAAAGCTTAAAGGCCCTAAAAAATAAAGGCTACCTTTTTCAAAAGTATGCAGTACATGATAGCATTTTCAAAAGTCTCTGTTTTTGGTGGAGGAAAATGCCATTCCAGTGTGGATGAGAGTTGTAAACATACCAAAATCAATGCCTTTTCAACTGAAGATTTTACTGTGGATGTGGCTTTATTTTTAGAGTTTTGAGGCTTTTAATCCATGTGCTTTGAGGGCATCTATATTTACACTGGCGGAAAAAAGTGAAATGAACTGATTTTACTGTTTAGGAAGGAAATTGGTACTTTAATTCACCAAAGTGGCATGCAGCTGATCACAAAGTATAGTCAGGACATTATTGATGTAAAAAACGACACCATCACTATTTGAAAAAAGTCAGACCCCATTTCCAGCAGCCATCACTCCAACACCTTATCCTTGAGTATTCATGCTAAATTGCTATTTTTTTTACTAGAAAATCACTTGCCATTATATCAAACACAGCAGAAAGCTATTTGGTTTGTTAAATGAAGCTTAACATTGTCTTTGTGTTTGTTTTTGTGTTGCCATAGTATGCAATTGACTGGCATGTCTTAAGGTCAATATTAGGTCAAAAATGGCAAAAAAGAAACAGCTTTCCCTAGAAACTCGTCAGTCAATCATTGTTTTGAGGAATGAAGGCTATACAATCCTTGAAATTGCAAAAAAAAACCCTGAAGATTTCATACAAATGTGTACACTACAGTCTTCAAAGCAAAGGACAACTGGCTCTAACAAGGACAGAAAGAGATGTGGAAGGACAGATGTACAAATAAACTAGAGGATAAGTACATCAAAGTCTCTTGTTTGAGAAATAGACACCTCACATGTCCTCATTAAATACTACCTGCTCAACACCAGCTTCATGTTCAACAGTAAAGAGAAGACTCAGGGGTGCAGGCCTTATGGGAAGAATTGCAAAGAATTAGACACTTTTGAAACAGAAAAACAAAAAGAAAATGTTAGAGTGGGCAAAGAACACAACATTGGACAACAGATAATTGGAAAAGAGTGTTATGGATCTTAACCCCTTTGAGCTTTTGTGAGATCAGATAGACTGTAAAGTGTTCGAGAAGTGCCCGACAAGAAGCCACATCTATGGCAAGTTCTACAGGAAGCGTGGGGTGAAATGTCACCTGAGTATCTGGACAAACTGATAGCTGGAATGCCAATGATCTGCAAAGTTGTCATTGCTGCACATGGAGGATTTTTGGATGACTTTTTCAAATTGTAATAGTCATTTTTCACATTATTAATGTCCTGACTATATATTGTGATTAGCTTAATGCCACTTTGGTGAATAAAAGTACCAATTTCTTTCCATAAGAACAAATTCTTTACATTATTCCAAACTTTTGATCGCCAGTGTATGTTCTCCTAAATGTTGACAAATTTCACTTTTAAATGCATAGCAGATATGTGATTTAAATACTGACAACTCATGTTGCACAACAGATGTTTCCAATTGCATGCTCTCTAGAATGAGTTTGTCCCACCCCCTGCAACCATCAAGTAGCAAATCATGGTTCATGTGATGTAACTAAAGCTTATATTATTATTATAGCAACACTTTTCAATGAGGTTAACAACATTTGTTAACATGAACTTACAATGAGCAATAGTTTTACAACATTTACTAATCTTGTTTAATGTTAGTTACAACATATACAAATACATTTTTAAAATCAAAAGTGTATTATTTATCATTAGTTTATGCACTATGAACTAACATGACCTAAAATGAACAATTGCACTTTTATTAACTAACATTTACTAAGATTAAAAAATGCTGTAAATAATAATACAAAAATGTATATATATATATTGTACATTTTTTGTTCATGAGACCTAATGCATTAACAAATGTTATCAAATGGAACTACAATGCAAAGTGCTACCATAATTCTTTTTTTTAAAGGGGGACAAGACCTTTATTATGTCTTGTCTAAATTTCTCATTTCAATAGAAAGTGCGTCAACATTAAAGGAAAGAAAACTGTGCTCATCGTGTGATATAATGGGCTTTAAATTGATATTTTTACCTCTTAAAGTTTTTAAGAAGTATGCTTGTAACCACATACTCAAGATTAGAGGGCCCTAATTAAATTTTATTATTATCACTAATCTAAATATTTTGGGCGATGTGTTCCCCCTCAGTGTCTTCCATTTTAATAGGAAATATTTTCTCTCTTGAATTTTTCCTGCTCTCGTGCAGAAAGCAACTGCCCAGGATGCATTCTTTACATTTATTGAAGACAAATAATCTGATTACACAACCATCTCCAGTGGCTTGCATTCATTGTGTCAGTGCAACACAGAAGATCACACTAATATAGAGATGGAGTTGCACTAAGGGGAGGTTCAGGAAAAAAGGACTGTGTATTATATAACCATCCGTAGGGAGGGTGGGGGATGGATACGAAGCCAATAATGTGTCCCTGGATGAGAGTGTCTGAAACATCACATTATGTCTCAGTATGCTTTCCCCCACAACATCTAAGAGCATGTAATGAGATGCAAGCTTAGCAAAATAGGGACAAAAACCAGACGTTTTACGTCAGTTTAATCGAGTCAACATCAAAATCCCCAACCTGTAATACCTTTTGCTTGCATTTCTCCATGTATTTGATTCTAATATTGCTTTAGCACACTAACACAGCACATTCATAATCAATGGTTTATTTGCATTAAAATACAAATCATGGTCACCAACAATGATCCATCAGCTAAAAGCTGACTTTGCTCACGTCCACTGAGAACAATATTCCAGTATCAATGTAAAGGGAATGTGGGAGGGACATTATTCACATTTAGTCCATGTGATACAGTTGTATAAATCCTCTGGACATTTTGTTGACACAAAAAGTCTACCAAGGTCATAGCAAATATATTACATATTAGATATAAAGAATAGTCCAGAATAGAAAGAAGTTATTGTTATACATAATTTTTCATCAATATGTGGATTGCATAAATGTGGATAAGCGTCTTCTGATATGCAGTGGTGGAACTGGTCTGTGATTTCACCTCTTAAGGAAAGAAATATGACATGCCGTGGCCCCAAATATTATTTGGACATTTAATGAGATAGCTCATCCAAAACTGAAACGTACGTTGTCACTGAATCACCCTCATGCTGTTCTAAGCCTGTGTGATTTTATTTTTTTCACTGGAACAAAAAAGGAGTTATTATTCACTTTCGTTGCATTTCTTCCTCTTAATGAAAGTGAATGGTGACTGAGACTAAACATTCTGTCTAACGTCTCAATTTGTATTCCACAAAAGAAAGAAAGTCAAAAACAGGTAAATAATGGCAGAATTTCATTTTGGGTGAACTATTCCATTACAAATGCATAAATGCCATTGCATTAGATAATAAAATGTCAAAACAAATGGCATTTATTTAACTAATGTAATGAGCAATACATTTTAAATGTGGCTTAGGTGTCCAAATATTCTTTGGATCCACTGCATAGCCAATGAGAAGTCAAACGGTGTAAAATGTATGATACTATCAGCATTTCATAAAAAAAAGAAGAAGAAGTACTTCAAATGACACAGTAGGGCTCCGTGGGTGTTTGTGTAGTCAGGCAGCAAGGAAAACAGGCTCTGAATCTCATTCTTAACTCCTTATTGAATATGAAACATATGATGGGATTCGCCCCCGCTTGGGCGAACGTCAACCACACAGCCGCGGTCAGGTACACCTGAGGAACCGCGTTGCCCTTCACAAACACCCGAATGTAACACGCCACAATATACGGGGCCCAGAAGAGCAGAAACACCAGTGTGATCATGTAGTACATCTTCCCTATCCGTTTCTCCATCTTGAACTCGTCCAGGACCAGCAGCCTGCGGTTGGCGTTGTGTGCCGCTTGCCTGATGCCAACTAATGTCGGCGGTGTCGGACCGCGTCCGAATCCCGCGATCCAGTTGGCGGCCGCCTGGCCCGTCGCCCCCGGCCCGTGAAAAGTCCAGTTCTGGCTGATCGCCGGAACCAGCTGAGCGGGTTTCATTTTACGGTGGTCGTAAACAAAGCACAACATTTTGACATACACAACATGCGTCGTGCCCACGATCACAGCCAACATGAGCATGAAACCAAGCGTGTCGTTGGCTTTCACGTATCGGTGCTCGAATACGCACTGCTCTTCTTCGCGAATAAATGTATACGTCCCGACATCGAATACTGGAGGGAAGGCCATGGCGACGGAGAGGGTCCATACCATACATATGACCGCGACGCATGTCCATAGCGTCATGCGTTTAGAGTAGAACCGGTGGTGCGCGATGGCCATGTAACGCGTAACGCTCACGCAGAAGAGCAGAAAAGCGATATGGAAACAGAACAAGACGGCCATGAACGCGACGATCTTGCAGCTGATGATGCTGTAGCTCCACACGGAGCCGTTGCTGATGGAGATCATCACGAACGGGAAGCACACGGCCGAGCGGATGATGTCTGCCACGCACAGGTCGAGGAGGAAATAATACGGAGCCTTGTGAAGGGAGCTGTCTTTCAGCACCAGGAGGGATAGCGCGATATTCCCGAGCAGGCTGGCGCAGGTGATGAGTCCCAGCAAGGCCAGTTTGACCGCAGAGGCGGTGATGGCATAATTCTGAAGCGAGGGGTTGCTTTCCCCCTGATCGCTTGTGTTCGCCATCTGCGCAAGCACACTGTCGACAACCAAGCCCTGGCTCTGTAATCCGACATCAAGCAGTCCTGGTACCCCAGTTTGGCACCAACAAAATACAAATACGTGAACGTTACAAATCAGTAGGGAGTCTTTTATATTGCCATACATCTAAGAGTATAGAGATCCGAGACATAAAGTGCACGATTCCTTGAACTGGCCATCGAATGTAGTCCATTTCCAATGTTGTCGGCGTCATATGATGGCAACGATTCTTCATCCTTCGCACCAGATAATGGGTAATCCATTATTTGTCGAAGAAAAACAAATGAGCTTGGCTACATTTTTCGGCGAAATCATAGCGAACTGGAAGAAAAAAAAAAAAAGAAAAAAAAAAAACTCAAGACGATTCTTCGAAATCAATCTGACGTTGCGCTGTTTGAACAAATGACATCGTTTCTACATACGCATTCGGTCCATCGTAGCCATCTCGATGGAGCACGTATGATTCCGTTATGTCTTGTCTTGTGCATTCTTGTTTTTGTGGGGAGGTGGGGGAGTAAACAAGGGTATCTCCGGTGAAAGCAGTGATAGGTCCGTTTTAAAGGAGAGCGGTGCGATTCTGAGATATGGTGAGAGATAGCCTATGTTTCCCGGTATATGGGACGAAATACATATTAAGTAATACGAATCCCTGGGTCTGGAAATAAAAAGAGTGATTCCATCGGGTATTCCTAACGCATGGATTTCCCCTTACTAACAAGTGCACGCGAAAACGCAGTCCCGTTCAGTACGGAAGCGCGCGCACACGCCATCAAGCGCGATTATTCCATAGAGCTTTTAAAGACACAGGCATCACTTACTCGCCTGCTGTTCGAGCTGTAAAACAGATCATGGACTCGGAATGAATTATGAATATGCAGAATGCGCGTGCGCGTGTGTCTCAAAAGTGCTTTCGGTGAAGCGTTGGGTTTTATTGGTTCATAAATTATAGCTACTTATTTAAGGGTGTGTAAATGTCTTGGCATAAAAGATTCCAGTCTTTGTTTTTTATGTCCATTTCTTTATTTGTTTATTTATTTGCTATATTTTTCATATGAAGTGGTCATTTTATTTGACATTGCAAGAATTACTTCATTAAGGTGCACTCAAAAAACATTTGAGCCCTTTTTAAGATTTGTGTTTCATTTTCATGAAAAAAATAATAAATTAAAATTAAATTGACAGCACTTTAAATTAATAATAATAATATTAATAATACATTTGCATCCCAGCGTGCAAAAAAACAAACTATTATTGCATTTAGATTTTAAAAATATAAAATTATATAAAATCTGTATATAAGACCTTTTCTAAGCAATTTTTGCAATTTGGTGGTGGCAGGGGCATAGATTCCAGGGGGATGGGGGAAGGTAACCCCCCAATAATCAAAACAAGCAAATCTCTCCCTGAACAATCTACTCCCTTGACTGGTAATTATTTGGTTGACTGATTACTGATACCTGCCAATCTGTGTTCTGTTGGCTTTATGAAGTCACCCAACCTGACAACAGTGACTGACTTACTCGTCTTAAGTCAAATAGAGACCTCAGATGGGGTCTCAATCTTAAACAAATATGTGTGCTGCAATGATAGGCTACTGCCTCTATTTATGGCGCTTCAGTTTGCAGGAGAAGAAACAATGGTCAGATTGATTAAGAGTGGTATCTAGTGTTTAAATTATGGTTATGCACTTCAGCAAAATTCCACCTATTTTTTACTTTTTTTTTTAATTTTTTTTTTTTTTTGGCATTAAGCCACATTTTATTAAATATCTTTAATGATCGGCAGCTCAGTTAGCATAAAGTGGCCCAAAAAAGTATTTGATAGATAAGCCACATATAACAAATGTAGGCTTATGAATGTCATTGCATTTAATAACAAAAATATAAAAACAGAAAGATAAGCCCAAGCACACCTGTGGTTCATGTGAGCCTGCTAGGTCACACGTGTGAACTTGAAGGGACTTCACACCTCCACTAAAAACAACCTTGTTTAATAGTAATCACAGATATGGCTAACAAAATTTGTTTGCAGATGCAATTTGTTATCTAATGCAATAAAAATCATACATTATTTATTTGTTTATGTGTCCAAATATTTCCAGGGGCAACTTTAAAGCATACAAAAGTCCCTTTTTTCATGCACTGCATCAATTCAATATAAGTGTTTAACTGGTTTATAATGTACATTAGAAACATGGGTTATTTATTACAAATTTGGTCAACAACTGGCATGGGACAGGACATGCAGAAGACTGAATTTTTGCAAATTGATTGTACAAACAATATGTTAGTATATACATTGACAATAAAAGCTAGATTTGTTTTAGTTCATACAGAATGAGGTCAAAGTGCATCATTTTATAGGCTCTTTGTATTAACAATGTTCTGGTTGGGGTCTGGGAGTTCTCGAGGCCATTTTAATAGCTCAAAATGTCTTTTCATCTATTTTTGGTATGCATGACATTTCCTTTCCTAATTTTATGAGAGCTGATTCTGAACTAAATTTCAACTTCATGACATGATTCAAACCTCCTCCATGAAAAATGTTTACTTCAGTTTGAGATCATAATTTGAGGTAATTAATGTCTGTTTGATGAAACAATGTTTCTGGATAACAATCAGCTTGCTGAAAATGGTATGCCTACTTTAAGAAACAACAGAAATGTAACGCTTCAATAATATGAGCCTAGTACGACTCTCATCAACCCACAATTTGAAGCGAAGTAAAGAACCAATTTAATTTAAAATCCCAAAAGCAAACATTTGTATTGTAGTTAGAAGTGGACTAGTCGTAGTTTAGTTATCACACATGATGATTACATGAAGAGTTGGAGGCAAAATAAGACCCATCAAGACCCATATCCTCCAGACCAAGACCTAACCCCAAGACACAAACCAAGCCCCCTTCTGTCTAAGAATCAGGCTGTCTTTTTAAACATCTTGAAATAGAGATTTTTATTATTATTATTATTATTTTTTTTTGTAGCAGGCAAGACCAGAGAGATCTCAAGAGCAAGACAACAAGATTAATACGTAAAGATGGACTTAAACTCTAAACTCTTGGATGCAAAACACCTTTTTCACAGACTGTGATGTCCGGATCAGTGTAATGCTCACAAAATTTTTACATATTTTAAATATTGAGTGTAGGTTTATAATATTATGCTTTGTGTTATATTAACCTGGAATTAGTTTTAAACAATGAATTACCACAGATGGGGTTACGATTACAGCTGCTGAGAGTGACAGTAAATTTGGCATCCAACTATTTTTTTTTCACCCTCTTTCTGGAAAGTAATTCAAATGTAACAGTGGATTTTTTTCTTTTGTTCTTGGAGTAAATGGGTAAGTGAAAATAATATCTGCTGTGATCTCCCATTCACTGCTGTCGAAGTTTACCCTGCAAACGTTTACAACCCGGAGTGTGAAAAAGGTCTATTGACGTAGTCTTGATATATATTTGGTTCCACCTCGTGGCCAATGAAGGGATGACCGAAACATCATATCGAAATTTGGCTAACTAAATGATTAATTTAAAATATTTTAAACGGTATTTTCTATTTATTTTTGTACTCTTTTATACTTAATTATTTAAAAATATATATATATATATATATATATATATATATATATATATATATATATATATATATATATATATATATATATATATATATATATATATATATATATATATATATATAATTATAAAATATATATACATATATATAATACATTTTTGTTACACCACTGGACTTTTCAAGTGAATAGCAAAAAGGCAATTAAAAATAAATAGAAACGTGAAAGAAATTGTGACTGGTTACAGTTCAAAGCTTTTCCTTAAACATTTTCACTCTAAAACCTTATGTTGAAAAACAAATTTGATGTTCGTATTGGACAACCTATTTGTCACTTACTTCTATAATTACGTAGACTTAAAGGGACAGAAGAGCACAAAAAAAAACAAAAAAAAACTGCCATCAATTATTCATCCTCATGATGTTCCAAACTTGTATGGCTTTCCTTCCTCTGTGGAACACAAAAGGAGATGTAAGGTAGAATGTTAGCCTCAGTCACCATTTTATTTAGTGCACATATATACATACATATACACACACACACACACGGGTGCTGGTCATATAATTAGAATATCGTCAAAAAGTTGATTTATTTCAATAATTCCATTCAAAAAGTGAAACTTGGATATTATATTCATTCATTACACACAGACTGATATATTTCAAATGTTCATTTCATTTAATTGTGATGATTAAAACTGACAACTAATGAAAATCCCAAATTCAGTATCTCCGAAAATTAGAATATTACTTAAGACCAATACAAAAAAAAAGTATTTTTAGAAATGTTGGCCAACTAAAAAGTATGAACATGAAAAGTATGAGCATGTACAGCACTCAATACTTAGCTGGGGCTCCTTTTGCCTGAATTACTGCAGCAATGCGGCATGGCATGGAGTCGATCAGTCTGTGGCACTACTCAGGTGTTATGAGAGCCCAGGTTGCTCTGATAGTGGCCTTCAGCTCTTCTGCATTGTTGGGTCTGGCGTATCGCATCTTCCTCTTCACAATACCCCATAGATTTTTTTAAAGGGTTAAGGTCAGGCGAGTTTGCTGGCCAACTAAGAACAGGGATACCATGGTCCTTAAACCAGGTACTGGTAGCTTTGGCACTGTGTGCAGGTGCCAAGTCCTGTTGGAAAATGAAATCTGCATCTCCATAAAATTGGTCAGCAGCAGGAAGCATGAAGTGCTCTAAAACTTCCTGGTAGATGGCTGCGTTGACCTTGGACCTCAGAAAACACAGTGGACCAACACCAGCAGATGACATGGCACCCCAAACCATCACAGACTGTGGAAACTTTACACTGGACTTCAAGCAACGTGGATTCTGTGCCTCTCCTCTCTTCCTCCAGACTCTGGGACCTTGATTTCCAAAGGAAATGCAAAATGTACTTTCATCAGAGAACATAACTTTGGACCACTCAGCAGCAGTCCAGTCCTTTTTGTCATTAGCCCAGGCGAGACGCTTCTGACATTGTGTCTTGTTCAAGAGTGGCTTGACACAAGGAATGCGACAGCTGAAACCCATGTCTTGCATACGTCTGTGCGTGGTGGTTCTTGAAGCACTGACTCCAGCTGCAGTCCACTCTTTGTGAATCTCCCCCACATTTTTGAATGGGTTTTGTTTCACAATCCTCTCCAGGGTGCGGTTATCCCTATTGCTTGTACACTTTTTTCTACCACATCTTTTTCTTCCCTTCGCCTCTCTATTAATGTGCTTGGACACAGAGCTCTGTGAAAAGCCAGCCTCTTTAGCAATGACCTTTTGTGTCCTGCCCTCCTTGTGCCTTGTGTCTTGTCATCTTTTGGACAGTTGTCAAGTCAGCAGTCTTCCCCATGATTGTGTAGCCTCCAAAACTAGACTGAGAGACCATTTAAAGGCCTTTGCAGGTGTTTTGAGTTAATTAGCTGATTAGAGTGTGGCACCAGGTGTCTTCAATATTGAACCTTTTCACAATATTCTAATTTTCTGAGATACTGATTTTGGGGTTTTCATTAGTTGTCAGTCATAATCATCAAAATTAAAAGGAATGAACACTTAAAATATATCAGTCTGTGTCGAATGAATGTATACATTATACAAGTTTCACTTTTTGAATGGAATTACTGAAATAAATCAACTTATTGATGATATTCTAATTATATGACCAGCACCTGTATATATATATATATATATATATATATATATATATATATATATATATATATATATACAGTATATATATATATATATATATATATATATATATACAGTATATATATATATATATATATATATATATACAGTATATATATATATATATATATATATATATATATATATATACAGTATATATATATATATATATATATATATACAATCAAAGTGTATGATTGAGGCTAACATCCTGCCTAACATATTTTGTGTCCCACAGAGGAAAGAAAGACATACAGGTTGAGAACTAACCTTAACCCATTAGGGTAAGTAAATGATGGATGGATGGATGGATGGATGGATGGATGGATAGATAGATAGATAGATAGATAGATAGATAGATTTAAGGTTTCCATGGACATTTAATTACAGGGATTACACTACAAAGTACACGGATAGACAATTACACATCACAGGCTGGATTTCTTGTAGTTTAAGAGGGGGCTCCTTAAAGCTGTAGGAGCAAAGCTCTTGCTAAATCTGCCCTTCCTGCACATGCGTATACCTACGGCCAGAAGGAAGGGGGATGAAGTGCTGGTAGAGTGGGTGGTCTGGGTCATGTATGACAGAGTTTTTTGCAGATGGTGGGAATACCAAGGAGTTTGCTAGCTAAATGTGTTGTTTTTAAGAGTTTGTTCTTATTGGTGACTGTAAGCATATGGAAAACAATACAGAATACATGGCACCATTCAGAAGAACTGGTTCAATAATGCTATGGTACAGGAGGAAAAAGAAGATGCAGTTGGACAGATAGGTGCTTTAGTTTACAGATGGCTGTAAGTCTCTGTTGATGAATGAAAAACTTTAACAGAAAAACAAATGTTAGTTAACAGAAATTTCATTTTTGGACTACTGTCTCTTTAAGGCTTAAACTTTGATGTATGGTTATTAGCTTCACTCACTCTACCTCCTTCATTACTGTGAGATGTTTCATGATAATTGGCAAACACAGACAGTTGCTACCACAGAACGATTCTGTTCAATTTATGTGACTCATGGTTATATCTAGTATTTCATTATTAAATACTAGCCTAAACATCATGCAATCCTTATTTCATTGTTTTGAAAATCTCACAATGTTGGTTATGTGCTTTGGGGGCTAAATGTCATCTTGATGACTTAGTATGCAAACAGATATCTTCCTATTTGTCTCTCTGTTGTTATTAAATAGATAATAGTAATTACAGATCAAAGTCATCTTATTTCTCAATAAGATCAGGTCAGGAGTGAAAATAGGTGAACTGTCCCACCTGTGTCATGTCTGAAAGAGATAAAGAGGGTTCTTTGTTTTTGCACAATATGCAAATATCATCTTTTGCTCCTTTGTCTCTCTGTGCGATTTCAGCTGCAGGGGAGGATATCACTTGCAAGCCAGCCTTAAGAAGAAAAGAGAGTGGTCTTGTTACATTTGCTAAATTACCTAATTAACAGAACTCTAATTACTCCCTTTTTTAGATGAGTGCATATTGAGAAGATGAAACACAATTAATAGTAATCCTCCGTTAATTTGTTTAGCACTTTATCGCAACAAGACCATATCCACAGGGCATCAGTCATGCCAAATTCACAAGATGCCAACACAATCAAAACAAGATTTATTTTGTTTTCTTTTTTGACCGAACCCTTTGAGAAACAAAATACAAATTGCAATATGTAAGTACAGGGTAAAGGGAGTATTTTATTGTAGAAGTGACATCTGAAGTCTGTATACACATGTTTTAAAAATTTTCTTTCCACAACCAACTTAAAAACTTTTTTTTTTCCTCCTTCATTTAAAAACTGAAATTCTGTAGAGTATATTTTATACTCTATGATGTACATTGGAACTTACATTTGAAAATAAGTTGATTAATTGCAAAAACATTGTACAATATGTGCACACATGACCCAAAAAGTACAGAAATTCACAGACACGTTCTCTAATATTAACATTTTATATTCACATGTTAGAAGTATGCCTACATTTTTAGATTTTAGTTATTTTATGCGGTTTGTGGCATTTTATGCTGTTTATGTTTATGATTCCTACACATTTTGACCAATTAGAGGGATAGTTAAAACCAAAATTTAAATTATCTTATCGTTACTAACCTTCAGGCCATCCCAGATGTGAATGATTTTATGTCTTCAGCAGAAAAAAAATAATTTTTTTTAGAAGAACATTTCAGTTCTATAGGCCATACAATGCAAGTAAATGGGTGCCAAAACTTGAAAGCTCCAAAAATCACATAAAAAGATCATAAAAATAATCCATAAAACTCCAGTGTTTTAATCCATAACTTCAGAGGTGATATGATAGGTACCGGTGAGAAAAATATCAATATTTAAGTCCTTTTCCCCCCCTATAAATACCTGCCCAGTAGGGGGCAATATTCATGAAGAATGTGAATCGCCAAAAACAAAAGGAAAAGAATGTAATATACTATATATATATATATATATATATATATATATATATATATATATATATATATATATATATATATATATTCGTTTTCATTTACATGTACATACACCCAATATAGTATGGAACAATGTTAATTTTATTTTCATATTTTCATATTAGTTTGTGTAAAAATATACAAATTTCCCATTCTATCAATTTATATGATGTCATGAATTTGCATTTATAATAATGATAAAAGCTGTTGTCAGTGATCGAAATTTCAAACAAACTTAAAGGGTGTAAAAAAGTTGGAACCTAATGAAAATGGAAATGAATAATTATATTATAAAAATCTTAATTTAAGTGCTACTATATCAAAATTACTATGCAAAGAAAGAAAGAAAGAATTTATTTCATATTTACAGTGTTTTCTGAAGTGAAAGCATTTCCTAATGTATGATTGTACATTTAAATGTTAATGTACTTTTTGCACATTTATTACACTTACTTCTTCATTACATTTTGTTGAATGTTTTTATATGCACTTTACATAGAGTTTACATTGATATGTATAACTAGATTAAAAAGTTTGAGTACAAACTTTAGGTTGGCTTGAGAAAGCCTAGCATAAAGTTTGAAGTAGTTGTAAAAGTTTCAAGATTTACGGTTTCTAGTTTGATGTAATTATAAGTAATAGTTTTCAAAGTTCAAAGTTTAGAGATTATAAAACCATTCAGTCTATCAAATAGAATAGATAGATAGATAGATAGATAGATAGATAGATAGATAGATAGATAGATAGATAGATAGATAGATAGATAGATAGATAGATAGATAGATAGATAGATAGATAGATATTGACCCTCAGATAGATAGATAGATAGATAGATAGATAGATAGATATTGACCCTCAGATAGATAGATAGATAGATAGATAGAGTATGACCCATAGATAGATAGATAGATAGATAGATAGTTATTGACCATCAGATAGATAGATAGATAGATAGATAGATAGATAGATATTGACCATTAGATAGATAGATAGATAGATAGATAGATAGATAGATAGATAGATAGATAGATAGATAGATAGATAGATAGATAGATAGATAGATATTGATCCTCAGATAGATAGATAGATATTGACCCTCAGATAGATAGATAGATAGATAGATAGATAGATAGATAGATAGAAAGATAGAAAGACAGATTGATAGTCATTGACCCTTAGATAGATAGATAGATATTGACCTTCAGATATATAGATAGATAGATAGTCATTGACCCTGAGATATAGATAGATAGAGTATGAACCACAGATAGATAGATAGATAGTTATTGACCCACAGATAGTTAGATAGATAGATAGATAGATAGATATTGACCCTCAGATAGATAGATAGATAGCTAGATAGATATTGACCATCAGAAAGATAGATAGATAGATAGATAGATAG